>JAHRHZ010000045.1:1641893-1685257 GCA_024137785.1 Ginglymostoma cirratum | reverse complement strand
GTCAGCCTTCCTGCTCCTCTGATGCTGCTTGGCCTGCTGTGTTCATCCACTCTAAACCTTGTTACCTTAGCTCATTTGACATCCAGTTTTAGCTCAGAAAAACTTGTTTCATTCAAACATAGGGAAGACAGAATCTATCATCAGTGGACTCCTCAAAAACACCATACTTTTGAGGTTGGTTTTCTTGCCGAGCTGGTTTGTTGTTCCGCAGATATTTCGTTACTGTGCTTGGTAACATCCTCAGTGCAGCCTCTGATGAAGTGTTGGTGTGTTTTCCCACCTGGTTTTTAAATTCTGTGGTCCGTTGCAATGGATTGCCTCACTTCTGGGTTTCCTCCGTAGTGGAATGTATATGGGGTCGAGTACAATGTGTTTATTAATAGCATGCTTCGTGGAGTGCCATGCTTCCAGGAATTCTCATGCTTGTCTCTGCCTAGCCTATCCCAGGATCTTGGTGTTGTCCCAGTCGAAGTGGTGGTTCTCCTTGTCCATGTGGATTGAGATGAGTGAGTATTGGTCGTGTCTTTTTGTAGCCAGTTGGCGTTCATGTACTCTTGTTGTTAGTTTCCTTCCTGTTTGTCTGATGTAGTGTTTCTCACAGTCTTTGCAGGGGATCTTGTCGATGACATTGGTCCTGTCCAATGTAGGGTAGTGTGATGAGTGTGTCGGGGCATGTAGAATCTTTCTGATGCTGTTCCTGAAGGCATCTCCTGACCCAGTTCTTTGGATATCCATTATCCTTGAACACTTGGAAGAGGTATTCCTCCTCGTCTTGGCATAGTGTACACGCCCCGACACACTCATCACACTACCCTACATCAGGAACACGTCAGAACAAGACTTCTACGACTGCTGGGCATCAGAGTGGCACACAAACCCACATCAACCCTACGACAAGTGCTCACCCGAACTAAAGACCCACTCCCCACCATGGACAGGACCACTGTCATCTACAAGATCCCCTGCAGAGACTGTGAGAAACACAACATCAGACAAACAGGAAGGAAACTAACAACAAGAGTACATGAACGCCAACTGGCTACAAAAAGACACGACCAATACTCACTCATCTCAATCCACATGGACAAGGAGAACCACAACTTCGACTGGGACAACACCAAGATCCTGGGACAGGCTAGGCAGAGACATGAACAAGAATTCCTGGAAGCACGGCACTCCACGAAGCATGATATTAATAAACACATTGTACTCAACCCCATATACATTCCACTACGGAGGAAACCCGGAAGTGAGACAATCCATCGCAACGGACCACAGTGTTTGAAAACTAGGCAGGAAAACACACCAATGCTTCATCAGAGGCTGCACTGAGGATCTTACCAAGCACGGTAATGAAACGTCTGTGGAACAACAAACCAGCTCGGCGAGCCAACCAACCTCAACACTCACAACCCGAGCTACAGATCTACCCCAAAACCTTAGACACCATACTTTTGACTCTACAGGCCCAAATACACATTCCTCAGCTACTGGTCTCGGTGAAATTAGTCTGTCTGTAATCTCAGCAACTTATTTATCATGAAGCTGAGTTTCTAACTCGATTATGCAACATGAAGATTACTTCTTTCCATCTCCATACCATTACCCCAATCCTTAATTCATTAGCTGCTGGACTCTCATCTGTGTGTTTGTCAAATCCTGACTCAAGTATTCCATTGTTTTTGACAGTGTATCCACCATCCTTTTTAAATTTCAACTTATCCAAAATCTGATCCCTCTGCCGTTTCCTGTATCAAAGTCTGCTGTCCCTCCACTCTTGCCCCTGCAGTCTTGGCCCTTCACTCCTGACCCTTTCCTTCCAGCTCGTCACCCCTGATTTTATGCTTTAAGTCCAGTTACTGACCAGCAAGTTCTCCAAGTAACAGTTCCATTTGTGTGAAAGTTGCCCGGTTATTTCAACTGGAATGGCAATGTAATTAAGCTAAGTCAAAGAACAAAGAACAAAGAACAAAGAAAACTTACAGCCCAGGAACAGGCCCTTCGGCCCTCCAAGCTTGTGCCGATCCAAATCCACAGTCTAAACCTATAGCCCAATTCCTAAGGATCTGTATCCCTCTGCTCCCCACCTACTCATGCATCTGTCCAGACGCACCTTAAATGAATCTACCGTGCCTGCCTCTACTACCTCTGCTGGCAACGCGTTCCAGGCACCTACCACCCTCTGTGTAAAGTACTTTCCGCGTGTATCCCCCTTAAACTTTTCTCCTCTCACCTTGAACGCGTGACCCCTCGTTATTGAATCCCTCACCCTGGGAAAAAGCTTATCTCTATCAACCCTGTCTATACCCTTCATGATTTTGAAGACCTCAATCAGGTCCCCCCTCAATGTCCTTTTTTCTAATGAAAACAATCCTAACCTACTCAACCTCTCTTCATAACTAGCACCTTCCATACCAGGCAACATCCTCGTAAACCTTCTCTGTACCCTCTCCAAAGCTTCCACATCCTTTTGGTAATGTGGCGACCAGAACTGTACACAGTATTCTAAACGTGTTATTCTCAAGTCTTACAGAGATGCCCATCCATGTGAAGTTCATATCTGATGCATCCATGAGAACTGCGTACGGGTGTCTTGGTGATAA
The DNA here is from genome assembly GCA_024137785.1 of Ginglymostoma cirratum. NCBI lineage: Eukaryota > Metazoa > Chordata > Chondrichthyes > Orectolobiformes > Ginglymostomatidae > Ginglymostoma > Ginglymostoma cirratum. The sequence goes on along the minus strand of JAHRHZ010000045.1, from coordinate 1,682,654 downwards.
TTCTTTTCCTGAGCTTGGAGGTGCTGAGCTTATTGCAGTGGGTTCTACTTTGGTATGGATTTGCTGCCTCAGGCCCAACTCCTCTAGCTCTGCCATGTCTCTGTGCCGCCTCACTCAGGAAGACTCATCACCTTCCCCCCACCTGTTACCAGCTCAAACAGCTGAACCAGTCACTTCCATCTCATTCAGTCCCTGCCTTGCGCTCTCTCAAAACGGGAGAAAGCAGCCCCCAGTAGGGCAGAAAGATCCAAGGTTGGTGATGGGTTGTCTGACATTCCTCACAGGGACAGGGTCCTGAGGTTGGCTGCTGCAAACAGTTGGGACTGTCTACGTCCAAGCCTCCGGGCTGGTGTCAGAGGTCACCTGCGACGTACTGTGCTGGCTCCCCCTCACTGACGGTTGTTTCCATTGACTGCACTGAGCGCTGCTGGCAAGCTTCGTGGCTCTGTGTCTGCACTAAACAACTTGGCAAGACTGAATCAGTGGACCTTGGTATGTTTGGCTGAAGGAGCAAGGCAAGACCAGGCAGGGATAATATGAGCATCGGGGTAGTCTCAGAGTGAATGAGCGCTGTGACAGTGAGTGAACAGCCCGGAGATACAGCCTGATGCAGTCCCTGAGCTGGGGCACGTGGGCCTGAGCACACAGTGTCCTTGCTGTAACATTACAATGAGAGTTACCGAGCAGCCCAAGGGGCAGCATTGAAGGGCAGAGTGTCCTGTAAGGCTTTTGGAGATGTGCTACGATGATGCAGAGAGGCTGGCAAGTGTGCATTGCCAGGGCCGATGGATTTTTTTTCACTCATTCATAGATGAGGGTATCGCTGACTGGACCAGTAACTATTGTCCCTCCTTAATTGCCCAGAAGGTAGTTAAGAGTCAAACACATTGCTGTGGGTCTGGAGCCACATGTAGGCCAGACCAGGTAAGGACATTACTGAACCAGATGGGTTTTTCCAACAATCAACAATGGATCCATGGTCATTGTTAGACTCTTAGTTCCAGACATTTTATTGAATTCAAATTCCACATTCTACCATGATGAGATTTGAACCCAGGTTCCGGGGACTTTTCCTGGGTTTCTGAATTAACAGTCCAGTGATAATACCACTAGGCCATCGCCTCCCCAGTGTGGGGTGGATTACAGATGCGCGAGGTTACTGCCCATGGAGTTTCCTTTGAGAGGTTCGTGCTGGATACCCAGAATGGAGGTCCTTAGGAGCAATAGCCAGGAACCCGCTCGGACTTTCATGTTGTGATTTCTTGGAGTCCAGCTTCCATGTGGAGGATGGTCTGTTAGGTTACTATAGTAATGAGGTGAGGCATGAAGTTAATGAGACTGACAACAAACATTCACACCTCTCCATTAGATCCAAGTGACAATCTCAACTCAATGCTCAAACTGCTGTTTGAAAGTGCAGTGAGTTGCTCCTGCCGTTGAGATAGGTCTCACTAAACTTCTCTTGTAATAGGGAGGTTGTTTTCACTGGCAGGTGAAACTAGAACGCAGGGGGCATAGCCTCAGAATAAGGGAGAGCAGATTTAGGGCTGAGCTGAGGAGGAACTTCTTCACCCAAAGGATTATGAATCTGTGGAATTCCCTGCCCAGTGAAGCAGCTGAGCCTACTTTGTTGAATGTTTTTAAGGCAATGATAGTAAAGGAAATAAGAGTTATGGTGAGTGGGTGGGTAAATGAAGCTGAGTCCATGAAAAGATCAGCCATGATCTTGTTGAATAGCACAGCAGGCTCGATGGGCCAGATGGCCTACTCCTGCTCGTGGTTCTTATGTTCTTATTCTTCAAGATTTTTCACCATAGCCCATAATGTTCAGGCACCCATATAATTTCACCCAGAATACCTGAAACCCCTCACCTCGGTACTGGTTCTGTTTTGCACCTGACGGGACACTCACATCCTTCTGAAAATGTGATGGACACATTTCTACAGATATGACTTATTTTTCTTGTTTCAAAAATTGAAGTAATAGTCTTTGATGTGATTGGATTTTTACTTTACAACTTTACGCATTCTTGCAATGTTAAAATGTCTCAGTGCTCACTTGAGAATCTGCCTGTGATTTTTAAGACAAACCTTTTTCTCTTGAAGCAATGATCCAGACATTTTGGGTAAATTTATCAGACGATTCTGCTTCACTGGTGAGCCGATGGCCTTGTGAAAAGGCTGACATTTTTAGCAAGCCCTTGTGGATTATTAGCTGAATCTTCACCTAACTCAATTTTACAAACTTTAAGCAGAGGTTTTCCATTCCCTCTGGCCAGCCTTAACCTTTCAGTCACTTAAATAGCTTTAGTGTTGTTTCTTTTTGGATGAAATACAAAATTCTAATTAGACCCATTCATTAAGTGAATGTTGAGGTCAAGCCTTTTAAGACACCCTAAAGCACTTTGCAGCCAATTAAGTCCTTTTGATGTGTAGCCATGGTTGTAATGTAGAAACACAGCTGCCAATTTGTGCACAGCAGGATCCCACAGGCAAGAATGGGAAAATTACCAGATACGCTCTTTTCATGATGTGGGTGAAGCATTGAGAAAGGTCAGGCAAAAAGGCAGCAGTTCCATGGATGATGAAGAAGCTAGACCTTAAAAAGAAGCAGAATAATGTATGCTTACAATAGCTGGGTATTCAGTTGAGAACCAAGCTGAGCACTGAAGATCCAGAGATTTGAAAATGTAAATATGAGTAGCAAAGGAAGCATATGAGAAGAGACTGGTAGAGAATGTTGAAAAGAATCCAAACATCAAATTGCAGGCACAACAATCAAAGGGTAGCAACAGGAAGACCAATTACAGTGGGATTAATGCATGGAAGCAGGGGGCACGTCTGAGGATTGAAATGAACACTTTGCATTTGTTTTCACTGAAGAAGAAAGTTCTGCCAAAACAATTGATGACAGAGAATGCAGTGCAGACACTTGAAGCATTTAAAATTGAAAAGACGAAGATATAAGAAGCTGTCTCCACTGAAAATTGGTAAATTAGCAGCACCAGATGAGATGCATCAGATGAAGCTGAATGAGGTGAAACTGGAAAATGTGAAGGCATTGATTATAATTTTTCAGTCTTACTTAGGCTCCAGGTGGTGTCAGTGGACTGAAGAATTGCAAATGTTAGAGCCTTGTTCAGAAAGAGGTGATGGCATTCATTTTCTGAGTATCTGATTGTACCAGGAAAGCCAGTCTTCTCTCAGGAACTAATGCACAGACCGCAATCAAGTTTAGAATTATTAGGTCACAACATTCAATTCTGCAAATTGGGGCTCTTTGTGAAGGCTCCAATCAGGCACTCAGCACAGTTAGGGGGTCACTGAAAGAGAATTAGGGGTTTCAGTTTGTTGGAGAAGGAGATGGGGACAGACACTGGGGAGACTCGACTTAACTGACCCAGATAGGACCCAGGAGTTGAGAGCAGTTGGATGGTTTTGCATTTTTAGAACAAATTCAGGAACACGTTCCCAGAATTATTGAGCAGCAAAATGTTGAAATTCAGGTGGAGCTTCAAAAGTGGGAAGCTCACTGCCTCTGTGTTATGGGGAGGTCTCAGAAGCAGTTTGTGAGCATTATTAGTTTATGCAGCCGAGGGAATGGAGGCTGGGGAGGGGGTGGTGGTGTGTGGTTGAAAAGCAATAAGCAGCAGTTACTTTGTGTGGCTGAGCAAGATCGGAGCTCTGGGAAAACCCAGGCTGGTGAAGTGAGCTGTCTGTGCAAAGCTGCAGATGTATCTATGGAAGGCAGTTCTCAAAGCCCAGCAGATAGCGAACATGAGAGAGCAGGGCCATCGAACAGAATAGCAGCAGTTGTTGAGGTAGTGTATAATGGAGTGACTCTTGAGGGGACAGTTTTGAAGCCAGATCAGCAGAAGTGAAGAGATATAACCCTTAATGAACTTTAATGAGATTTGACGACACTCTGTACCTTTAATATTTGGGGTTGGGGGTGGAGCTGGTTACTGAGAAATCCACAGGGTGTGTCTTGGTTACAGTTGATATTTTTCTAAGCTGTGCTGTGCGTTCAGTCACAGTCTATTACCCTGTTTATTCCATGTTGATTCTGGATGTTAGAAACAGGTTTTACATGAACTGAGGTTAGCATGAAGGTCCCTCCCTTGCCTGAGGGGTGGTGACCCTCAGGTTAAACTCACCATCAGTTGTCTCTCCCTAATGAGAGGAGTCCTATGGTTTGTAAGATTATGGTAGCCTCACATTATTACGTATTACAGATTGTATTACTGTTCTAACATTGGATAGCATGTGTTGGAAATTGAGCACCATTATTTCTGATAAAAATGAAAAGAACTGCGGATGCTGTAAATCAGTTGCTGGAAAAGCTCAGCAGATCTGGCACCATCTGTGAAGGAGAAAACAGTTAACATTCCAGGTCCGGTGACCCTTCCTCAGAACTGATGGTGGCTGGGAAAACGTCAGGAAGGGTCGCCGGACCCGAAACGTTAATTATGTTTTCTCCTTCACAGATGCTGCCAGACCATTATTCCTGAAGTTGTCACAAAAGTTAAAGATTATTTAAAAACCGCAAAATTCCCCAATTTGCTTGACTTTCAGACCCAGGCTGACAGAAAGACCATGAGGAATTGGACCATGAGGGGTTGGGACTGCTTTCCCTGGAGAAGAGCAGGTTGAGAGGAGATTTGATTGAGATTTTCAAAATCATGAGGAGTCTAGACAGAATGGAAAGTGAAACTGTTCCCATTGGTGATAGGATTGAAAACCTGAGCGCACACAAATTAATGGTAAATGGAAAAAGAAACAACAGTGTCATAAGAAGAAAGATTTTCATGCTGCAGGTAGTTAGGGTCTGGCATACGGTGCCTGAGAGGCTGGTGGAGGCAGACTAAATTGAGGCTTTCATTGGAGAATTCAATCATTATCTGAAAGGGATCAAGATGGTAAGGTTTCACAGAGCAGGTAGGGTATAAGTGACTTACAGTGAATTGATGCTGCAGAAGGCCAGAACAGGCATGATAGACTGTAACCGTGGTGACCTGTCAAGTATGGGAGCAATCCATCTCTTTTATTGAACTTGTGGACATCCTGAGAGTTGAGTAAAGTAAGCAAAAAGAATAAGAACGTGCAATGAGTGCTGCTGGTCATGTGATTAGCCTTCCGTCGCTCAGACTAAGGCTGGAAACGATGGTGGCGACAGGAGGATGGCTCACCCTCTGATAAACCCCCTGGAAGAATGTCAGTGATCAGCTGACTGATTAGAAACCCACCCCATAGCCATAATGTTGTGCTTTTGGGCTGAATAAAGTGCTAAATAAATTATGTTGAATAACTTTCTTTATTCATTCACAGGATGCTGGCCAGGCATCATTCATGGCCCATCCCTAAGTGCCCAGAGGGTAGTTAAGAGTCAATCACATTGCTGTGGGTCTGGAGTCACATGTAGGCCAGACCAGGTAAGGATGACTGTTTCCTTCCCTGAAGGACGTTAGTGAACCAGATGGGTTTTTCCAGACAATCAACAATGGATTCATGGTCATCATTAAACTCTTAATTCCAGATAATTATTGAATTCAAATTCCACCATCTGCCATAGCAGGCATTTGAACCCAAGCTCCCAGAACATCAGCTGGATCTCAGGATTAACAGACCAGTGATACTACCACTAGGCCATTACCTCCGCTTGACTGTCAGAAACTCCAAAAGCATTTCCATGTGAATGAATTAAAGGGAACTATCTCTGTTTAGTGTCAGGTAACATGGGAGGGTGAACAGCTTAAGAGTCAAAATGAAATAGCTGGAAAGAGGATTAGGGTCCTGAATGGAGAGTTTAGAGACTTCAGAAAGAAATTGGAAAGCAGGAAATAATCTCAGGATTACTCCTGAATACCATGTGCTGGAGAGAAGAGAAATAGGAAGGTTGTGACAATAAGCACATGACAGGAGGATTGTTGTAAGAGGAAGGCCTTCCTGATTTCAGGGCAGTTGGTGCTACACAAGGGCCCCATAGCAGGATGAGGACTATGGTTCTCATGGGGTTGCAGTTGGGAGTGTTTAAATTAGACTCTTTATGGAATGGGACCATGAGTGAATTCAGATTTGAGAAAAAAAACTGGTTATGAGAAGTCAAAAAGGAGGAAACAAAAATGGAGGGCAGCAGAAACAGAATGTCTATTGTCAAACATGCAACAATATTAAAAAGGCAGAAATGAATGCACTCTATCTCAGCACACACACAGCAATCAGAACAACGTGTGTGAATTGATAGCCCAGATAGAGTAAATGGGTACGAATCTATCTGCTGTTATGGAGACCTACCCGCTGGAGGCAACCACGTCTGGCAGATAAATGTTCAAGATTAGTCGACATTCAGGAGAGACAGCAGAAAGGAAAAGTAGGTGGGGTACTGGGTGGTAACTTTCCCTGCCTCTCCCCCACCTTTCATGGTCTGCATTAACGGGCTTTGCATGTAAATTAATCAATTGGAAAACACGGGTGAATTACTGGTAGTGGTTGAAAGAAAACACCATGGGTGGTTTAGTGATGGGAAAAACTGTTTAGTTGTGTTCAGGAGCACTTCTGGATATGTACAAAAATATAAAGGTAGGATCAGTATTGAAATGAGAAAAAGTATTAGAAGAGCAAGATGTAGAATTCATTTTAGGGGGAGCTGAGGTACATTGGTTGGAGTTGTTATATGCCACTAATCGATAATGGTACTGTAACAAGGCCAAACTCATGGGTGATTTCAGCCTATATATAATCTCAGTTTTATAGAGAACAAGTTGTCATCAGAGAGAGTAGGAATGGCAGATGCTGGAGAATCTGAGATAACAAGGTGTAGAGCTGAATGAACACAGCAGACCAAGCAGCATCAGAGGAGCAGGAAAGCTGACGTTTTGGGCCTAGACCCTTCTTTAGAAATGGGGGAGGGGAAGGCGGTTCTGAGCTAAATAGGGAGAGAGGGGGAGACGGATAGAAGATGGATAGAGGAGAAGATAGGTGGAGAGGAGACAGACCGGTCAAAGAGGTGGGGATGGAGCCAGTAAAGGTGAGTGTAGGTGGGGAGTTAGGGAGGAGATAGGTCAGTCCAGGGAGGACGGACAGGTCGAGGGGGCGGGATGAGGCTAGTAGGTAGGAGATGGGGGTGGGGCTTGAGGTGGGAGGAGGGTACAGTTGGGAGGGAGGACAGGTTAGGGAAGTGGGGACAAGCTGGGCTGGTTTTGGGATGCGGTTGGGGGAGGGGAGATTTTGAAGCTTGTGAAGTCCACATTGATACCATTGGGCTGCAGGGTTCCCAAATGGAATATGAGTTGCTGTTCCTGCAACCTTTGGGCGGCATCGTTGTGGCACTGCAGGAGGCCCAGGATGGACATGTCGTCTGAGGAATGGGAGGAGGAGTTGAAATGGTTCGCGACTGGGAGGTGCAGTTGTTTAGTGCGAACCGAGCATAGGTGTTCTGCAAAGTGGTCCCCAAGCCTCCGCTTGGTTTCCCCGATGTAGAGGAGGCCACAACGAGAACAGCGGATGCAGTATACCATATTAGCAGATGTGCAGTTGAACATCTGCTTGATGTGGAAGGTCTTCTTGGGGCCTGGGACAGGAGTGAGGAGGAAGGTGTAGGGGCAGGTGTAGCACTTCCTGTGGTTGCAAGGAAAAGTCCTTGGGGGGGATGGGGCTGGAGGGGAGTGTGGAGAGGACAAGGGACTTCCAGAAAGATTGGTCCCTCCAGAAAGCAGATAAGGGTGGGGAGGGAAAAATTATCCAACGCATCATCCTCCGACACTTCCGCCATCTGCAATCCGACCCCACCACCAAAGACATTTTTCCCTCCCCACCCTTATCTGCTTTCTGGAGGGACCACTCTCTCCGGGACTCCCTTGTCCTTTCCACACTCCCCTCCAGCCCCATCTCCCCGCCCCAGGACTTTTCCTGTTTATGTTACATTAACTCCATGCATTTCATTGATGTCGCACACTTTCTATCGCATTCTATCCAGCTTTCAGAGGGAGTAGATGTATCTGTACCAGCAACCTAATGGCCCAGTGATTAAGTCTGACTAAATGTAGTTGTACTTATTGCTGTCCTGCAATAAACCCTCTTGTTATCTGAGAGCAGTGCTTCTTCTGTAGATACTGTACGGTGGTGTATCCTCTACCACTAGATAGGGCCAAGGTAAAGGAAGATTGGTGGCACCAAAAGACATCAGTACCCAGTACCATACTGGACATTGTCACTTCATATGCCAGGGGACTTGGGGGGTTTAAAGTGGACTGGTGTAGGCTCATGTTGATGGTTTAGGTGGGGAATTGAGGGGTTGTGAACTCTTTAGGGTTCACAGAAAGGGGATCTGGATGTTCAGGACCTCACTGACACACAGAGGAAATCACTGGCTGAAGAGCATTCACTCTCATCTTCCATCCTGATGGTTACTGAAGCTATGCAGATAGGGAGGAAAATGGCTGTGATCCCACTCAGAATGGGTGGGGTAAGGGTCTTGACCTGTGAGAGAAGGGGCAAATCAATGGGAGGGTCATTAGAGGGAACAACATTACACACAGAGCCATGCAGTGTACAGAACACAGACTGGCGGGTCCGTAATCCCTGGTGACCAGCATACATTGGCACCATGTTGACTGCACACCTCCCTGCCCTAGACATCACTGACCACCTCATTCACACTAACACTGTTGGACACAGAGGCCAGGGTGAGAATCAGGATGTTTGACCACAAGAAGCGATGGTGCCAGTGGAACCCACTGTCCTGTATACACCTTGTTGCTGTCATTGCCACACACTGCAGCTGGATCTCAACACAGGCATCAATCCCTGGCACATCCCGAATGGACATAAAGTTAGACATTGTGCTGGCATACTGACATTCGGGCTGAGGCACAGAATCAAATAAACAGATGTACAGTCAAAATAGAGATAACAAGCTGTGGGGCTGGATGAACACAGCAGGCCAAGCAGCATCATAGGAGCAGGAAAGCTTGATGTTTCGGGCCTAGACCCTTCATCCAGCCCCACAGCTTGTTATCTCGGATTGTCCAGCATCTGCAGTACCTTTTATCTCTGGTACAGTCAAAATAGAGCAGGTTTTAGAAGTATAAACATAGGAGATATAAGCAGAAATGGGGCATTTGACCCCTCGAGCTTGCTCCACCATTCAATATGGTCATAGCTGATCATCAAGCTCAATAATTTAACTCCACCCTCCCCATTACCCTTGAGATCTTTCACCACAAAGATCTGTATATACCTCCATCTTGAAAACACAGCATGTTTTGGCCTCAGCCACTTTCTGTGGTAGTGAATCCCATAGTCCTCCCACTCTCTGGGTGAAGAAATTTCTCCTCATGTTAGTCCTAAAAGGTTTACTCTCTCTCCTCAAACTATGACCCCTGCTTCTGGACTCCCCCGACATTGGGAACACCCTTCCTGTATCTAACCTCTCTCGTCTTGTTACAATGTGGTAGGTTTCTGTAAGGACTCCCCTCAGTCTTCTACACTCCAGTGAATAGAATCTTAACTGAGTCAATCTCTCCTCATAGGTTAGCCCTGCCATCTCAGGAATCAAGTGATAACAAGGTGTAGAGCTGAAGGAACACAGCAGGCCAGGCAGCATCAGAGGAGCAGGAAAGCTGATGGTCCAGGTCTGGACCCTTCTTCAGAAATCTCTAACCCGAAATGTCAGCTTTTCTGCTCCTCCGATGCTGCCTGGCCAGCTGTATTCCTCCAGCTCCACGCTGTGTTATCTCTAACTCCAACATTGGCAGTTCTTATGTCTCACAGGAATCAAGTGAAACTGGTTTGTAAAAAGCTTTAACTCAACCAGTTGGAGGGCTAGCATCAGGCAGACTTTCCTTAACTCAAAAACTGTTTGTCCGCCTTTGTCAGAAGCAATCTGCCTCACTGATTTGGAACCAAGTCTCCCTTGCACAGCTCAAGATGTGCACCACTTGACTTTTCCAAGGTGTAAAATTCTCCTGGAATTCCAGTGATAGGATTCAACTTCCAATTTAGCTTATGGTCTCAAAAGGGAAAACATGTGATCCCTTACACGTGGCAGAGATGTGTCTACATTGCATGTGGAATTGCCCTATCAACTCTGGGCAAAGTACATGTCTTGCGGCAGAATTTTAGCTGGAAATACCATCAGGAACAATCCTGGCATAACTACTGATTGGGATTAGGACCAAAGATTTAGAGTTTTCAAATTTGCCAATAGTTGTTGAAGGATTTCTTGTTCTCCTGGAACAGGTCATGATTACCTGCACGCTGCTTAAGTCGGGCCTAGTGGTATTATCACTAGGCTATACTAACGTCCTTTAGGGAAGGAAACTGCCATCCCTACCCGGACTGGCCTACATGTGACTCCAGACCCACAGCAATGTGGTTGACTCTTAACTGCCCACTAGGCAATTAGGGATGGACAATAAATGCTGCCTGGTCTGCAATGCCCTCATCCTGTGAATGAACAAAGAAAAAAAAATTAAAGATCCAAAAATGTTCTAGGGATCTACGTTCAAGTCCCACTTGATGGTGGACGGTGGACTGTAAATTTAATAGAAATGTTGAATTAATAATCTAATGATGACCATGAATTGGTTGACAGAAGAATCTGTTTCATTAATGTCCTTTAGAGGCTGTCTTTACCTGGTCTGTCCTGCATTTGACTCCAGGCCACAGCAAAGTGGCTGATTCTTAAATGCCCTCTGGGCAATTAGGGATGGACAATAATTACTGGCCTCGCAAGTGATGTCCACATCCTGAGAATGAATAGGTAAAAAAAAAATCCAAGTAATACCAAGAGTGCAGGTCAGAGTAAGCTGCCAATTGCACTTTGCTGTAACTAAAGCCACTGTTCATTTCCACAACATAACAACACCTGACGTGATTGGATAATTGTTTACATGACAAATTTCATATAAAATTATGTGCTAAAGTTAAATGTGGTTAGAAAGTCCGGATGGGACATTTTTGAATTGAAAATGTTTAACAAGATGTGGCAGTTTCATCATTTAGATACAATTTGTTTTAATTACTCAAGACATGTTACACTAAATAGTTGTGAAATTCATTGCAAAACGCAATCACTATGAATAAAGGAAACATTAGCATTGTGAGTGCGTCGTCCGTGGTCATCAAGGTGCCTTTTTTTTTCATTGCAAGAAATTGGGAATTAACTGAAATTATACAAGCAGAGCAGTAGAGAAATGATGCTAAATAAGAGCTTCAAAAGCTGTAAATCAGAAACAAAAACAGAAATTGCTGGAAAAGCTCATCAAGTCTGGCAGCGTCTGTGCAGAGAAATCAGAGTTAACGTTTCGGGTCAAATGACTCTTCTGAGAAACTCAGACCTGCAGAGAAATGAAACTGATGCCTTTGAACCCATTTTCAATCATAAAACAATAAGCAGCATTCTGTGCCTTTAGTTCTAGTACAATTTCTGCATTAATGCTCAGATCATGTGAGTTTGATCAGTGGTCATCAATGGCATGTGTTTATGGATAATGGCCACTTCCCCCATGAAGTGACAATCCTTCTGTTTTGTACCAGGCTTGTTTGAAGCTTGAGAAAGAAATGGACAGATAGACTGAGGCAAACCAAGGACACAGTCTTTGGTCTCTATAGAATAGAATAGAATACCTACAGTGTGGAAACTGGCCATTTGGGCCAACAAGTCCACACCGATCCTCCGAAGAGCATCCCCCCCTATACCCTACCCCCTAACCCTGCAATAACCATGGCTAACGCACCTAGCCTAGACACCCCTGAACGCTACGGGCAATTTAGTATGGCAAATCCACCTCATCTGCACATCTTTGGTCCGTGGGAGGAAACTGGAGCAACTGGTGGATAAAAAGTAAATAGTGCTGGTTAGCAGTGATTCAAGCAGGTAGCTCACCAACATGTCTCAAGGCTATTCAGAGATCAGCAATGAATGCCCACATCCAACAAAACAGTAACAAGAATCTTCGGCCAGATGCAGAGGCAAGGCCCATACTGCTATCCGTGATCATTATGAAGATATCAGTGGCATTGTGAGACAATGTTTGAGGTGGTTTGAGGCAGCAGAGCAAAATAACTCACTTGTATCATGCCTTTTACAACCTCAGAAAGTGCAAAGTTGTTTCATAACCAGTGAAATAGCCACTAAAGTAATGTAGGAAATAACTTTTGCAATGTAGCCAAAAGTACACAGCAAGCTCATAGAAAGGTCAATGCGGTATCAAGCAGCTGTTTAAAAACTGATATTGATTGTGGGATAAATATTGGCTCAGACTTTGGCGATAAGTCTGTTATTACAAATAGAGCAGTGGGACCTTTTTCTCCTACATGCGAGAACAACCAGCCCTCAGGTGAACATTTCATTTGGAAGAACTCACCCTGAGACTATAGCACTGTCTCAGGACTGCACTGAAGTGTGAATCTAAAGCTTTATGCTGGCTCATCCAGGAATGTCCATAAACTTTTCTAGGTTGCTTTCTCATTTAAATCAATGTTTTCATCAATTGTTAAATATTAATTTTCATTGATTATTATCTTGTACAAACAACAGCATTGAATATGACGAATGAAAGTTCAAGCAATGCGCTATGACTCATTTTGGATTTCACACACAAAAATGAAACAAAGAGCTGTAGATGATGAAGATCTGAAACAAAACCAGAAATTACTGGAGAAACTCGGCAGGTCTGGAAACCAGAGTGGACAGAAAGCAGATTTAATGTTTTGAGTCCAGTGACCCCTTTTTAGAACTGATAACAGCTAGCAACTATTACATTTTCAGAGCTTCCATTTATCATCTTATCTTGTTTAATGGCTTTGGCAGAAGGTGTCTTCTCCTTGCCTAGGCCCAGCGATGATGAGGCTATCAGCCTGGCATGGTGATCTCAGCTCAACAATGACCTAACGAGGTAGCCTCATACCCGAGAGGTGGCCTACGCTTGGTGTGGTCATCTCCAGCTTTGGTGGTCTTGTTCCAGCATGGAGGTCTCGTACCAGCGTTGAGGTCTTCTTTGGTGGTGACTTCTGGACATTCCAGTGGCCTCGGCCTGGTGACGAGGTCTTCTTTGGCATGGAGATCTTGCTCAGGGTATCCTGCGACCTGGTGGGCAGTCTTATCCCAACATGGCAGTTGCCTGGTCCCAGAGGGCTGTCTTGGTTTGATGGTCTTGTCCTGGCTTGCAGGTCTTCTTTGGCAACCGCGCTCAGGTATTCCCGTGTTTGTCATTTTAATCTGATTAAACTCAGGTTGATCTGAGATGAACTATGGCCTAATATTTACTTTCTTTTTTCTTAACCATGACTTATGGGTGTCATGGTAAGGCAACTTCTAAAACTTTTCACTGCTTTCTTTGAGTACAAATTAACATGACAAATTGCTATTTTACTCTATGTACGTCAAGTCTCATTCAGTGAAAAGGAAACATGTCACAATTTGTCTTAGTTACAATGGATTTTGTATTATTTTCTTTGTCCATCTGTGGAATGATTTGAAGGATTAATTTAATTGTAATGAGATTGTTTGTTTGACGTGATGACAAAAACATTGAAATAATATTAATAACATCATTTAATTGGGAAAAGCACACTTGGGACAAATTGTGGTTAATACAATTCCAACAAACACAATTCTGTTTAATATAAACCATTTTAACTGCAGGATTAAATTATCTTCTAATTGCAGCCTTGGTGAGAATGAGTTCTTAATAGAATTTATGACAGTTGGACAGTTTTAGTTGCTTATTTCAGATCTGAATGTCTAAGCACGTTTTTTTTATCAGAAGCATTAACCATACTTGTGTGCAAAAGGTCTCAAGTAAGTGTGAAGTGAAATAGATTGAATTATGCCGAGAAACTTCACAATTATCTAAACTTTAAAGAAGTTGCAATAATTCCAAGTGAGACAGCTGTTGATCCTTTTGGTGGTAAATTGTGAAGGAAATTCATGCAGTCAAGGAGTAAAGAGAATTCCAGTACAAGAACCAGGGTGGCTAAACTAAGTCTGCCAAACATGGAAGAAAAGGGAGGATTGTACAAGAATCCAGAATGTGATGGACAGTGATTTCTAGGGGGTTGGTGCAGGGGGAGGTTGTGCATTGTTTATAGAAACTGGAAGATGAGATGCATCAGAACTTGTACAATCCTAGATTCTTCTGAACGAAAACAGTGCTAATGACCTTAAATGTTTGCCCTACATACCATAAACCCACTAGTATAAACATCTTTCTTTTAATATTGTAAGGGTCTGCTTTCTGACAAATGCTGGATTTAGGTCATTGTTTTGGATGGACTTCCTCAATTTTTGAAAAAGAAAACCCTTCCTTAAAGTAATCAACACCCATCTTTCTGTATTCCAACATCCAAATTTCAAAAATTGTATATATTATGTTACATCTTCCATTAGTTGTGCCAATGTGAATAAATTTTACCACATAATATTATTGGAGACACTAAAGTTAGATTCTAAAACCTATGTTCCTTCCGTTTAATGTAATGATAATCTCTAATTCTGAGGGAATTAAAATTATTCATTTTTACTTCCATACATGCTCACATTTTTATCACCCCAACTAAAAGAAAATGGAGCAGTAGTGATGTAAAGCAACTCAGTTATTTCACTTTTGAGCCAAATTTTCATAGTAGTCAATGGTATTGGCCAATAAATCAATTGTTAAGGATTAAGGCAAAAATCACTCATTATAATCAGCAGTAAATCGTACATTGAATCAAACCTCTTTACAATACAACAGCCTTCACCACGAACACTCTTTAGGAATATAATGTGGCAAGAGGAAATTGATACCTTTATGAAATTTGAAAGGCATCTGTTTGCAGTCTATAGACAGGACGATGAAATGCCTAAAGGCATAAACAATGGGAACATTACATTGCTCCAGCTCATTGACGTTTACATGAGGCAGAACTATAGACAGTGGAAGCAAATGCAGTCATTCCTTTATCACCAACTCAGTCAAGTAGACAAGTTCACATTGCTGTCGAGTTTGGGTTTCTTACAGCAGTAAGAATACTTTGCATTCAACTTAGAATCAACAATAATAAAAATTGTCCATGTTATCAGGAATCAGTAGAAAACTGTACACATAATGTGAATAAGTCTGATCATATTGAGAAGATCTGGCTGGAACCGATTTGAAGGATCTGTCCTACTGTCGTGCCAATTGAAGGGCATGCTCTTTCCCCTGTATAAAAACATTGGTAGCATATCACACCATTGCTGCAGTTAAATATATGATGGAAATTCTGACCTATCAGCACCATACTCTTTCTAATTTCCCTATTTTTTCTATCTGGTTTGTTCATTACACTGCTTGGCATATTCCAAACTGCTGCATTGCACATGTCCGTGCAGTACAGAAGAGGCATTGCTGTGGGGCCTTTTCATGGACTGCCAGTTTGTAGAACGTAGCTTGCCACAACCTTTTTGAGGGCGATGAGGAATGAATAACATTTTCCAAGGAAACATTTAAAAAGGAATATTTCCACTGGAATTGATGTGCTTGAAAACATGTAAAAATGTATTTTTAATCACACACTTTTGGAGCAGGTGGACCTTGAACACAGCCTCCTGGTCCAGGGGTAGGGATACTACAACTGCACCATATTCAATATTGGAATATTGGTTAAGCAATGATTTTGGTAAGTTCTTGAATGTTGTATTTATGAGAAACGGGGAATAAATACTGTATATGTTGATCTTGGATGGCTTTTGTTGAAAATTATCAAATTATTTGGAGAAATGCACAACCTTTCTCCCATTCCAAGTTGGAAGAATATATTTTACAGAACTGATGTTCATATTTTTCACTTAGATGTTGTTGTGTTGAGGATTTCAGACAGCTCCCAATTACAAGACTTGATAGCCAGAAGCAAGCTTTGTGTTGCAGTTATATATATCCTGTCTGGATGTGTTACCATTGAGACAAATCACTGTGATAGACAAGCACAATGGAGACACATCACCATCTCAGCCACCCGATGCTGACAAATCCAATAAATGTCACTGTTCGATGTTTTGATATTAGACATTTCCCTTTGTAACTGTTTCGGAATCACATCAATTCCACATCAATTGATCTAAATTGGTAACATTATCATTAAAATTATAAAATTGCACTGTGTCTTTAAATTTAGATTAAAATGAAGGGGCTCATGAGACGATTCTGAATTCTGGCTGGCATGGGAGCTACTGAGCAATGTGTGAAGTTCTCAAACAATGGGGGAGGCAGATGTGCTATCAGTACATAAACTTATTGGCAAAAATTTCAGGACAAGAACATGTCATAATTGTGGTGAAGCCTAATTCTCCAAACATAACTTAAAGCTGTTCATGTGTGGAAGAGAATATTTTATGGCAGACATTTTATTGAGTGAATTTAATCAGAAGATTGAGTCCAGTGATGCCCATTAACTTATGCATTATGTGGTTACTGTGCAATTCTTTTGATATAGTACAATTGTTAATGTGACATAGAACTGTGCTTTTTTTAATATACATAATGAAAATATCTATTAGTAGTGCACTTTCATTCTTGTTTTAGGAGATAATGCCATGTAAGTGAAATAACTCCACAGGCCAGTATCCCGTCATCAAGTCACCCTTTATTCACACGTGGAGCATCCTTGGCACTCATGCAGCTTCCTCAGAGCCAGCAGTCAGAACCTCTGACTCTCCTGTTTACATCTGTCAGCCAGGACTCCTTGATTGAACCAGGTTAACAGCCCCAATCAGGGAATGCATATTCTATGAGGTCCACCTGGCTGAGCTCATGACAATCACTACACCGTGGCATGCGTTATAAGCATGCTTACTCCATTTAGTTTGGAGTTTGGATTTTGATCTAGTGACATATGGGATTTGGTGTGTGACTATATGGGTATTTAATGATTAACTTGTCAGTATTTCTGGAGCCATGATGTTTTATTAAACTAATACGAGAGAGCGAGTTTCTGGAGTGACAGTAATTGAAATGCCTTTGCATTAGGAGAGTTTTACAAGCAGATATAGTAAATATTGAGAAGCATTAATTTGCTTTCATTTTGGAAGGCTCATATTTTTCTTTCTCTTCGTGAAAAATTCATAGGCAGGAAAGGTTTTTGGTTCATTTTATTTTCCTGGTAGAACTTAGATCTGTGAAATAGTTACTCCTAGAGAAAAAAATTAGTTCAGAAAGATTAAGAAATAAGTTACTTTAGTCGAAGAATTTTTCTTGGAAGTTCCAGATAAGAAGTGTATGGATAGGATCCTGAGGGGTTACTGAAAGCTGAGGATGTCTAAGTTCAGTTGTGTGGATAAGCAGGTCAAAAGCTATCAAGTTTTCAAGGCTGGGTATTGAAAAAAAAAGCAGTTAAGTCAAACTGAACGAATGCAGTAGAGAAGTGAACTTTCTGATGAAGGGTTCAGGCCCGAAACATCAAGTTTTCCTGCTCCTATGATGCTGCTTGACCTGTGTTCATCCAGCCCCATGCCTTGTTATCTCGGATTCTCCAGCATCTGCAGTACCTTTTATCTCTGAACATTGTGAAAATTGACCATTCTTTCACTTTAAGAATTACTGCAGTGACATTATTCTGAAAGAATTAATTACATTTGTTATGTCTCACTGTAATGAATAACCAAACAGAAACCCTGACAGAACAGTGGTATTTTGGTAGGTTTTATAGGAATGAAGATCAGGAAAGGCAGACCGTAAACGTGTCATCAAGCAGTATGTTCCATAACAAAAGCAGAAATTGCTAGAGAAACTCAGAAGGTTTGACACCATCTGTAGAGAAAGAAACAGAACATAGGACATAGAACTATACAGCAGAGGAGTGTCATGTTGTTCTGCACATGACACCAAATGAAACTAATACCGTCTGCCTGTCTTTGGCCCATATCCTTCCAATCCTCGCATGTTCATGCGCTTATCTAAAAGTTCCTTAAAAGAACTTATTGTATTTGTCTCCACCACCACCTCTGGTAGTTCATTCCAGACTCCTACTACTCTCTGTGGAAAAAAAAATTGGCCCTCACATCTCCTTCGAACTTTACCCCTCGAACTTTAAATGCATGCCCCCTAGCATTAGACATTTCAACTCTGGGAAAAAGATTCTGACCGTCAACCCTATCGATGCATCTTGTAATTTTAAAATGTGGAGGTGCCGGTGTTGGACTGAGCCGGACAAGGTCAGAAGTCACACAACACCCGGTTATAGCCCAACAGGTTTATTTGAAAATACAAGCTTCTGGAGTCTTGTGTTTGCAAATAAACCTGTTGGATTATAACCGGTGTCGTGCGATTTCTGACATAATTTTATAGACTTTGATCAAGTCTCTCCTCAGCCTGCACTGCTCAAGGGAAAACAGCTTGAGTTTTTCTAGGCTCTCCTTACAGCTCATACCCTCTAATCCAGGCAGCATCATAGAACATAGAACATAGAACATAGAACATAGAACATTACAGAGCAGTACAGCACTTCGGCCCTCGATGTTGCGCCGACCTGCGAACCCAATCTGAAGCCCATCTAACCTACACTATTCCATTATCATCCATATGTTTATCCAACGACCATTTAAATGCCCTTAAAGTTGGCGAGTCGACAACTGCTGCAGGCAAGACATTCCATGCCCTTACTACTCTCTGAGTAAAGAATCTACCTCTGACATCTGTCCTATATCTATCACCCTTCAATTTAAAGCTATGTCCCCTCGTGCTAGCCATCACCATCTGAGGAAAAAGGCTCTCACTGTCCACCCTATCTATACCTCTGATCATCTTGTATGTCTCCATTAAGTCACCTCTTAACCTTCTTCTCGCTAACAAAAACAGCCTCAAGTCCCTCAGCCTTTCCTCATAAGACCTTCCTTCTATACCAGGCAACATCCTGGTAAATCTCCTCTGCACCCTTTCCAATGCTTCCACGTACATTCTATAATGCGGCGACCAGAACTGTACGCAATACTCCAAGTGCAGCCGCACCAGAGTTTTGGACAGCTGCAACATGACCTCACGGCTCCGAAACTCAATCCCTCTACCAATAAAACCTAACACACCGTACGCCTTCTTAGCAACCCTATCAACCTGGGTGGCAACTTTCAGGGATCTATGAACTTGGACACCGAGATCTCTCTGCTCGTCCACACTACCAAGAATCTTACCAATAGCCCAGTACTCTGTATTCCTGTTACTCCTTCCAAAGTGAATCACCTCACACTTTTCCACATTAAACTCCATTTGCCACCTCTCAGCCCAGCTCTGCAGCTTATCTATGTCCCTCTGTAACCTGCAACAACCTTCCGCACTATCCACAACTCCACCGACTTTAGTGTCATCCGCAAATTGACGAACCCATCCTTCTACGCCCTCATCCAGGTCATTTATAAAAATGACAAACAGCAGTGGCCCCAAAACAGATCCTTGCAGTACACCACTAGTAACTGAACTCCAGGATGAACATTTCCCATCAACCACCACCCTCTGTCTTCTTACAGTTAGCCAATTTCTGATCCAAACTGCTAAATCACCCTCAATCCCATGTCTCCGAATTTTCTGCAATAGCCTACCGTGGGGAACCTTATGAAATGCTTTACTGAAATCCATATACACCACATCAACCGCTTTACCCTCATCCACCTGTTTAGTCACCTTCTCAAAGAACTCAATAAGGTTTTTGAGGCATGACGTACTCTTCACAAAACCGTGTCAACTATCCCTAATCAAATTATTCCTTTCTAGATGATTATAAATCCTATCTCTTAAAATCCTTTCCCACACTATACCCACAACCGAAGTAAGGCTCACTGGTCTATAATTACCAGGGTTGTGTCTACTCCCCTTCTTGAAAAGGGGACAACATTTGCTATCCTTCAGTCTTCTGGCACTATTCCTGTAGACAATGACGACATAAAGATCAAAGTCAAAGGCTCTGCAATCTCCTCCCAACTTCCCAGAGAATCCGAGGATAGATCCCATCCGGCCCAGGTGACTTATCTATTCTCACACTTTCCAGAATTGCTAACACCTCCTCCTTATGAACCTTAATCCCGTCTAGTCTAATAATCTGTATCTCAGTATTCTCCTCGACAACATCGTCTTTTTCATGTGTGAATACTGGTGAAAAATACTCAGTTAGCGCCTCTCCTATCTCTTCGGACTCCTCGCACAATTTCCCACTACTGTCCTTGACTGGCCCTAATCTTACTCTAGTCATTCTTTTATTCCTGACATACCTATAGAAAGCTATAGGGTTTTCCTTGATCCTACCTGCCAAAGACTTCTCATGTCCCCTCCTGGCTCTTCTTAGCTCTCTCTTTAAATCCTTCCTGGCTAACTTGTAACTCTCAAGCGCCCTAACTGAGCCTTCACGCCTCATCTTTACATAAGCCTCCTTCTTCCTCTTGACAAGAGATTCAACTTCTTTAGTAAACTACGGTTCCCTCGCTCAACCACTTCCTCCCTGCCTGACAGGTACATAGTTATCAAGGACACACAGTAGCTGTTCCTTGAACAAGCTCCACATTTCAAATGTGCCCAGCCCTGCAGTTTCCTTCCCCATCCTATGCATTCTAAGTCTTGCCTAATCACCTCATAATTGCCTTTCCCCTAGCTATAACCCTTGCCCTGCGGTATATACCTATCCCTTTCCATTGCTAAAGTAAATGTGACCGAATTGTGGTCACTATCACCAAAGTGCTCACCTATCTCCAAATCTAACACCTGGCCTGGTTCATTACCCAGTACCAAATCCAATGTGGCATTGCCTCTTGTTGGCCTATCAACGTACTGTGTCAGGAAACACTCCTGCACACATTGGACAAAAACTGAGCCATCTAAAGTACTTGAACTATAGTGTTTCCTGTCAATATTTGGAAAGTTAAAGTCCCCCATAACAACTACACTGTTACTTTCGCTCCTATCCAGAATCATCTTTGCTATCCTTTCCTCTACATCGCTGGAACTATTCGGAGGCCTATAGAAAACTCCCAACAGGGTGACCTCTCCTTTCCTGTTTCTAACCTCAGCCCATTCTACCTCAGTAGACAAGGCCTCATCAAACGTCTTTTCTACCACGGTAATACTGTCCTTGACTAACAATGCCACACCTCCCCCTCTTTTACCACCTTCCATTATCTTACTGAAACATCTAAACCCCGGAACCTGCAACAACCATTCCTGTCCCTGCTCTAGCCATGTCTCCGAAATGGCCACAACATCGAGGTCCCAGGTACCAACCCATGCTGCAAGTTCACCCATCTTATTCCGGATGCTCCTGGCGTTGAAGTAGACACACGTCAAACCACCTTCCTGCCTGCTGGTACACTCCTGCGACCTTGAAACCTTATTCATGACCTCACTACTCTCAACTTCCTATACACTGGAGCTACAAGTCAGGTTCCCATCCCCCAGCTGAATTAGTTTAAACCCTCCCGAAGAGCATTGGCAAATTTCCCCCCCCCAGGATATTAGTATCCCTCTGGTTCAGGTGCAGACCATTCCGTTTGTAGAGGTCCCACCTACCCCAGAATGAGCCCCAATTATTCAGGTATCTGAATCCCTCCCTCCTGCACCATCCCTGTAGCCACGTGTTCAACTGCTCTCTCTCCATATTCTTCTCCTCGCTAGCACGTGGCATGGGTAACAAACCAGAGATAACAACTCTGTTTGTTCTTGCTCTAAGCTTCCACCTTAGCTCCTTGAATTTCTGCCTTACATCCCCATCCCTCTTCCTACCTATGTCGTTGGTGCCGATGTGGACCACGACTTGGGGCTGCTCCCTCTCCCCCTTAAGGATCCCAAAAACACAATCTGAGACATCACGGACCCTGGCACCTCGGAGGCAAAACACCAACTGCGAGTCTCTCTTGTTCCCGCAGAATCTCCTATCTGTCCCCCTAACTATGGAGCCCCCAATGACTAATGCTCTCCTCCTCTCCCCGCTTCCCTTCTGAGCAACAGGGACAGACTCTGCGCCAGAGACCTGCACCCCACGGCTTACCCCTAGTAAGTCGTCCCCCTCAACAGTATCCAAAACGGTATACTTGTTATTGAGGGGAACGGCCACAGGGGATCCCTGCACTGTCTGTCTGTTCCCTTTCCGTCCCCTGACTGTAACCCATCTACCTTTTTCCTGTACCTGAGGTGTGACTACCTCTCTGTAACTCCTCTCAATCACCCCCTCAGCCTCCCGAACGATCCGAAGTTCATCCAGCTCCAGCTCCAATTCCCTAACGCGGTTTCCAAGGAGCTGGAGTTGGCTGCACTTCCCGCAGATGAAGTCAGCAGGGACACTAGTGGTGACCCTTACCTCCCACATCCTACGGGAGGAGCATACAACTGCCCTAACATCCATTCCCACTGTTCTGAATTCCAAAAAACAGACTATTGGGAAAAAAAATCTAGTAACTTACCAAATCGGCGCTCAGAACCTTTTTGGTTAGAGGAGGAGGATGGGTGGGAGACATTACCTACGTAGTGTTTCAGGTAAAGCAACCGCCCAAATATATTACCTCACTTACTCAGCCGTGCCGTGTCTGCTCCTGCTCGACATGCACTCTGCCTGTTCACGAGGTAAGTTTTTAAAGGAGAAGCTTACCTTCCCAAGCTGCCCTCGCGCCTCCTTCCGGACTCCCGCCGCTGAAACGACTGAAAGGCCGCATCCTAGTAAACCTCTTCTGTACCCTCTCCCAAGCCTTCACATCCTTCCTGTAATGTGGTGATCAGAATTGAACACAATACTCTAAATATGGCTGAGTAAAATCTCATAACATCCTGTCTCTTGGACTCGATTCCCCGACCAATAAAGGCAAGCATGCCATATGTCTTCTTTACCACCTTATCTACTTGCAGGGTACTATGGACTTGAACTCCAACATCCTTCTGTACATCAATGTTGTTCAGAGTCCTGTCATTAACCGTATACTTTACCTTAACATTTGAACTCCCAAAATGCGACACCTCACACTCACCCAGATTAAACTCCATCTGTCATTTATCCGCCCATTTCTGCAAATGATCTATATCCCGCAATATCCTTTGATTCAGCTCAACGGACACCAGAGTTTAAATAATAGGTGCGAAAACCTAACAGTGCTTCACCTCAGGCTGCACTGATGATGTTACCCAGCAGGGTAATGAAATGTCTGTGGAACAACAACGAACTAGTTCAGTGAGCCAACCAATCACAACAGCTACATATCTACTCTAAAACCTTTGACAATCTTCTACACTATCCTCATTTCCACTGATCTTTGTATCGTTTGCAAACTTAATAACCCACCCACTTACATTTTCATCTATGATAACAAGGTGTGGAGCTGGATGAACACAGCAGGCCATGCAGCATCATAGGAGCAGGAAAGCTTGACGTTTCGGGCCTAGACCCTTCATCAGAAAATGTGGCTGACTAAAGTCTCATTTTCTGATGAAGGGTCTAGGCCGGAAACGTCGAGTTTTCCTGCTCCTATGATGCTACTTGGCCTGCTGTGTTCATCCAGCTCCACACCTTGTTATCTCGGATTCTCCAGCATCTGCAGTTCCTGTTATCTCTGATACATTTTCATCTCAGTCATTTATATATATCACAAACAGCAGAGGTCCAAGTACGGATCCCTGTGGAACACCACGAGTCACGGACCTCCAGCCTGAAAAACACTCTTCCATCAATACCCATTGTCTTCTTTGAGCAAGCCAATTCTGAATCCACATGGCCAAGTCACTGTGGATCCCTTCCATCTTAATCTTCTGGATGAGCCAACCATGAGGGACCTTGTTGAAAGCCTTACTAAAATCCATTTAAATAACATCCACTGCTCTACCCTCATCAATCACTTACATCAATTCATTGAAAAATTCAATCAAGTTAGTAAGACATGACTTGCCCTGCACAAAGCCATGCTGACTGTCCCGAATTAGGTCATGCTTTTCCAAATGTGCATAGATCCTATCCCTAAGAACTCTCTCCAATAGCTTCCCAGCCACCAATGTGAGATTCACTGGTCTGTAGTTTCCTGGATTACCCTTATTTCCCTTCTTGAACATCGGAATGACATTAGTTACTCACCAGTCCTCCGGAACCTCTACAGTGTCTAGTGAGGATACAAAGATCTTGGTCAAGGCCCTAGCAATCTCCTCTCTTGCCTCTCTCAATAACCAGGGGTTGATACCATCGAGCATCGGGGACTTATCCACCTTTATGCTCTTCAAGTGATCCAACACCACTTCATTCTTGATCTCAAAATGCCCAAACCATATTAGCATGCTTCTCACTAGTCTTACCATCCTCCATGTCCTTCTCCTGGGTGAATACCGACACAAAGTACTCATTTAGGATCTCACCCACATTCTCTACCTCCAAGCACCAGTTCCCTCCTTTAACTTTGAGTGGTCCTACCTTCGCCCTAGTTATCCTCTTGTTTCTTGGGATTCTCTTTAACCCTACTTGCCAATGTCATTTCATGGCCTCTTCTTGCTCTCCTAATTTCCTGTTTGATTGCTTTCCTACTTCCCTTATATTCCTCATGGGCCCTGTCTAATGTTAGCTTTGTAATTGCAACATATGTTTCTTTTTTCCTTTTGACTAAATTCACAACCTCCCCCATTACCTAAGGGTCCCTAACCTTACCATCCTTATCTTTCCCCATTATTGGAACATATCGGTCTTGAATTCTCCCCAGCAGGTCTTTAAACAGTTCCCACATGTCAAATGTGGTATTCCTGATAACAGCTCCTCCCAAGTAACACTCCCTAGCTCCTGCCTAATACTGACATAATTTACCCTTCCCTAATTTAGTACCTTCCTGCACTGTTTTGATATATCCTTGTTCATATCTATTTTAAAACATAAGGAGTTGTGATCACTGTTACCAAAATGCTCTCCCACTGAAAAGTCAGTCACCTAACCAGGCTCATTAGCCAATACAAGGTCCAGTATAATTCAGGATTGTACAGTATAATGCAGGATTGCATAGTATAATTCAGGATTGTACAGTATAATGCAGGATTATACAGTGTAATTCAGGATTGTACAGTATAATGCAGGATTGTACAGTATAATGCAGGATTATATGGTGTAATTCAGGATTGCATAATATAATTCAGGATTGTACAGTATAGTGCAGGATTGTACAGTATAATGCAGGATTGTATCATATAATGCAGGATTGTACAGTGTAATTCAGGATTGCACGGTGTAATTCAGGATTGTATGGTATAATGCAGGATTGTACAGTATAATTCAGGATTGTATGGTATAATGCAGGATTGTACAGTATAGTGCAGGATTGTACAGTGTAATTCAGGATTGCACAGTGTAATTCAGGATTGTACAGTATAATTCAGGATTGCACAGTATAATGCAGGATTGTATAGTATAATGCAGGATTGTACAGTGTAATTCAGGATTGCACAGTATAATGCAGGATTGTACAGTATAGTGCAGGATTGTACAGTGTAATTCAGGATTGTACAGTATAATGAAGGATTGTACAGTATAATTCAGGATTGTACAGTATAATGCAGGATTGTACAGTATAATGAAGGATTGTACAGTATAGTGCAGGATTTTACAGTGTAATTCAGGATTGTACAGTATAATGCAGGTTTGTACAGTATAGTGCAGGATTGTACAGTGTAATTCAGGATTGCACAGTGTAATTCAGGATTGTATGGTATAATGCAGGATTGTACAGTGTAATTCAGGATTGTATAGTATAATGCAGGATAGGACAGTACAACCCTGACAGACTGAATGCACCCATCTTATTATTGAACTCTACCCATATTGCATCAGTGGATGAGCCCTCTAGCATGTCCTCTCTGAGTGCAGATGTAACTTTCCCTCAATTAGTAATGTAATTCCTCCACCTCTTTTGCCTTCCTTTCTATCTCGTCTAAAACAACAAAACCCTGGAATGTTGAGCAGCCAGTCCTGTCCCTCTCTCAACCAAGTCTCTGTAATGGCTACAACATCGCAGTCCAGTGTCTAATCAAGTTCCACACAAAGTAGCATCACTGGCTTTGAAACGTTAACTCTATTTATCTCTCTACAGATGGTACAGCTGAGTTTCTCCAGAACTTTCTTTTTTGTATTTCAGATCTTCAGCATCTGCAATTCTTTCTTTTATTTAAGCTTGATTGTTTATCATGACTCTTGCCTGATGCTATGTTTGATGGAAGAAACATTTCTTAAAGGACAAAAAGACTATTAGGGCAGCTGAGGTGTTATGTACTAAATGTGCTAAGACAGAAAACCATTTTAAATCTACAATAAACTTCTTTATGCATTTAGTAAGACTGAAAAGTGAACCTGAAATGCTGTGTTATGACCAATCCCTTGGCGTGGTTTATGACTCAGATGGGATATCTCAAATCGTTGACCTCCCAGGTGAGGGAAAGAATTGGCTTTCTTTTTTTCACCCACTTCCAGCTTGGTTGCAACAGGGTTTATTTATGAAAGAAATCCTCCCTTGTGCTTCTTATTTTCATTTTTTCCCAGATCCAATTAATGAATGTTTTGAAAGGAGCCAATTTAATTAGTCATCCTGAATTAACAAAATAGTGTTTATTAGTTACTAAATGTGAAAAGATGTCATAACAAAGCATATCTATACATGGAATAAGAATGAGAAGTGAGTTAAAAAGAAAATAAACATCAAAAGAAGGATTAATCTCTGGGTCGCCCATGAGGAGTAGATAGGATGATGCAGACATTATTTGGATAGTAACAGTAACATTAGCTGTAATGGTTGAGCAGTTGATTTTTAGACTTTTGGTTTTGTAGGATGATTGAAATTATTTTGTGCTGGTTCCTTTTAACAGTGACTGAGTGACAGCATTCAGAGTAAGACTGTTTTTCCCTTTTTACCTGTAGTACAGGAATGTTTAACAGTTGTTATCAAACTGTGACTTGCACACGTTCCAGTCCACGCAAATTATATATCAGAACACTAACTCAATCAGACCAGTATTATCGTCAGAGATAGAAAGTACTGCAGAAGCTGGAGAATCCAAGATAACACGGTGTAGGGCTGGATGAACACAGCAGGTCAAGCAGCATCATAGGAGCAGGAAAACTTGACATTTCGGGCCTAGACCCATGTGACCTAGACCCTAGACACCATTTCTGATGAAGGGTCTAGGCCCAAAACGTCAAGTTTTCCTGCTCCTATGATGCTGCTTGGCCTGCTGTGTTCATCCAGCCCCACACCTTGTTATCTCAGTATTATAGTCAGTTTTTATTCCTTTAAAACATATCCCTGGAAAGGTAAAGCACAAACATGTCTGTGGGAGATAATATCCTGTTGAGAAGGGTTTTAGAAAGTCAGTCTCCTGTTACCTTTTCCTGTATTGCATTTCTGTTTGACATTTCCCTGATTCTGTAAAGCTGTATCATTCCATAGGTACACATATTACTCCGACAGAAAGTCACCGAATTTATATTTGGCTGTAAAAGGCAGATTATTTCTTTTTCTTCATTCACTGATCTGGGCATCCCTGGTCAAACCAGCATTTATGACCCATCCCTAATTATCCAGAGACGAATGAAGGTATGGGTCTAGAGTCACATGTTGGTCAGATCAGGTAAGGATGGCAGATTTCCTTCTCTGAATGACTTGAGTGAACCAGAGGGGTTTGTAATGACCGTGGTTACATGGTCACCATTTGGTTAGCTTTTAGTTTAAAATAAGAAAGAATTTCACCATCTGATATGGATGGATTTGAACTCATGGGATGATGGCTTCGGGCTCTGTATTGCTAGCTTAGTAAATATGATCACTATTCATCACCTCCCTTATCAGTCAGTAATTAAGGAGGCACAAGTGCACATCAATAAAATTGTTGGAAATGAAATTGAAATCTGAGACAATCACTCAGTGATAGTCCATTTGTCGCTTTTAGAGTTAACTAGTGGAAAGCACTCGATGAGATTACTATCCTTGCTTTCTTGCAGAAGGTTGTCAGACTTCAGTTGTTTACTTCCTGTAGAAATTGTACGTGAAAATGACAGAATGCTTGTTTGCTGGCGATGAAAAGGATGCTGGGGGCTCTTTGATTAAGCAACATTGAAGTTTAAAGCTGTCTTTAGCCGTTCCTGTTCTGCAGTGACAGATTTTCTACACGCTTGGTTGATAGCCGCTAGGGACTACGTTAGCTATGACGGTCTGTAGAAAACTCATTCAGGGTGACTGCATCACTCCATCTGCAGGTGCACTCATTTTAATTCCAATGGGATTGATCTGGGTGCTGCAGGATGTATTGACTATCAGTTAGCTTTCTGTGCAGGACTGCAATGCTATCTAAGTGCCATGGATGCCTCTTTAAAGGGCATGGTATAGTTTGGATTTGCTAATGGGTAGTTTATGTGATTTCTCATTAAAACAAGGAGCCACAGACACACTGGGCCTCTATGAGAAGCTATTTTTTATTAGACTGAACATACTACATATTTACAAGATAAAAGAAAAATGTGTTACCAAAGCTTTTTTCATTGTCAGGACAAATGCAAGAATGCCAAATTACAAATAATCTCAACAAATTAGATGATAGCTGTAAAGGACAAATGATTGCAAATCAAATTGCCTCTTGCTGGCTCGTGTTTCCAGGAGAAAGCAATAGGGATCTATAGGCTCCCTAATGTTCTGGACATACAAAAAATGGACAAGGCTTGAATTTACTCCATTTGACTGCAAAAGGGCACTGAGTGTATGCAGCTTTTAGCAAATACAAATGAGTTGCCTTACAATCTCCACAGTATATCTTACATTAGGTTATTGTTAGTTTACTTAACCCCAGAACAAAATTGTGTTTGTATCAGATCAGCCACTCGATGTATTGATCAGTAAGTTTCGCAAGGTCAGGAAGGAGAGATCACATCCAGGTTGAGGCACAATCAGAGTGAGTATGTAGTTCGGAGATTTTAGAGCCAGTGTGGAATTCGGTGCAGAAGGGAAGAGGTACTTTTTACTTGGCTTTTGGCTCAAACTTTGTAAGTCTTTTTACTGGATATTTTGAAGCCCAAGGTCAGGGGTCTGACACAAAAGAAAGAATAGTATCACAGGAAAGCCATAAGTTCGTTGGTTGGTAATAGCTGCTAATTTGACTATCTATTGTATGGTACTTTCAACCTGAAGTGCTGTACCTGCACAATGTGGGAGCTGGTGGTCCATAGTGACCACGTCTGGACTCAGTGTTGCTTGCTTGAGGAACTCCAGCTCAGAGTTGATGAGCTGGAGTCTGAGATTCAAACACTGCAACACATCAGAGAGGGGGAGAGTTACCTGGGCACTGTGTTTCAAGAGACAGTCTCACCCTTTAGATCAACAACCTCAAGGTCAGTCAATGGTCAGGGACAGGAGGGTGGGACTTTGAGCCCCTTGGGCCTGTCCAACAGGTTTGAGATTCTTGTCCCTTGTGTGGATATAGGGAGGATAGCAAACTGACCTCAGCACCGTGATACAGGGAGCCATTCAAGAGGGAGAGGAAAAGAGAAAAGTAGTTGTAATCGGGGATACTAAAGTCAGGGACATCAACAGTGCTCTCTGTGGCCAGGATCGACAGTCCCAAAGGCTATATGACCTGCCTGGTTCAGGATATCTCATTTGGCTGCAAAGGAACTTGGAGTGGGAGTGGAAAGATCCAGTTGTTGTGGCCCAAGTAGGTACCAATGATACAGGTAGAAAGAGGACAGAGGTTCTGCTGAGGGATTATGAGCAGTTAGGGGCTAAATTAAAAAGTCTGCCTCTTTGTAGGATTCATGGAACAGTCCCTCTTCAACAACTTCACTGGCACCATCCCCCAACTCTTTCTTCACTATATTGATGACTGTATCAGTGCTCCCGCGAGGAGCTTGAACAGTTCATCAACTTTGCCAACACCTTCCACTGCACCCTCAAACTCATCTGGGCAATTTCTGACACCTCTCTCCCTTCCCTGGATCTCTCTGACTCCATCTCTGATAACGGACTCATCACTGACATCCATTTTAAACCCACTGACTCCCACAATTACCTCGACTACACCTTCTCTCCCCCACCCTCCTACAAAAATTCTATCCTATACTCACAATTCCTCCACCGCATCTGATCCCAGGATGAGGCGTTCTACTCTAGGACTTCCCAGATATCATCCTACTTTAGAGACCGTAGTTTCCTGTCCTCTGTTATTAATGATGCACTCAGCTGCATCTCCCCATTTCCCGCGCTTCTGCCCTCAAACCTTCTTCACTCAACAACAAGGATAGAATCCCCTTAGTCCTCACGTAAAACCCCACCAACCTCCGAATACAATGCATCATTCTCTGACATTTCCAGTCAGACCCCACCACCAAAAAGATATTTCCCTCCCCGCCCCTGACCACTTTCCGTGACTCCCGCATCAGCTCCACACTCCCCACCAAACCCCCCACCACACCCAGTACCTTTCCCTGCAACCTCAGGAGGTGCTACACCTCCTCCTGTACTTCCGGTCTCACCAAGGCCCCAAACAATCCTTGCAAACCTGGCAGAGATTCACCTGCACTTTACTTAACCTGACCTACTCTATCCGTTGCTCCCAATGTGATGTCCTTAATATCGGGGAGACCAAATGCAGACTTATAGACCAGTTCACGGAGCACCTACACTCTGCACACACCAACAATCAAGACCTTCCAGTTACTATCCACGTTAACTCCCCCTCCCCCTCCCCTGGTGACATGTCCATCCTTGACCTCCTCCACTGTCAGAGTAAGGCCAAACGTAAACTGGAGGAGCAACACCTGATATTTCACCTTGGGGGCTTACAGCCCAATGGCCTGAATATTGACTTCACCTGCTTCAAAATTTCTCCACCCCCAATCTGTCCATTTTCCTACTCACCTATCCGTTCCACCCTTCCCACTGACCAACCATGATAAGCCCCTACCTGCATCTACCTATCTCCATATCACTCACCCTCCCCCCAGCCCCATCCACCTCCCTCTATTTATTTCTGGACTCCCTTCTCCATCCCGAAACCTGACAAAGGGCTTCGGCCGAAATGTTGACCTCCCTGCTCCTCAGATGCTGTTTGACCTGACGTGCTTTTCCACCCCACATTTATTGACTCAATGGGCCAAATGGCCTACTTTTGTCCTATATTTCATGTTCTTATGGTTTACCCAAAAGTGCAATCGTAAGTCAGACACAAAATTCATTTTGGAATTGCTGAAGTGCCATATTTCAAAATCTGTTTGTAAAAACAGAGTGTTGGTGACACAATGGCCTAGTGGTATTATCGCTGGACTGTTGATCCAGAGGCCCAGATAATATTCTGGGGACCTGGGTTTGAATCCTGCCATGGCAGATGGTGGAATTTGAATTCAATAAATATCTGGTATGAATATTCTAATGATGACCTTGAATCCATTGCCCGTTGTTGGAAAAACCCATCTGGTTCACTCACGTCCGTCAGGGAAGGAAACTGCTGTCCCTATCGGGTTTGGACTACACATGACTCCACACCCATGGTAATGTGATTGACTCTGAACTGCCCTCTGGGTAATTGGGGATGGGCAATTAAAGCTGGCCTAGGCGGTGATGCCCTCATCCTGTGAATGAATAAAGGACATGAGCCAGAGCTTCCAGTTACTTGCCACTGCAACACATCATCAAATTCTCACACCAGCATTTCTGTCTCAGGCTTGCTGCAATGTTCCAACAAGAGTCAGCTCAAGCTTGAAGAACAGCATCTCATTTTCCACTTGGGAACCCTGAAGCCTCTGGTACTTAGCATCAAGTTCAATAACTTTAGAGCCTGATTTCACTCTTCCATGTTTCTTACCCAACCCCACACCTGGTCCTGTAATGACGTGGGCTACTGTTAGCACAGCCAACCCATTCTCAGCCATTCTCAGGCCTATCATTACATTGTATGGGGTTGCATTCTGCACAGATTGTCCAACTCTGCTCCCCTTAGCTCTCATTACCTCTGATTCAGCTTGTCTTCTTTTCTGGCCCACCATCCGTAAGGCCCTCATTCACTTACCCCTTTCAAATCTCTCTCGCTCTGAGTTCCATCTTCATCAATCTGTTCACTTTTCCCTTCCTCCCCATCTCCACCAACCTCGTCTTTAGCACAAATATTACTTACCCCTCACTGATGTCACTTATGATGAAGAGTCATTGGACTTGAAACATTCATTTTTTTTTCTTTCCACAGATGCTGCCAGACCTGCTGAGTTTCATCAGCAATCTCTGTTTTTATTTCACAAAATCTAATGACAACCAGCCATTTTATGAACTACTCATTGACTGTAGCAATAAACATTCATAATATTTGGTGCATTCGATAGCATAAAAATAGCAGGCAGAGACAAATGCATCATTTGATTGAGGAGGGTTGTCAAAGGATACAGCAGGATACAGATAGATTGCAGACTTGGGCAGATGGAGTTTAATCTAGACAAATGCAAGATCAATTTAGAAGATCAAATTCAGCTGTGAATTATACAAAAAATGACAGAACCTTTAGGAGGAGAGATAATAGGTACTGCAGATGCTGGAGAATCCGAGATAACAAGGTGTGGGGCTGGATGAACACAGCAGGCCAAGCAGCATCATAGGAGCAGGAAAGCTTGACGTTTCGGGCCTAGACCCTTCATATTTAGGAGCACTGACATACAGAGGGATCTGGGTGTACAGGTCCATGGAAAACCCATGGATTGCTGAAAGTGGCAATGTGGGTTGATAAATTGGTCAAGAAGGCATACAGCACACTTGCCTTTACTGGCCAGGGCATTGAATATAAAAGTTGACAAGTTATGTTACAGCTGTATAAAACTTTATAGAGGCCACATTTGGAGTATCTAGTGCAGTTCTGGTCCCCACACTATCAGAAGGAGTGGATGCTTTGGACAGGGTGCGGAGAAGGTTTACTAGGATGTTGCTCAGTCTGGAGAATTTTAGTTATGAGGAGAGGTTGGATAAACTCAGATCATTTTCACTGGAAAGACAGAGGGTGAGGGGGCGACCCGATAGAGGTCTACAAAATTGTGAGAGGCAGAGATAGGGTAGATAGTGACAGAGGAGCAAAGATCAACACAAGAGGGCACAGGTTCAAGGTGAGAGGTAGAAAGTTTCAGGGAAAGTGTGGGAAAAATTTTTCACACAGATGTTCTTGGGTGCCTGGAACATAGTGCAAGCCGAGGTGATGGAAGCAGGCATGTTCGCAACATTTAAGGTGTACCTTGAAAGACACATGAGTGGGAGGTGAACAGAGGAACAGAAACCATGTCTAGGCAATAAATAATGGGTCTAAGTAAGGATTAGGAATTGGTGCAGGCTTTGTGGGCTGATGGGCCTGTTTTTGTGCTGTATTGAAATGTGTAATTTCAGGTCTTTGATAACATTGAAACAGTTGTCAATCTGTGAGATTATGTGAGCGCTCTCATTAACTGTCCGTATCTGAGTGTCAGGAATGAAGTGAACTGGCGGGTGGTTGTACTTCATGACCAGGGCTAGAATGTTGACGGTGTACGCAGGCTTGTTTCCTTGAAATATAATCAATGCTTACACCTTCAATTTCAGACATTAATCCATCATGAACATCATTGTACTGCATTTTTCTAATACTTCTCTAACGATATAGTCTACTTTCAGTCCCTTCTTTATAAAACAAAAAAAAATATTTTCCAAGGTTTAACGATACCTTTGTGTTTTGGTGACCTTTAGCCATGACTTGTTAAGCAGCAAAGCGTTAGTCAATTTAAAGCATAACTGACCTCTTGGATCAAGGCTGGACTCTCAACAAAAACTGAAAGAACTGCAGATGCTGTAAATCAGGAACAAAAACAGAAGTTGCTGGAAAAGCTCAGCAGGTCTGGCAGCATCTGTGGAGGAGAAAACAGAGTTAACGTTTCAAGTTCTGAAGAAGGGTCCCTGGACCTGAAACGTTAACTCTGATTTTTCTTCTCAGATGCTGCCAGACCTGCTGAGCTTTTCCAGCAACTTCTGTTTTTGTTCCTGGACTCTCAATGGTTGGTTTGAGTAGAGTAAGTAGAAATGTAATTGAAGATGTGGTTATTGCACACTTATTCCAATGTTTCAGAGAAACTTAATCATTTAATAATAGTTTGGAAAATCAATTAGTTCTGTGAATGAAAACATCCAGAATTCGTCAGCCTTTCCAACTGCACCAATTTCATAAGTGGATTTGCTTTGTTACATAGTGCTTAGGTCTACCTACAACATATGGACTGCAGCAGTGCAAGAAGGCAGATCGCCACCACCTTCTGAAGGGCAACTCGGGACAGACAATAAATGCTGGCCCAGTCAGCGGTATCTACATCACATGAGTGAATTAAAAAAAGTGAAACAAAAGTGAAATTATCAGGAAAGCTAACATGGGGGAGCTTTACTTGGTAGCCCAATGGAAAAGAGCTTATTAAGTGAAGAAGATTAAAATTACTGATCATTTGCTAAATGAACCTATTAAAGTAAGGGTAGGCCCAGAGGAGGTGCTCTCTTGTCAGAGGGAGATGACTGGTAGTAGTTTAACTTGAGGGTCATTATGCCTCAGGTGAGGGGACAGGTTCAGAAGGAGGTGACCTCAGCTGGTGTATGGATCAAACCCATCCTGTTGCCATCACTCTGCATCATAAACTAGCTATCCAGCCAACTGAACTAAGTGACAGTCATTAATAAACCCATTTCATATAACTTCAATGTCCAGATTTCTTATTGTTTTAAGGCGTAAATCATATCTGACATCATAACGCTCTCAAAATGATGAGCTCCAGGTATTACCTAAACTTTCTGTAAGGAGTTAAGGAAAATCATATCAAGAGTAACAGACTGCTGAAGATGTCATAATTGGCTGAAAATTGTGGGATTTCCTTTCAAAACTCCACTAAACTAACATCTTGAGGTTGCCAAAGAAACTAGACCAGCCGTATAAATACTATGGTTACAAGACCAGGTCAAAGACTGGGAATTCTGTGATGAGCAACCATGTCCTGACTCCCCAAAATCTGTCCAAAGGTGCAAGGCAAGAGTGTGATGGAATACTCCCCACTTGCCTGGATGGGTGCAGCCCCAACAACACTCAAGAAGCTTGACACCGTCCAGGACAAAGCGGCTCACTTGATTGGCACCTTATCTACAAAGGATTAAAGTTCAGTTAGGGTCACACAATCGGATCTGGAAATACGTGGTACTTTCAGCCAGAGACTAGATCTTTTTGACTTTAGTAAGTGACCCCGTGGAGAGAAGGTTTTTCCCCACAGGTGCCACTCATGAACAATTTGCATGTGCTTAACTGGAGAAGCCGGTGAAGATTTTAGTTCAAGGAGCTGCGATTACCAAGAATATCACAATCTTCAAAAGACGAGGAGCTTACAATTTCAAATTACTGTTTCTCATCAATCTACATCGTGTAGGGAGAAGACAGCACAAGTATCTGAAAGTTAAAAATGCGAAGTGTGAGTACACTCTATTATCACTTCATTTTTACTTCATGAAAAATGACAACTTTTTTTTGTCCACTTCAAAACTGCTGATAACTGCTGGAGTTAGATTTTATTTTCAAACTATTCGTGACAATAATCACCAACAAATAGTATTTTGCAGCATTTGCAGATTTAAAGTATTCTAGTAACAGTTAACAACTTCCAGAGGGACTGCATCATTTGAACTAATCACTACTGGGACCAACTGCCAGGAAATAACCAGTCACATCCAGTTTTTTGAATTGAAAGTGAATGTAAATACATTTGAACAGCGAAAGCGAATCTCTGTGATATATGACAGGTTTTTTCAGAGCTCTAAACTTTCTAGTGACAATAAGGAATACATTCATGGCTGGAAGAAACAAAATTGAGGATAGGGAGGTAATCATTGGTACTGATCTCTAGCAAATGGATTAGCTAAAGCTGTTGTACTCCAGGTGTAAGCAGCATCTGAAATGGATCATTCTGAGTTAACAGGCTACCTCCTGCAGACAGAGGGAAGTTCATGGCGAGCAAAATGGGCCTAGAAGTAAATGCTGGCATTTGGACTGTCCTTATGTTAATTAGACCTCACTATTCTTTACAACAATGCACCTGAGACGGATTAGAAACACAAGCAAGATTAAAATGCCTTAATTTATAAAGCTAGTCACAATTATAAACCTGCACACTAAACTGTTCAATCCATTTCTCTATAGTTTCAAAAAAACTCAAATGTTTTGTACTCAAAACTTTCACTCTGTTTCTCTCTCCACGGAAGTTGTCAGACCTACTGAGTTTCTCCAGCACTTTCTGCTTTTATTTCAGATCTCCAGCATCCACAGTACGGTGAGCACCAATTTTTATGTCTCTTACCCATCCTGTCACTCCAGCTCCTGTCATGATATGGGTTATTTTCACTACAGCCAATCCACTTCCATCCACTCATTGCCCCCATTATCACCTATCGAGCTTCTCTTCTGAAGAAGAGTCACTGGACTTGAAATGTTAATTCTGCTTTCTCTCCACAGATGGTGCCAGACCTACTGAGTTTCTCCAGCACTTTCTTCTTTCTTGAGTTACTATCAACAATTCCTTTGTCTGCTTCCTTTTTTAATCTCTCTCTCTCTCTGGGCTTTATCGCCTCCTGTCCTCTCGCTCTTACCCCAACACCCCATCAGCAGCATATCACCTTTTCCGAACTACAATCAGTTGATTGAATCAGTTGAATCTGAAGAAGGGCTGGGGATTCGAAACATTAATTCTGCTTTCTCTCCATAGATGCTGCCAGACCGGCTGAGTTTCTCCAGCAATTTCCGTTCCTGTTTGTTCCACAATATTTTGGCTTCCTAGTGTCTATATCAAATGAGACCCACAGTTTCAAATCATGGCAAAATTAGAATCAGGCCTTTGTATTCTGTTGTTGGGTGCTGGCACTTTTTGCTTCAGTAATTTTCTGCACAGATCATGAATATACATTGATTTCATAAATGTATTTTTGATTACCATCTTCAAATGCATTCCTGCATGTAATAAGTTATCAATTTGCTGATTATATTCTAAACCTTTATTTATTATTTATGAGATTAGCTATGATTGCATTGAATGGTGTAGCATGTTCGAAGGGCCAAATGAACTATTCCTGCTATTTTCTCTGTTTGTATTTTTGTATCAATACATTGTAATTCAGTAAGTGAGGTCAATTAATCTTAGAATTCCTTGCATTTAGAAATTTCTACAAAATGTTCTGAAGAAATGTTACTGTACTTGAAACATTAACTCTATTTCTCTTTCCACAGATGCTGCCAGATCTGGTGATTTTCTACTATCTCTGTTTTGTTCCAGACCTTCTGCATTCGCAGTTCTTTGTTTTATTTTACATAGTGTTCCTTCTGCTGGACGAATATCTCCTGCTTTGAGATCATAGTGCCCCGTTGTTCTGAGTTACCAACGTAATTACTTGAAAGTATCATCTTCAGGACTATATATCCTTAGCACAAGGCTTACTCAGAAAGTTGAATATCAAGTCAGAAGTATGGGGGAAATGTTGGACAGCTGTAGCTAGAGATATTTTTAAAATTCATTCATGGGATGAGGATGTCGCTGGCTAGGCAGCATTTATTGCCCATCCCTAATTGCCCAGAGGACAGTTAAGAGTCAACCACATTGCTGTGGGTCTGGAGTCACATATCAGCCAGACCAGGGAAGGATGGCAGCTTCCTTCCCTAAAGGACATTTGTGAAGCAGATGGGTTTGTCTGACAACTGACAATGGATTCACGTCATCATTAGATACTACTCCAGAAATCTTATTGAATTCAAATTCCACCATCTGCCACAGTGGGATTCGACCCTGGGTCCCCAGAACATTATCTAGGTCTCTGGATTAACGTCCAGCGATGGTACCACTAGGCCATTGCCTCCCTCAAATGTTATATTACTACATACATTGCACCCCTTAGTCAATCTGTCATACCAAACATGAAAGGCCACGAGACAAAGAACAAATGTCCTGATCCTGAATGTACATGTGCTCAGCTTGGGAAACACGAGGTGATACTAATCCCTGCAAATCCAC
This sequence comes from Ginglymostoma cirratum, assembly GCA_024137785.1. NCBI lineage: Eukaryota > Metazoa > Chordata > Chondrichthyes > Orectolobiformes > Ginglymostomatidae > Ginglymostoma > Ginglymostoma cirratum. Next base: position 1,644,650 of record JAHRHZ010000045.1, on the reverse strand, counting down.
AAAGGCATGTACTACACATTATAGACTCCTTTCAAAAAGGATGATGTGGTATTATCAATTGGCAACTCTCCTCTTGTACTTCATGATGAAAGATGCTGCAACTTTTACAGACCAATCATTAAGTTTAGAAATATTTGATACCCCTCATGCAAACCACTTTCCTGTCCTGACCCGACCTGACTTCCAAACAGCACATTGCTCCAATATGCGCACCAATCTGAAGGTTGCACCTTCATGGATAATCTGAGCAGTGATCTCTGTAATTAATATCTTTGACAGGACTTGAAAAGTCTGATCTTACCACTAAAATAACTCATTGCTGCAGAGGGCTGTGGAGGCCAAGTCAATGAGTGACTAAGACAGGGATGGATAGGCCTTGGTCAGTAAGAGAACTAAGGGTTATGGGGAGAAGGCAGGAGGGTGGGGTTGAGAAACATGTCAGTTCTGCTTGAATGGTGGAGAATGACCTCATGCTGTTCATATATTTTATAGTCGGACGGACTTATTAGGTGTTTAAACATGACTGGGGAGGAGATAGCCTAGTGGAATTATCACTGGAATGTTAGTCCAGAGACCCAGATAATATTCTGGGGACCCGGGTTCGATAACCATGGCAGATGGTAGAATTTGAATTCAATAAATATCTGGAATTAAGAATATAATGATGACTGTGAATCCATTGTCAATTGTTGGGAAAAACCCACCTGGCTCACTCATGTCCTTTAGGGAAGGAAACTGCCATCCTTACCTGGTCTGGCCTACATGTGACTCCACACCCACAGCAATGTGGTTGACTCTTAACTGCCCTCTGGTCAATTAGGGATGGGCAATAAATGCTGCCTGGTCAGTGACGCTCTCATCTTGTGAATGAATAAAGGAAAAATAAATTCAAATTAGGATGGACCATTTTATATTTGGAAAGTGTATTATCTAAAATAATGTTTGTGCTTTAGAATGTAAGAGCTAAAGACCTAGAGGCAGGAGTAGGCCATGTAGTGTCTCAAGCCGCTCCACATTGTGATTCAATGGTTCAACTACATCTAGGTGTTGGAAGAAATGTTCATAGTGTCAGTGTGAAGTAAGGTGTACTATGCGCTGAAGATGAAGGTGTGTTGATCTTCAAACAATGCCACAGAAAGCAGGTGAGGCTAAGATATTGAACATACTAAAGAAGGAGTTAGATATTGGTCTTAGGGCTAAAGGGATCAAAGGTTATTGGGAGAAAATGGAAACAAGTATTTGTTTTGGATAACAAGCATGGGGCTGGATGAACACAGCAGGTCAAGCAGCATCATAGGAGCAGGAAAACTTGACGTTTCGGGCCTAAACCCTTCATCAGAAATGGGGGAGGGGAAGAGGGTTCTGAAATAAATAGGGAGAGAGGGGGAGGCGGATAGAGGATGGATAGAGGAGAGGATAGGTGGAGAGGAGGCAGACAAGTCGAAGAGGCGGGGATGGAGCCAGTAAAGGTGAGTGTAGGTAGGGGGGGTAGGGAGGACGGACAGGTCAAGGGGGCGGGATGATGTTAGTAGATGGGAGATGGGGGTGTGGCTTGAGGTGAGAGGAAAAACAGGTTAGGGAGGTGGAGATGAGCTGGGCTGGTTTTGGGATGCGGTTGGGGGAGGGGAGATTTTGAAGCTTGTGAAATCCACATTGATGCCATTGGGCTGCAGGGTTCCCAGGCTGAATATGATTTGCTGTTCCTGCAGCCTTCGGGTGGCATCACTGTGGCATTGTAGGAGGCCAAGGATGGACATGTCATCTGAGGAATGGGAGGGGGAGTTGAAATGGTTCGCGACTGGGAGGTGCAGTTGTTTGTTGCGAACTGAGCGCAGGTGTTCTGCAAAGCGGTCCCCAAGCCTCCGCTTGGTTTCCCCGATGTAGAGGAAGCCACAACGGGTACAGCGGATGCAGTATACCACATTGGCAGATGTGCAGGTGAACCTCTGCCTGATGTGGAAAGTCTTCTTGGGGCCTGGGATTGGGGTGAGGGAGGAGGTGTGGGGGCAGGTGTAGCACTTCCTGCGGTTACAAGGAAAAGTGCCGGGTGTGGTGGGGCTGGAGGGGAGTGTGGAGCGGACAAGGGAGTCGCGGAGGGAGTGGTCCCTCCGGAAGGCAGATAAGGGTGGGGAGGGAAAGATGTCTTTGGTGGTGGGGTCTGACTGCAGATGGCGGAAGTGTCGGAGGATGATGCGTTGGATCCGGAGGTTGGTGGGGTGGTATGTGAGGACGAGGGGGATTCTTTTTTGGTTATTGTTGCGGGGACGGGGCGTGAGGGATGTGTTCCGGGAAATGCGGGAGACACGGTCGAGGGCGTTCTCGACCACTGTGGGGGGGGAAGTTGCGGTCCTTGAAGAATGAGGACATTTGAGATGTGCGGGATTGGAATGTCTCATCCTGGGAACAGATGCGGCGGAGGCGAAGGAATTGGGAATAGGGGATGGCATTTTTGCAGGAGGGTGGGTGGGAGGAGGTGTATTCCAGGTAGCTGTGGGAGTCAGTGGGCTTGAAATGGACATCTGTCTCTAGGTGGTTGCCCGAGATGGAGACAGAGAGGTCCAGGAAGGAGAGAGAAGTGTTAGAGATGGTCCAGGTGAACTTCAGGTTGGGGTGGAAAGTGTTGGTGAATTGGATGAACTGTTCGAGCTCCTCGTGGGAGCACGAGGCGGCGCCGATGCAGTCATCAATGTAACGGAGGAAGAGGTGGGGTTTAGGGCCAGTGTAGGTACGGAAGAGGGATTGTTCCACATAACCTAC
>JAHRHZ010000045.1:1621771-1641493 GCA_024137785.1 Ginglymostoma cirratum | reverse complement strand
GTGGCTTGAGGTGAGAGGAAAAACAGGTTAGGGAGGTGGAGATGAGCTGGGCTGGTTTTGGGATGCGGTTGGGGGAGGGGAGATTTTGAAACTTGTGAAATCCACATTGATGCCATTGGGCTGCAGGGTTCCCAGGCTGAATATGATTTGCTGTTCCTGCAGCCTTCGGGTGGCATCACTGTGGCATTGCAGGAGGCCAAGGATGGACATGTCATCTGAGGAATGGGAGGGGGAGTTGAAATGGTTCGCGACTGGGAGGTGCAGTTGTTTGTTGCGAACTGAGCGCAGGTGTTCTGCAAAGCGGTCCCCAAGCCTCCGCTTGGTTTCCCCAATGTAGAGGAAGCCACAACGGGTACAGCGGATGCAGTATACCACATTGGCAGATGTGCAGGTGAACCTCTGCCTGATGTGGAATGTCTTCTTGGGGCCTGGGATGATCAGTCACAATCATATTGAATGGCAGAGCAGGCTCAAAGGGCTGAATAGCCTCCTCCTGCTTTTTTGTTTCTTTATTTTCTTGGTCTGAAAGTTTGACTGCTAACACCATCAATGTGGGCCCCACTGAAAATTCAAATCCTCCCTTTGCTAAAAGTTTAAAATATATTTTCTGAGTTTTACCTCATTAGTTGAGAAAATAATATAAATTCCTGAAGAGCAACACGACTTTCTGTATCTTGGACATGATGTTAAATTTTCATGGCAGGTGGTCAGAAAGCTGTGAACTCTAAACCCATTCTAGAGCTTGACTGCATCATGTAGGTTGACATTTCGGTGCAGCACTGAAGGTGTAATGCCCTGTTGGAGGTGCCAATTTTCAATGAGGCTTCTCAGACAGTCTAAGAGTTCCCTTTGCACTCCTTTGATGAAGAGGAGAGGTGGGTTTTCCTCATCATAGTTAATCTCTTTGAGAATTTTTCCATCTGTGAGGGATGATGGACACACAGCAAACAATCCATTCCAGACAGGAGGGGGGTGAGATGTTCAGAAATTGTACTAAATTTGCTGATGGCTTGAAAAACTTGGAAGTTATAATGGAAAAGTAAATTACTTTGTATTTGTATATGCCTATATACGTCACTGCCTCTGGGTCAGAATCTTATCAGGGTAAGATAGCCCAGGAGTTTGCCGGTTACAAGGGAAGGTGCCGTAGGGCCTTGTTACCACATAGCCTGCCATTACACACCCCTGTTGTTAGTCACTAACAGTCCCCATTAACAACTACTCACCCTCCCAGCCTGATTGTTCGCAACTCCTTTGTCTGTCCAACTGTCTTTCTCTCTCTTTGGGCTTTACCCTATCGTTTACACCCTACCCCACCCACCTCCCCATTTTCTGCATATAAACTACCGTTTTCCCAGCCACCATCAGTTCTGAGGAAGGGTCACCGGACCCGAAACGTTAACTCTGTTTTTACCTTCACAGATGCTGCCAGACCTGCTGAGCTTTCCCAGCAACTTTGTTTTTGTGGGAAGATTATGTGCTATGGCTGAGGTGGATTGGATTCCATATTATGATCAAGATTGAGCTTCCTCATTGCTGTTCATTTAATGAGAACATCACTGAGGCAGAGGATATGATTCTTTACTGACAAACTCGATAATTGAGTGAAAAGGGAATTGAACCTTACATAAAAATACTTTAAGCCCCTCCAGTGGATGAAAACACATTTTTTTCATCCTACGTTTCTGGATGTTTTTCTCCCGATGAATCATGTGCATTAATTCTAGCTATGGATAAAGTATAGTCTAAAATATAGCTCGTTTCAAAAAAAAAATCTCATTTCGAGCTCAACCAGTTTCTATTAAGACGACAATGCAATTTTTCTCTTATGGGGCATTTCCAATGCCAAATGAATCTAGATAAATATGTGGATGTTATAATTTTTCTTTAAAATTTCAGATGTATAACTCAATCAAATACCTTCTGAACCTATAAATACTTCCTCTCAATAATTCTCAAATAACTTGGTGACTGTTCCGAAAATCCGCATTTTCTTGCCCGCGAGAGATATTGTTGAGAAGGAATTAGAATAAAAAAAATGGTTTCTTGTAATCAACTACATGCTTGCAAACAAAACCTTGATAGCATCCTTAGGATTTTTAACTTGGCATTTGGCCAGCTATTTATAGGAGAGTGACTTGTTTACAAACTGATGTTACCCTGCTCTTTTAGATATTGGTGCTTTGTTAAATATCCTCAGCTTTCCAATGTGATTGGTATATTTAGATATTAACTATAAATATTAATTGGAGTCTGAAATACGTTTGGACATCGACATTCTGCCATTTGTAGACATAATGAGAATGTAATTTTTGAACACTTCAGCTGATGGAATCAGCACCAGTTGGAAAATCAGGAATGTTTCGCATTTGATTTTAGAAATTAATTGACCTGGAGATCACAGTTTGTAGTTTGTTAGACTTTCTGCAATACTTTGGAAATTCAAGCCTCTAGCTGAGAGTACCACATTGGAAAACAGTTTGAATTTTCTGCTGGAAGGCTGATGTTTCGGGCCTGGACCCTTCTTCAGAAAATGAAGAATATTTCTTTATTTTCTGAAGAAGGGTCTAGGCCCGAAACGTCAGCTTTCCTGCTCCTCTGATGCTGCTTGCCCTGCTGTGTTCATCCAGCTCTACACCTTGTTATCTCAGATTCTCCAGCATCTGCAGTTCCTACTATCTCTGAATTTTCTGCTCATGTGTTGTCAGTTCTGGAGTATGTTAGACTTGAATTTAGCTTTGGTCATTGTTTATTTAAGTTGGTTTAACTATATCAGCAATTTCTGAGTAGTCCAATAATATTTCTGTTCAGCTCAACATTGTCACTTAGCGGACATTCTATTTGCACACATCCTTCTAATTATATTTCCTAAAAGCCCTTAAGATGCTCATCTTAGTTATACCCAGTTGGTCATTATAAAGTACTCACAATGTGAGCACGTTTTATCTTGCTGTGAAACACATTATTTTGCTCCCCCTGACAACTACCTACTCTTTCATTATGGAGTCACTAATGTGTAGTTTTCTTTAGCTGTGCACAATTCCAGATCTTTACAAAAAGGACTTATAACGAAGAAACTTTTGAGATTTTGCTTCTAGTTCAATCTAAGGTGGATTCAAATGTGATCCTCCCCTGAACACTTCTTTTGGGTTTGTTTGCATTTTATTGCATGAGCTACATTTGTTGCAGAAAGCTTGTGAAACCGGGGAAATGTCATTAGTCACTGATAGCCTGAATGGTTTGAGCTGTGGTTCACTTCACTGCCTCTCGGTCAGAATCTTATCAGGTTAAGATAGCCCAAGAGCTGAACACAGAAATCAAAGCTGCCATTGCAATGTAGTACTGGGTGAGAGCTGCATTGGGAGCAGAGTCAAACTGTAAGTCCCGTCTGTTGTCTTGTGTAGGTACAACGATCCCATGGCATTGTTTGAAAGAAGACTAGGGATGTTATTTCTGGTGTCCTGGCCAATATTCAATCAACAACGTGAAAAGTGAGTTATTTCCTCATTAACAGATGGCTGTTTTTGGGAGCAAGCTGACTGTTACACTTCCCACAGAACCAAGTGACTATATTTCAAAAGTGTTTCATCGGAAAGACCTGTAGTTGGGAAAGGCACAATATTCTCTCTTTTAGTAAGTGTCATAATGTCTTGCAATGAGACAATGAAAGTGCCTTCATTATTTTGAGAGACTGCATAGACTCTGGGTAACAGGAACATTGAGCTCTTTAAGCATTTCCATTCTAAGGACTGTAATTTTATTCTGGTCTTTATAGACTTGGAATTGGTAATGTAAAACCGGCCCATGTATTCACATACTTCTCAGTTATTGATGAATTCTACCGATTCTATATCCACTAAAAATAGCTTCCACCCAAGTGGTAGAAATATCCGGAACAGCAGACTTCTTCCTGAAAACCAGCAGTGAGCCCACTTGATTGATGCAAATAGCTTCCTCCCAGCTTTCAGAAGTCTTCTTACTGGAGAGGCCTGAAGTGGAGAAGCTGTGAATTTACCAGCTCACTTGATGTACGTAAATTATAGAAGGTTACACAATCACAAGAAGAAACTTTACTTTCTGAGGTGAGAAGCTGTCAGAGTGTCCAACCTCATGATGAATGTTCCTGAACACCACTGTTTAAAAGCTGTCTTCATTATGAACAGTTTGTTTTGATTTGACCCACGGGTCACTGTTCTACGCGGCCTGAATCCTCAGTATATTGCTGTGTAGTAATGAAGTCCTGGATAGTGTAAACCTACCAATAGATAAAGCTCAATAATTACCTTCTCTAACACCTATGACACATCCTTGGTGACACCAGGGAAAGAAGGGGATCATTCTTTTCCAGAACAAACACTGATGGTGAAACTTGAGTGCAGCATGATGGAGCTGAGCTGTTTTTTTGGATATTAAACAGAGGCTCTCTTGCTCTCAGGTGTATGTCAAAGATCTGTTGGTGCCAGAATTAACCTTGCTGTATGAGATGAGGAACAGGAGTCGACCATTCAGCCCATCGATCATGCCCTGCCATTCAATATGAGCACAGTTGATTGAACACTTCAAAGATTTTTGCTTACCCCATTCCCATAAGCCTGTATTACACAATCAATCGCAACATGCTGTTTTTGGGAGCTTACTGTGAGCAAACTAGCTGCTCAGTTTTTGTCTATAATGCTCCAATGATCGCATTTCAAACATGTTTTGCTGGCTAAGAAGTGTGTAAAGGAGATTGTGTAGTTGTGAATGGTACGGTATATAAACAAATGCAGTGGCCAGGAAGTTGCTGTGTTATCTTTCAAAATTTTGTGAATTTAGAATCAAAATCAGAGATTGGGTTCAGTTTTAGATCTATCGTAAGGATTGCTGAATTTCAAACAGCAGTTTGAGAGGATTTCATTAACAATTTCACGTGTGTTTTAGTGGGGGATAATTCATTCATACAGTGAAATTTATTAAATGGAGACTCTGCCCAGCAGAACTATGAAATAATGGCAGAATAAACGATGCTGCTTGGCCTGCTGTGTTCATCCAGCTCCACACCTTGTTATCTCAGTTTATCACTAGTTATTGGTTTGGGATACATTCAGCACATTATTGGAAAGTACTGTTTCCTGCAGGAACTTTGTGTTTTCTCCAATTTGTAGTTTATCCTTTGCATTGAAGAAGAGTTGGTTTTTGAAGCAGCTTTTATATACATAAGTTGAGTTTAAAGCTTAGGCCAACATGGACAATAGAAGCATTTAAACATAATAACATTCCATGGAAGCCTGCAATGAATGATGTTAGCATTGCATCCGTGATGACTAATGTAATAATAGTTTTGAATATTTGTAACCTCTGGAACACAAGTAATTTATGTTAAATGAACAATATTTTTAAATCCTTTACATTTATAAGGAATACACTTCTCATCTGTTCAGAGCAGCATGCATTTTAAATATTATTTTAAGGAGAGATAATTATCTAAAGTGCGACCGACTTAACATTTGCAATGCAGATTGTTGAAGAAAATGAAAAGTCTTTGAAAAGGAATTTCCGGTAGACAGCAATTACACTGTTAAAACAGAACATATACCTTAGGGGAAAATGCAATTGTTTGAATTTCCTTGTATTGAGAAAGTCAGGTGAAGCCTGAAGACTATGGACTCAAGTCCCACTTTGGGATTTGATTCCACCCATCCTGGTTGATACTCCTGCGCAGTACTGAGTGAGTGCTACTTTTTCAGAATTGTCATCTTTCAGATGAGATATTAAACTGAGGTACTGCCTGTCCTCTCAGGCCATTGTAAATGGTCACAGCTCACTATTTTAAAATGGAGCTTTGCAGTTATCTCTGGAATCCTGCTCTATGTATATTAACAACAAAAGGGCAGATGATCCGATAATCTTCACATTGCTGTTTGCTAGACCCTTCTGTGCACAACTTGGTTGCTACGTTTCCTATGATTTATGCAATTGGCTGTGAAGTCACTGTGGAATGTCTTGTGGTCATGAAAGGCTTGGAATAAATGCAAACCTTGCTTTTCCTTTTATGGTTTAGGACAACATTCAGGTTAAACAGAGCAAAAGAGAAGACCAGGTAATTTAGGGAGGTGTATTCCTGGAAGGTGGCCCAATTTAATTAACGGACATATTTATTAAGCTTGGGTTTTCAAAGCAGTCGATTGTCAGAGGTAGAAAAAATTGGGAAAAGTAAGAAGTGTCTGTAATTCTGTAGAAGTCAGAATGTTTGAACTGCTGTGCTCCTTTGCCACTCCACTACCGGGAATAGCTGTGGACTCACATTAAACTTTCAATCCCCATTCCCCTCTCCCTTCTAAACCATATCCAAATACTGAGCAAATCCCATTACATGTATCCTACAATCCTTATTCAGAGGCAACAGGGAAGTAATATTGTTGGACTATTAATCCTGACATTCAGTAATGTTCTGGGGACCTGGTTGAATCCTGCCATGGCAGATGGTAGAATTTGAGTTCAATAAATATCTGGAATGCAGGATCTAATGATGACCATGAAACTGTTGCTGATTGTCGGAAAAACTCATTGGTTCAATAACGGCCTTTAGGGAAAGAAATCTGTTGTCCCTTCACATGACTCCAGACCCACAGAAATGTGGTTGAGTTTTAACTACCCTCTGGACAATTAGGGTTGGGCAATACAACCAACCTGAATAAATGAAAAGGAAAAGCAACGGGAGAGTGGGTCCTACATGTACCTAACACACATTGGCAAACGTGACAATGTTTTTTGGTCAACATAAAGATTCATCAGTTTGTTTGTAAGAATCAATATGATTCAAATCAAACGCTCATAATCATAATGGGAGTATAGATTAGCCAGTAGCTACATTATCCCGTTAAGAGGACAGCAATAATCAACTCAGAGACATTCAGAGATCCACTACCTCTTGGTTTATTTGTCTCTCACTAAGCTTTACTTTCCAACCTCAATTTTATGAGTCAGATTTAAAAAAACCTGATATGTGTAATACGGAAGGTCAGAATGTCAGAGCTGAAACAATTTCTATTACACTTGCTGTGAACTTACCAAACTCAGAAAAGCTGTAAAAATTCATTTAAAGATAACATGTTCCCTTTGTTGGCCTAAGGCTGAATTTATGAAGCATTACAAATTAAAGCCATACAATACTTTATAAAACATACTCAGAGTTCTCATAAGGTTAATGTACTGAATAATCCTCTGGAATTGTATGCTCAACACTACATTTCCAATTAGTTCCAACTGTTGCTTTCATATACTTAGTGGGTTGCAATTCCATTTACAGCATTAAAAAATACATTGACTAAGTGCTGTGTAAGTCAGGATAAGTCACCGAAGTAAAGACAGGAATACAAAGACCATTTTTGGAGTGTAAATTGCTTTGCTCTTACTTTGAAAGTGGAAGTGGTGTTGTATTTGGAGCTTGCGCAGTTGGCTGCTTACACCAGTCAGAAAATTGGACCTTAGGCCTCATTAACTTTATTGAGTTGGCCACTTGTTGAGAGGCAGCTCATTTATTTTATAGGCTAGAAATCACACAACACCAGGTTATAATCCAACAGGTTTATTTCAAAGCACAAGCTTTCAGAGCCTCGCTCCTTCTTCAGGTGTTGGTGAGAGAGGTAGTATCAGACACAGAATTTATAAGTAAAAGATCAAAGGGTCACACCATTGATGAGGATGTATGGAACAAACTGAAGATGCTGTTAAATCTTTAATCAGTTAGAAGGTTTTAATTGATTAATATGTGAATGTAAACCCCTGAACTCCTTTGAAGTCACTATCCTGACAGAACGAAAGGTTTTATCAGAGTAAAAAAAAAATGGTGTTGTGTGATTTCTGACTTTGTCCATCCCAGTCCAACACCAGCATCTCCACATCACAGCTACCATCAACACCACCAACTGCTGATTCAAAGTGGAGAGGATCTCCAAGGGGATCGTGCATATCGACGCAGGCATCAAGTTTCTATAGAACTGCCAGAAAGCACAAAAGATCCCAAAAGGACAATAGATCACAAACCCACTCAAGTCAACCTACAACACTGATTATGCTGAGAGACTTTGCTGTTTCACCTCTCACAAACTCCTCAATCATCTCATACATCAACTCTACACCAAGCACCATAACCTTGAAATCGAGATAGAATCCATATTCTCAGCCAGCACTCAAGATACAGCAGTACAGCTATGAGATACTGCCAAACAGACAAGGCAACGGAACTACACCACCTACATGCACACCAAGAACAAGAGACTGGAGAAACTTGACACCACCATCAGCAATAACAAGGGCCTCCTGGTACCACAGTTGAAAGAGGGACCACTACAGGAAAAACTATCATCAACTTATCTGACCACACCCTTCAACTGGACTCATCAAAGTTCTCAGCCAAAGGATCAGTTTCTGCCCCACCCCTACCAAAATGGACCCCATTGGTCTCAGGGCATACACAGAGGAATTTATCAGACAAATCAGGGAATTCTTCCAAGATGTCAATGAGATGACCAATGAACTGGATCAATTGAGAGATCCAAGGAGGAGCAGGCAAAGGAGGAGTTGGATTGGACCTGTCCCAAGGGCCTGTGCCCAGGGCTTGACAGGTTTGCTCGAGCCATCAGAGAATGTGTGAACGCCAGATTTATCGGCCACACTCTCAAGGTAGTGCAAAACGTCACCCAGGCACAATGCGAGAAGGTGTTCACACTGTAGAAATGTTGTCCTCGATATTGTACTTCAGAAGGCTGTAGAGTTCCCAAGCAGAAAATGAGGTGCTATTCTTCCAGCTCGCACTGGGAACAGGGTGGTGTGTTGACGCGGCAGACATCTGGACATTCAGGGTGATTTTTACAGATAGAACGTAGATGTTCAACAAAGCAGTCACCCAGTCTATGTTTCACCTTCCCAATGTAGAGGAGACCCCATTGTGAGCAGCGAGAACAGTAGACTAAATTGAGTGAAGTGTAGGTAAATGACCCAGTCCCACCTTCATAAAGATATACCAAACCTTCACTAGATACTACTAGTTCTGAAGAAGGGTCACTGGACATGAAACAATAACTCTGCTTTCTCTCCACAGATGCTGCTAGACCTGCTGAGTTTGTCCAACAATTTCTGTGTTTGTTTCTGATTTCAAACTTCCATAGTTCTTTAGGGTTTTTCTTTCTCTATGAACAGTTTGTATCCCCCTTGCAACTTGCCTTTCCACCAACTTTAAGTCATTTGCAAATTTGCCGACAGCACATCATTTCCTTTATATGATTTTCTCACGATGTAGGATTCCTCTAGGGCCTCAGTCATGGTACCAAATAAACAATTGAGCTCAGTGGATGTTGAGAAACCCATTAGATTATTAAAAAGAAACCTGACAGTTGGGCTGGATGGAATGTGTTTAAACTTGAAACCCAAAGCTCTGTGATTGAATATTAGTGTACTTTTCAGAGGTGTGTGTTTGAAGATCAGTGATGGCAATGGAATGTAGAGTACATCACTTTGTAGCAGCCGTTTCTGCTGAGTCAAAGCTTGAATCCAAGACTGGACAAGACTGGTCTGTACTCGGCTGATCTGGTCTGTACTCAGCTGGTCTGGACTGGGCTGGTCTGGATTGGGCTGATCTGGTCTGGTCTGGTCTGGTCTGGTCTGTTCAGGCCGGGCTGGTCTGGCTGGATTGGGCTGGTCTAGACTGGGCTGATCTGGACTGGGCTGGGCTGGTCTGGGTTGGGCTGGTCTGGACTGGATTGGGCTGGCTGGTCTGGATTGGGCTGGTCTGGACTGGATTGGCTGGTCTGGTCTGGATTGGGCTGGTCTGGCTGGTCTGGGCTGGTCTGACTGGTTTGGTCTGGGCTGGACTGGGCTGGGCTGGACTGGGCTGGACAGGACAGGGTTGGACTGGGCTGGAATGGCCTGGACCGGGCTGGGGAGTGTATACAATACGTCATTGCCAATCCTGGAGAATTACCATCTGCTGTCAAAGGCACATTGTTCATTTCTGATGAAGGGTTTAGGCCCGAAACGTCAAGTTTTCCTGCTCCTATGATGCTGCTTGACCTGCTGTGTTCATCCAGCCCCATGCTTGTTATCCCATCATTGTTCAGTTTTTGACTCTCACAGAATTGAGAACAAAGGAACTGATCAGATAAAGTTGACACCAAAGGCAATTGGAATGAAAGTGTCAATAAATCACTGTTAGCACATTGAGTGGAACCTTCAGCATTCTCTTTGCTCTGAATTTGGGCTTCATTATTCTGAAGGTCATCCATCTTGTGGGCTTTCTAACGTTTAGTTCACATAAAATACAAAATAGTATTTATCTTTTGACTCCTATGATGCTGCTTGACCTGCTGTGTTCATCCAGCCCCATGCTTGTTATCTCGGATTCTCCAGCATCTGCAGTACCTTTTATCTCTAAAGATATTCCATTGATCCTTTTATACTCCTTTGGAGCAAAGGGATTGTGACAAATTTGAAAACAGAGTAAAACAAGCATTTATATTGAAGAAAGACAGAAAATTCATACCAAACTAAGGCAAAGAATGTTGGCGAATCTCAACAAGTCTGGCAGCATCTGTGGAAAGAGAAAAGAAGTTAAGGTTTTGAGTCCAGACCGACTCTCCTCCAGAACCAGAATCAGGTTCTGCACTAGAGTCATACCAGACATGAAACGTTTATTCAATTCTCTCTCCACAGATGCTGCCAGACCTACTGGGTTTCTCCAGCAATATCTGTTTTGGTTTCAGATTTCCAGCAGCAGTTCATTTTTTTGCTGTCATTAGGGTAAATTTATACCCTGTGGGGATAGCCAGAGTTTAAGAGTGTATAGAGGTTTCGGGGCAGTTGGGAGAACAGTTTTAAACCAAGCTCGCGCAGCAAATATTGTAAAATTTTGTTTGAATTTCTGAAGTTAAAAAAAGTTGGTATACCGCTACATTTTGAGTTGCTTGATTCAGCTTGCCCAGGACATTTGATTTTCAGCAACACATCAAGGTTTGCACATTAGTTATTTGTAAACCAGGACAGTAGGGTAGCAAGGTATTGGACAATCTCTTTGATATCTATCCTGGTCAGTGCCGTCTGCAGTATGAGGCAGGCCTGAAGCGTCTGGTGATGAGCTGTAAGTTGTTGAAAGTTCAATAAGAGATGGCAAGGATTGAAAAATCAATTGAGAAAGAGAATGTTTGATAACGATGAAGTAGCACTCAAAAGGCTTAATGCATGCAATCACCTTCAATTTTTTTGGAATGAAAGAGAAGTTATTGTTAGAATTCAACAATGTGAGGCTGGTCCTGCGGCAAGCTGGAGCACCAGTCTTTGATTTATTTTAGTCACTTGTAAGATGTAGATGTCTCTGGCTAGGCCAACATTTATTGTCCGATGCTTCATGCCTTTCAGAAAGCGGTGAGCTGCCTTCTTAAATCCATGGAGTCCATGTTGACCCATGTTCATAATGCTATTAAGGGGGTTGAGGGGGGCAGAGTTCCAGGATATTGACCCACTGACAGTGAAGGAACGGGCTATGTATTTCCATTTCAGGATGGTGAGTCGCTTGGAGGGGAACTTGCTAGGGGTGGTGTTCCCATGTATCTGCTGCTCTTGTCCTTCTAGATGGAAGTGGTTGTGTGTTTGTAAGGTACTGTCTGAGGATCTTTGGTGAATATCCGCAGTACATCTTAGTATACTGCGGCTACCAACTTTCCATTAGGCCAAAGGACCATAAGATTTAGGAACAGAATGAGGCCTTTCAGCCCATCAAGTCTGCTCCACAAATTGATTATGGTTGATATGTTTCTCAACCCCATTCTCCTGTTATGTGTCCGTAACTCTTGACCCTCTACTAATCAAGAGCCTATTTATCTCTTGTCTTAAGTACACTCAATGACTTGACCTCCACAGCCTTCTGCAGCAATGAATTCCACAGATTTGCCACTCTCTGGCTGAAGGAATTCCTCAGTGTATGTGGTGGAGGGATGCTTCTACCTACAGGACAGCAAGCTATTTTTTATTTGCATGGCATCACTGGCCTCTGGACTCAGGGTGCATGGAATAAAGGGGTGCATTATCTGATCCAGCAACTCTTAGAAGATAGCTGGTCAGCCCAGGACTGCAATGTAATAAACAGATAGAAAAAGCTACAGCAAACCTTTCTAAAAAGAAACCTTGAGGTCCTGTTGTACAGGAGTTGCTGGAGAGAACAGTGACCCTTTCTGAAGCAGGAAAGGTGCGGGCATCATTTTATGAAAACCAGCACAAATAATAAGG
The DNA here is from genome assembly GCA_024137785.1 of Ginglymostoma cirratum. NCBI lineage: Eukaryota > Metazoa > Chordata > Chondrichthyes > Orectolobiformes > Ginglymostomatidae > Ginglymostoma > Ginglymostoma cirratum. The sequence goes on along the minus strand of JAHRHZ010000045.1, from coordinate 1,629,235 downwards.
AATAAAACAAGGAATGTTGTTCCTGTTTGATCAGATCCTAAGATTACGTAAGAAAAAGAATTGGCTGTTGTGATGGAATGTGCTTACACTCTGTTCAGTTTTAGAATTTTACAATGGAGTTAAGCAACAGCTGAGTGAGAACTTGCTGTATTTCAGGATGGGAATACACAGTCTTCTGGTTAGCATTCATTTCCTTTCCAAATAGATGGTTCAGGACTGGTTTAAGCTGTATACATTAGCCATGGAATATTGCAAAGAACAAAATAAAATTGAGATGGACGATTCCTAGACACATAAGTTGGATGTTTACAGACTTATCAGAAGCATATGATAGTTGGTGTCATCTTTCTCTTAGAGTTTAAGGCATATTTCTTAATTTTCTATCTGTGCAATGCTGGTGACCATTTACAGGGCAAACTGTGCAAGTCATCAAAATACACTATTCCCAATATATTTCAACATTGATAGCTTTTTGGGGATTCATGCTTACAGGATTGTGAGGGGTGATTCATTGAAAATACTAAGAAATACCTGAAATTATTTATTTTGAAGGTGTCTAAAAGGATACATTGGTAAAATACATCTTGGGAATTGTGTGTCTTAAGGAAACTGCTGAGATTTATTGGTTGGAGATCACATGCCTGGGTTCATGGCTGTCAGGAGTTAGTTTTGTTAGGAGATTGTTTGAAGTTTGCTGTGAGAGAAAAGCTATCTAGCTCACCCTAAGAAAATTCTTTTGAATGTCCGATGTGACAACTGAAACACTGATTGAGCTGTACCTAAAAAAAGCCCTGAAAGAAGATTTTAGGATGTTACTGAACAAACTGCATCCACAACTGCTATCCTTTCTTCCTTCAAAAGCTGACAATAATTGGCCTGGGTGATTTTTTAATTAATGTCTTCAGAGAAAGATTTTATCTTTTTCTTTGATTGATGTGTATGATTATTCAATAAGGCAAATATTTAAATATTCATTATTTCAGACTGTGTATTAATCTTGTCAAATATTTTCGTTTTATAATAAATCAATAATGTTGTTATTCATTTAAAAAAAACTGGTCGATGGATCTTTACATTCCAAACATAATGCAGGTAAAGTATATAACTACTCATACCATTGCCAGGGTTATGCATTTCAGTGCATATTGTGATCTGCCGATTTGTGGGACTAGAGAGAGACAGGGCACTCTCCAACCACAATCATAACAATATAGGTCTTGCATGCTTAGGTCAGTCTGTACTACATTCTTTCTCCTCTGATCTGGGTCTCTGCTGGATCTGGGTCCTCTTGGTCAAGAATCAACAGGTATAAATGGCTGGTGAGTGGTATATCCTCTTTGACCCTATCTAGGGAGACCTCAGGCACACTGCTTCTTGCTAAAACTGAGCTGGCTGCTGGGATCTGACTTTAAGAGGGTGTGAACAATTGGAAATAAGGTGCTTTGGTTTGTCCCCAGGTCACAAACAGTGCTGTGTAAATGTAAATGTTTTTTTCCCTTCATTTCTTTGGCTCTTCTCTATACCTTTCTGTAATGCAGCAACAGCCTTTTGATGGTGGTTTGTTCATAAACAAGAACCATTTAGAGTTACCATGGAGCTGCAGAAGGATTCAATAGAGTAAAACCCCTGGACATCCATCTCAATTCTGATCGCCATGTTGATAACAGCTTTATGTGAATGAGAGAGATAGCAGGAACTGCCGATGCTGGAGAATCTGAGATAACAAGGTGTAGAGCTGGATGAATGTGTGTGAATGGCTGCTTTAGGGTTTTGAACCAGTGCCACCTGGTCAGGATACAGGTGGCCCACATCTCCTGACCATGTGAACAGATCTCATGACGTTAACAATGTCTGGAAAATAAATTCTTGTATATTGTACCAAAGCTTGGCTGAGGCCACTAAGGAGCTAGACTGAGGAAATATTAAAAAGAAAGATAACATGGAGTGACAATCAGATGAAAAACAAATTGAAGAACATTATGGTTGTTAAGTTAACCAACTTGATCAGATTTGATCCCTGGTGTGATTTTATAACTGCTTCTGATCCTGTGTTGTCATTATACCGGTTATATACCAGATATAAAAGTTGTCACAATGGTTTCAGTGCCCTATCGTGAGGAGAAGAGGGGCAGTGAAGGTTCTTTCAAGAGCTGTGATGATCATCAAGGATCGGTGGATGGTGAAGTCTCTGCATAAACTCTGAGGAATGAACTGTTCTTTGGAAAAAATGTGTAGTTAGCACATCCCTCATGGCATAACATGGGCATCATGTAGCTGTTTGCTCTTTCATAACAAATGAAAGCTGATCCAAGTGGCTACAAAGTCTTTGAAGCGGGTTATTAATATAAATGTCTTCCTATGATAGATATTGAGTGTTTTGGCAAGGAAGTGTCAGAGCAAAGGATATGTGTTGGGAAACATAAGTGATGAGTTGGCACAGGGGGTATGCGGCACCATAGTGCAGGTGGAGGGAAATAGGTTGGCTCAGGGGTATAATGGGATATGAGCTGGCATGGATGGGACATGGAGAGTGTGTAGGTGAGTGAAGGGGTGAGGGCTAGAGAGCTGATTTGTTAATTTATTCTTTCTCTTCCAAGTCTTGGCATTGAGTCATGCCTTTTTCACTCCCTGTGTCTGCTTCTGCTCCGCCCCTGATTAACATCTCTCCCACTCTACTTAGGAATGTTCCAAACACTGTGCTCTCAACTCAGCAAGGGAAATTCAACCCATTGACTCCCTTCAGTGCAGGGCTCAAGGCATTCAGGATTCTAGCGGAATAAAGAGGGGTGAAGATCATGTTGGAAGGTGAAGTAGAAAATCCACCATGGCTTTATTGAATAGCAGAAATTATTAAAGGATTAAGAAACAGCCTCCTGCTTCAATTTAACTTCTGCAAAGAGGAAGCAATGGCCTAGTTGTGCTCTTATAGGACTGTTAATCTAGAGACTCGGGGTCTCAGGTTTGAATCATACCACAGCAGATGATGGAATTTGAATTCAGTGAAAATCTGGAATTAGTAGTCTGATGATGACCTTGAATCCATTGTCGATTGTTAGGCAAACCCATCCAGTTCATTAACTTTCTCAGGGAAGGAAACTGCCATCCTTACCTGGTCTGGCCTCCATGTGACTCCAGATGCACAGCAATGTGGTTGACTCTTAACTGCCCTCTGGGTCATAAATGCTGGCCCAGCCAGTGACACCCTCATCCCATGAACAAATAAAGAAAAATTAATGGCTCATTAATTATTTGATGGATACAACATGGATAATTATAGAAGAAAATTAGAAAGATCCTATCGTCAAAGATTCTCTATTGAAATTACGCTAAAAATCCGAGACCAAAGGATGCATTATGGAATATGAGCTTAAAACTCTCAATACATGTAACGGATCAGTGATAGACTCCAGTACTCTGGCTGCACTGAATGTAGCAGTCGACAGTATTAATCTGTAAACTGGTGAATAGTATTAGTCGGTAACCTGGTTGAGAATGGTGTTAGTCAGTAACCCTGGTAAATCCACCCAGCAACTAATGAGCAACCAATATCTTTCTCTTGAGTTGTGAAAACAGATAATTTGTTTTCCTCAGTCCGGATCCACAGTGAGGTGGTGAGGATTGCTTATGAGCAGGATTTGTCTCTCATGGACACTGCCTGCATTTCACACATAGGATACTGTGATGACGCCTCACTGTACCCTTTTCTTGTCGAAATGCCATGTTGATGTAATTGCCCTTTGGAGGGCCTCTCTGTGGTCACATCCATTGTCCATTGGCAATGCACATTTCAAAGTCGAGTGGATATGAAGGGCAACACAGTTTGCATGTGGCACAGTGAGCCTCAGGCTTTGCCTGGTCATCAAGAGAAATCCCTTGCTCCCTCCATCCTCTCTCCCCGGAACCTCCATGCCCCTTTCTTCCTGGCTTTCTCTGGACAGTCCCTTCTCACTGATCCTGCACATGTTCCCACACACCACCTGGAATTACGCCTGTAGCTCCCATCCTTGCCCGCTGAGATCCATCCTACAGTTTAGTCATGTTAACCATCATGTTCCACAGCCTTGCTGTTGAGACCATTGTAGTGGTGACCACCAATACTCCCATCTCCTGTGGTTTTCCAAATCTTATCATGAACCACTCTTTACCATCCTTGTCCCCTCTGTTGCCCCCAACACCACTAAAACAGCAGTTTTACCAGATAAACTGCCCCCCTCCCATTTGACTTTCATTCTGCTGACTGTCAGGGCTGAATGTGTCCCAAAAACCCACTCCCCCTCAGAAACTGACTTCACCAGGCAGCCCTGTATGACGAACGACTGGATCTCGGGCTGATCTCTGTGCAGCTCCCTGGCTGATTAACATCTCTCCATGGGTTCATGGTCATCATTAGCCCATTGACTGTTTGCACTGGGTCTGCAGGATTGACCATGGCCCACTCCCCGGATTGAACAGTGCAGACAACCCCCTCGACCAGATCAACTCTGAAGGGCTGTTTCACTGTGCCCCAGCTCCTGCATATGCAGTGTGTTTGCCCCATCAGCTGCTAGTGCATGTTATAGGAAGAGGATTAATGTATGTTGGTGTCAAACAGGAGCAAGTCCGCACCTGGAATGATGCCTACTTTTTTGTTTCTTTATTCATTCACAGGATGAGGGCTTCACTGGCCAGGCAGCATTTATTACCCATCCCAAATTGCCCAGAGGGCAGTTAAGAGTCAACCGCATTGTTGTGGGTCTGGAGTCACATGTAGGCCAGACCAGGTAAGGATGGCAGTTTCCTTTCCTAAAGGACATTAGTGAACCAGATGGGTTTTCCTGACAATTGACAATGGATTCACAGTCATCATTTGACTGTTAATTCCAGATATTTATTGAATTCAAATTCCATCATCTGCCATGTTGAGATTCGAACCCAGGTCCCCAGAACATTATCGAGGTCTCTGGATTAACAGTCCAGTGATAATACCACCTGACCATTGCCTTCCCCAGAGGACACCAGAGCTAGCTGCCTGGCTTTGTGTCTGCACTAAACATCACAGCAAGAGTGAAGTACTGTGAATCCTTAACGTGTGGCTGAGGGGAGAAAGGCGGAGATACTGTGAGCATCAAAATAGGTGCAAAAAGAGTGAGCGCTGAGAGACCAAGTGAGAAGCCCTGAGATACAGCCTGGTCCAAACAAAGAGTTTGGTGCCAGTCCCTGCATTAGCATCCTTGCAGCAGCATTGCCATGGAATGTTCCTGGGTGCAACAAAATGCAACAATAAAGTGCTGAAGTGGATTGGAGACATGTCATGATGAGGTGATGAGGCTGGTTCAATGCTGCTTCTATGAATGGGGTGGGGGTGTGGGCATTGCAATGGAGTGTGGCTGAGATGTTGGTGCCAGGTGTCAAGCTGGTAGTCTAGAAGAGCAAGTGGTGAACTGGAGTCACCAGGTCATCTACTCTGACGGTCATGTTGGGAATTGTCGTTATCTAGTTTGTATCCAGTGAGTATGAAAAATGGAAACTGCACATCAATGAGGTGAGATTAAATGACAGAGAGATGTTAATACATGGTCATGCATGCAAATAGCCCTCTTGCCACATACTACCAAGAATCACATCCCAACTGACAACATGTGGTTGGAAAATTGTTCTCAATACCAAGAAGCTCCTCTCTGGAGAAGAAATTCAGTGATAAAGAGGGCAGATAGGATGTCAGCCTTTGTAGCGAGAGGATTTGTGTGCAGGAGCAGGGTCACTGGACCCAAAACATTGACTCTGCTTTATTTCCACAGATACTGTCAGTTCTGTTGAGTTTCTCGAGAAATATTTTTGTTTCAGGTTTCCTGCTGTTCTTTGCTTTTGTTTCCTGAGGTGTTGTGTGTCATTTCAGCCTCCTTATCTGAGGAAGGATGTCCTAGCTATGGACAGAGTGTAACAAACGTTTCCCAGATTGATTCCTGGGTTAGTAGGACTAACATATGAAGAGGGACTGGATGAGTATTCATTGAAATGTCCAAGAATGAGGGGTGATCTCATAGAAATCTAGAAAATTCTGACAGGATTGGACAGAGTGAATGCAGGAAGGATGTTTATGGTGACTGAGGAGTCTAGAATCAGGGTTCACAGTGTAAGGATATGGGGTGGGTCATTTAGGACTGACGTTAAGAGAAATTTCTTCACCCAGAGTGTAGAAAGCCTGTGAAATTCTCTGCCACAGAAATCAGTGAGGACAAAACATTGAGTGTTTTTGAAAAGGAGTTAGATATAGTTCTTGGGGCTAAAGGGATCAAAGGTATAGGGAGAAAGCAGGAATAGGAGAATGACTTGGATGATAGCCATTATCACATTGAATGGTGGAGCAAGTTCGAATGGCTGAATAGCCTACTCCAGTTTTATGTGCTTTTATGTTTCCCAACTTTCTCTCTTTAGCCCATGTCATTTGATGATGGGAGATTCTGCTCTATGATTCTTCCGTATAATTAAATTTCCAGAATCATGTGCAAGTGCTTCATTCATTTAATCTTGATTTTAGATAAAGGGAAATACCTTTTTACTGTTCCCAAAGATTGGTGATAGATTGCCTGGTTGTTTGTGGTAATTTAGTTTTAGCTGCAACTCCATATTATTTACAATTATTCAAATGAAAGAAAAGTTCCCAAGTAAATTTTCACCCATTTCACAATACCATAGGCTCAATATAGTAACTGAGGTATTTTGATACTGATCATTGTTGTTTAAATCGGTGATAGGTTGTTTCAGCTCAATACTTCTGTTTCAGTAATTTTGACCAATTGACCTCTCCACTTAAAGCTTAAAACTCTTTGAACTATCCTGTGGGACAATATTACGAGATTACTCAAGTTGTTCCTTTGTTCTACTTATTTCAAACTGGTTAAGCTCATCAATAAAATATTGGACAGCAAAATGCCCGATGAATGTGTTGAGCATTCCGATGTCGTTCTCCCTCAAAGATCTTGTCCTGTGGGTTTTGATGAAACCATGACCATAATTAGTTTGGAAGGAAGCCACAGTTGAAACTATCTTGCCAAAGTAAAAGTGAGTTGCTATTCCCAGTGCACGGACTTTTGCAACAGTCCATATGTTGACTTATGGCAGTCTGCAAGGCTGGCAAACAATTCTTTTTCTGTGGTAATATAGAGAAATGTTTTGAGTAATTAAAGCTGGGAGTAATAACTGGAAAATCTCCACTTTACTCTCTGAAACGTAACTTTTCTATGGTCTCATGAGACAAGATTGATGCTTCACTGCAAATATAATGAAGCATCTTGCCAGAAATTATAACGGTTTTCAAGAATATGGCACTAAAAGCAAAATGCTTTTAACAAAGTCTCTCTCCAGGGCAAGTAGAAGCATATTTCTGCAAGAATGTTTTCATGCAGAAGTTTCAGTTTCAGCCAGCAATAAGTTCTTGCTCCTGGTGTTCTTGCTCCTGGTGTTCTTGCTCCTGGTGTTCTTGCT
>JAHRHZ010000045.1:1604752-1621761 GCA_024137785.1 Ginglymostoma cirratum | reverse complement strand
CTCCTGGTGTTCTTGCTCCTGGTGTTCTTGCTCCTGGTGTTCTTGCTTTGGAGGATGTGCTGCAATGTTTCTTCTTTTTGCAATCTTCTTTACATTTTAAAAAAGGTAGATTTGCATTCCCTCATGTAGAAGGTAGAACTACTGTGTCATCTCATGCACTGAAGCTCATACCAGCGTTCGTTCTTGTGGACACCCGGGTTTTCTTTACAAGTTCATGGCATCGCTGGCCGGGCACAGCATTTATTGCCTGTCCCTACTTGACCTTAAGAAATTGGTGATGAGCTGCCTTCTTAAACTGATGCAGTGCATAGAAAATAGAACAGTGTCATGATGCCATTCTAAACTAATCCCATCTTCCAGCACGGGGTTGATATCCCCCCATTCCCTCTATACCCTGCCTATTCACGTATCTGCCTAAATGACAGTTGCTATCATCTCCATTCCTACCACCCCCTCTTAGCAGCATGTTTCAGGCACCAACTGCCCCCTGTGTAAAAAAACTTGTCTCGTTCATCTCCTTTAAACTTTCCCCTTGTCACCATAAATCTATGCTCCCTTGTATTAGACATTTCCACCCTGGGAAAAGGACTTTGACTATCCATACCTCTCATAATTTTATATACTTCTATCAGCACAACCCTAGTGAAAACATGTGCTGGAGATATACCCACAATGCCTTAGGGAGGGAATTCCAGGATTTTGACCCAACGACAGTGAAGAAATGGTGATATATTTCCAAGTCAGGATGGTGAATTTCTCGGAGGAGAGCTTGCAGGGGGTGGAGATCCCATATATCTGCTGTGCCTGCCCTGGGTGGTGGAGGTCAAAAACCTCAGAAATTAGGACAACCTGGGTCATCCGAAGAGTGACTGGCCAGAAAGAAAAGCCACATGCATATCACATGAACTATCAAGAATTCAAATTAATATGGTCCCCCTCAGTGAGACCCACCTTCTCAGTGAGGGTGCGACTGAATAAACAAGTGTGGGATATACCTTCTAAAGGAAAGGATAAGCTGACAGTGACAAAAACAGAAATTGTTGGAAAAGATCAACAGGTCCAACAGCATCTTAGAGTCATAGAGTCATAGAGACATACAGCATGGAAACTGACCCTTTGTTCCAACTTATCCATGCCAGCCAGATATCCTAAATAAATCTAGTCCCATTTTCCAGCATTTGGATCATGTCTCTCTAAACCCTTCCTGGTCATAAACACATCCAGATGCCTTTTAAATGTTGTAATTGTATCAGCCTCCACCACGTCCTCTGGCAGTTCATTCCATACACACGCCACCCTCTGCTTGTAAAAGCTGCCAGTTAGGTCCTTTTTAAATCTTTCCCCTCTCACCTTTAACTTAGGTACTCTAGTTTTAGATACCCCCACCCCGGAGAAAAGACCTTGTCTATTTACCCTATCCCAATTTTAGAAACCTCTACAAGGTCACTCCTTAGCATCCAATGCTCCAGGGAAAACAGTACCAGTCTATTCCCAGCCTCTCCCTATAGGTCAAACCAGTCTGTGGAGAGAAATCAGAGTTAACATTTTGGGTTCTGTGACCCTTCCTCAGAACTTCTGCTGTCAATGACCCTTGTATCCATGGAGTTAATTTCATCATTGGACTAAGATCTTGCATTGCGATAACGTCCCAATCATAGAAGTAATGGATTCATAACAGCTCACCTGCTTTTGAGCCCTAATCAATATGGCACCATCATCAGCACTTATCCTCTGATCCTTAACTACAGTGAATACCCAAAGGAGCCCTCACCACCATATGTTATGATCATACTGGAAAGTGAACGACCAATATTCAACTTTCATCACTTGACTTGAAAACCTGAGACTTTCATGGACTAAAAAATTTTCGAAGGACAAATTTTGACCTAAACAAGTTGCTGTGACCACCCTACTAGGTTGAGTCAGGTTCCTAAATCCATCAGTCAAAAAAGATAAATTTAACCCAAAGTTAACGAGATTATAAAAAGGCCACTGAATATCAGGTCATTATTTTCTAGTTAACGTATAGTCACACATTGAGACAAAATGTTGTCAGTAGAGTATTCAGTTTGGAAAATATAGCCGTCAGATTCGGGAATGGAGAAAAGAATGGAGAAAAGGCAACGATAACATAAGTTGCTGGAAAAGCTCAACTGGTTTGGCAGCATCTGTGAAGGAACAATCAGAGTTAATATTTCGGGTCCAGGGACCCTTCCTCAGAACTTTTGTTACTGATTTACAGCATCCACAGGTCTTTCAGTTTTTATGAGAGAAAAGGCAAAATGGATTTATGACCAAGAACTGGAAGACTATCTCTCTTTATGCCTGTCTCTTTCTCCTTCTCACTCTCTCCTCCTCTCTGTCTAAACCTCAAGCTCAGACACTAGCCACTGAAAAGCAACTTGGGACAACAAGTATAATTGCTGAGTCTCTGGGACATCTGCGGCTTCACCAGTCCAAAGGAAACAGGACAACAGCTAAACATCTTGGTCTTAGGTTTCTTTCTCACAAATCAAAGACTCTAGAATATTGTAAATTGCAATTGCCAATACATTCCTGTCTATATTAGCCACTCCCCAGCTTTCTTTGTCAGCTTAATGCTTCTGGTTTGAGTGTTTGTTTGTTTGTTGTCGTGCTTTTTCAGATAATTAAACTTGGAATTGACTTTCTGTCATTTTGATCTGGTTAATTAAGTTTTATTGAAGTTTGACGGCTATGTGATGAAAAGTAAATAAAAATGTTTGTTGGAACTGACTAAGAGGGGAGTTAATAATAACAGGAGTCATGACCTCTCCTCACCTGGCAATGTATCTTAGAAGAAACATGTCATCCCTCTGGGAGACTTTAATATCAGGATTGGCCATTCTCTGACACATGGATTGGGATCATTCAAATGGTGTCCTCCTGCTGACAAAGTGAGCTCAGCCCAGCCTTATTTTCGTAAACAGGCCCTGACCACAAGTAAGACAAAAATACAACACCTCATAGTGGATCCTAGATCAAACCATTGGTACCTCCTGAATTCAGTAATTATTTGAGTTAAAGTTTAAGTGGTGACCATGTGGGAGCCTTTATAGCTGCTGGACAGATCATTGACTTGTTTGGATGAACGTACAAAATAGGAACATAAGTAGACCATTTGGCCCCTCAAGCCTTCTCCACTCTTCAATAGAATCGTGGCAGATCTGTTTGTGTTTTGAATCCTACATTCTCATCTTGATAACTGTTGAATCTCTGCCTAGCTAAAATATTAACATCTACCTTACATCTCCATCACTTTCTAAGGCAGAGAATTGCAAAGATGCACAACCCTCTGATAACAAAAACTTTTTCATCTCTGTCCTAAAAGGGTGATACCTAATTTTTTTAAACAGTACCCCCTTAGTCTCTGGACTGACTCACAAAAGGAAACACCCTTTCTACCTTCACATTGTCAAAACCCTCATTCAGGATCTTCTATAGTTCAATTAAGTTGCTGATCAGGTCACTGTTCTAAACTCTAGTAGAAACAAGCCCAGTCTGTTCAACCTTTCCTCATAAGACAAACTGTTTATTCCAGGCATCAATCTAGTAAGACTGTCAATGACCTCATCTCCTCTCCACAGCTTCTCGCTCACAGAAATTTCTTCACCCAGAGAGTGGGGAGCCTGTGGAATTCTCTGCCACAGAAAGTGATTGAAGTCAAAACATCAAAAGTTTTCAAGAAGGAGATAGGTATAGTTCTTAGGGCTAAAGGGATCAAAGGATGAGGGGAGAAAGCAGGAACAGGGACTGAATTGGATGATCACATTGAATGATGGAATAGGCTCAAAGGGCTGAATGGCCTACTGCTGTTCCTGTTTTCCATGTTTCTATAAGTTCAGCCCAGAGCAAAGTGTATATTTTTGCTTCGAAATGGCTTGCCACTCCTAGCCAGGATCTTCCTTTTATTTTCATCAGGCTGAAACTATATTTAATGCTCTCTGCTTGAAGATCATCGAATTTTTTTCACGAATAGAGAGATACATTCACTACACAGATTTTGTGCACAAAGTTGTGGTTAGTATCTGGTCCTAATACAGTCAAAAAAATTACAATGCAGACATAGCCCAATAAGTAGTTCAAATATCCTCTTAAGTGCTGTCAGAAAATTTGCTGACATTTGGTGTTTGAGAACTTGATACAATACGTAGTAATGTATAATATTTGCTTCTTGTTAAAGATCAGACCAAACCCCTTCAAAATATATTAAGGTGGCCTAAGGTCCAACTTTTTCTTATTTTTAAAGGTGTTCACTTCTGAATGCAATTCCATCGGTCAAACTACCAGGCTTGAAGCAAAATACACTTTACACACACACTATCGATAAAATACAAACAGAAGAAAGAAGAATTGGAATAATTTGATTCTATTCAAAAACTTACCAGAATAATAGGTTATTTAAGTACTAAGCAGAAACTGTTCCAATATAGCAATATTCTAAAAGCACACCCTTGGCAAAGTCAAATTCAGTAAAACAGATTGTCTCACATGCAATTCTAACAGCAGGAAGCGAACCCTTGCTTTTGACCATAATAGAGAGAGGAATAAGAACTTTCACATCCAGCTTCAAGACCCCAGCAGCTACAGAAAACTAAAACTAAAATTCTAATTCTGTGAGAGAATGACCTTAACGCTTTAAGTTGCTTTCTATTGTTTCAATTTTTAAAAAATCCCAAGGTCTCACAAGCTGTTTATTGGCTGGGAACAGGCGATACCTCTGTCTTATACTTTTTACATAATAACGACACCTCTTAAAGCCATTGTATCTTCATAGTTATCTCAGATTAAGCTGCCTTTCTCCAATCCTATTATAATTCTATGCATTCAATTTAAATTCAAAAGAACAGAGCTCAACAAGTTTCAATTAACTTTATACACATGTATTTCCAAAATAAATAATTTTGTGACTTCTGACACTTCAGACTTTTCCATTTCTCCCCACTGATTGGCGATTTTAAGTGAGCATTCTTGTTTCAATACTTGCATATAGGAGAAACGAGCAGAATGGGATTCTTTGATTTTGATGGTAAATAGCCTGTGCAAGATATTGATAGATTAGGTGAATGGACAAAGTTGAGGCTGATGGATTTTAAGATATGCAAGTGTGAGGTTACCCATTTCAAGCTGAAAAAGTGTTGACCAGGGGTGTTTTAAAAGGCATAAAGTTAAATACAGTGAATGTCCAATGGGATTTGGGAATTCAGGTGCTTAGCTCTTTAACGTGTCGTGAACAAGTGTGGAGAATAGTCAAGAAGGCTAATGGAATGCTGGCCTTCATATCTAAAGGGCTGGAGTATAGGGATGCAGACATTATGCTGCACTTTTACAAAACCCTAGTTACTCCCAACTTAGAGTACTGTGGGCAGATCTGGTTACCACACCTTAGGAAGGATGTATTTGGCCCTGAGGGAATTCAACATAGGGTTACATGATGGTACCTGGACTTCAAGGGTTAAGGTATGAGGAGACATTAAACAAATTAGGCAGTTAGTCTCTAGAAATTACAGGTTAAGGGCTGACCTAACTGAGGTTTTCAGGTTATTAACAGGGAAAGACAGGGTAGATAAAGATGAACTATTTACTGTGGTTGAGAATTCTAGAACCATGGGCCATAGTCTAAGAATTAGGGCTAGGCCATTCAGTAGAGATGTTAGAAAGCATTTCTGCCCACACAGGGGAGTGGAGGTTTGGAACACACTTCCTCAAATAGCAGTCAATGTTAATTCAATTCTTAAATTTAAATCTGAGGTAGACAAGTTTTTATTAATCCAGGTTATCGAGGGATATGAGCCCAAGGCAGGTATATGGAGTTAGGCCACAGATCAGCCATGATCTTATTATTTGGAAGAACAGGCTTCAGGGGTTGAATTGCCCACTCCTTTTCCCATGTTCTGTGTTTCAATAAGATTAGATGGTACAGGCTGAAAAATTCTGCCTAGTATTTCCTGTAACGGCATTTTTATAGTCGCTTCCAAATTAGCCTTGTTTGGGAGTTCACCTTTTTTGGCACCAAATTGAATTCATTTGTACGCCTTTCAAACGCTGGTACTTCTTTAAGTTAAGATGAGCAAATCATTTAAACTGGATATGTAAAATCTGTCTTAGTTACACATTCACTTGGAAATGTACCATTACAGACCCTGGTCTAATTCAATTTGGTTTGGTTCCAAAAATACAAGCTTTATTTTATGCTGTTAGAAGCTACAACATTTATAGCTTGGATGTAACCAATGAATTATATTATTCGTGAAAAAGGATGAAATATTATTTAAAATATCTGAGCCCTCCAATCATTCTTGAACATTTCAAATGATTGCAAGAATTGATTCATCCAAACCGCTACCATAACCTCATTCTATCATCCTGACAGTTTTGATAAGACTAAACCACAAAGAACCACTAATTTCACAATTGTAGATGTTGGTATGCAAATCCTTCCCCCATCAAATGTTATCTTTTTACTAAGTGCTGAAGTGGTCATTTTAAGTGGGGCTTTGTTATCTTTAAGGGACAAAACCTGTCAGTCAGCATTTCATTTGTCGCTATGCCTCCTCTTCATTGATTCGCATGAGTCCGTCTCCATCAGAAGAGAAGCTAGTCGGCACAATTCTAGTCATGTTGTAATGGCTTCCTTTATATAAACTGCTCAAATAGACATTGAATACTTGATTCTTGCTATTGAATTGCACAGCTACAAATAGATAAAATGCAAGAATGAACATTGCACAATCACTACCTTACATTTATCACATATGCAAATATATTGAAGACTGAATTACCCTTTATTCCGAAGCTTTTTACACTGTGGCTAAATATTTTTTCTAATGCAGAAGTTTTGATTCCTAGTAGAAAGTTATCTTCCATCCTGAGCAGCTCCAGAATGTAGGGGGGAGGCAATGGCCTACTGGTATTGTTGCTGAACTGGTTCATCCAGAAATCCAACTAATATTCTGGGGACATGGGTTCAAATCTAGCTACGGCAGATCGTGGAGCTTGAATTCAATTTTTAAAAAATCTGGAAATAAGAATCTAGTGATGACCATGACATCATTGTCAATTGTCAGAGGAAACCCATCTGGTTCACTAATCTCCGATAGGGATGGAAACTGCCATCTTTGCCTGGTTTGGCCTGCATGTGACTCCAGACCCATGACAGCATGGTTGATTCTCAACTGTTCTCTGGGCAATTAGGGATGGGCAATAAATGCTGCCTGGCCAGTATTGCCCTCATCCTGTGAATGAATGAAGAAAAAAGAAAAGTACCAGACACATTTGGTGACTTGGAGTTTCTACCTGTTTGCTTTGGCTTCCTAGTGCCCAATTTCACTATTATTGATGTCAGCAGTACAAAAGATCACAGCATTTTGTGTGATTTACAATCAACACAGCTCAGGTTTCTACGATCTTTTGCAATAATTTTAAAAACATTACGAGGATCTGGGCCAGTCAACACCTGGGCTGTCTGCCAGAGTAAATTAATCATCATTGGGAGTTTCCATGAATTGCACATATTTTCAAGAATAAGGAGCTCTTAGAAATTAAGTTGGACATTGAAGGTGCAAGGACACAATTGGGTCCTTTTTAAAAACGGTTTAAAGGTGATTTTTGTTTCAACCACTTTATGCTGTACAAAACAACTAGAAAACAGCCTTGGGTATCTTTTAAAAGGGACTTCCAGTAGTTTAAATGGGGTTACTCACAACTGCTGGATTAGCATTAACTAAACTTTCATTTTCCATGATAAATCAATTCAACTATTTTAATAACATTTCAATAGCACTACAAAAGGCAAGGTGATTCTCATTTTATAGATTTAGCCCTACCTTTAAAATTACAGATTCAAGTGAAATCTGTAGAAAAAAGAATTGACACACATGTTCATGAAAAACTTCTTCAATGTGTCAATTTAAGAACAGAATAGAGTAGATTATGCAAATTAATTTTGTAGCCATTTTCACTCTGAAAATAAAGACAGGCACCAACAGATCTTATTGAATGTTTGAGAAATAAATTAAAGTTACAGTGCAAAACTCAAATAAAAAGAACTGCATTTCCATATTTCTTTGTGCTTTGCAGTGAATGGAAAGCGAGCAATCGACTCAGGCATGGAAAGATCCTGTAAATAGCAAACTGCAGGCTAGATAATTTGTGGGAAATACTCACCTCTGTTTTTTTTGTTGAAATAGTAGCAGCGATCTTTTTTGAGAGCCATGAGACAGCGTCTTCCCTCTTTTACAGGAGAGTGAACTTTTCATTTCAGGTGTAGGGACATCTTACTGCAGTTAGACAGGGTCTTGGTGAGATTACACCTGGAGTACTGCATGCAGTTCTGGTCTCCCTACTTGTTATACTTGCCATAGAAGGAGTGCAGCAGAAGTTCACTAAGCTGATATCGAGGGATGGCTGGACTGTTCTGAAAGGAGAGATTGGTTTGACTGAGCCAGTATTCACTAGAGATTAGAATAATGAGATAGAATCTGATTGAAAGGTATAAAATTCTCACAGCGCTGAACTCATTAGATGGAGGGAGGATATTTCCCCTCGTTGGGGAGGCCAGAACCAGGGACACAGTCTCAGTATACACAATGGATGGATATAAAATGGGCTTTCTAATAGAAGACCAGTAGCAGTGGAGGGGTGTTTTTTGGAATGGAGATCTGTAACTAGTGGTCTTCTGCAGGGATCAGTGCTGGGACCTTTGTTGTTTGTAATATATATAAATGATCTGGAGGAAAATATAGATGGTCTGATTAATAAGTTTGAGGATGACACCGAAATTGGCAGAGTTGCACATAGTGAGGAGGATTGTCAAAGAATATAGTGGGACATAAATAGATTGTAGATTTGGGCAGAGAAATGGCAGATGGAATTTAATTGGAAAAATTCAAGGAGAAACGTATTGGAAGATCAAATTCAGGTGCAAGTTATACAGTAAATGGTAGAACTCTTGGAAGCATTGATGTACAGAGGGATCTGGGCACATAGGTCTGCAGATCTCTGAAAGTGGTAACACATGTCGATACAGTATTCAAGAAGATAATCAGCTTGCTTATCTTCATTGGCCGAGGCAGTCAATATAAAAGTTGGCAAGTTATGGTATAGCTGTGTAAAACTTCAGTTAAGCGACATTTGGAATATTGTATACCGTTCTGGTCCCCACACTACCAGGAGGACGTGGATAATTTGGAGAGGGTGCAGAGAAGGTTTCTCATGATGTTGCTTGGTCTGGAGGGTTTTAGTTGTGAGGAGGGGGTGGATAAACTGGGATTGTTTTCACTGGAATTTCAGAGGCTGAGGGGCCGACCTGATAGAGGTCTACAAAATTATGACAGGCGTTGATAGAATGGACAGTCAGAAGCGTTTTCCCAGTGTGGAAAGGTCAATATAAGAGGGCACACGTTCAAGGTGACGGGGGAATGTTTAGGGGAAAAGTGAGGGGAAAATGTTTCACACAGAAGATGGTGGGTGCCTGGAACGCACTGTCAATGGAGGTAATAAACATGTTAGCAACATTTAAGGTATATCTTGATGGACACATGAACAGGACGTGAACTGTGGAACAGAAACCGTGCACGGGCAATAAGTAGCGGGTCTAAATAAGCATTAGGAATTGGTGCAAGCTGGTGGGCCACAAGGCTCATTCCTGTGCAGTATTGTATTGTGCAGTAATGTGTACATTGTATTGATTCAGGGCAGACAACTTAGAACTGAGATGAGGAAACCTTTCTTCACCAGATGATGGTCAACCTGTGGAATTCCCACTCACAGAAGATTGTAGAGGACTGGTCACTGAATATATTCAAGAAGGAGATAGTATTTTTAGATATGAAAGGCATCAGGGGATATGGAGAGAAAGTGGGAGTATGGCAGTGAAACATAGGATCTCCCATAATCATATTGAATGGTGGAATAACCTCGAAGGGCTGAATGGCCTGCTCAGTTCTCTTGTTCATATATTCGTTCATCATTGTCAAATATATTGAATGCACAGCTTCTGATAGAGATATCGACATCTCTGAATTTATCCTGCTTACAGAGTCAGCAGGAGGCTAGATTCTCGATACATTTTATTGAGCTTTAACTGAAGATAAGTGCCTGAGATTTGAAAAGTCTCAGAACAGGAGGAGGTTATCAGCCAAAAGTCAACTTCTTTCTTGATTGATTTCAGCTTACTGTCCTTTCTTCTTATCGCATCTATCTTTTAGCCTTTACAAGGAACAGTTTAGCTCCCTTGGTAGAATTCTTACTTTTGTTTCCTGAACTGTAGCACTAGAGGTGGTTTAGTGCATTACTGACGTGGCATTTCAAACTGGTGGGGTGAGCATTACTCTCAGGTTGATTATTTAATTTGTTTTAATGCATTCTATGTTAAAATTTGTTTGATTTTGCTGGTTCACGAGATTTAGTTCCTAATGTATTTACTTCATTTGTACATTTTAGGGATAAATTGCTACACCTATACCTAACTATTAAACAAATGTTGGCACTGGAGATATTACAGTGGGATCCATATATTCAAAGATTTGGCAGATTCCAGATTTTGTATTTATTCATTCATGAGATGCGAGTATCACTGCTTAGGTCTGAATTTATTGCCCATCCTTACCTGCCGAACTAAAGGTCAAGCACATTGCTGTGGACCTGGAGTCACATGTAAGCCAGACAGGGTAAGGATGACTGGTTTCCTTCCCTAAAGGTCATTAGTAAATCAGATAGATTGGTGCTGAACTGTAGACTCTGAAAGTTAATACATCACAGTAAGGTAATCACAATACCTTGGGCGGGGACAGGGAAATTTACCTGAATCTCTTCTCCAGATATTCTTCACAGTGAGGACATTTACTTACAGTCCCTCTGGGATGTTAGCTGCATTTATGTTCACAGAGATGCGTTATCTGAAATAATGAGGGATTTGTTGGTACTCGGATCTGTGTAGGAGGAAGGTAATTCATGACTGATCTCATCTCAGCCTCAACTCCATTTTCCTGCCCACCCCTTATTATCCTCCAACCCATTGTTAATTAAAAATCTGTCTAAATCCTCCTTACATTTATTCAATATCCTGGCATCAGCCGTACATTGGGGTAGTAAATTCCACAGGCTCAAGACTCTATGGGAAAAGTAATTTCTCCTCATCACTGTGTTAAAACTGTTAACCCTCATCCTAAAACTATAATGGTCTTTGGCATCTCCAAACAAAAATTCCTCCAGCCCAAAGTTAAAATCTGGGTGGGGTGGAGTAGAAAGAGGGTGAGGGTAGAGGAGATGAGGATATGATTAGGACATTGTGGCTCTGCTTAAACACTCTTAACCCTTCTGCTTTTGGTGCAAAGTTTTCTTTAAATGTGACCACTGATCAGATCATCATTGATTGGTTCTTGGCTGAGGGACTGAGTGCGTCTTGCTGCACTTTGCTAACAATGAATTTCCCAAATGGCCCTTAACGGGCAGTAGGTTCCCCTCCTCCCCACCAATAAAAATGAAAGGGTGTCTAATCAATGGGTCCAATGATACTAACATGACCTGACTGCACACATAGATTGGATATGGACTAAACTTGTCAGAATTGCACTGACTTTTCTTTCTGGGAAAACAGTGCAATGCAAAGCAATCTTTACCCTCATAACTCAATTGGTAGAATCAAACTCATAATGGAATCTGAAACAACACAAATTGGCATTAAATAGTTTTTCAAATAATTTTTGAAATCTGCAGGAGTTAAGTTGTAGCTTTTACTGTAAATTGGTGCAATTGAGTACAAGGTTGCCTTTGTTACTGGCCAATATTTAATAGACAATCAATTACTTTTGAAGTGATGATGATGCAGTCCATTAAGTAGTTGGAAACTGAAGTTTCAATTTGCTACTCATTGCAGTTATAATCACTATTATGTTACCTTGTGTTGCAAAATTACTTTCCCAGTAAGTAATGAGGATAACATTTGTGATCCATTAGACTTTGTTTGAAATCAATTACCAGCCTGTCTGTCTTGATGAAAAAGAGAGATTTAAAAAAGATGGACTAACAACCAGGTGCACTTAAGTTAAAGACCATGAAATACTTTATGAAAGTTGTTCAATATTTTCAGTAAAATTTAAAAGCTGCTATTCTTGACAAAATGGTGCATTTTGGCCCCTAGCATTCAACACAGCCTATAGTTAATTGTGTTCTGTGAAGTGATCTCGCAAAGCATGGAGCCAGCATCCCAATTAATATAGAGAAACATTATTGCATTTTACGTGCCCAGAAGCACTACTTGTTCCGGGAGATTCATCTGCTGTATCTTCATAATAAGTAACTGAAACTGCTTTAATTAGAATGCCTATTAATTTCTCTTTGCAACACATGCTTCTGTCAGCATGACAAGTAATTACATCAGTTGGAATGTTTACCTCCAGCATCCCAGTTCCATCTGTGGGTCTGATACTCTCATACCAGCAAAAGAAATTTGAGAAAAGGTTTCCATAATAAATGGATAATTCATCAGGAGTCTCTTTCCATGTTTCTAGCTAAATGGTGGAGACACTGATTGTTGGCGTATGTTTGACATATAGGACTATTGACTGATCCGGAAACTGAATGCAATGAAACTTTATAACTTCATTCATAGATAAATATTGTTTTAATTGCGGTAAAATGTGGACTATCAATTTCTGACTTCCATTACTAGACTGTTTAATAACTGGGATTTTCATGAGCTTGAAATGGTTTTAAAAGGGAAAGACACTGATGACAGGTTGAAACAATTTCCAGGAAGCCAATGTGGAATAAGTGAAATCTTCTCAACTGAAATTAACCTTTTTATCCAAAAAGACCAATCAGTGTTCCTAATAACAAGGTTGGAAGAAGCCCTCTCTCTGCTTTCACTCAGGTAAAAAAGAGTAACCGTTGACAATACAAATTGGAGAAACAACCAAAAGCCGAGACATCAAAAATGTGTGCAATGTTCATGGCAGCTAGTGATTCAAGCCACCAATAACCAACTTCAGTCTCAGGTTAAAACCAAACACCTCAAGGACGCTCTAAGAACTTTAAATTGCAAAGATGTTTACCTTCCCTTTTGTACTGGACACTAACCCCTTTTTAATTTTGTCCTTGTCTTTGTGAGTGTGTTTGATGTCAGGTCTTGATTTTTTTTCTCAAAGTTAGCAAGTTGTAAAATTGTTCAAGTTTTAACTTTGGAGTTGACTCCATATTTTGTATTTAATAAACTGATTAACTGCATTTTAATTGGAGTGAAGAATAGCTGCATGTTAAGAATAGAACATGATGTCTTTGCACCCAGTTAAGGCTATTGGAAAGAGAGGACCTGATCCATGATTCCTCACTTGGTAACAAGAACATTCAGAAAGATCATCTGTTGCTGCATCCATATCAATTTTTTCAACATTTTTGATAAATGAGCAAACAAGGAAAATGTTCTGGCAAGAAGTAACCAAAATTGATCATGATATTTGGAGGAATCACTTAATTAATTCACAATTCTAATATATCAAAAAGAAATTATGAAAGTGAGTCAGGAAAATAAAGATCCCAAAAGTACTGCAACAAAAGAGGAACCCTATTCAATCATGATAAGGATTATGATGTCCTGGAAGAAGGAAATAGAGTATTTCAGACATTTAAAGGCTTTTCTGTTAAATTCCTCATTAATAGTTAAGGAGGAACTCACCAATTGCTGTATAAATTATGATGTAAAAAGCAATTTGGAATTTGATCACAGTAAAGAAATCACATTTTCCCGCCTAATTCAGACCACATACTTGTTGAATTGTCAGATATGCCTTTCCACAAGACCTAAAACAAAACCATATATTTCAAAAGCATAGCTTTTTTAAAATCACTATTAAATAGGTCTTGCTGGATTAAAAGATGACCATCGCTGAATCCATGATGCAAGTTGCTTACAGTCATGTAAACTTTAAATCAGCAGTTATCAGGGCTTAGATATCGTCCTCCTGAACTCTCACACTATTGCACTGTGTGGATCTTGCAATCAACAAGGTTGTGTTTATGACACAGGTATGTGTGCTATGTGCTGCTTTAAATTGTGAACATGCAGATTTTGGGGGATTGCAGATGGAGTTTGGAGGGTAGATAGATCAGGTCAGAAAACGCGATAGAACTGTAAATGTTAAATTTTCCAACAGTAGGATTTGGTAAACATAGGCAAGTGTTGAAACTCATTGTGCCCGAGAAAGTGCTGATGGTTCACTATTTATCCCATGCAATGAATAATGGGATTTGACCAGGGGTATCGAAGTCTCTACGCTTGTTGTACTGGTGAAGATGTTAATTGTCCCATTTATCTCACAGGGTGAATATTGGACCCTTGGCCAGAGGGATAAAAGAAACTTGTGAAATTGAAACAGACTCCTTTTAATGGGCCCATTACATGACCAAAACTCCTTTGGTTTTTTGAAAGCCTGAGTTATATATTTCTGAAATGTTTATTTGTAGTTTCTGGACCCCTTGTTTTCTAAAATCGTGAAAGTGAATGGCAAGTGGCTTCTCCCTAGAGTGGGGTATTTCAAATGAGGGGGCATATTTTTAAGGTGAAGGGAGAAAGATAAAAAAAAAAGTGTGAGGGGCAATGTTGTTACACAGAGAGAATGGTTCATGTGTGGAATGAACTTTCAGAGGAAGCGGTGGATGTGGGTATAGTTATGTTTAAAAGACGTTTGGATAAGTACATGAATGGGAAATGTTTAGGGGTATATGGTCCAAGTGCAGGAAGGTGGGACTAGTTTAGTTTGAGATTATGGTCAGCATGGACTTGTTAAACAAAACACAGAGAACAGTACAGCACAGGAACAGGCCCTTTCACCTTCAAAGCCTGTGCTGACACATTTTTGCCTTCCGTAATAAAACTGTCATCACTTACAAGATTTGTATCCCTCTATTCCTTTCTTATCCATTGGACCGAAGGGCCTGTTTCTGCGGTATATGACTGTATGACTCTTCTCTGAATCTGGTAGGAATCAGTCTGCTGTTAACATCAAGGCAGTCTTAAGAATCTAACTGATGTAATCTTTGGCTTAGCTTCATGTACTCATGTCCAAATAAATCTTGTCGAAACCTAGTTCCAAAAGGAACCTTGTGTTCAACTGAAAGGTGGTTGAATCTATATTACCACATATTACTGCACCTTTGTCAATTTTAAAAGGAATTCTGCAATATTTTCTTTGCTAACAGAACCTGCTGGAACCTGAGCACCAATGGAAAATAGTCATTGGACATTAACAGAGATAACAAGGTGTAGAGCTGGATGAACACAGCAGGCCAAGCAGCATCAGAGGAGCAGGAAAGCTGATGTTTCTGGTCTGGACCCTTCTTCAGAAAACATTAACATTGGACATTAACATTCTGGGCTCCAAAAAGCACATGAATTAATAAAATTTGCATTTTTTTTATGAATTACTTTTCATTTTAAATTCTTTCCTTCGATGTTTATGTGTATTGTATGTGTTGCAACAGCCATCCCCTGATTTTGAATGAATGTTTAAGCCATGCTTCTGATTTAACCCTGAAGAGTTTATCGCCCCCTGGCTGACTTGGCTGCAGCAAGAAATGTGGCAAAATCATGTGGGCTGGTCAGTAAGGCTTATCACAATGTGGGGAATAACTTGCTGCACAAAGTTCCACGCGTCAAGATGAGATTGTTACTAAGAAGTGGCGAGATGCCTATTAAAGAAAATTATTGCTTGTAACTACCTTGTTAACTGCAAGGTAGGGAGTGGGGAGATCAGAGTAGGTACCTGGCCTCTACAGCTCACCACTAGCTGCAAAGACCCATTGTGTTGCTCACTACATCCCAGCATCTTAGGGTCACCAGCCGCACAGACCCCACATCCATGGGCACTGGTATCTGATAATTTCCAATCCTCAGGATCCTCATGGTATCTCTCTGATCCATTTGCAGAACAGTCGGGAAGCACAGATCCATACTTCAGAGCATATCCATAACTAGCATTGAAAGGATGCTACAGGACACTGCGCACAGGGACAGGCAATCAGCTCACGGATTGGACCTGGTTGCAGCTCAGGTCTACTTGCTTCTTCTTTCAATGCTGACCCAGACTTTCACAGCTTGCTTGCCTTCCATTGCCTTGCCTTGTGAAAGTGGAGGAAATAGACTGAAGTTCAGAAACGGTTCAAATACAAGCAGCTAGAACTGCAGCATTTTCTCCATCTGTTTCAAATTTCCAGTATCTCTGGTATCTTGCTTTAAAATAAGAATGGGTCAATGAGTGACTGGGAGAACTTGAATGGTTCTGTCGAATGGCAGTATTCTGAGGGTTAAATGGTGGGATTAAATTGGTATGGTGACATTTTCTTTGGGTAACCTTGTGCTGGGAATAAATGTCACTGAATTTTGGTTCAAAATGTTAATTAAATAGTAACAATGTAGTACAATGTTCATAGTTTAACGAGAAAGAAAATTTCTTGATTCAAATGCTAATATTGAGCTTGAAACATTCTTACACCACTTTGCTTATTGCCATAATTGCATTTCCTTTATTAGGAAATGCCATAAAGAAATTACTTTTAGAAGCTATTATCAAAGTATTGGGAATCATATTCCTGATGGAGAAAATAACAGGGATGTAACACCCCAACAGGATTTTCTAATTAGCATTTATACTTCAGCACTTTTTCCCAGGCCAGTGGTCATTTCAGCTTGATGCTAACAAAATATTTAATAAAAATCTGCACTTTTACAAAATGTGTTATTTCTGACTCCCTTGTTAGATGAAAGAAGCTTGAAACTTTAATGAGATTTGTTGCAAAGCATGCCGCATGTTCACATTTCCTGACTAATTAGGATGTTAATTTATGTCAGATTTAGAGTGAGTTGGAAGTAATCTCTGTAACCCCATTACATCCAACAAGTCAAATATCTGGGCTATTGTAATGGTCCATCAGATTTCGGCAGTAATACTATCAATGAAAACAACTATTAAGGAATATAAAAGATAACAAGGTGT
>JAHRHZ010000045.1:1536007-1604352 GCA_024137785.1 Ginglymostoma cirratum | reverse complement strand
GTTATAGGAGACTGTGAAGGCTCTGAAGGAAGTAATACAGAGGAGTGCCTTAAGCATCATCCTTGATGATGTTGTCATCCAGATTTGATGGAAGAACAAGTTGGGATCATGACAGTGTAAGACCTAACATCCCGATCCTCCTCATAGCCTGTGTAACAAAGTCTATCACTTCGTTATAACTTGCATTTAGTTGCTAACAGGTAACAAATTATATGTTGCTTAAGCCAAGAGCTCCTTATCATTAGACTATTAAGTAATTTTTTTCCCTCCACACTAGACCAAACAGACCCTGAAGATCCTGACCCTTAAAGTGGCAGCAGACTTAATTATGGGGAAGCGATGGCCTAGTGGTATTATCACTGGATTGTTAATCCAGAGACCCAGATAACGTTCTGAAGACTTGTGTTCAAATTGTTGACTGTTGGAAAAACCCGTCTGTTTCATTAATTTCCCTTAGAGAAGGAAACTGCCATCCTTACCTGGTCTGGCCTACATGTGACTCCAGACCCGCAGCAAAGTGGTTGACTCTTAATTGCCCTCTGGGCAATTAGGGATGGGCAATAAATGCTGTCTAGGCAGTGATGTCCTCATCCCATGAATGATAAAAAACTTACCTTATAGCGAACAATAGTGCAGAAAGCCATATATAGCTCCCACAGGGTGAGGAACCCTCTCAGTATACACCCTATCCCACAGTGGTTAGCACTGCTGCCTCACAGCCCCAGGAACCCGGGTTTGATTCCACCCTCGGGTGACTCTCTGTGTGGTGTTTACACATTCTCCCGTGTCTGTGTGGGTTTCCTCCAGGTGCTCTGGTTTCCTCCCACAGTCCAATGTTGTGCAGGTTAGATGGATTGGCCATGCTAAATTATCCATAGTTCCCAGGAATGTGCAGGCTAGGTGGGCTAGTCAGAGTAAATGTGGGGTTACAGAGTTAAAGTAGGGGTCTGGGCCTGGGCGTGATGCACTTCGGAGGGTCAGTGTTGACTTGATGGGCCAAATGGCCTGCTTCCACACTGTATGGATCTACAATCTATCACGTCCCCTCAGGATCTTATATGTTTCAATAAGACCACCTCATATTCTTCTAAACTTCAATGGGGATAGGCCCAAATTTCTCAACCTTTCCTCACAGGACAACCCCTTCACATCAGGGATCATTCAAGTGAACCTTCATTAAAATGATTTGACTACAATGACATCCGATCTCACAAAAGGAGATGAGACCTGTACAGATGTACAGCATTCTACATGAAGTCTCACAAAGGTCCTGTACAGTTGTCTAAACACTTTGGTACTTTCATATTCCATTTCCATTGCATAACAGTAACGTTTACCTTCCAAATCTCTTGCTGAACTGACACATAAACATTTTGTGATTCATGCACCTGGACCCCCAGATCCCCAGATCTGTATTGTACAGTTCCACAATCTCTCTTCACTTTGATAATAAACTGTTTTTCTATTCTTCATTGTAAAGTGCACCAGTTCATGCTTTCTCACATTATACTCGATGTGCAATATTTTTGGCCACTCAATCAACCTACTTAAATCCCATTGTAGACTCTTGATGCCCTCATGACAACTCTCTTTTCTGGCTACCTTTGTGGCAGCTGCAAATTTAGTAGCCATACATTTGGTCATTTATTCTGGGCCATTACTTTTGAATGTACACAGTTGAGACTACAACAATGATTCTGATGGGACAACCATAGTTACAACATAGCAACCCAAAACTGACCCTTTTATTGTTACTCTCTGTTTCCTGTTAGCTCGACAATTCTCTAATACCCTCTACATCATAAGCAATTATTGTTTTGTAGGAATTTTCAATGTAGTGCTTTATCAAATGCTTTTTGGTCATAAAGTAAATCATATCTACATGTTCCCCTTTATCCACTTTTGTGTGTTCCTTCCTCAAAATAACTCAAATAAATTTGTTAAACATGATTTACCCTTTCTCTACCATTATGATACTCTATCATGATACTCTATACATAATCTATCATTATGATACTCTAAATGTCCTGGTATCAACTCCGTAATAATAGATTCTAGCATTTCCCCTATGATAAATATTTGGATAATTAGCCTATAGCTAACTTCTGGGATATTTCCTAAATTTAGAAAGTTTAAAATTCAGACAACAAATGAATTGATTACATCTGTAACCTCTTCTTTTAAAACCCTCAGAAGCAGCTGATTGGGGCCAGAAATAAAACAACTGACGGGAATGGCTGCAAATTTGTGCTAAACCTATAACGCACAGCGGCTTCCTCCTGGTTGTGTTACAAAGTCAGAAGTCACATGATACCAAGTTATAGTCCAACAGGTTTATTTGAAATCATAAGCTTTTGGAACACTGCGCTCCAAAAGCTTGTGATTTCAAATAAACCTGTTTGACTGTAACCTGGTGTTATGTGACTTCTGGCTTTGTCCTCCCCAGTCCAACACCAGCACCTGCACGTCATGGTTGTATTATGGGTGAAGCTCTCTCTCATTTATTACATTTGGAATCTATAATGAGGCTGGTGTACAATTGGTGTACATGTTCCAAGTATGCATGGCACTAGGATCACACTGTGCAGTATACAGTCCAAGTCCAAAATGTTCCGTAAGAGCTTCAAAACCCTGGAGCATATTTGTGTTGATGTCACAGAACTGCACAATACCGAGCGTGAATAGCACAGTATGGGCAGAGTTATAACAGACTGGAAGGACTATGTGAGCACGTGGACAGGGACACACAGAGAAGTTAGATTCACCCTTACCCAATGTTATGGCAAGATCAGAGCCTGATCAGATTACTCTATACGACAGTACGTGGTGTTAATCTATAGTAAATAGCGTCACTTTGAAGCTTATCTTGAAGACAGTTTTTCACTTTACCTTCTTCTTGACCAGAATGTCTCGAACCCAAATACAATGTGTCACATCTAACAAAGATGATACTCCATGAATGTGTTTATAATACAGTGATCTCATGGCAATAGAACAGGGAGGATTCTCCAAAATGCACTTGGGGCTTTGCTTTTGGAAACACACAGTT
Organism: Ginglymostoma cirratum; assembly: GCA_024137785.1. Taxonomy (NCBI): domain Eukaryota; kingdom Metazoa; phylum Chordata; class Chondrichthyes; order Orectolobiformes; family Ginglymostomatidae; genus Ginglymostoma; species Ginglymostoma cirratum. Next base: position 1,601,303 of record JAHRHZ010000045.1, on the reverse strand, counting down.
ATTGGTATTACATCTTATGTTTCAACAAGACACCTCAGATAGATTTCATACATATAGTCTTATTCTCAGAGTATGCTTCTTAAAAAATGATGGGAGCAGCAAAACAGTCATAGAGTCATAGAGATGTACAGCACAGAAACAGAGCCTCTGGTCCAACTTGTCCATGCTGACTAGAAATCCTAAATAAATCTAGGATGGACAAAACCGATTCCTTCTGACTCCAGCCCCACTCTCCCCTAATGGTCATCTGATATCAAGAAAGGACATCACAACATTTGCAGGTGAATGAAATGTATGTAACAACATTTTCTGTTGGTGCTCCGTGTTCATTGGGAATCTTCCAGATACATCTTAACATTAGCCGAAAAGAAATGTATAAGCCAGGCTTGTACCAGCTTGTACGTATATCTATAACTTCCATGTATTTTATGATAGATTGCAAGCACCTCCTATTTGTAAACCGTTGGGAACCTATTCAGAAAGAAATTTCTCAGGAAATCACTTCAGCGTAATTTATACATTTTTATGAACCTTCTGTCACTAACTCAATAACCTTGAGGTCAGGAGACCTGAAATAACCTCGTTCGTTAAACATCCATCATTTGCAGTATTAATAATCATGAATATGTTGCTGACTGTTGGGAAAAAAACGCATCTGGTTGACTAATGTCCTTTACGGAAGGAAACTGCCATCCTTACCTGGTCTGGCCTACATGAGACTCCAGGCCCACCGCAATACATTTGCCTTTGGGCAATTAGGAATGGGCAATAAATGCTGCCTAATCAGTGTCACCTGCCTCTCATGAATAAATTACAAAAAGGAGGAATTGTCTTATGACCAAAGGTTAAATAGATTTGAACTTTACTCACTGAAGTTTAGAGGAATGATCAGTGATCTCATTGAAACGTATGGGATTCTCAAGGGACTTGACAGGGTAAATATTGACAGGACATCTCCCCTCATAGGAGAGTCTAGGGCATTGTCTCAGAATAAAGGGGCATCAATTTAAGACTGACATGAGGAAGATTTTCTTCTCTCGGAGTGCTGAGAAGCTTTGGTATTACTTACCACAGAGAGCTGTGGGGGCAGAGTTCTTGTGTTTATTTAAGGCTGAGACAGATAGATTCTGAGGAAGGGTCATTGGACCTGAAACGTTAACTCTGTTTACTCCTCCACAGATGCTGCCAGACCTGCTGAGCTTTTCCAGCAATTTCTGTTTTTGTTCCTGATTTAAAACATCCGTAGTTCTTTTGGTTTTTATATAGATAGATTCTTGGTTGGTCAGGGAATCAAGGGTTTTGGGGAAAATACAGGAACTGTATTGAGGAATATCAGGTCAGCCGTGATCCTATTGAATGGCAGAGCAGGACTGAGGGGCCAAATGACGTATTCCTGTTCCTACTTCTTATTGTTTTATGGTCTTATATAATCATTTCCAATAAAAGGATCTATCCTTTCTTTTATCAGCAGATTATAAGTCTGTTCACGTTCTGTTTGTTGGTGTTTGTAGTTTCTCTGTCTGGTTCTGCTTTGTGGACTCTGCAACTCCTCAGTTATGTTTTTCTGCCCCTGGCAAGAACAGGTTTACTTCAGATTGGAAGCCTGCTTTAACAGTTCAGCTGATTTCATTTCCCAGTGATTTCAATAATGAGCAAACTGCATGGGGTGGAAACAGGGGCCAAACTCGAACTTACCTCACTCCCTTTTGGGGTGGTTGAGATTAAAATTTAGGTCATTCTGCCATTATTCATCACTGTCTTTTAATTATAAAATTTTAGTCAATCAATTGCAAGAAATTTACATTAAAAAATCTTCGGCTGTAATACCTTTACCAGGAGTCTGAAGGTTTATTAGTAATTCTAGTTTTATTGATATCAATTAAAAAGTTGTAGATATTTTGTCTAGTGTATTTTGCACTGTATTGGGGCCATCACCCTTGCACAGCATGTAAGTAGTTTTTAGACTGAATTTGACAGGGCCCAGTTGGTCTAGTGTGGTAGAGGAAAACCACTTGATAATCTAACAAGAGGGATCTCTCCTCCTAAAAAGAGATGTAGCTCATTGTATGATCAGAAACAAGTGTAATCTACAACACTATGGTTGACATTGTTATCAAGACCATGGGAAAACCTTGGAAAGTAGATCTAAGCTCATTTGAGATCTGAAAATGTTTGACCTTCCCATCCAATTCCTTATAAAATTAACATCATGGTTGGGGCTTAATACAGCACTCGTTATTCACAATATATTAATGATTTAGATGAAGGGATTAAATGTAATATCTCCAAATTTGCAGATGACACAAAGTTGGGTGGGGAGGTGAGCTGTGGGGGTGGTGGGGGGGGATGCTTCAGTGTGACATGAGAAGTTGATTGAGTGGCTAATGCAGTATAATGTGGATAAATATGATGTTATACACTTTGGAAGCACAAATAGGAAGGCAGGTTATTATCTGAATGGCAATAAATTGGGAATATGAGCCGTGTCCACCAGTTACTGACAGTTAGCATTGAAGGTGCAGCAGGGAGTGAAGAAAGCACATGGTATGTTGGCCTTCACAGTGAGAAGATTTGAGTACAGGAGCAAGGATATCTTGCCGCAATCATACAGGGCCTTAGTGAGACCACACCTGTAGTATTACGTGCAGTTTTGATCTTCTTAACTGAGGAAAGATGGTCTAGCTATGGAGGGAGTGAAACAGAGGTTTACCAGACTGATTCCTGATATGGCTGGATTTGTTAGGATTATGTTCTCTTGGAGTTCTGAAGAATGAAGGGGATCTCATAGAAGCCTATGAAGTTATAACTTGACTAGACAGGGTAAATGCAGGAAGGATCTTCCAGATAACCAGGGACTACTGAACCAGAGGTCACAGTCTAAGGATACAGCAAGGATACAGTAGGCCACACTGAGATTAGGAGAAATTACTTCACCCAGAGAGTAGTGAGCCTGTGGAAAGGTCTTCTCAACTCTCATTTAGTGTAAAGGTCAAAACTTGTCATATTTTTATTTGGCTGTGATGTTACTGCACCTGTAATCTAGAGGCCCAGGCTAATTTCCTGTGAAATGGGAATAAAACCCATCACAACAGGGAATGGATTTTTTAATCAATTAACTGATCAGGAATTTAGTTCACTAATGCCTTTTAGGGAACAGAATCTACATCCTGCATTCTGGTCTCTGTGACTCCAAACACATAGCAACATGGGTAACTCTTCAACAACCTCTGAAATAGCCTAAAGAGCCACTCACTCCCAGAAGGTCGCTCACTACCGCCTCACTAAGGAAAGTTAGGAATGAGCAATGGATATGACAGTGACACCCACATCCCACAACAGAAAATAGAATATGACACAACTTTGTGTTGTTCTTCAAATGGCACAATGGAATCTTTAACAACTTGAATTGCCAGACTCCTGGTTTGAGATGAAAAAAATAATAGGCTGAATTTTATGTTTCTTGTCCAACTGATAACTTGGTGCAGATTTATTTGTAGGGAGCTTTTTTGCAGGGCCTAGAGAGATCTCTTGCTTTATCTTACCAAACTTTCCTCACTCCTGACCTAACCTACCAATATGGTGGTCTCTCATGTCCAATTGTAGCTCTATATTACCACATGGCATTTCCAGAACAATTCACCACTTTGCTGATATCCACCAAAAGACCAGTATCCCTGGCATCCATGACATCTTTGAAAGTCCATGCTGTGGACTTGGATGACCACAGGCACACCACAACTGACCTGCTGGGTGATGGACAATCATTCCAAAGGTTTTGGAAGAGGGAAAGATTGCACCACAATTCTCTGACAGCAACCTGGAGGGGCATGGTGAAGGGGCTGATGCCATCCTTTTCCTGGAGCACACCATGACACCAGACTCTGGCAGTCTGGTCTGATGACACTACCCAGGTCAATGTGATCTCCAATGTGAGGAGGAATAGCCTTGTCCACTCTACCAGGGTAAATGTCATGCTCTATCACTCCAATAGCTCACACTTACTCTATCCCTACTACTGCACCCACCTCCCACCAAGGCAAATAGTCTATCACTCTCACTATTACCCGAAACTCCTTCCCTCACTCGGTCACGTTGCCCCCAACCGCCCACAACACTAACCCAGCATGCCCATGTGCTGCCTACTCACTCACCTGGGACAGCTCACCACCTGCAACAAAGAGAAACAACCTCTTCATATCTATCCTGTCAAGCTCCTGAAGCATCTTGGATGTTACAATATGTTTATATATTTCTACTCATCCTTCCTCTGTTACACAGTGACTACTGCAAGTTTAATTTATATTAACTTCATGTGATTCAGGAATTTTTATGGTGTTTTGGGGGAATATTTTGGTCATTGGCCCAGATTGTTTGCTAAATTCCATTTCTGTCATCCTGACTCCTTGTGTTTTTGGAATTTTAAGACCAGTAAAGACAAAGCATTTTGTATGAAGCCAGTTCTGGCGTAAATTCAATCAGATTACATTGGGTTCAGTTGTTAGCATCCACGTGTATGTGTTCATGTGTTATTAGTCTCAATCTCTTCAATGCAACGTGGATCAATTGAGCAACGAGCAGTCCAGGGAAATGCAAGTCATATTTTAATTATTTGTGATCATCTAGTGACTTTACTTCTACCAGAGTAAGGCAACAAAACTATTCATGTTAAGGAGAATCGGTAAATTGTTTCTTAGCAGCAAAAACTGATGTGCTAGAACATTAGTTCAAATAACAAAATGATCAGAGGTGTAGATAGAGTGGACAGCCAGAGACTTTTTCCTAGGGTGGAGGTATCTATTATGAGGGGGCATAGTTTTAAAGTGAGTGGAGGTAGATACAGGGGAGACGTCAGAGGTAGGTTCTTTAATCAGACAGTGGCCGGGGCGTGGAATACATTGCCGGAGAGGGTAGTGGAGTCGGCCTCATTAGGGGCATTTAAGCAGCTATTAGATAGGCATATGGATGATAGTATAAGGTAGGGGTGGAGGTTAGATAGACCTTAGGTTTAGGGTAAAAGATCGGCACAACATCGTGGTCCAAAGGGCCTGTACTGTGCTGTGCTGTTCTATGTTCTATGATCTATGTTCTATGTTCTATAACAATTAGAGAGTGTTAATCTTAAAATTATATATCTGCAGGTTTCCTTTTCCACAATTACTTACTTTCTCAGTCTGAGTTCAGGACTTCATCCTACTCTGTCAATCCAGGTGACATTTACAATGACTGCAACTGCTTTCATCCACCATTAGATAGCTCAGGTGGCTGGATTGCTGGTTTATGATGTAGGGTGATATGAACAGTGTGGGGTCACTATTTGCACCAACTATGTTTACCATGAAAGCCCTGCCTCCTTGACATTACATGTTGTCTGAGATGTAGTGAACTGCAAGTTAAACTCACAATCGGTCGTGTTTCCATGTCTTTCACCCTTCTGGGGCTGTAGTTACTTTGCCTTATCTGAATTAATGCAGAGCTGCCTCAAGGGGGCCAAAGGGGCTACTTCTGCTCTTAATTCAAATATGTATATGTCGCATTAAATTTTCAGATTGCTGGATTAATGACCATAGCATCAAATGCTTTTTAAGCAAACATTTTTAATAAAAAATTTTCTCCCATTCCAAAGATGTGTAAGCTCGGTAGGTTAGTCAGGAATAAGGTGGGGAGGTGACTCCCTGTAGGATGTTCTTCAGAGGATCGGTGTGGATTTGATGCATGAAATGGCTTGCTTCCATAATGTAGGAATTCTATGACTTTATGATTCTATGATTCTTCCTCCCTATTCAGACTATGTGTTTGCCATCCCAGTGCATATTGGGTTTTACACCGGGAATTCATCAGAAAGAGCTGGGAAGGCAATACTTGCAGACGATGTGCCAGGCTAAAACAATAAGGTGCCACCATTTAAAGATATTTAGCCATAAGCGAGCATCCAAACAATTGTAACTATTGCAAATTATTCAAACGTTTTTATTAATCTGCTCTTTGTAAATAATGTGTGCCAATAATAGCTGTCAAAATGGAAAAGCTGGCACAATATCACAGCATGGCTTTCGTGTCACAATGGTAGTGTCCCTGCCTCTTAGGAAGAAGGTCTTGATTTGAGTCCCACTTGCTCAGGTGGTGTACCATAATGTGTCTGAAAACAAGTTGGTTCAAAATGCTTGACACCAATTACGGTTCACTATCTGCACTTGGAGGACATTAATTCGGTTATTTACCTTATCAAATATAAAGAGAAACTTATCCTTCTATTCAAGGCTGAGGCAGACAGATTTATCATTCAGGAAAATAAGCATTATGGAGAAGATGCAAGAAAGTGGAGTTGAGGTTGATCAGATCAGCTGTGATCTCATTGAATGGTGGAGCAGGCTCAATGGGCCGAATGGTCTACTTCTGCTCCTACCTCTTATGGTCTTGTGGAAGCAATGATAGAACAGGAGCCCATTAGCACGTGAGGCCTTGACAGTAGTTGGCCTGGATCTCTTCACAAAGAGAATTTTAAAATCTGACATTCTTTAATCATAGACACTGGCCTGATCTTCTGAAAAACACAGTGGTAAAATTATATGTATTAATATCTACAGGAGAAATGAAATGATGTGCTGACTGTTTATCTTCATAATTATAAGAAATTAACTGGCCTAGTTTTAAAAATTGTTTTTACCTTATCATTAATAAATGAATGATCATTGTTATGTCATTGGGAAAATGACGATGATAGGCTACCATTCTACATTCTGGTGACCATTGTGTTGGTGTGAAGCAGCTTCTTGGCCAAGTTTCCACATCAGCTCAAGAAATCTTTCTGCGTATCTGTGTTCTTTCACCACACCTCTGTGCCTTTTGTTAAGATCAATGTATAACTTTAAGTGTGATTTAAATTTTATACTTTGTGAGTTAAGATTTGTAAGAAAGTGTTATTGTTAGACTTGTTCTTGCTGTTTTGGTGGTGAACAGTCTGAAAACCTATGTGTTTGCATACACTTTAATGAGGTTTTACAACCTTGAATTTTAAGAGCTGGGTGTGATTAGTTCAGTGCATTGAGTAAAAGAGATAAAGAAAACCATTTATACTTTGACAAGGGGTCAGTACCATGCAGAGATAGAGCAATCTAGAGAGTTAATCAATACAGTGTGTGGGTGTGCTCTAACACAGCCTGAACAAAAACACTGGGAGCTGAGTCCAGGGGACTCATGTTTGCTTGGAACTTAAAATAATAATGCGTTTAATTTGTTTTAAGTGTCACAGGGAGAGATACCAGCTGAACAAAAATAACATCAGATGCCTGTACAGAAATTTGTCAGAGCTGAGCCAGTGTGAACAAGAAGCGTTAGCGTGAAGATAACAATGACTTTTTTCTGAGCTCTGGGTATTCCTAAGGATATGGCTGGGCTAAAACAATATAGTGCAAGTTTGAATATTTTTCTGGTGTATAAAATGAAGTCTTTCCAGCCTGATATAGTTCATGTTTTTTTTTCTTGTTTTACGTCTGGGTTTATTCTTTTTTTAAAAAATACACAGACAGAGTCTTGCAAATAGCTTCAGTAACTGATCTTCATCAAAGGTACGACCTAACAGCCACATTTCACTCTGGGAACCTAACTTGTCAATATTAACATCAACTGGGATCATAACCCTTTGCCCTGGGTGACTGCTTTTTGCACAGGGTTTGTGTTTGTAGTGTGTTTTGCCGTCTGCAGTCGAATGGGGAGGAGTGTGGGTGTGGGTGCAGCCTAGTTAGAAAGTCCATCTTAATTATCCAACACTGCTGCACTACTCAACATTGAGTCTTAAGATTCCCCACCCACCTCACTCCCACCCACACTGCATACCGCCCAATGCCCCTTCAGGTCACCCATGCCTCCAGCCAGTGTGGGATCTTGCACAGGCCAAGTTGGCAGGGTCCAGTGAGGGAGCTGAGGAGCAGACCACAGCAAGAACATATCAATGGCAGTGGAACTGCCTGCTTGGAAAGTGCCTAAGTGTTTGATTTAGATCGTGGCAGGAGGAACCCTTAAATAGGCATTAACTGGCTGCTGAAAGTCAGACCACCCAGCACCCATCATGTTGCTGGTAAAATTTTGATGGGGACAGGGTGGAATGGGGTGGGCGGGGGCTTGGCAGGAGACTTGGTACCCCTTGGATTTCATCTGTACCCTACCCTCAAACCTTCCATCAGGGTGACCTTTAATCTACCCAAGGTGTGCAAAAACCATGGAACCTATAATTTAAGAGAACTAGTGATAACACGTTACAAGATAAAGAAATTATGGAGAGTTGTGAACACAGCCCAGTCCATCACACAAACCAGCCTCCCACCCATTGACACCATCTATACTTCCCACTGCCTCAGGAAAGCAGCCAACATAATCAAAGACCCCTTCTCGCCCCCACCCACCCAGTTATACTCTCCCACATTCTTCCATCAGGCAGAAGATACAAAAGTTTGAAAACATGTACCAACAGAATAAAGAACAGCTTCTTCCCCGCTGTTATAAGACTTATAAATGGACCGCTCACATATCACAGTTGATCTTTGTATACACCTTCTCTATAACTGTAACACTATATTCTGCGGTTCTGAGGAAGGGTCACTGGACCTGAAACGGTAACTCTGTTTTTCCCTTCACAGATGCTGCCAGACCTGCTAGGTTTTTCCAGCAACTTTATTTTTGTTCCTGATTTACAGCATCCACAATTCTTTTGATTTTTACGTTCTGCATTCTGTTCTATTACCCTGATGTACTTCTGTATGGTACGATTTATAGAGTCATAGAGTAATACAACATGGAAACAGACCCTTCGACTCAACCTTTCCATGCCAAATATAATCCCAAATTAAACTAGTCCCACCTGCCTGCTCCTGGCCCATATCCCTCCAACCCTTTTCTATTGATGTATACATCCAAATGTCTTTTAAATGTTGTGATTGTACCCATATTAACCACTTCCTCAGGAAGTCCATTCCACGTACAAACCATGCTCTGTAAAAAATTTGTCTCTAATCTCTTTTTTTTAAATCTCTCTCCTCTCACCTTAAAAATGTGGCCTCTAGTCTTGGAATCCTCCACCCTAGGGAAAAGACAATTACCATCAATTCGATCTATACCTCACATTGTTTTATAAACTCCTATCAGGTCACCTCTCAACCTCCTACACTCCAGTGAAAAAAGTCCCAGCCTATCCAACCTTCCTTTATAACTCAAACTCTCCATACCCAACAACATCCTGGTAAATCTCTTCTGAACCATCTCCAGCTTGATAATATCCTTCCTAAAACTTTGCTGGTTAGCATGAAAAACAATATTTTTCACTGTATCTCAGTACATGAGGCAATAAATAAATCAAATCAGAAGAACTAGTGATGGTATTTTATGAGGTAAGAGAACCATTGATGCCTCAGGTTGGAGACAAAGAGAGTTAAAAAAAATTATACCTAGAAATGAAAACAGATGGAACAAAGCAGGGACTGATAATACATAACATGATAGAATAGCTGAGCTAGACAGAATGTCTGAATTAGTGTTGAGAACATCACTGCTAAGTCTTCATTATGTCAACAATAGGTATATACATCAGGAATTATACGACTTTCAAAATTCTCAAGAAATGACAATTCTTTTCAGTTTCCAGTAACTTGGACCCAAATAATCAGCGCCTTAAATATACGCAGAGTAACTGGCAATAGAATGAATAGCATTAGGTAGACTTCAGTTTTCATTTTCTTCTGTGATATTAAGGAAATATATTAAACAACACGAAGTGAAAATAATGGAAGGAGTATGTGATAACCGTTATTAAACCACTGGTGCAAATCACTTCTAATGAAAATGCATGACTGCACTTTATCTTTCTTTAACCATTTACAACTATGAATGGTTTCCTTTGGATTTTTATCCTTTAAGTAGTTACTGCTGTTCAACTGAAATGAAAATGTGTAATACACATTTACGATCATTAAGATGCAACTAAAATAAAATAGAAACTAAAACAGAAGTTGCTGGAAAAGCTCAGCAGGTCTGGCAGCATCTGTGAAGAAAAATCAGAGTTAACTTTTCCGGTCTGGTGACCCTTCCTCAGAACGTTCTGTTTTTGTTCTTGATTTACAGCATCCATAGGTCTTTCAGTTTCTAAGATAAAATACTGAGCTGCCTCGGTATTGGAAACCTGAAGAAAATTCCATTGCTGCATGAAGAATGGATTCCTGGATATCATTGAGATGGCTATTAAATTATAATCAGCAAATTGAGTTTTGGCTAAAAAGTAGTTTCTTTTATTAATCTCCAGGCTCATATTAAAACTATTTTTCTCTCTGCTACTGCCTTGTTAATGAATACCATCATCTATAGATAGTGACCTGATTCTCTGATCTGTTCTTTTCAAATTACAACCACCAGCTTAGTCCCTTGCTTGTTCATTTTTGGAAGATTGCCAATTTTGTTAAATAGTTTGGGACTTTGCTGAACCTCACCAGGTGCGTGGTGAGATTACTGTTCTTCCCAGACAGTGGATGTCACCTCAGAGAAGACCCCCACCAACAGAGTGGGTGGAGGCTCAGAGTTTTAGCCCCTTTGTAATTGTGACTGTATTCTGGGCAATTACAGTCAACCTGAGGAACAACAGGGCTGTGAGAACAGAAATTAATCAGAGGAAGGGTCACCGGACCCAAAACGTTAACTCTGTTTTTTCCCTTCACAGATGCTGCCAGACCTGCTGAGCTTTTCCAGCAATTTCTGTTTTTGTTCCTGTTTTACAACATCTGCAGTTCTTTTGGCTTTTAGAAATTAATCAATGCTGCTTAAATGTGATCTCTTTTAAAAACTATGTGTGAGTGCGCTTTGGGTCTGAATTGGATGCAGCAGAAAACAACAGTAAAATGCCAGTTGAAATTCAACGTCTAGGCAAACGACAAGTCAATAATCATTTTGATGAGCGATCAGTGGCAGGAATGGTCTGGTTTGGAGAGGGATGAAGAGCTGTCAGAAAATGACCCATGGTTATGTGGATTGCTATGTCTAGGTCTGGGTAGAATGTGGTGGAATCCCATTAAAACCAAACCATTTCCAACCTGCCTCACCAGTACCCTCCAGACACAATCGTCATTTAAAATATTCCACTCCAGGAACCTCAGGGTCTGTACTTTAAAGTCATTCCTTTATGTTAGAAGTGAAGGTGCAGTAGCTCTGGGAATAAAAATCTGTGATAAATGTCTTCAGGGAATAAAGTCATTACAAGACAGAATTTTACACCGAGATGAACTCAATCTAAATCCTTTACTTAGACATAATTACAATTAGGACATAAGAGCAAAGGCCTTTTACTCTTCATTGAGCGGAAGTAAAAGATATTAAGAAAACTAAAGTGGATTAGTTAATATCGAAAAGTGAATTGCGAGCAACCTGTCAATAACAGAATAGGGTTTGCCTTTGAAAGGACAAAACTTCAAACTCAGATGAGGAGGAATTTCTTCAGTCAGAGGGTGGTGAATCTGTGGGAATTGTAGTCATAGAGGGCAAGACATTGAGTGTATTTAAGACAGAGAGACTCAGATTCTTGATTAGTAAGGGGAACAAGAGATATGGGGAGAAGACAGATGGCGGGAGAATGGAGTTGAGAAGCATATCAGCTATGATTGAATGCTGGATCAGACTCGATGGGCCAAATGGTCTGATATAGTCTTATAGAAAGACTAGTACTAAAGACTTAACTAAATACGAAATAGAAATCTTCTAAAACAAAAGCTAATCAAACAGTTTTGACACATCTCTGGGGCAGGTGGAAAATGTATGTGGTCCTTCTGGCCCAGAGAGAGACACTACCAATATGTCAAAAGACTGTCAAATATCCTTAGCAGTGGTCTGATTTGAAAAACCATCATAAAAACTAATGGAGTTTCAGCTCAGATCCCTAGACCATTCACATACAGTATTGCATTTTGAAATTGTTTATAATTACAGCTTTTCCAGCTCAGTTGACCTAAAAAATGCAGTAATTAGCAATGTGGCCGGTGTTGGTGAACAAATTGACCAGGTCAGTGATGAGGTTTGCACCTTACCCCTGACATACAGTCATAGAATCATAAAGTTGTACCGCATGGAAACAGGCCCATCGGTCCAAATCATCCATTCTGACCCGATATCCTAAATTACTCTTAGTCCCATTTGCCAGCATTTGGCCCATATCCCTCTAAACTCTTCCAATTCATATACCCATCCAGATACCTTTTCAATGTTGTAATTGTACCAGCCTCCACCACTTCCTCTGGCAGCTCATTCTATACACGCACCACCTTCTGGGTGAAAAAGCTACCCGTTAGGTCCCTTTTAAAGCTTTCCCCTCTCACCTTAAACCTATACCCTCTGGTTTTGGACTCCGCTACCCTGTGGAAAAGACTTTGGCTGTTCACCCTATCCACGCCCCTCATGAATTTATAAACCTCTATAAGGTCACCCCTCAGCTTCTGATGCTCCAGGGAAAGTAGTCCCAGCCTTTTCATCTCTCCCTATAGCTCAAACCTTCAAATTCTTGCAACATCCTTGTAAATATTTTCTGAACCCTTACAAGTTTTATGACAGCTTTCCTTTAGCAGGGACACCAGAATACAATGTAACATTCCAAAAGTGACTTAACCAATGTCCTGTACAGCTACAAATGACCTCCCTACAAAGGCTAGCATACCAGACCCCTTCATTGTTATCCTTTCTACCTGTAGCTCTACTTTCAAGGAACTATGAAACTGCACTCCAAGGTCTCCTTGCTCAGCAATACTCCCCAGGACCTTACCATGCAGTGTATAAGTACTGCCCTGATTTGCCTTTCCAAAATGCAGCACCTCACATTTATCCATATTATCTGCCTCTTCTCAGCCCACTGGCTCATCTGGTCAAGGTCCCATTATACACTGAGGTAACCTTCTTGGATTCCCACTGCACCACTAATTCTGGTGTCATCTCCTATGTTCACATCCAAATCATTTATATAAATGACAAAAAGCTGTGGACCCAGCACCTTGTGGCACAGGCCTCCAGTCTGAAAACAACTCTCCACCACCACCCTCTGTCTCCTTTGAGCCAGTTCTGTATCCAATTGGCTGGTTCTCCCTGTATTCCATGTGATTTAACCTTGCTAATCACTCTACCATGAGAGACCTTGTCAAACGCCTTACTGAAGTCCATATAGATCACATCTACTGCTCTGCTTTCAGGGAAATAAAGTACAAAAAAATGGGGTTTAAATTTTAGGATGAACAAGAGAAGAACATTTAGAAGCTGAATTCTCTTCTCATGGCGAGTTAGCAACAGTACATTAGTATAATCCAATCAGAAAAATGCTCTACCGACCTGTTGCATTTTTCTACTGGAGACAGATAGACTGGATGATGTTGTGATGTTAATACTGTTCATAGCAGAGTCATGACTAACCAGGAGAAGCGGAATTCGGTGCAGCTCATTATGAAACTGAGTGAAACAAACAGATGGGTGTCTGTCTGATTTCCACTGGGCACTGAGAAAGTTCATCCCAACCACATCAGTGAGGGCAGTTTTGCACTGAACACAGATCTCATATTCAGAGTTCCTGGAATGGCCAGGAGGCTGGGGGTTGGATAGTGCATGGTGGCAATTATCTGTGGAGCTTTTTTTTATTTTTTCCTTCTTACGATATCACAAAATCACAGAATTATTACATTGCAGAAGAAAGCCATTTGTTCTTCATGTCTGATGAGCACTGATGGCAAGATTGACAGTTATTGACCATAGTAGACACTTTGGTGGGAATGTCTCAACATGATGCTGGTATCTTTTGATGCAAGGCAGAGAAAAACTGTGGCACTCCTAGCAACTTAAAAAAGGGAGTGAAACACTGAGCCTCTCGAGCCTGTGATGCTATTTGATGAGATGACGGTAGAACTGTGACTTAATGTGTTTTGTTCTATATCCTTTAATCCTTCAGCTTGACAAAATTCTTTCAGTTTCATATCTTTTGTTTTATTATTTGTTCACAGGATGTGGACCCTACCATCAAGGCCAGCATTTATTACCCATCCCTAATTGCCCACAGGGCAGTTAAGAGTCAACCACATTGCTGTGTGGATTGGAGTCGCACGTGAAGATCAAGTAAGGATGGCAGTTTCCTTCCCTAAAGGGCACTAGTGAACCAGATGGGTTTTTCCTGACAATGGATTCATAGTCATTGTTAGACACCTAATTCCAGACTTTTCTTAATTGCATTCAAATTCAACCATCTGCCATGGTGGGCTTTGAACCCAGGTGCCAGAGCATTACCTAGGTCGCTGGATTAACAATCCAGTGATAACACCTCTCAGCCGTAGCCTCCTCTACACATTTGAAATGAACAACTGAGCTGGCATGAACTGCCAATTGTAGAAAAGATTCCAAATGTTTCTGTGTGTGGAAGAGTTCCCTAACTTCATTCTTGAAAGATTTGGCTCCAAGGTTTAGGTTATGTCCCCATTCCAAAAGTCCCCAACCAGTGAAAATAGTTTCCTTTCATCCACTCTATTTCCTTTTAATACCTTGAAAACGTTCACCTGCAAAGTCAATGACTAAGCTGATATATAGATGAACAAAACTTAGGACTTTTAGAGCAATCCAACTATTAATTATATGTCTTAACCATAATTGTACATTTATTAGGAGCTAATGGAGTGGGACTATCACAGAATTAAATCTTGGCAGAAAAAAATAAAATGCAGTTATATAATCACGATTGTTCCAATATGTACATATTTTCCTGAACAACTCTTTCCTCTTGGGAACATAGCTGTTCTGCCACACAAACTGGTTCAAGTAAAACACATCCTCATAGCATTATACTCGATAATCTTAATTAATATCACTGAAAAAAATCACGAGTTTGGCACAGCAACTAGAGATTTTCATTAAAAACCAATTTTATGTAATTGAACATAATGAAATGAATCACTTAGCCAAATTTGTAATTCATGACTGGAGCACTCTTCAGTGCCATAACATTCAACAGATCTATAAATCATTAGCAATTTTATAATTTAAAGCACATGCTATTGTTTCAATGTGAGGATGCTACTATTTATTTATGCCAGTAATTGTTTCCAAGACAAGTAAG
The DNA here is from genome assembly GCA_024137785.1 of Ginglymostoma cirratum. Taxonomy (NCBI): domain Eukaryota; kingdom Metazoa; phylum Chordata; class Chondrichthyes; order Orectolobiformes; family Ginglymostomatidae; genus Ginglymostoma; species Ginglymostoma cirratum. The sequence continues at coordinate 1,586,197 of JAHRHZ010000045.1, read as the reverse complement.
ATGACCCGAGAAAACCACATGCCATTTATGGGAAGATGTGATGAAGGTGAAAATATTTTGATTGGAATTACATCTTCACTGTCTTGCTGGCAAGAAATTAATTGAGCTTTGACTAAATGAAGCTTACATACATTTGAAATTTTAAACTTGTGAGGTAATGCTAAACAAACAGAGACAAGAGAGGACTAGCCTATTGAGAAGGTGCAAGCACTGTTTTCCTCACAGATGTAACAGCTATTTTGCAATTTTTTTCAGATTTAAGGTAGATTCAGAGAATCAAAGAACATTTACTGAACAGCAGGAGACCACTTGGCCCATCATTTATGTACCTACTCTCTGTCATGAGTCCCACCCTCCCACCTTTTCCTCATAGCCCTGTAAATCTGTGCACTAAACCAATTCCATTTTGAAAGGTATAGTTGAATCTGCCTACCCACACTCTTAGGCAGGACATACTGGGTCCTGACTACGCACTGTGCAAGAAAAATGTTTGCCAATGCTGCTATTGATTCATTTGCTAATCATTTCAAGTCACTGTATCATAGGTCTGAATCCATTTGCCAATGAGAATCACATCTCTAAATCTATTGATGTCAGGAGCAAGCTGCTGCATCTTTTACACAACTGTCAGGCAGCAAGGCCGGTTCCTTACCAGGCAGTCGTGAGTTGGTCATTAAGGGCCCAATTTGTCTCATTGATATACACCTTCCTATCTGATTTGTTGATTGATTTTTACTGTCACGTGTACCAAAATATAGTGAAAAGTTTTGTCAGAGATAATAAGAACTGCAGATGCTGGAGAATCTGAGATAAATCTTGTGAAAAGTTTTGCTTATGGGTGGTACAGGCAGACCACAGCAAGCTAAGGAAGTACAAGTCAAAAAGATTTTGAGACATACAGGTTACATTGCAGGTTACATTATTTGAGGCTAGAGTCCATTGAACAGTCTGATAATGGCCAGAAAGAATCTGTTCCTGAACGTGCTGGTGCGTGTGTTCAGGCTTCCGTATCTTCTGCCTGACAGAAGAGGTTGGACGAGATTGCTAGCGGGGTGATATGGGTCTTTGATGATGTTGGCCGCCTTTTCCCAGCAGCGGAACCTTAAGGACATGCCAAATTTCCTGAGCTGTCTGAGGAAGAAATGGCATTGTTTTGCCTTCTTGACTGTCGCATCTATGTGGGAAGTCCAGGACAGATTGTCTTTTATCACCACTCTGAGGGACTTGATGCTCTTCACCTTCTCAACCTCAATTCCGTTGATGTAGGTGGGGGTGTGTTCTCCTCCTTTCTTTCTGAAGTCAATGATACCTCTTTAGTTTTGCCAATGTTGAGAGACAGATTGTTTTCATTGCACCACATCACCAAGCCCTCTATCTCCCTTTTGTATTTAGACTCGTCATTGTTAGATATCTGTCCTACTACAGTGGTGTCATCAGTGAACTTGTAGATGGTGTTTGTTCAGAATTTGGCAACACATTTGTGGGTGTACAGGGAGTACAGTAGGGGGCTGAGAATGCATCCCGGGGGGCTCCAGTGTTGAGTGTTATTGTGGAGGAGGCGCAGTTACCTACCCTCACTAATTGCAACCTATAGGTCAGAAAGCTGAGGATCCAGTTGCAGAGGGTGGAGCCGAGACCAACGTCACACAGTTTTGAGAGCAGTCTGGAGGGGATAATGGTGTTGAAGGTGGAGCTGTAGTCAAAGAGCAGGAGTCTGACGTAGGTGTCTTTGTTGTCCAGATGTTCCAGGGATGAATGCAGGGCGAGGGGTAAAGCATCCTCTGTGGATCTGTTGTGTCGGTAGGCAAACTGTAGGGGATCGAGGCAGGTTGGGAGACGAGTTGATGTGGGCCATGACCAGCCTCTTGAAGCACTTCATGGTTATTGAAGTTGAAGCTATTGTGTGGTAACCATTAAGGCACACTGCATGTGTTTTCTTGGGTACAGGGAAGATGGTGGTCTTCATGAAGGAAGTGGGGACTTCAGATTGTAGGAGGCAGATGTTGAAGATGTCAGTGAATACTTCTGCCAGTTGGGCTGCACGGGATCTGAGTGCTCGACAGGGGACACTGTCCGAGCCCATCGCTTTCCTTGGGTTGACTCCCAGGAAGATGGATCTGGCTTCTGAAGTGGTGACAGAGGGAACTGGTGTGTCTGGGGTTGTCAGGGCAGGTGACACAATGGACCTAACACAAGTTGGATATTGGGAATTCTAAACGTGGAAGTCTGAGCAGGTACTTGGTAATTCCATCTCGCCATTGGCAGTGAGGAGCCTCCATGTTGCTCAGCACCAGCAACTCATGACACAATCCTTGGGCACCAGCCACACATCTGCCTGATCTATGGACATGTGTATCTGACATTTACCAACCCCTTCAGGATCCTCCTGACAGATGCTCAAAAGACTTGCATGACACTTAGAAACTCCAGGCTTGCAGTGAAGGGCACACTGGCAATTAGCCTTCAAAGGCCATAGCGGAGCCAGGCAGCCAGCTCATAGACTGGGCGAGGCTGTACCTCAGGGCCGTTAGAGTTTATCCACTGAGTGACAGAAGAACCTTCAATAAAACCCAACCGAAATGACATTTAGCCAAAACATCATGAGATTCAGTTTAAGCTTCACTTCAGGGTATGATTTCACCCCCATTTAAAACATGGTTTGAGATTATTCTTCACCCCACCCTAAAACATCCAACCCTCTGCTTCCTCAGTAAGTCCTAATGTTATTTTGCTCAGTGCAGAAGCAGGACACCCTGCTTTCAATCTGAACATTGCTCCTTAGTACCACAAATAATGTCTGAGTTCAACATCATCCACAAAGTTGCTGGAAAAGGTCAGCAGGTCTGGCAGCATCTGTGAAGGGAAGAACAGAGGAAGGAAACAGAAGGAAAAAAAAACCGGAACCGTTCTAAGGAAGGATCACTGGACCTGAAACGTTAACTCTGTTTTTTCCTTCACAGATGCTGCCAGACCTGCTGAGCTTTTCCAGCAACTTTGTTTTTGTTCCTGATTTACAGCATCCGCAGTTCTTTTGGTTTTTATATAGATAGATGCTTGGTTTTTATTAAGTATCATCCAGTCCCTTTCTCATTAATTGCAGATAACATGATGAATAATTTGATTTGATTTATTACTGTCATGTGTACCAAAGTGCAGTATACAGTGAAAAGTATTGTCCTGTCTACTTTACAGGCAGATTGTACCACACGAGTGCATCAGGGTAACAGAGCAGAGGACAGGATACAATGATACAGCTGCAAAGAAGGTACAGAGAGAGATCAACATTAACATTAAAGACGCCTATTCAAAAGTCAGACAATAGTGAGGAAGAAGCTGTTCTTGAATCTCTCAAACTTTTGTATCTTCTGCCCGATGGAAGAGGGTGGAAGAGAGTATAACTGGGGTGGGAGGGGTCTTTGATGATGTTGGTTGCTTTCCCGAGCTGGTGAGAAGTATAGATGGAGTCAATGGAAGGAAGGCTGGCTTACATGATCACAGCTCCCTGTAGTTTCTTTCGGTCTTGGGAAGAGCAGTTGTCATACCACGCTGTGGTGAATAATGTATAAACTGGGGAATAAATAGAAAGGCCAATGGGAGAGGAGAGTATTTTTACATTTCAAATCCCTGGTGGGGTAATGGTATTTTAGCAGCAGTTTTCCTTTGTTTTTACATGTAATTTATCACTTGAATACTTTGAAAATATACTGTACTTTGGGACCATTTATGGAAGATGAGTAACTGACACATATGGCAAACACATGCTTAACTTGAATAATTAAAATTGAATTTACATATTAAAATGGCATCATTTCTGCAGCAATGTATGACAGGTCCTCTCAGCATCTGCCTTGCTCAGTGATAGTTTCTAGTCTCTGAGTTTGAAGATTTTGGGTTCCAAGAATAGTTTAGAATTTGAGTGCTCAGTCCATGGTCTTACCTCCTCATGCGCAATAGAAAATATATTTAAGAAGTTAAAACAAGATGAATAACTCACTCCCTTTGATCCTGCTGTCTTCCCACTCAGTTTTAGTATGAACTGGCATGTATAGGGAAAAAGCAGGGAACTGGAGTTGAGGATTATCAGATCAGCCATAATCCCATTGAATGGCAGAGCAGACTCGATGGGCTGAATGGCCGATGGCTACTCCTATGCCTAATGGACTTCTGTGTAGTTGAACAGGACACTGATGATACTGACTACTCAGCCATTATTTTATGAGGGAAGGTTGGACAGATTAGTCTGTATCCATTGGAGTTCAGAAGAATGAGAGGTGATTCTACTGAAAGATTGAAGATCGTTAAGATTAGGTGGATGATTCCTCTTGTGGGTTAGACCAGGACACAGTTTAAGAATAAGGGGTTTCCCTTTTGAGAGGGAAATGAGGAGACATTTCTCTTAGGGTCAATAATCTGCGGGATTAATTTCCTCTGAAAACAGTGGAGACTGGTTTGTTGAATTTAGTGAAGGCAGAGTTAGATGTTTTTTCTTTATTCATTCACAGGATGAGGGCGTCGCTGGCCAGGCAGCATTTACTGCCCATCCCTAATTGCCCAGAGGGTAGTTGAGGGTCAACCACATTGCTGTGGGTCTGCAGTCACATGTTATTTTTTTCTCCTTTCGGCATAGTACAGGCCCTTCAGCCCACAATGTTGTGTCGAACTTTTACCCTAATCCTAAGGTCTATCTAACCACCACGCCTACCTTGTACTACCATCCATATGCCTATCTAATAGCCACTTAAATGCTCCTAATGAGGCCGACTCCACTACCCTCTCCGGCAATGCATTCCACGCCCCTACCACTCTCTGAGTAAAGAACCTAACTCTGACGTCTCCCCTATATCTACCTTCACTCACTTTAAAACTATGCCCCCTCGTAATAGCTTCCTCCACCCTAGGAAAAAGTCTCTAGCTGTCTACCCTATCTATACCTCTGATCATTTTGTACACCTCTATCAAGTCACCTCTCATCCTTCATCGTTCTAAAGAGAAAAGCCTTAGCTCTCTCAACCTTTCCTCATAAGACCTTCCCTCCATTCCAGGCAACACCCTGGTAAATCTCCTCTGCACCTTTTCCAATGCTTCCACATCTTTCCTGTAATGAGGCGACCAGAGCTGGACACAATACTCCAGATGTGGCCGAACTAGGGTTTTGTATAGCTGGAGCATAACTTCACGGCTCTTGAACTCAATTCCTCTATTAATGAAAGCTAACACACCATACACCTTCTTAACAACTCTATCCACCTGGGTGGCAGCTTTCAGGGAACTGTGGACATGAACCCCAAGATCTCTCTGCTCCTCCACACTGCCAAGAATCTTTCTGTTAACCCTGTATTCTGCTTTCAAGTTTTTCCTTTCAAAATGAATCACCCCACACTTTTCAGGGTTAAACTCCACCTGCCACTTCTCAGCCCAGCTCTGTATCCTATCAATGTCCCTTTGTAGCCTAGAACAGCCCTCCACACTGCCCACAACTTGACCCACCTTCGTATCGTCCGCGAACTTACTAATCCACACTTCCACTCCTTCATCCAAATAAGTTACAAAAATCACAAATAGAAGAGGACCCAAAACAGATCCTTGTGGTACACCACTCGTAACTGATATGTCAGACCAGGCACGGATGGCAGTTTTCCTCCTTAAAGGACATTAGTGAACCAAATGGGTTTTCCAACAATCTGCCATGGCAGGATTCAAACCCAGATCCCCAGAACATTATCTGGGTCTCAGGATTAATAGTCCAGCAATAATACAACTAGGCCATTGCCTCCCCCAAAGGTATAGAAATGGGTATCAAGACAGATAGGAAAGTGAGGTTGAGATAACAATCTCAGCCATGAATGGTCAAGCAGCCTTGATGGGCCGAATGGCCTAATCCTGCTCCTAAATTCTCCGTTCCAATGACATAACCATAATTGAAATTGGAAGAGCTGAAACTGCATAAAAAATACAAATGCAGTGATGAAATCAATACAGTGCAAGATAGATGCTGGCTGTCCCATCGTTAAATTGGTAACCTTTGCTGTCCTTTTATATCCCAGTAGTGGATTCAATGCATATTGATTTAGGACCTTTAAATTTAATACTATTTTTACTTTATGCATTTAATTCAGCCAATAGTTAAAAAATACTGCTGTAGGCTACTTATTCACAGAATCAGTTCTCATCTAATTATAAGCCAGCTTTAATTATTTACCAGAAGGACACTGCATATGTGAAGATGGAGATAATTGTATTTTTCCATATGATTTGTCCCAGAACTAGCTGAATGCTTTCATTTAATAATTGAATCTCTGCTGGTTGAGATAAGGTGAATATGCAGCATCCTCATAATCTTGACTTCCTTTCCAAAAGTGAACAACTTACTCATTATCTAGACACAAGTTACTTGGATTCAGATTTTAATTTGTCATGTGGTCTACATTGAATGTAAAAGCATTAAGACAGTGACTGACTAATGATGCCGTGCGTAACTGTTCCTGATCATTTCCTTGGGAAAAAAGAACACAAATCTTCTTGTTCACATAAACTGCCAAAGATTCAGGTAACGGCAATCCTCTTATTTATTTTGAAAAGCCTTTATTTGTGACTTGATGAGAAAATAATTCATTGATAAATTCTTAAGTGTATCAATAACAAACCATGTCTTTGCATTTCCATTTCACCTTTCAAAATCAAATGTCATCCACCTTTAAATATTTCACATATATAATACTTCACAAATAAGGTATGTTTTGAAACAGAGCCACTTTTGCAATGTAAGAGTTTTGGCAGCCAATTTTCACTCAGCAACTGCAAAGTCAGCATTGTGATCATGAGAAACCATCAGCCATCACAGGCATGATGAGCGAAATGGCCTGTTCCTGTGCTGTACTGTTTTGTGCTCATGGCTGGAATCCTGCTGGAAAAGTAGGTCTGTGGCTGATAACCTGGGTGACGATGGCACTTTTGTTGACATTGTAACAATTGTGGGGTAGTACACTAGTGTAGAATTACAAACAAAGCGGAAGGTTATTGTGAGAAAGTGAATAACGCAATGCAGAAGGTAAATACACACAAACTAATATTGTTCTGCATTGAAGTTAAGCTTATCTTAGCTCAATAATATGTAATATCAATTCATGTGCAAAACATAGCTGCTAAGTACTGTGTAATATTATGGTTCTTAATGTGATGAATTACTGATGCAAAAAACTATAATGTTAGATGAGACAGGTGAGTTGATATGCTGCAACCTATCACAATGATTTCTGTTTGTACATGATCTTCTTAAGTTGGCTCCCGGAATGCTGTGGATGTTCAGCAGTGGAGTTGTTTCTGTCATTACATACTCATAGTTGCCTCAATTGCCACAAAGGCTTTTGCCATTCTCAGTAAATTCTTAATTTACGCTCCTCTGTGGTCACTTAATCTACATAAATAGTATCTGGATATATTGAAGCTTTGTTATTACTTCCTGCAGAAACCTCCTGGCTTGCAGCATGTGTGTGTGTGTGTGTGTGTGCGTGTGTGTCCGTGCATGTGTGTGCGTGCGTGTGTGTGTGCGTGCGTGTGTGTGTGCGTGTGTGTGCGTGTGCGTGTGTGTGTATACGATGTAGTTCAGCTGGTGGCACTCTTGTCTCTGAGTCAGCAGACTGTGTCACTGAACAGAACATTCAAAGCTGACACTCCAGCACAATGCTGAGGGAATGCTGCAGTCAGAGGTGTCATCTGTTGGACGGAATGTCAAACAGAAGCCTTCTTCCACTCTCCTGAGTTGATGTAAATGATTCCATGGGCACTATTTAACAGGAGAGCAGAGGCAATCTGCCTGATGTCCTGGCATCAATTTTTATCCCCTCAGTCAACATCACAAACACAGATGGTCTGCTCATTATCACATGGCTCTTTCTGCAGTTGTTGAGTGCAAATTGGCTGCAAAAATTCTTCCATTACAAAAGTGGTTACTTCTCAAAATATATTTCATTTGACTGTAGAGTGTTTAAGGATGGATGACCTTTGATTTGGAAAGGTGATGCAGAAATGCAAATCTTTATTTTCCTTTACAAGCATAAAACACATTCATGGCATGCATTTTGTTTAAGTTCAAAAATTGTTTTCACAGTGAAGCTGCTATGAAACAGCTGCACGTTTCCTTGGTTATAAACATCAAATTCCGAAAAAGCTGCAAAAACAGGGATGTCAAGGTAGTTCATGTGCTTTAAACTGAGATGTAAGGAGAATAACTGATCTGCAGTCAAGTGGGAGAATCTAGCCAGCACGTGCTATAGAATCATCAGATTTTACAGCTCAGAATTAAGACTTTTCACCACCTCATATCCGGATCAATTTTTTAACTGTCCTTTTCCCAAATATATTTTTTGTGGTATTATCCCACTACTGTCACTACTGGAACCTCATGATATCTGCCAACTCTGCCAGCAATTTTTCAAAATTTATTCATTTGTGGGATGCGGATCTCCCTGGCGGGACCCAGCATTTATTACCTGTCCCTAGTTGCCCTTGAGAAGTATGTGGCCCAGAGTAAGTATTGGTTGAGATGGTTCATTACAAATCCTCCTTTTGTTTACACTAATGCTCCATGGTAGAGGGTACATCACCGTGGAATCTATATAGCAGAGGTCTGTGCTACATTAACAAGATGCTTTACTGCTTGCCTTCTATAAGTACAACCATATCACTAGTCAGAAATAATTGCTAGGACTCTCAGGATCTGTACTGAGTACAACTGCTTTCTACAATGACAATAATTGAACTCACACTCACTATCTCCAGACTATGTGACACCAACAGAATGGGTGGAGCTCCCTGTAACGAACAATAATTTCTTCAGTACCATTACCATATCTTGATTTTTTAAAATAAATTTGCCTTCCACTGCAAACAGATTTTTTTCACTGGTAGAATGTGGGTGTTGGTGGCTGGGACAACGATAGCACTGAGAACGTGGCAGTCCATGCAGCTGTTGGTCTTTGTTAACAAGAGGAGTTTTGTGTATTGGCCTAGAGCTGTCTTACTACAACTCTATAAAGGCTTTGTGAGACCACACCCCTGAAGTAGTCAATATAGTGTGGTGCTGGAGGAACACAGCTCCACACTGTGTTGACTCCCATAGCTACCTTGACTACACCTCCTCTCACTCACCCACCCGCAAGAATGCAACCCCTTACTCCCATTTTTACTCCGCAGCATCTGCTGCCAAGATGGACCATTCCATTCCCGGACATCCCAAATGTCCTCCTACTTTAAAGACCACAGCTTCTCCCCCTCCATTGATCCAAAATGCCCTCAACCGTATTTCCCGCACTTCTGCCCTCAAACCCCCTCCTGCCAACAAAACAAAGGAGAGAGTCCCCTGGTCCTCACATACCATCCCACCAACCTCTTCATCCAGTGCATCATCCTCTGCCATTTCTGCCACCTACAATCCAACCCCACCACCAAAGAGATATTTCCCTCCCCACCCCATCTGCCTTCCCTAGAGACCACTCACTTCGCGATTTCCTCATCCGCTGCACACTCCCCACCAACCCCAGCACACCCGGCACCTTTCCCTGCAACCGCAGGAGGTGTTACACCTACCCCTACACTTCCCTTCACATCTCCATTTGAGGCCCAAGGCAAACTTTCCATATCCAACAGGGGTTCACCTGGTCTACTGTATCAGTTGCTCGTGAGGTGGCCTCCTCTACATCAGTGCACAGGACCAAATGCAGACTGGGTAACCGATTCACAGAGCATCTGTGCTCCGCATGACATTATCAACATCACCTTCCGTTTGCCAACCATTTTAACTCCCCGTCTCACTCTCTGGGTGACATGTCCATCCTGGGCCTCCTCCAGTGTCACATTGATGCCACAAGCAAACAAGAGGAACAGCACTTCATATTCCGCCTCAAGAGCCTACATCCCAATGGCCTGAACGTAGAATTAACCAGTTTCAAAACCTCCCCACCCCTGGCCTCATCCCATGACCAACCCTCCCTCTCATCCTTACCTCCTTGAACCGACACAACCTGTCCATCTTCTCTCCCACCTATCCACTTCTCCGACCTCACTGACCAATCCCGACCACTCCCAATCTGCACTAACCCATCACCATTGCACCTACCTTCCTCAGCCCTACCCCTTCTCCCTCTATTTATTTCCCAACTCCCTTCCCCCTCCCCAGGCCTGATGAAGGGCCCTCACCCAAAACGTCGGCTTCCCTGCTCCTCTGATGCTGCCTGGCCAGCTCTACACTGTGTTATCTCTGACTCCAGCATCGGCAGTTCTTGCTATCTCTGAGTGACTAACACCCTTGGTATGATATGCAGTTTTGATAGCCTTGTCTTTCGGAAGATATACTTGTCAAGGAAGGAGTGGACTGAAGTTTTCGTCAAACTAGTTGAGATTGTCCCATGAAGAAGGAAGAAACAGACTGGACCTTTGTTCTCTACAGTTTAAGAAAATGAGAGGTGGTCTCATTCAAACTTACAAAATTCTTACATGGCTCAACAAGTTGGACTGTTTAAGGTGGCATAGTGGCTAGCACTGTTGCTTCACAGTGCCAGGGACCTGGGTTCAATTCCACCCTCAAGTGACTGTCTGTGTCGAGTTTGCACATTCTCCCTGCGTCTGTGCGGGTTTCCTCCAGGTGCTCCGGTTTCCTTCCACAGCCCTAAGATGTGCAGGCTAGGTGGATTGGCCAAGTTAAATTGTCAGTAGTTTCAAGAGATGTGTAAATTGCATGGATTTGCTATGGCAAATGAGGGGTTACAGGGATTGGGTGGGATGTTCTTCGGAGGGTTGATACGGACTTGATGGGCCGAATGACCCGCTTCTGCACTGCAGGGATTTTAGATTCAGGAAGAAGTTTTTCCAAACATTTTCTGTTCTGGTGAAAATAAAGCAGCTGTTTTATATTCACCCAATTAGTAAAATCTCTCAGATTTCACTTTAGTAAATCTCATCTTTATTCCCTCAATGACTTTGACACTCTTCTTAAAATAGACCATTCAAACTGAACAGGAGCCTGATGTGACCAACAATTCAAAATTAACATTACCTGTTTTTTTTTGTATTCAATTTGCCTAGTTCTAAAATCTTAGGATCAAGCATTCTTTTTTTAAAAATGTATTTCTCCCACTTTGAAAGAATTATTGATCTGTGTTCTACAGTCCCCTCTACTGATTGACATTAATTCATTTTTCAAATTGAGCTGGAGGCAGTAAGAATGTGTTTGAGAATCGTTCACAGACCAGGCTCACCATGACTGGAGGTAGTATGGGGAAATGGTTGCTGCTGATGGCTCATTGCACCATGAAACCATTTTGTGTCCCACTGGGGCCTGGTTCCCCTTAGACAACAGGAATGAAGTTCAATTGCTGGGAGAGGAGGATGAACAGCAATGATTTGGTCTTGGAGTAGAGGGTGATTGGGAAGGAGGGAGATTTTATTGAAAGGCAACAGGGTCACCCATGTATCGATGAGCACAGATTGGAAAGTCATACATACCTTCTGGAATCAACAGCTCTGTCTCCCTGTCATGACTGTGTTTCCCAATTCCCAAAGGCAGTGAATTTTAAATTAGCTTCCCGGTTTCATTTTGGAGCCTGATGTAAAGTTATTAACAAAGAGTACACAATCTATTTTACAAAGGTGCTATTCCTATATTTAACTCTTTAATCTGATTTTTTTCAGTTCATTCATGGGATGTTGGTGTCGCTGGCTAGGCAATATTTATTGCCCATCCCTAATTGCCCAAAGGGCAGCTAAAAGTCATTGCTATGTGTCTGGAATCACATGTAGGCCAGACCAGGTAAGGATGGCAGTTTCCTTCCCTAAAGGACATTAGTGACCCAGATGGGTTTTTCCCAACAATGGATTCATGGTCCTTATTAGACTCTTATTTCCAGATTATTATTGAACTTAAATTCCATCATCTGCCATGGTCGGATTTGAATCCAGGTCCCCAGTATATTATCTGGGTCTCTGGATTAAACATATAGTGACATTTCCATGAGACCGTCATAGCCCCTACCTGACCCAACCACTTCTGCCTATTATTGAGGGGATAAGCATAGGGGAATGAGGTGTGTCTTAATACCGAGGCTAGTCTCTTAATTTCAGAAGTGATAGACTTGTCAGCTACAAACTCATTCAATTCCACATGCAGGCTGACAGCTGGGGTTGGTCTGTGACGCTGAATTGAATTGTGTTGCAGCTGAGTACTGCAGTTCGGCCAAGCCATTCAGCATTATTTTGAAACTATTCAATTGGCCCTCAATCTGGAAAATATACTTTCCTTAACGCAGTGCACAATTAATTTTACAAAGAGGCAAAAATACACAAATTCTACAGGACTCTTAAAGACAAAAGGGAAGAACATGCTAAAATGCTCACCAGGCTGACCAATCAATAAACAGATTACAATAGCAAGGAATCGAACAATGTCAAGGTGATGTATTTTAAAATAATATGCAAACTTGAAGAATTATTAATAATAGTAGCTGGATATTTTCCAATATAGGACCAAAGGGGTGGCACGGTGGCTTAGTGGTTAGCACTGCTGCCTCACAGCGTCAGGGACCGGGTTCAATTCAACCTTCAGGCGACTGTCTGTGTGGAGTTTGCACATTCTCCCCGTGTCTGCGTGGGTTTTCTCCGGGTGCTCCGGTTTCCTCCCACAGTCCAAAGATGTGCAGGGTAGGTGGATTGGCCATGCTAAGTTGCCCGTAGTGTTCAGGGATGTGTCGATTAGGTGGGTATATAGGGGGATAGGTCTGGGTGGGATGCTCTGAGGTTTGGTGTGGACTTGTTAGGACGAAGGGCCTGTTTCCACACTGTAGGGATTCTATGACTATGATTAAAATCAAACAATCAAAATTTATGTGGTTCCATTACAGTAAAGTTATTATAGCCCTCCTGTACAACAGGGCTGCTCTCTCATTAGAGAGACAGAGAAAGATGGCTGGTGGTCATTTAACCTCATGGTCACCACCATTTCAGGCAAGAGGAGAGTTTGAGAAGGAGAATCCTTCAAGCTAACTTTAGCCAGTGCAGGAATTAAACCTATTCCTATTGGCATCATTCTGCATTGCAAACCAACTGAGCTAACCAAGCCCCCTGTGGTCTATGCATCATGAAGCAATGGAAAAATCTGAAGAAATTAATATTTCCTTGAAAGTATTATTTTTATATATTTTGAATACTGAAGCATATAAGCTGCTTTACAAAATTCACGTCAGAACTGCTGTGATAACAAACCAAGCTGCAATGTCATAAAAGCTTGGATGATTTTCATGGCAAGTTTAAAACTGGAATAATTTTGGTTGTTCTGTTTAACACAATTATATATAGTCCTTCAGTGAATACTTATCTAACAGCCACAGGCACTGAGTTTATATCTCACAGTGACACAAGAGATTCTATTTTGAGGAACAAGTGGCCACCAACACAGAATTATCCTGCTTGAAATTTAAAACATAATGAGCTCACTATGTCCAACACACCGAACTTATTTTGGCCTGGGATAGTTATTATAGTGCAACATATCATGATGTAGTGCAGTTCTCATCTATGTGGTTAAAATAATGCCATTCTTTTCTTGTAGATTGTCAATAGTTAGATTTCTGACAGATACATATTTTATGAGTTCACACTTTGGAACCAATTTCTGCAAACTGCATTCATTTACTATGAATTACAAAAGAAAATGTCAAGTACTGCAACACAGTAATGTTCTTTCCGTACAACGTGATGAAAATGAATAATCGAAAAATAAATCTGTCAAAGTGCTTCCTATTTTCAAAAAAATGTGGTGTTACAAACTTCAGTCATATACAGTATTTCAATCTTATTCAGTTATGTAAGCAGAATATGGGAAATGCAGGAAAAACAATTGTTCATTAATTGCATTTCTTGATGAACTATATATATCACAGTGAAGTCTGACAGTAGAATGACATGCTGCAATTTCGAAGCTTGCAGTCCAGCTTTCTTTCTTGGCCAACTTCCCCGTGTTCCCTGCTCTGCACCACTCACACACAATCCCCCTCAACCCCTCGAGGTGAAACCTAGCATGGTCTAGAGTCAAGGCCTGTTGCAGACTAGACAATGGGGGCCAGCATGATTGGATTGGAAGGGCTGTCATTCTGAACTTTTTATTTCCTTATTTTTCTATTTTTTTCCCCTAAGGATTTGTACTTTAGAATCTGTACCTTGGTACCTAAGATGGCGCCAAAAGTGGTGACTTGTAAACTTTCCACTGTACTCATTTGCACACGTATGACAATAGAGCTCATTCTAATCCTAATCCCAGCCTTAACTTTGCCTGCTTAAGGCATTGAGTTTTTGCCTGGGAAGATTTCCACTGGGAGTGGTTTCTCTCTGTGATGGTTACTTCCTTCTACATGAGCAAGCCCTGGGTAACGGGGCCAATTTTATCCTAACTCACCTGAGAGAAATCTGATGGGATCAAAAGCGATACTGTTTGTTCACTTCAACTAACATTATGTTCTATTGAATTAAATTGAGAGTAAGATCTGAGCTGCATAAAACTACATTCGACTGAATCCTGTTGGACTCCTGCAAGTGGAATTAAGTCTACCAAAGAGTGTTCAATGAGGTAGTGGCCAAATAACGGTTTAATGTTGGAGACTGCAGTTGGCATTACACAACCTAATGTCATACCATTCTAGGTAGAAAATCAGGAGTCTAGCTCAAATTCCTGATAGCTGTCATCTCTGGGTCCTGACAATCTAAGTAAGTATATCTGAGATGGTGGCATAGAGTTAACATCACTGGAGAAGCAATCCAGGATCTCCAGCTAATTTTCTGGGGCCATGAATCCTGCCATGGAAGATGGTGAAAACTAAATTCAGTAAAAATCTGGGATTGAAAAAAACTAGTTTAATAGTGACAGTGTAACCATTGTCAGTGGTTATTGAAGAAAGTACAAGTGGTTCACTCAATTTCTTTAGGAAGGAAATCTGCCATTCCTACCTGGTCTGGCCTACATGTGATGTCAGACCCACAGCAATGTGGATGACTCTTAAATGTCATCTGAGCAATTAGTGATGGGCAATAAATGCTGACCCAACAGCGAAGCTCACATCCCATGAGCAAATTTAACACCAGTCTGACTAGCCATTGTAATTCGTGTCTATTGTTAACATGCAATAAGCTAGTTCTTGTCAAAGCAAGTAACTTCTTGTTAAGATTCATGAGTTGCTCATCCTTACCCATTGTTGATCAAACTGGCCCTTGGACCCAATATAGTGTTCACTACATCCAACAAACCTATACAGGAAGAACAATATGTGACAGTACTATTAAGCGACAGCAGTTAGTTCTGTAACACATATGGTAATGCTGGCTTTAGTGGGGATCAGGGGGAATCGTTTGTGTTGGTATACCAATTCTTATTCATTCTTTATGCCCATCTCATAAGTGTAGACGTTGAAAAGAGTTTTAGAGCAGTGTCCAGAACATTGGCTCATATTCCCTCTCTGACACACAAATAAAACAAAGGAACTGCAGATGCTGGAAATTTGAAAATAAAACAGAAATTACTGGAAAAGCTCAGCAAGTCTGGCAACACCTGTGGAGAGAAATCAGAGTTAACTGATGGTAGCTAGGAGAGAGATAACAAGGTGTAGGGCTGGATGAACACAGCAGGCCAAGCAGCATCAGAGGAGCAGGAAAGCTGACGTTCGGGCCTAGACCCTTCTTCAGAAAAGATTTCTGAAGACGGGTCTAGGCCCGAAACATCAGCTTGCCTGCTCCTCTGATGCTGCCTGGCCTGCTGTGTTCATTCTGCTCTACACCTTGTTATTTCAGACTCTCCAGCATCTGCAGTTCCTACTATCTCTGTGGCTAGGAGAGAGTTTGTTTTTATGCAGACGTTAGGGTTGGGGGGGAGGGGGCGAAGGGGTAAGGAATAAACCCAAAGATAGATCCCACAGAGAGAGCACAACCATTAGACAGACAAAGGAATGGATAATGGTCATGCTAGGAGAACGAATAGCTGCTTTTGGGGGACTATTACTGTCTTACAATGGGTTATTGAGGACAAGGGGGACCCTATTGCTGTTGGGAAGGGAGGGAAGGGTGAGGGCAGAAGTGTGGGAGATGGGTCAGGCCTGGCTGAGGGCCCTGTCAACTACACTGCTGGGGAGTCCTCGGTTGAGGAAAAAGATGGACTTTTCAAAGTCCCCCTTTTTGAATTTGGCATCATCAGAATGGATGTGATGGAGGTGGAAAAAAAACTGAGCGAATGGAACAGGGTCATTCCAGGAAGTAGGGTGTGAGGATGTATAGTCCAGAAAGCTGTGGGAGTCAGTGGGTTTGTAGTGGATATTGGTGGCCAGCCTATCCCCAGAAATGGAATCAGATATGTTGAAGAAGGAAAGGGAGGTGTCTGATATGGACCAGGTTAAGGTGACAGTGGGGTGGATATTGGAAGTGAAATGGATAAACTTTTCCAATTCCAGATGACAGAGGGAAGCAGCACCAATGATAGCATCAATGTATCAGAGAAAGAGTAGTGGATGGGGGCTGGAATAGGACTGGATCAAGGAATGTTCCACATAACCCACAAAGAGATAGGCATAACAGGGCCCATGTGGGTACCCATGGCCAACCCTTTGATCTGAAGGAAGTGCGAGGAATTAAGAGATAAGTTGTTCAGGGTGAGGATGAGCTCGGCCAGGCAGAGGAGGGTGGTGGTGGGTGGGACGGTTCAGGCCTTTTTTCCAGGAAGAAGCAGAGACCCCTGAGACTATCCCGTTGGGTGATGGACGTGTTAAGGAATTACCCATTCTAAACTATCTCCCCATGAACTGACTGTACTCTGTGTTGTCAGATCCACACTGACTTTGTAATTAAGCCTGCTGATAGGGATGGTGCTGTTGGTGTCTGGCGGATTGACCTTTACATTGCAGAGACTGAGCGCCAGCTCTCAGAGACCTACTGCTATCTCCCCCGGACCATGACCCCGCCATAAAACATCAGGCCACTGTGTCCATTACAATCACTAACCGCATTTCATCTGGTGATCTCCCCTACACTGCCTCTAAGCTGATAGTCTCCCAACTCCACACATCCTGCTGTGTATGGTTTTAAATGTATATTTTGAAAAAAAAACTGGGAAGTTTTGAAACACACAACTTACATTTTTCTCACCTTGGTCTGTAGTGCAACATTCCGTGAAAAAGTCATATACTTGGACCCTTATTCTTAACACTGTGTAAAGTTTAAATATTCCACAAATTCGTTCCAGTCTTAGCTTCAGTGAACCTGTAATAATCAAACACCTTTTTCATCTGCCATATCTGGTGAATATATAGAAAGATTATTTTTCAATTTTACAGAAATTCAGGCGCCAATTTCACCCGATTCTTGCAAAAAAATTTATTTTCTATCTTTGCAACACAGTTGTTCGTCAGATGTGCAAGTACTGAATAACACTGAAACGACATTTATTTAATCTTCACCATTCAGTTCATGTATGTTAAAACTGGACTGAATATTAAATCAAAGTTAAGGTTTGCTGCAGCAGCGGACAATATTTTTCACCCATTTAGGTTCCGATTTTCTGCTTGGATGATGCACAGGGGATGAAAGTCTTAGCCCAGTCAAACGAGTTTGGATTTTGGGAAGCATTAAAGGGATTGGTTGGCGTTAGAAATTTTCTTAATCTGTCTTGCTTCAAGCAGCCCATGCATTCAGCTCTCTTTAAGAATTCTTAATGCTTGAGACAATTGGCCTTCATTTCTCACTCATGTGCTTCACTTCTTTAATAGTAAGTGCTATAATTGTAAGCTGAAACTGTTCAATGTACTCAGTAGGATTGGCAGCATCTGTGTAGAGGAGAGCAGAGTTGAAGTTTTGGGTTGATGGCCTTTTGTTATAGCTGAAAAAATCTGGTAATGTAACAATGTAAAATAGGTAGAGACAGAGAAAGGGGGGTGCTGGTTGGTTGGCAGTGGTACATAAATTGGATCCATGGTCATGTGGATCACATTGACTATGAGATCCTTCATTGGGGTTGTTAACCTGGGCTAATCAGGGAGCCCTGGCTGACCAATATAAACAGTGGAATCAGAAGGTCTCCTCCATCTGGGAACTGGCTCTGAGCTTGCTGGTCATAGCCCATGTGCAGTGAATATATAAATAAGGGGATGACTTGGTGCCGGGATACCAGTGCAGATATTTCAATAAAGTAATAGCTGTGAAGTGGTAATGTCCATTTCACATTGAACCTCACTCATTCTATTGATGTCACACAGTTAGTGGATGGAGATAGATGTTTACATTAAACTATGTAGGGAACAAATATATTTGGTACACGTCCCAGGACTCCCAGTAATTACGCCTGATTAGTAACATATTTGTACTTCTTGCTATCATGCAGTGGACCATTAAATTAAGAACTGTACATCTTCTGTGAAGGTGGCACTGTGCTGTATCCTGTACTCCGGATCATTACACAATACCTAGATGCTATATATACCAACAGAGGCTTAATGGCAAAAACAACCTAAAACAGCCCTTACTCTGAGGCATATCCTGACAGAGGTGAACATTACCAAAAGGTGCCAGCAGTGGCAGTCAGGGTAATATCACAGGAAGCTCTACAATTGGGTAATAGGTAGGTGAGATTAAATACCAAAATGGTTGAAAGTGCAAGGAGATGGTAAAGGAATCGATGCCCACACCCTCTGAAACACTAAAACAATGAAGAATGGAAATATGGGCTAAAATATCTCTCTTCACTATAGTCTTTCCTGGTTTTTGTATTTGCTTTAAACCCCTTACATTTCCAGTTCTGATGGGAAATCACTGAACCAAAACATTAACTCTGTTTCTCTCTTGGCAGGTGCTGCTAGGTGTGCTGGGCATTTCTAACTCTTTCTGTTTCTATTTCAGATTTCCAGCATCCACAGTATTTGTCTTTTTTTATTGCATTTGCCTCTAAAGAGATTGCTTTTTGTTGAGCAAGTTACAGTAATTATTTTCCTTTTACAATTTATGAAGTCACATTATTTTTCTGGGAGGTTTGTCAGTTCATCTGAGGCACAGGAAAACATTGTGTTTGACGCTGTATAAAGAATATTAGAATGCTACATTATAAGTTCTCTCACATGAAATTAGTGAGAATTTCTTTTCACAAACCATCTTGTCCAGTAAGTTAACTTCGTGGGGTAGTACAAATTTCTGTTACAATAATGGTAAATGTATTTTATTGCCAATCAGCTTTTGTCATCAGAGTTATGGAGTCACAGAGTCGTACAACAAGGAAACAGACCCTTCGGTCCAACCAGTCTGTGCCAAACATAATCCCAAACTAAACTAGTCCCACCTGCCTGCTCCTGGCCCATATCCCTCCAAATCTTTCCTATTCATGTACTTATGCAAACATCTTTTAAACATTGTGATTGTACCCACATCCACCACTTCCTCAGGAAGTCCATTCCACATACAAACCACCCCCTGTGTAAAACATTTGTCCCTCATGTCTTTTTTAAATCTCTCTCCTCTCATATTAAAAGTGTGTCCCCTAATCTTGAAGTTCTCCACTCTAGGGAAAAGACAACTGCCAGTATTTTATAAACTTCTATAAGGCCGCTTCTCAACCTTCTATGCTTCGAGAACTTCATAGAATAAATTGACTTTTTAAGTGATTCACACTGACACATGCTCTTTCTCTCTTGTTCTCTGTCTGTGCCTTATCAGCTCTCGAACGAAGTTCCCTGTGAAAAAGCAACTTCAGAAAACAGTCATTCATTGAGAACACAAGGATTCTACAAATGTCACCACTGCTGAGGTGTTATGGACCAGACGAAACATCCTTCAAATATATCAAGGAGATAGCCTAGACCCTAACTTTTTCTCATTTAAAGGCAAGTGTAAGGTGCTATGTTCAAGATGTAATTCAATTGATTACACAATTGGTGAATTGGCTTAAGCAAAACACACTTTATTCTTACATCTAGCTAAAACACAAAATATAACTTTAACTTAATTGAAAAACTTAACAGAATAATAAATTATTTAACTAGTAAGTAGCAAATGTTCCCATATAGTAACAGCCCAGAAATACACCCCTGACAAAGACAACTTCAGTAAAATAGAAACCCAAAGAATTGTGGGTGCTGGAAATCAGAAGCAAAAACAGAAATTATTGGAAAAGCTCAGCAGGTCCAGCAGCATCTGACAGGGTTTTGAGGAAGGGTCACTGAACCTAAAATTCTCTCCACAGGTGCTGCCAGACCTGCTGAGCTTTCCCAACAATTTTGTTTTTGTTTGAGTAAAATAGATTCTCTCACATGCAATGTATCTCCAGTCCAGGAGGAAAGGACAGCAAGAGAAAATTCTAGCAGAGAGACAGAGAACTCACGCATTATACTATAGCAGCTTCAAAAACCTAACAACTATTGAAACCTAATCTGAAACATTGGTTCTGTGGGAGCCTGACTCCATCCATTCATGCTGCTTCTATTGTTCCAACCTTTAAAACAAAACCAAGGTCTCACAAGCTGTTGACCTCATTGGCTTAGAATAGACTACTCTCCACCTCTGTCTCAACCTTTCTCCATTAAATAAAGGACAAAATACATCTCTTAAAGCCATAATATTGTCACAGAGAAAACAAGACAGCAACTAACCAACTACAGACTTCCAATTTCACTCTCACAACTTAGATGTTAAACTGCATCTACTTTTATTTTCCTGTTTATGCTAGACATCCCCTTTTCTCCTTTTAAATGTATTATCTGTGTCTGTGCATAATATCACATTCTATTATTTTTTTCCTCAGGGTTAGTAAATAGCATTCCTCTCTCTTTCACTCAGGAAGACCTTAGAGTTAGCTCCTTCACTTTGATCCCATTAACTAATCTTTAATATCGGTGTGCTGGTTGCACATTAAAAAAGAAATAAAGAAAATATTAGTGGCAACCAAACAAGGGTAGGTTAAAATGAGGGGCGATGATTTCTACCTCCTCACCTGGTTGTAACAATTGTCACTGTGATTTATTCTCAGGTGGTCTTTATGATCATTCTGTGACAGAAATGCATGTGATAGTGATTATCCACAAAGCATGGCAACTTGTTACCCGTAAAATGTTAAAGTACAATGTCTATAATTTAGGAATTTATCTCAGCAAATCTCTGATACTTTCCAAACCTGGTAACATTGAAACACACTCTCCAAAACGTACATGATCCTAATATCATCCATTACATAAAGTGCTATTTTCAGTTCATTCTCAAGTGAAAGGAATATGCTACTCTTGTCGCTCTAATTAAATGGACTTTTATCTGTAATCCCACACCAATTCAGTAACAAATCTCGCTGTAAACAGCTAGTATAAATACAGTTTAAAAAGTGAAAAATGACAATTTTCCTCATGTAAATAAGAAAAATATCATTCTGCATTATTGATATTTGAAAGCCCTAACAAAAGTTATGGAAACAGCCCAATTAAGTTGCAGCAAAAACAATCGAACATCAATAAATAACTGATCTTCAGAGTAGTTTTACGACAAATTTTAACCACTTATTTCCATTGGGATATACAAACAAGGAGTTGGAGAGGCCATTCAGTCCCTCGTGCCTGCTCTGCCATTCAATAGGATTATGGCTGATGTGATGAGATGTGCCTTGAAGAGGGATTTGTTCTGTCCTGTTTCTCTTGAAGAGGTGTGTTGTTAAGCTGGTGCTGGGTGACTGTTCCATGGAAAACAGAGGAAATAGCTTCGAGTTTTTTAAAAGTAGACAAAGGATGCATGAGTGGGTGGAGTCAGGCACACACAGACCCAGTATTTTAGTTTTGTTTTCGGCTGTTGCAGTTGGGTTTTGGAGTTGAAGCTGCTAGATACAACTCTCTTTCTCTGCTGCTGCAAAAGCTTGAGTTCTCTCTCTGCTGCTAGATTCATTCTGTCAGTTTTTCCTTTCTCCTGGATGGGAGGAAATAGCAAAGGCTGAATTTGCCTCTGCCAAGGGTGTGTTTATGGGATGCAGCAATTGGAACAGTTGATGAGTCGCTGTTAAATAATACATTATTTTGTTAAGTATTTTGATAGAGATAAAGTTGAATAAATTCTTTTTTAAAATTTTAACTGAGGTGTAAGAATAAAGTGTGTTTTGCTTAAAGCCTAATAATTTAACCAACTGAATCACATCTGGAACTCTGCACCTTACGAGTGTCTTTAAATAAGACCAAAGTTAGAGTCTGGGCTATCTCCTTGATATATTTTCAGGTGGATAATCTGGTCCATAACATTGATCTATTAAAGCTTCAAATCCACATTTTCACCTACCCTGATAACCTTTCACCGTGTCAGAATTTAGCGAGTGAGGTTTATTTTATAGTTTTACTGTCTAGAAACTGGAAAGGCAATTTTACTTCTCCAAGATCAGCAAACTGCTATCTGAGCAACTCCTCTACAGTAGGCTCAAATTTGCATATCTCTACTGCTTCCATAAACATTCTTTTATCTCTTTTAGTATTGAATATTTCAAATTATCTACAATTTTTAAATAACTGTTAAAACTCACTTGTTTAATATGTCTATTAATGTCATGCTTAATTTCTTTGCCAGTGTTTTATGGGTTGTAATATATTCCCAGCATTGAGACTAAATTCTCTCCTTGTTACTTTTTATTCGCTCAAGGGATGCAGATGTTATTGACTGGGCCAGGATTTATTGCCCATTCCTAATTGCCCAGATGGCATTTATCACATTGCTGTTGGCTTGGGGTTACATTTGGTTTAATTTGATTTATTGTTGTCACATGTACATAAGTACAGTGAAAAGTTTTGCTTTGTGAGCAGTACAGGCAGATCATGGCAAACAAGGACATACAGATCATAGGGTGCTTAGACAGAGCGAGGCATATAGGATTACGGCTGCACAGGAGGTGTACAAAAGCAAGATCAACTTTAGATTTGAAATTAAAGAGGTCCATTCAGCAGTCTACTAAGTGCAAGAAAGAAGCTGATCAATACTATTGGTACATGTGTTTAAACTCCTGTATCTTCTGCCTGATGGAAGAGGTTGGAAGAGAGCAAGGAGGGGTTTTTGATGATCTTGGCAGCCTTTCAGCAGCAATGAGAAGTGTAAATACAGTCCACGGATGGGAGACAAAATCAGAAATTGCTGGAAAAGCTCAGCAGGTCTGGCAGCATCTGTGAAGAAAAGTCAGAGTTAACATTTCGGATCCTGTGACCCTTCTTCTGAATGATCCATGGATTGGAGGTTGGCTTGTGTGATAGTCTGGGCTGTGTACACAACTTTCTTGGTCCTGGGCAGAGCAGTTGCTACTACCAGGTCATTATGCATCCAGATAGAATGGTTTCTATGGTGCTCCTGTAAACGTTGGTGAGGGACCTTACAGACTTGGCACATTTCCTTAGCCTCCTGAGGGAGAAGAGGCTAATGTTCTGAGGAAGGATCATGGGATCCGAAATGTTAACTCTGCTTTCTCCTTCACAAATGCTGCCAGACCTGCTGAGCCTTTCCAGCAACTTCTGTTTCTGTTCCTGATTTACAGCATCCGCAGTGCTTTCAGATTTTATGAAGAAGAGGCGTTGTTGTGTCTTTTTGACCATTGCATGAACATGGGTGGTCCAGGGCAGGTTGTTGGTTTTCGCCAATCCCAATAACCCATGTAGGACAGATTAAGTAAGAACAGCAGTTCCTTTGTACAAAGGGGATTAGTGAACCAGTTGGGTCTCTCCCTCAAGAGTCATTTCATGTTCATTATTAGACACTTATTCAAAAGTTTTCTTTACCAATTCCCCCCATCCCCTATTAATTCAGATTCTAACATCTGCTTTGGTGGAATTTCAACCCAGATCCCCACACAGAGACCTGGTTCTCTGGATTAATACTGTAGCAATAATGCCATGAGGCCATCGACTCCCCTCCAGACCAACCCAAGAAAAGTGTTGCTCAGATAATTTTCTGTCTAAATCCATACACACATTACTAATTAATATATAATCCATTCTCTGATTTATAGTGTGCAGTGATAACAGAATGACAGTATTCTTAGAGATAACATGGGGCTGGATGAACACAGCAGGTCAAGCAGCATCATAGGAGCAGGAAAACTTGACGTTTCGGGCCTGAAGCCTTCATCAGAAATGGGGGAGGGGAAGAGGGTTCTGAAATAAATAGGGAGAGAGGGGGAGGCGGATAGAGGATGGATAGAGGAGAGGATAGGTGGAGAGGAGGCAGAGAAGACGAAGAGGCGGGGATGGAACCAGTAAAGGTGAGTGTAGGTAGGGGGGTAGGGAGGAGATAGGTCAGTCCAGGGAGGACGGACAGGTCAAGGGGGCGGGATGAGGTTAGTAGATAGGAGATGGGGGTGTGGCTTGAGGTGGGAGGAGGGTATAGGTCAGAGGAAAAACAGGTTAGGGAGGTGGAGACGAGCTGGGCTGGTTTTGGGATACGGTTGGGGGAGGGGAGATTTTGAAGCTTGTGAAATCCATATTGATGCCATTGGGCTGCAGGGTTCCCAGGCTGAATATGATTTGCTGTTCCTGCAGCCTTCGGGTGGCATCACTGTGGCATTGCAGGAGGCCCAGGATGGACATGTCATCTGAGGAATGGGAGGGGGAGTTGAAATGGTTCGCGACTGGGAGGTGCAGTTGTTTGTTGCGAACTGAGCGCAGGTGTTGTGCAAAGCGGTCCCCAAGCCTCCGCTTGGTTTCCCCGATGTAGAGGAAGCCACAACGGGTACAGCGGATGCAGTATACCACATTGGCAGATGTGCAGGTGAACCCTCTTCCCCTTCCCCATTTCTGATGAAGGGTTCAGGCCCGAAACGTCAAGTTTTCCTGCTCCTATGATGCTGCTGGGCCTGCTGTGTTCATCCAGCCCCACGCTTGTTATCTCGGATTCTCCAGCATCTGTAGTACCTTTTATCTCTGAGTATTCTTAGAGCTTGTGTTCTTTGAAATGAATTTGTTCTGCTGTATGGCAATCAAAGAAGTGCTAAAGTGGTTTAATGTTCGGGTAGTGCTTTGACAAATACAATTGAAATGATCAGCGTTGATTGACAAACTATTTTCAGCCACTGTTCAAGTAGGTCTACAGGCATCATGACACCAATGCGCAGTAATTATACATTACAAAGCATTATTGTTACATATGCAAATCGCATTCATTAAAATTAAATCATCAAAATAGATCTTTTGATGGTAAAGAAAATGGAAAAAAAACCTAGAACAAGAGATTGTGTAATGTATTGACTTGCTATTTAGCAGATGCGGCAGACTCAGATTTTGAAAAGGTAAAATGGATTTTTATTGTATGAAATCACCTGGGTTCTTTCTTATGTAAACTCACTATTACCATAAAATATTCACATTTGTCACAAAAATAATAGTGGGATAGTTATTAAATTGGAAAGATCGCTGTCCTATGGCAGAGCATTGCTAATCCAACAAGCAGTTTGTGAATCTAATGAAGTAAAAACCCCTTTCAGAGGGACAGCCTTTCTGAAATAGCTTACAGAGTACCTTAACTAGAAAGAGGATAGGGCAAGTCATGCCTTTAGAATCATTAAGTGCTGCTGCAAAGCAATGATTGAAGTTATTGTGTGCAGTGTTAAAAGAGATCTGTGTTATAGCAAGCAATGATTGAATACATTGTAGTGTGAAGTGCTAAAAGAGAAAAAATGCAGCAGAGAAAATGTTAATAATGATAATGGCAGATAATGAATGCTTCAGCTATTGGGGCCATCTGGCTCAGCTCATTGGCAACAGCAGCAGCCAGCTTCAGTTTGTGTTCGATTTTCAATTCAATCAAAGTCAGGATATCAAAGAGAAAGTAACCTCAGTCCACAGCTTACCCTAGTGTTCAGCCAAATTGTCTTCCTATTCCTGTGCCATGTGCCAGGCATATTATTTTAATTGAATTTAATTTTGCTAGAAGGGCAAGAGTTCATAGAATTCTTCCTGGAGAATTTTTGAGGAATTAAATGGGTCAAGTAGGTCAGATGTCAGTTGAGAATGTTCAAGGGAGAGTAATCATAGTACACACCCTAACAAATCTGTTCTCAGCTTCCCATTGACAATGTAAAAGGACAAAGAGCAATCCACAGTCAAAATAATTAATTACAGAGGACCCACTTCAATAAGGTGAAAATGGGTCTGGGCCAGGCAAATTGGAATCGAAATTGAAGACAAGGTTTTACATGAGCAATGGGCTGCTCTCGGAGAGTTTCACATACATCTGAGAGGGAAAGGTGTGACAAATCCAATTCACAATGTGGGTGCCTGCCGTTGTGAGCAAAACAGTTCGATAAGTTTAAGAACCAGGTCTTTTTTATTTTTATGTCTTTAAAACAGCGGACTGCAAAGAGAAAGAACAGATTTTAGAAAAGGGATTTACCAGGATAGCTGCATACTTTCACGGCAAGGAATTAGCTACCTATTGTGAGCCCTGTTTCTGAGGCTGTGAGATCAGGTGATAAGGAGCCGAGGAATTGTTTACAAGTGAAGCTGATTGTTTCTCAGCTAACCAAGCAGGTTGGAACGAGAAACAAGTTACAGAGACACACATATCGAGAGTGAAATTTGGGTTCTGTAAGTTCCTCAAAAAACCTTTGCATTTGGTATGACTCCAGGAACAGCTGGTTCAATTTATGGCATGAAACAAAAAAGAACTGCAGTTGCTGGAATCCAAGGCAGACAAACAGGAGGCTGGAAGAACACTGCAAGCCAGGCAGCATCTGGAGAAAAGGAGCAGTCAACGTTTCAGGTATAACTCTTCTTTAGGACTGGCACACTATGCAAACAGATCGTAATAGCAACATCACTGCAACGAAAGGTTCAAGGTCTCAGTGAGTTCTAAAGCAGAGTAATAGGGCAGTGAACCGTATTAGTAACTGAGTCAGAGATGGGCTGTGATGTTGTGGTGAAGTTGGTGTGTGTCTGATGCTAAAATGCATTGACAGGGAGTGTTGGCACTCACTGTGCCCTGTGATATTGGTGGCAGATGTACATGGTGGAGGGCTGGAGGAGCACCTGGTGAGCTGGAATCACCATGGACCTACTCTAATGGTTTTGGTGGAAATTGTCACCAGATCGTTTCTCTGCACTGCCTGGGAAAATAGACAATTGAATATCCATGAAGTGAAGATCAGTAATGTGATGTTGATGCATGCAAATAGGCCTCTCACTACTCACTAGTGAGATTCTCGACTCACTGTTGAAACCATGGAGGGAAAATCAAGCATGTTTGTTTTCAATATTGATAATTTTATTTTTCCAATCTTGCCATATTCATCCAACTGACTCATCATTGCTCCTGTCGTTTGGGAAGATCTGCTTTTGATGCAAGTTAAAATGTGGCAGCAAAGGTTTGACTGACTTTGTTCATGAAGGTAAGGCATGGAAACCCAGCTAGAAGTGTGGCAGAGTGGTCAGGTCAAGAGCTAATAAAGACACCGTGAAAGTTCCAGCACCAAATGAAGTGAACTGGAAATGAGTGAAGAGAAGTTCTGGAGGTGGAGAATGGGGTCTTGGTATCAGCACACAGATATATGCTCACAATCTCACCCCACTGCCAAATATGACATCAAGGTCACAAACAGTCTAAAATAAAACAAAGAACTGCAGGTCCTCGAGATCTGAAACAAGATCAGAAATTGCTGGAGAAACTCAGCAGATCTGGCAGCATCTGTGGAGAGAAAGCAGAGCCAATGTTTCTAATCCAGTGACCCTTATTCAAAACTGGACTTGAAACATTCACTATGTTTCTTCCTCCACAGATGCTGCCAGACCAGTTGAGTTTCTTCAGCAATTTCTGTTTTTGTTGTCCAAACAATCTAGAGAAACTGAAGTCAATGGCTTTAGTCTCCCCAATATTTAGTTGGAGGGAATTTTTGCTGGAATGGGATGTCTGACAATTTGGAGATGGTGTAAATGTTGAAGGAGGTGGTGGAGTGGGAACTGCTTTTGGATGATGTTGCCAAGGACAACATGCAGATAAGAGGTAGTTGTGGAGGATCATAAGACTGTGGAATACAGTAACAGAATCAGATCGTTCAGCCCACTGAGTTTGCTTTGCCATTCAATGGGATGATGGTTGGTCTGATCATCCTCAATTCCACTTTCTTGCCTTTTTGACATGATCTTTGCTTCCTTACTGTTTAAGATCTGTCTATCTCAGCCATGAATATTCTTAATGACCCAGTCCCAATAGAGTGGTGGCTCAGTGATGAACAGAGGTGAATATATATTTGAGAAACAATTTGAAAATTAATAAGACTTAGAAAAATAAAGGTGAATCTGACAGTTCCCCTCAGAATGGTCATCATGTTGAACATACTATTTTCATCTAAATTAGTCAAAGCTGTGATGATTAGATTTTTGCAAAAGAGCTGGATAATTATTAAAAATGTAGGTTAGAAGATGAGGATATATTCAGATGCTTACATTTTTATGAGATAGTGTTTCCTGTATGAGAGTGACTATGGGAACGTTGCCTATGGAATGCAATTAGATCATCCAGTGCGGATTGTCACTTTTGAACAATATCCTGGGATTTCCCTAAAGACAATGAGGAAGTGCACAAATCCTTATGATCTTGAAAACTTTACCTGTGTTTATTTCCCATTCCAGGGTAAAACATTGGGCGATATTGATGGCGTGTCAGTTATGTAGAGTATTTGGAAGCAATGTCCTTATTGAGAACCTTAGTCTTGCTTGATGCTTGTTCACATTCAATGTAGGAATTTAACACCTCTGTTTGGGCAGTCATAGTTCTGAGTATTATCTCCCTCTTCCTTTGGGAAGCAGCTATTATATTTCAACCTGCTTTACCATTGGCTCTCCTTGAGTGGTAAAGAAAACATGACATTCCACCTCACCACACATAAAGCTCTCTCATTGTTGTTTGAGAACAGAGTGGAATCAAATGCTTTGATTTGATTTGATTTATTGCTGTCACATGTGCCTAAGCACAGTGAAAAGCTTTGTTTTGCGAGCAGTGCAGACAGATCAAGGCAAATCCGGACATACATATAGCATGTTTAGACAGAGGGAGGCATACAAAGTTATGGCAGCACAGGAGGTACACAAAAGCAAGATCAACATTATATTTCAAATTAGAGAGGTCCATTCAGCAGTTTAATAACAGCAGAGAAGAAGCTGTTCTTGAACCTGTTGGTATGTGTGATCAAGCTTCTGTATCTTCTTATCGTAATAAATTTGTACTTGCCTTCTTTGGGAACGTGAAAGCCTTTCAGAGCAAGTTCACAGCAAAGAACAGCAAAAAACAAAGAAAAAATTCACATTCATCAATAAACGACCATGATTAGTCAGAAAAACAAAACAAACTGCTGTCCATTATTATGTACTCTGTCTTAATGGTTCCGCAAGAGGGGAAAGCAAACTTTATTTCTTAACCTACTTTTGATTGTAACGGAACTAAGCGCTGAAGTCAATTGAATATGAGTTCAACAGTCTGTGTCACAGGCTTTCAAACACATCTTTATTGGCAGATAACAAAGCTGGAGAATGCTGCTGTTCACCAGAGAACTAATAAAGACCCGTTGTGAGATTACCAGCTACATTCTAGATTAGTGAAGCATTGCAAATGAAGAAAGTCACTCAAACATAGCACTGAAATTAGTTCTTCAAGTTGGGCTTGTCAAGGAGCAAATTATTGTTCTGCGCCCTACAATTTTCTTTTTCATATTAATGCCTCTGAAGGCAATGCTGAGTATTTTATAATTAACTCAGCATCTTTTTCCTTTTTGTTTGTAATTTCAAAACAGAGACAGAAACATCTATATTGCCAGAGAAAACGAGCACTTAGGGAAAGCAAGCATCACACGATAATCAGTAAATTATTCATTTACTTTATTGCTCCCTTACAGTAACAAAACTCGCTGAGACATGGAGTGTGCAACCGAAGCCAGCCAGATGAAAAGGCTAAAATTTTGGAGTGTGTTACCTTTGTAATACTTTTCCAGGACGGGGAATTTGAATAAATTTATTGTTTATCCATACTATCAAAATAATGTTACTCCTCCCTGAATTTATCATTTGAAGGAAACTTTAATGCAAAATACCTCAATCATGATGTTAAATGCACAGTCTTTATCATCTCTTCCAGGTCCTTGGACTGACCTCAGCTCTCATTGTAAAAGCAGATGTATCATTCTCAATAATTAAGTTGAGGTCTCATTCCATTTTAAAATTTAATTTTTTATTGGATTCATCTACAGAGTGGTGCAGAATAATTTCTCACAAGAAGTGTCTGTATTTTCAGATGGCTTGCATTTCATTTTCATTTCTTAAAAAAGAGATATTTAACCACTTAGAATCATAGAATCCCCTATAGTGTGAAAGCAGGCCATTCAGCCCATTGAATCCACACTGACCCTCCAAAAAGCATCAAACCCCGACCCAGCCCCCGCAACCCTATCCCTGTAACCCTACATTTCCCATGGCTAACCCACATAGCCTGCACATCCCTGGACACTATGGGCAATTTAGCACGGCCAATCCGCCCTAACCTGCACATCTTAGGACTCTTCTTTGTCATTATGTTAAAATAAGTAAAAGTATTTCACTTTTCTTTACCTTTACTGTGTCTGCTACATCTTTTAAGACTATAACTCCATTAGGCATAGGAGCAGAAGTAGGCCATTCAGTCCATCAAGTCTGCTGTGACATTCAATGTGATCTTGGCTGACCTGATGCTCCTTAACTCCACAAAATTCTCAAAATAAATCACAGGACCACCTCCTAAAGCTTTGATCCATTTAAATTATTTCAGAGTTAATGCCTGTTTGTGCAATGCCTCCAGGGTTTGAAATAGAACCTCTGTGTGGGTTGAATTTTTCTGGTTCCAGAATGATGTGTTCAGTGGTGAGTAAGTTGGGAAGATATGGTGAGATCAGAAAAACAGGATTCTTGGGATTGAGATTAAAAGTTCTGATTTTCTACCCAAGTTTTCGGGGTGAGATGAGAATCTCCCCAGTGAGTGGTGAGCTGTCTCTTTGTGATTATTCAGAAGAGGAGAAACATCTCCTTGTCTTCTGAAACTGTTAGCTATTTTTCCCATTGTTGACTCCTCTCTATACACTTGACCACATTTATTGTATGGGTTTAACATATATAACTGAGCCTCATAGAAATTGATTTGGGTAAATGTTTTTTGATTGTATCTATTAAAATAAATTAGACATTTACTAGGTGTCCCTGCAGCTGCACTGGAGCGTAGTTTCTGAGTGTGAACCTGGCTTTGTATAATGAAACACTCCACATTTTTCTAAAGAACAAAACCTATTGAAACAGACAAATGATTCAGGATAAGGCGAGATGTAAGGGTTTGTACAGAGTTACATAAACCAGCAATCAACAGGCTTTGATCTCTATTCTATTAACCCAAAATTAGATGGTTAAAATTAAAATTTGCCGAATGGAAAAGAAACTGCCATCTTTTGAAATTGAAGCTTGATCGTTGAATTGAACCAATTGACTAAGATCTGTTTGGTTGTACAGGGGAATTGTCTATGGCACATTTTTCAACAAAT
Organism: Ginglymostoma cirratum; assembly: GCA_024137785.1. Taxonomy (NCBI): domain Eukaryota; kingdom Metazoa; phylum Chordata; class Chondrichthyes; order Orectolobiformes; family Ginglymostomatidae; genus Ginglymostoma; species Ginglymostoma cirratum. Next base: position 1,554,645 of record JAHRHZ010000045.1, on the reverse strand, counting down.
AAAATCTAAAATATCAATTTGTAGTTTGAATGGAACCAGTAAATAGAAACATTGACGTGTTTTGAATGGTCCCCACAGACCTTTTAAGATAAAGAATCATTTACTGGTGTTACATATGCTATGATCCCAGTTGATGTTATCACTGAACATGCCAGATCCCACACTGAAATCTTGCTTGATAAATCATCTTTTGCTTTCTCTTTATTTAATGTGTGATCTCTTATCGAAACATAAGCATTATGAATTTGGTTTTAACAATAAAACAACAGTTTATTAGACAAATGAAATGAAGATAAAATGGAACAAACTAAGCTATTTACATATAACATTATTTGAAAGACTTCAAAACATAAGGCAAAATAAAATCACATCTATCTCCACACCATAGCAGCCTCAGGTTAGATGAACACCAGTTCTCACTGTCTAATGACATGGCAGCCCTATTATAGAACTCAAATACTGGAGAAAATTCCCTTCTCTACAACATCTATAGATTTAAATTAGTTTTTCATTTTGATTCCCAGTCTTGAGTGTCAGTATAGACCATTCACACACTGAGCTTAAAATTTCCTAGCTTCAAATAACCCTTTCAGAATTCTAACCAATCACTTCTCATCTGGAATTTTCAACTAAAGCCCTTACACCCAGGTAACCTATTTCCAAGCTGTTCTGAACCAACTCATTTCTCCAGGAGAGATTGTTCTTACAGCTGACGTCAGCCCAAACTTCTACAAACAAGAAGAGTGGGAGCAGGCAGCCCGAAGTGGCCAACAGTGTGCAGTGGATGATGAGCCTTTGTGAGGAGTGTAAGCCCAGCCTGGCCAGGCACTTGTGGACTGTGGTGTTGAACTGTTAATTGTGTTTCTTTGTTCTTCTGGTTTTTAGTAAGAACGACTGTAATGTTCAACATTTTAACTTTGTTTTCCATATCTTCCTGCATTGTACCTAAGATTCTGTACCTAGGTAACCATGTCCTTGCGATGGCGCCATGCGCGGATACTTGTAAACTTTTCACTGTACAAGGTGACAAAAAAGCCTCATTTAATTCTAATTTAAAACTAAAATACTTGGTTTGTCTGAAGCAAAAGATACTTCTTGATTCTCCTAAACCAAAAGCAAGCTTAAATCTCCCCTCCCCCAACCGCATCCCAAAACCAGCCCAGCTTGTCCCCGCCTCCCTAACCTGTCCTTCCTCTCACCTGTCCCCTCCTCCCACCTCAAGCACCACCCCCATCTCCTATCTACTAACCTCATCCCGCCCCCTTGACCTGTCCGTCCTCCCTGGACTGACCTATCTCCTCCCTACCCCACTACTTACACTCACCTTTACTGGCTCCATCCCCACCTCTTTGACTTGTCTGCCTCCTCTCCACCTATCCTCTCCTCTATCCATCTTCTATCCGCCTTCCCCTCTCTCTCTATTTATTTCAGAACCCTTTTCCCCTCCCCCATTTCTGATGGAGAGTCTAGGTCCGAAACGTCAAGCTTTCCTGCTCCTGTGATGCTGCTTGGCCTGCTGTGTTCATCCAGCCCCACACCTTGTTATCTTAGGTCTTTTATTGTTTGGTCTCTCTGCTGATCCTAAAACTCTCACAGTATAAATAAATTCCCTTTACTATTCTAGGAGTGCCATCAGTCAGCTACCCTCTGACGCATAGCAGTTTAAAAATCATAGCTCAAGAAAGTCTGACAAGTTAATTGTTAGAAGCCCATACATCTACAAATCAAAACTCACATGCCACCAGGTCAAAATCTAAACTCTGAAATAAATGATATTGATGCATGTAAATCACACACCTCATATCAGACATGACATGTTATGCTGCTGATTGGACAAGCAGATGCATGGGATGGGTGAATGGGAATTGATGCAAGTAAGAATAGGGACAGCAACATTTCAGATGACCAAATGTATGCATTTTCTTAATCTTTGGTTAGTATCTTGCCTCAGATTTCAATCACTGTAAATCGATTGATTGCTTCATTCATTCATTTATTGTCACATGTACCGGAGTACAGTGAAAAGCTTTGTTTACAAGCAGTACAGGCAGATCATAGTAAGCAAGGATGTACAGATCAAAGGCTGTGAAAAACTTAGACAGAGGCATACAGGTTACATTGCATAGGCCATGCACCTCAGTAGGATCAACATTAGCGGGATCATTGTTATTTGAGGCTAGAGTCCATTCATCAATTTAATAACAGCCGGGAAGAAGCTGTTTATGAACCTGCTTGTGTTCAAGGTTTTGTATCTTCTGCCTGATGGGAGAGGTTGTAGGAGATCATTACCAGGATGCGATGGACCTTCGATGATGTTGGCAGCCTTTCCATGGCAACGAACCATGTAAATGGAGTCCATGAATGGAAGGTTGGCTTCTGTGATGGTCTGTAGTTCTGTAATCACCTTCTGTAGTTTCTCATGGCCCTGGGCAGAGCAGTTGCCATACCAGGCCGTTATGCACCCAGGCAGTATGCTTTCAATGGTGCATCTGATGAAGTTGGTGAGGGTCCTTATAGATATGCCAAATTTCCTGAGCAGCCGGAGGAAGAAGAGGTGTTCTTTTGCCTTCATGACTGTTGTATCTATGTGGGAAGTCCAGGACAGATTGCCTTTTATCATCACTCTGAGGAACTTGATGCTCTCCACCTTCTCAACCTCAGTTCCATTGACATAGATGGAGGCATGTCCTCCTCCTTTTCTTTCTGAAGTAAAAGAACAGTTCTTTAGTTGTGCCGACGGTGAGAGAGAGGTGAAATATCCCTGAAAGTGGGAGACATACAAATTCTTCGATTCATTGAGTTCTTGCTGCTGAACACTCATTCATGCATCTAATGCCTTTTTGTTTCCCTTTTATTCTTTCATTGGGATATAGGCATTGCTGACATTTGATACTCCTCACTAACTGCCCTTTAACTGAACAACTTGCCCAAGCATTTCAAAGGTCACTTGATAGTCAACCACATTTTTCTTGCTCTGGAGTCACAGGTTGGTCAAACCAGGTAAGGGTGAAAGATTTCCTTCCCTAAAGGGAATTAATGAACCTGATGGGTCTTTATGACAGTCAGTTAAAATTGGCATGGCCATTATTACAGAGGTCAGGTTCCAGTTCCAAAGTTTATGAACTAATGCGCAGTTGTGGGATTTGTTGGTTATAACAAGTGACTATAAAATAATTTTTTTGAATGGAGTCCATAACCTCAAGGTCTTCTGAAATATTGCTGCCCTGCTCTTGCTTGCATCATGTCCCATTCACCCATTCCATCCCACCCCATGCACTGATCCATCTTTACTTCTCACCCATCACTGCTTTAAAACTCCGCCTTTGTTTTCAAAATCCTCTGTGGCCTTGCTACTTCCAGGCAACTTTCACATCATTAAGTCCCACAACCTGTCAGGATGTGTTTGCTCCTATAATTCACATGTTGTCACATCTAGCCTCCCAGATTTTAATCATTTCAGCAGAGCCTCCCTGGCCCCAAAGCTCAGAATGTTTCTTCCTCAACCTCTCTGTTTCTCTGACTCTGTCTCTCTATTTCTCTGTTTCTGTCTCTGTTTCTCTGTCTCTCTGTTTCTCTGACTCTGTCTCTTTGTCTCTCTATCTCTGTCCTTCTGTTTCTGTCTCTGTCCCTCTATCTCTCCGTTTCTCTGACTCTGTCTCTCTGACTCTGACTCTGACTCTGTCTCTCTGTCTCTGTCTCTCTGTTTCTGCCTCTGTCTCTCTATCTCTCTCCTTCTTTTGGGATGGTCCCTAAAACTTACTTCTTTGCCAAAGTATTTTGGCTATCTGTCTGAATATCACATAAAATCGGTCAGTGCTAAATTTTGCTTCATAACATTCCTGCAAAGTGTATTGAATCATTTGTTAGATTGAAAATACTATACAAATGCAAATTGTTGTTACATATTTCCTTCCCTTCTAACATCATATTTGAACTTTCTCTGGGGTTCCTAAATAATTGTTAGGATTTTGACATGGGAAGAACAGAAACGAAAGCTGCTATTGTGTTGTGTTTGCTTGTCATTTGATATTTCTGCTACCAATTTAAATGCAGCATTGCCTGGTGTCACACGGGAGCATTGAGACAAATCATGAGCTGAAGATATAATGTGGAGCTGGAACTGTTGACCTGCGGAGGCAAGATTGTAATTAACTGAGCCAGTGCACATGATCAAATTAAAGCATGTTCTGTCTTTAACGTTATAATAGCTATAAACCCGAAGCTGTACAAACAGCTAATTAATGAATTACATTATTAATGAATGTAAGAGAAAAGAATGATTATTTTGGCATTAACATTGCCAATTCATTTCTCCCCCTCCGTTTTCTAGCATTGCTACATTGGAATAATTTTTAGCTATTTACTTATTCTGAACGTTTCGAATGAGAAAACCGAAAAGAAATGAAAACAGAAATTGTCGATAGCTCAAACAATGGCAGAAGTGAGAGAAAATAATATTCTAGTTCAATGATATGTCATGAAGTTGGGGATGTCTTAACCAAGTAACAGGGCAAGAAAGGGGCAAAAAAAGGGGAAAACAGTGAAACTCTGTGATTGGTTGGAAGGTCAGAGAGATTAAATGAGGAAAGGACGATGGTACTGTGCAATGGTATAGGGGCAAACAAAGAAACCAACCTGGATCTCAAGGAGATGTAAAAGACAACAGCAGAATCATTTCCAGCAGCAGAAAGTGACAAACCATTCTAATGATTAAAACTGTTAAGGTGCCTAATCATCAATTAAATATTATTCGTCAAGCTCCATTAAACTGTGGCCAATTGCATCTCCTCTAGGCACATCATTTGATCCTTTATTGGCTCAATCCTGTCTCTTTTGCTTAATTGCTCCAACATCCATTTTGCTATTTAATCTCCGTTTTGTTTACAGGCCTTCGGACCAAGAATTAGAAAGTGAGAATAGACTAGCTCACTCCGTTTTCATTTTGGATCACCCACTGGGCTAAATCACCTATTTTTGTGCAGTAAATTTTCTATTGCCAGTCAAATGTCGTGTCTGGGGAATGGAACGCTTCTGCATTTCATCTATTCAAATGTCGAGATTAATCACTCATAAATGGGCCACTATCCTCCAAAGATACTCGCTAGGCCTTACTTGGAATGATGTTCCCTTGCTATGAAAATTGTAAGACTTCATCTCTTATCAATCTGATTCCTTATACCCTACAGATTTTCAGGACAGATGGAACTGGAGTCAGGAAGATGTAAGGAAACCAAGAAGTAACTTAAAGCAAGACCTAGTATTCATATTTTGATAGCCACATCTTTGGATGTCCTGAAATGTGTAACAGCCAACGAAATGCTTTTGAAGGGAAGGCAACAATTGCAGCTACATCGTAGAGTTCCTTGATTAATAAAGAGATTGAAGATTAGAATCATAGAATCCCTCCAGTGTGGAAGCAGGCCATTCAGTCTGTATCACCGCTCTGACTAGCATCCCACCTATATTTCCCACAGCTAATCCTCCTAACCTACACATCCCTAGACACTATGGGCAATTTAACATAGGAAATCTGCACATCTTTGAACTGTTGTAGGAAACCCATGCTGACGTGGGGAGAATGTGCAAACTCCACACAGATAGTCACCTGAGGGAGGAATCAATCCTGAGTCCCTGGTACTGTGAGGCAGCAGTGCTAACCACTGAGCCACCCCATTAGATAATCCATTCTGAAGCCTTGGTTGAAGGGCTAATGCTTACCGGGACAATCCTTGTACTCTTTCTCAAACAGTGTTGTAGTACTTTTACATCTAATTAAGAGAACAGATAGGGCCTGATTTAAGCTATCAGTTGATAAAGGATGCCTCTGATAGTGTTGCACTCTCTCAAGATGGCACGGACTGATCAGTCTACATTATGGGCCTCCGGAACCATTGTCTATTCTCCCATTCTCACTTTGACAAAAACCACGAGTTACTGACATAAACATCTGCTAATGCTTTCTAATAAGGTACAGAATGTGAGTGGAAGGAGATATATCTGTTATATTTTATATTCAAATTAATATTTCTAAATGTCTCTCCTAAATGAAAATTCATTGCAGTTTTCTCTGTCGCTTTGTGACTAATCTCCTAACCACAGTGAAAAATATCATTGTAGAGAGGAAACCTTTCAGGTCTGTGCCCTTTTTTCAGAACTGGGAAATATTACAACTTTAATAGATATTGCGTAAAAGGATGTGGTGGCGTGTGTGTATCTAGGGCAGAGGAATGTTTGGGACTGGGTGGAGATTGAGTGACAGAAGAATTGGTTTTCCAGGCCAAAGGGAATGGCGTTGCAGCAAGAAACAAAGTAGAAAATGATTGCCTAAAAACATCAAAATGTGGGCAATGTACCATTTGCCAGGTCTGATGAAAGACCATGGACCTGAAGTGTTAACCTTGTTCCTCTCTCTACAGGTACTGCCTAACCTACTGAGTTTTATTTTGCAGCAGCTTCCATTTTCATTTCAGGTTTCTAACATCTGCGGTATTCTGCTTTCCAATTAAATAAATGAATTGATTGGTCGAAGGTAGCTATTGCTTTCAGAAAGTGTAAAACGTATTCTTGGTCTGCTCCTGTCTAACTTTCACACAAAGAATAATGATCTTATTAAATATATCAGAGCCAAAAATCTGCCAACAACTTAAGCACTGAATCCCTCACTATATTTGAAATTGACAGATAATTGAGTGTTTAAATTGATTTACATATTAATATTTTTACCATTCCTGGATACGCAACTAAAATTAAAATGCCAGGAAAAATCAAGTTGCATGCAAATATCTTTTCTGTCCAATGAATCATTCGGCTGAATGGCACTAATATACTGTCAAATGTACTCTAAAACCAATTCTACATGGGTGAACATGTATCTAAAATTTAAATGTAATTAATCTTGCATTTACGTATGAGATATGTGAACAGTTTATGACACCTGGACTTCAGGGGTTAAGTAATGAGGAGAGATTATACAAATTAGACCTGTTTTCTCTTGAATTTATAAGGTAAAGGGGTGTTCTGATTGAAGTCTTCAAGACATTAACAGGAGAAGACAGGGTAGATAAAGACATTGTCACTGGTTGCCGATTCCAGAACTAAGGGCATAGTCTGACAATAAGGGCCAGAGAATTCGGGAGAAATGTTAGGAAACACTTCGACACACCAAAGATAAGTAGAGGTCTGGAACTCCTTCCGCTAACAGCCGAATCAGTTGTTAATTTAAAAACTGAGAGAGATAATTACTTTTACCAAACAAAGGTATGAAGGGATATGGGGCAAAGACAGGCAAAGGAGTTAGACCACAGATCAGCCATGATCCCATTGCACGGTAGAACAGGCTCAAGGGGTTGAATGGCTTTGTCCTGTTCTGATGTTCCTCTGTAACCCTGCTCCTGTTTAAACTCCCATTGCCTGGTGGAGACCAGATGGTAGGGGAGTTAAAACAGAGCCACATCTTGTTAAAAGATTGAAGTCAGGTCCTAACCAACTATTTTAAACTGTGCCAAAAGCAGATGAGTGTCCATGACTTCTTTGACAGCCAAATATTCAGAGAACAGTCAGAAGAGGCTGAGGATAGTAAGTTATAAGATTTGTTTTAGTTTCTGTCCAGGAAATGCAGATTCCACTGGGAAATCTTTTCCACTCCCATGGACAGCATTCTTCTCCTGGAGGAGGATCCTCAAAACGGGATTGATCCTGAAGCTCCTCAGCAGCAGTATCCCCACAACCTCCTCACCAATTGTCCCTGAAATTTGGCCACGAGTATGATATTGGCTGTTAGGTGGGTGTAGGCTGATACTGGGATGGGTTTGATGTGAGGTACATTACATCTGGCTTAATTTTGAATGGGTTGAGATTTATAGATTTTTGGGAATGGATGGCTTGACAGGAAAACTTTGGAATAGTTGCCTATGGAGGTGATGAAAGCAAGACTGTTTGTATTTAATTGACCTCAGGCTGAGAGGGTGGCAGAAAAAGGCATAACAAACGGGCACTAATTTAAGAGTTGGGAGTCTTTGGAACTGCCTGCCACATAAAGCTGTGGGAACAGATATACTAGCACTGGAGGGGGTGCAGAGGAGACTCACTTGGTTGATTCCAGAGTTGAGAGGGTTGGATTATGAGGACAGACTGAGTAGACTGGGATTATACTCATTGGAATTCAGAAGAATGAGGGGAGATCTTATAGAAACATATAAGATTATGAAGGAAATAGATAAGGTGGAGGCAGGGAGGTTGTTTCCCCTAGCAGGTGAAACTAGGACTAGAGGGCATTGCCTCAAAATAAAGGGAAGCAGATGTAGGACTGAAGTCAGGAGGAACTTCTTCACCCAAAGGGTTGTGAATCTGTGGAATTCCCTGCCCAGTGAAGTGGGTGAAGCTACCTCACTGAATGTTTTTAAGGCAAGGCTAGATAAATTTTTGAACAGTAAAGGAATTAAGGGTTATAGAGAGTGGGCGGGTAAGTGGAGCTAAGTCTCAAAAAGATCAGCCATGATCTTATTGAATGGTGGGTCAGGCTCGAGAGGCCGGATGGCCTACTCCTGCTCCTAGTTCTTATGTTCTTATGCTCTTATGTAACAGAGTCCTTGTGTATATTTAAGGCTGAAACAGACAGATTCTTGATCAGCCGTAGAATTGAGGGTTACAGGTAAAGGACAGGAAAGTGACCGTGAAGAATTTCAGTTCAGCCATGATTCTATTGAATGGGGGAGCAGGCTTGAAGTGCGAATGGTCTGCTCCTGTTCCTATTTCTCACAGTTTTGTAGACAGGGAAACTCCACCAGTACCTCCAGGTCCCAATTCTGGAAGTGAAGAGTGAGTTTGCCTTGACTCTATGACATGTTAAGAGTTAGTTCCTGAATTTCAATGTCTGACAGGCAATGCAGCTGGATTTTAAATATGGCTTTCTCCAGTGGTCAGAGATACAAGTCTTCAGCAAATTCCATTCATTCCATGAGGGTAGTGTTGTAGAACAGAGGGGTTCAGGTACACTATTCTTTGAAATTTGTGTCACAGGCAGACAGGGTGGTTAAGAAGGCATTTAACGTGCTTGTCTTCGTTGCTCAGAGCTTTGAGTGTGGAAATTGGGATGTTATTTTGAGGTTTACAGGATGTTGGTGATACCTCTGCTGAAGTCCTGTGTGCAATTCTGGTTGTCCTTTTTGTAGGAAGAATATAAAGCTGGAGAGGGTTCAGCAGAGATTTACCTGGATGTTGCCAGGCAATGGAGGGTTTGAGTTATAAAAATTGGCTGGATAAACTGGGACTATTTTCAGTTGAGTGTCGGAGGCTGAGAGGTGACCAAATAAAATCATGAAGTGCATAGATAAGGTGAATGACAAGGGTCTTTTCTCTAAGGTAACGGAGTTCAGAACTAGGGGGCATATTTTTAACATGAGAGGAGAAAGATTTAAAAAGGATACGAGGGGTAACATTTTTACACAGAGAGTGGTTCATGTGTGAATGAACTGCCTGAGGAAGTGGTGGACACAGGTGCAGTTACAATATTTAAAAGACATTTGCATAAGTACATGAATAGGAAAGGTTTGGAGGGATTTGGGTCAAATGCCAGCAGGTGGGACTTGTTTAGTCCAGGAATATGGTTGGCATAGATTGATTCAACCAAAAGGTCTGTTTCCCTGCTGCATGACTCTGTGACTCTACTTGATACTGCAAAGGCTATTGGTCCTGACAACAGTACTAAAGACTTGTACTCCAGAATGTGCTGCTCCCCTAGCCAAGCTGTTCCAGTACAGTTATAATACTGGCATCTACTTGACAATGTGGAAAATTGCCCAGGTCTGTCTTGTACATAAAAAAGAAAGTCAAATTCAACCCGGCCAGTTACCGCCCCATCAGTCTACTCTCGATCATCAGTAAAGTGATGGAAGGTGTCAGTAACAGTGCTATCAAGCAGCAGCTGCTCAGCAATAACCTGCTCAGTGACGCTCAGTTTGGGTTCTGCAAGGGCCACTCAGCTCCTGACCTCATTACAGCCTTAGTTCAAACATGGACAAAAGAGCTGATTTCCAGAGGTGAGGTGAGAGTGATAGCCCTTGAACATCAAAGTTGTATTCAACCAAATGTGGTCTTAGCAAAAACTGGAATCAATGGGTGATGGGGGCAAACTCTTCATTGGTTGGGGTCATACCTGACACACAGGAAGATGTTTGTGGTTGTTGGAGTTCAATCATCTCAGCTCCAGGACATCTCTGCAGAAGCTCCTCAGGGTAGTGTCCTAGGCCCAACCAACTTCAGCTGCTTCATCAATGACCTTCCCTCCATCATAAAGTCAGAAGTGGGGATGTTCATTGATGATTGCACAATGTTCAGCATGATTTGTGACTACTAAGATACCGAAACAGTCCATGTTTAAATGCAATGAGTTCTGGACAATATCCAGGCTCGGGCAGACACATGGCAAACAACATTCATGCCACACAAATGCCAGGCCATGGCCATCTCCAATAAGAGACAATCTAACCACCGCCCCTTTACACTCAGTAATGTTACCATCAGTGTGTCCCCCACTATCAACATTTTTGGGGTTATGATTGGCTAGGAACTCAACTGGGCTCATCATATAAATGTAATGATGACAACAACGGATTACAAACTAGAAATGTTATAGTGACTAAATCATTTTGTAACTCCCCAAAGCCTGTCCGCCATCTACAAGGCACAAGTCAGGAGTGTGATGGAATACTCCCCACTTGCCTGGATGGGTGCAGCTCCAACAACACCCAAGAGGCTTGACACCATCCAGGACAAAGCAGCTAGTTAGCTTGACACAAGTATACACTTCCTTAAGGAAACACTCTCTCTACCAGCAATGCTCAGTAGCAGCAATATGTACTAACTACAAGATGCAATGCAACAACTCACCAAAGATCCTTAGGCAGCACTTTCCAAACCCATATCCACTTCTGGAAGGACAAGACACGCAGATACATGGGAACACTATTACCTGTAATTTCGCCTCCAAGCCACTCACCATCCTTACTTGGAAATATATCATCATTCCTTCACTGATATGGGGTCGAAATCTTGGAATTCCTGCATTGAGGGCATGTGGGTCAACCGACAGCACACAGACTGCAGTGATTCAAGAAAGCAGCTCACCACCACCCTCTCAAGGGGCAATTAAGGATGTGCAATAAATGCTGGCCCCGACAGTGATGCCCATATCCCATGAGTAAATTTAATAAAGGATCTAGAAGACATAGAAGCTGGAAAGTTCCGGCATCAGTGCGCTCTTCCACCTCACCCACCACACCATTCAATGGGGACTGTGCCCAATGTTGAGGACATCAGTCATGAGAGGAAAAGTGGATAATTGAGTGAGAAAATAAAGATCAGATGCCAGGGAAATCACTAGTCATCACACATTAACTGCACATGGGAAAATGCAGCCCGATCGATGAGAGGAAGGTCAGACTTGGTCGTTAGAGCCTGGAAACCACGTTAATTAACTACACAGTTCAGACCATTTACCAATCCTGAGCCTTACTGGTGGGTCCTACATAACCCCATTATGAAGCTGGGGTGCCTCATTTTGCTTCCTCCTGTACAACATTCACAAACAGGAAGTGAAACTCCTGGATGTGGGAGTTTCACCTCCACCCATTATTTATCTTGGAAGAGCGGGGAAAGCAATTCCAGGCTTTATGAGGGAATAAGGAGCTCCCCAGATTCTCACTGAGATTCCAATAGGTCTCCTGTGAAATTTTCAGCCCAGTTGAGCTGAGTTGGAATCTTGTATTTCTGGATTCTCATTTGAGTAAGTGGAAATGGTTTCCTATTTGGCTCTTAGACAATTACATTCAATGGAAGTTTTTTTGTTCTATTTGGCATATTTTGCTCCTTGATGTTCTCTCTATACCAATGTCCTGAAATTTCAGAGGCACACAAACTCTGGTGTGGAGTAAATATGTTTTCTTAGCAAATTGAGAACATAAGAAACTACAGGGAGACACTGAATAGACTGGGACTATTTCCCCTGCAGCATTGGAGGCTGAAGGATGGCCTTATAGGGGTTTATAAAATCATGAGGAGCATTGTTAAGGTGAATAGACAAGGTCTTTTCCTTGCGGTGGGGGAGTCCAAAAATAGACAGCATAGGTTTAAGGTGAGAGGGGAAAGATTTAAAAGGGACCTAAGGGGCAACATTTTCACTCAGAGAGTGGTGCATGTATGGAATGAGCTTCCAGAGGAACTGGTAGAGACTTGTAGAATGACAGTATTTAGGAGGCATTTGTATGGATATATGAACAAGAAGTGTTTAGATGGATATGGACCAAATACTGGCAAATGGGTTTAGATTAATTAGAACATCTGTTTGGCATGGATAAGTTGGACTGAAGGATCTGTTTCCATGCTGTATAAATCAATGACTCTATAAATGGGATCAGGAGGAAGGCATTCAGCCCTTCAAGCCTATTATACCATTCAATGAGTATCTCTTGGTGATTTAATGTGCAGAAACCTATCAATCTCAGTCTTGGCCATATTGAATAACTGAACCTGCACACCTCAGTGGGGAAAAGAATCCCAAAGATTCATTGTTTTCTGAGTGGGGAGACTCCTTCTCATCTCAATCACAAATGGGCTGGCCCTTATTCTGACACTCTGCCACTTGGTTCAAGGACTACCCAATGAGAGAGAACCTCCTTCCTACATCTACTCTGTCAATCTCTGCGAGAATAATTTTATGTTGGAATGCGATCATCCTCATTCTTCTAAACTGTAGAGAATAGTCTCCCCAATCTCTCTTTACACATCAGTCCTACCATCCCAGGAATTAGTTTGAAGAACCTTCATTGCACTCCCTCTATGACAAATTTGCTTTCCTACTTTTCTTCAATCTCTTACTATTTCTGAAGTGCAAATCAACACTGATTTTCCTGTCACAGATAAATTGAATCTAATTTTCCCTTCTGTGAGTAGCTATATTCCTGATCCAACTAAGATTACCATGAAGAACTCTCCTTCTCAATGGGTCCTCTTGCCTGAGGTATGATGACTCCTGGGTTAAACCACCCCCAGTCGTCTATGTACCAATGTAATTTGCACCTACCTGTAGTTACTATCATGCAATAAAATAAATCTTGTTTGAGACAAAATTCTCTTGTTGTTAAACTACCAAGTGTTTTTTGTCTCTATCACGCTGAACAAACCTTCGACCTAAACTTGAAAAAGTGTGGTGGTGCATCATAATCCAACAAACTTTTTATTAACTGGCATCTGTGGGACCAGGAGTGTACTGGTTGATTAAATATTCTGGTTGGATCAAGATGTCCCCATAATTAAAGTAAAAACACACACTAAGTAACAGAAATTTAATGCAGAGGGTATACACATAATTGTTTCACTTTATTTACATCATAAATCTCTTAAATAATATTACTACTTTGTCTTAAATGAAACTTAACAACAGAGAGGCTTCTCACTCGCACCCTCAACTGACTACTCACGACAATACAGTAAACTTCCAGTAGTTCAGATATATATTTTGATGTTTTATTGAGTGTGCCTGTTCATTAAGGTGAAACTTCAAAGTTTGCTGATTTCAGTTTTGAATTTAAAAAGAAATAGCAAGTAACATTAGTGTGATTAAGAACAACATGATATTTAGGTAACATTCAACAATTCATCCTATGATTTCACCTCATCTTCTGCGTCTTCTTTGAACCAATTGTGTTCCCTTTTGCAGGAGCATCTTTAAACTGTCACAGGCAAATTGAAAGTAACACAGGCGTATCATAAGGGAACATCTATAGGTTCTCTTATGTTCTCAAGAGCAGGAAGGACATTCTTACCACAAATCAAATGTATTGTTCCTTTCAATATAGTTATACAGAAATGAATCAGAACTCATTGCAGGATGTTCAATGGCTGAGGCCAGAAGCATCTGCTTAACAAACAGCCATGGTGACTAACGTCAATTTTACTATGAAGTGCCTCTAGAAAGATCAGAAACAGACAAGTTACATCAAAATGCAGAATGTTTGTTTTTGACACTGGGCTCTTCAGTGTTCATTCCTGGTGCTAAATTTACTCCGTAACAAATGGTGAAACTACAACTCTAAATGACAGATCACTGACACAATATTGCCTTGTGGTTATCAAATAATGACTAACATACTTTGATTAAAATTCAAATGTTTTGAAGGCACATAGCTGTGCAAAATTGGAATATCATATTTAAAGCTGTTGGTAGTATTTAAATACCTGGTAAATTGTTAGGAAACATAGAAAATTGGCGCAAGAGTAGGCCTTTCGGCCCTTCAAGCCTGCACTACAATTCAATATGATTATGGCTGATCATGCAATTTCAGTATCCCTCTGCCATTTTCTCTCCATACCTACTGATCCCTTTAACCACAACAGCCAAGTCCAGTTCCCTCTTGAGTATATCCAACGAACTGGACTCATCAGCTTTCTGTGGTAGAGAATTTCACAGATTCACAACTCTCTGAGTGAAAAATATTCTTCCTCATCTCAGTTCTGAATGGCTTATCTCTTACTCTTAGACTGTGACCCCCAGTTCTGGACTTCCCCAACATTGGGAACATTGTTCCCACATAAAAACCGAAAGAACTGTGAATGCTGTAAATCAGAATCAAAAACAGAAGTTGCTGGAAAAGGTCAGCAGGTCTGGCAGCTTCTGCAAAGAAAAAACAGAGTTAATGTTTCGGGTCCGGTGACCCTTCCTCAAACCAGACATCTCAATCTGACCTTGTCCCATTTGCCAGCATTTGACCCATATCACTCTAAACCCTTCCTGTTCATATACCCATCTAGATGCCTTTTAAATGTTGTAATTGTACCAGCCTCCACCACTTCCTCTGGCAGCTCATTCCATACACACACCACCCTCTGCATGAAAACGTTGCCCCTCGGGTCCCTTTTAAATCTTTCTCCTCTCACCTTAAACCTATGTCCCTCTAGTTTTGAACTTGCCTACCCCGGGGAAAAGACCTTGACTATTTACCCTATCCATACTCCCCATGATTTTATAAACCTCTATAGGGTCACCCCTCAGCCTCCGATGCTACAGGGTAAGTAATCCCAGCATATTCAGCCTCTCCCTATAGCTCAAAATCTCCAACCCTGACAATTCAGCCGCACTGCTGTGTCTCTTTATGTTAGTCCTTGTTTTCCTCAGCAGCCCCTACAGTGCCAACCTTACAGTTGTGGTTACATCAGAACCATCCCCACTTCTTTTGTGAAAATGTCAAGTCACTGCTCGTGATGGTCATTTTATTATAAGTTTATAATTAACTGTATCAAACATTCCTCATTACACACAAGACAGGATATTTCCTCACAGTGCCTCCTGCACAGTCACTCTAATTCCACTGGAGTTGCAACTGAAATGTCAGGAATGCACCTAAAAGAGGTGGTATTTGCCCAGATGACCACTGCTGGCATCTTATAGTATTAGCCACCTCCAGCAGGGGAAGGGGTGTTTGAGGTAGTTTGCTGCCTCCAATCCTCCTTTATCTTTGCTTTGGGCATATCCAGTGTTGAAAGGTAGAGATATGCATGAAGTCAGGCATTATGCTTAGGGCCTTAGGGATCTGGTACAGCCACATCTGCTCCCTCTTAAAGTTAGAGTCGGACTCATGGTCTCCAAGCCACGAACTATGTGTGGAATCAGTAGAATGGATTTAGCTTGTATAACATGAATGTTAACCCTTTCTGAACCGTTACCTCATACAACAATTTCGTAAGCCTGCTGGGCAGCTCCAACACAATTCCTAGAGCTTCCACTGAATCATACAGGACTGAAGAGGCCCCTCAGCCCATTGAGTCTGTGCTGCCAAAGCTACACCGCAATGTATTATTACAATTTTCAAAATAAATTATCTCTTTGCTTTTTCTCATCTACATTCTTGGCTAGTTTGTGCCCATAGATCTTTCAAAAAATTTGCCCTGTCAACAAAAACAATTATTCTTTATGAGGAGATAGTAGGAACGGCCGATGCTGGAGTCTGAGATAACAAGGTGTAGAGCTGGAAGAACACAGCAGGCCAGGCAGCATCAGAGGAGCAGGAAAGCTGGCGTTTTAGGTCAGGACCCTTCCTCAGAAATGGGGAAGGGGGAAGGGAGCTCAGAAATAAATAGAGAGAGGGGCATGGGGCTCGGGATGGTAGATGGGATGGGGATAGGTGAGTGCAGGTAGGCAGTGGTGGTGATTCGTCAGTGAGGTGGGAGCAGCGGATAGGTGGGAGAGAAGATGGACAGGTCAAGGATGCGGGGATGAGAGGGAGGATTGGTCATGGGATGAGGCCGGGGGTGGGGAGATTTTGAAACACTTAAAGTCCACATTGAGAGCATTAGGTTGTAGGCTCCCAAGGCGGAATGTGAGGTGCTGCTCCTCCAGTTTCTGGGTGGGTCATTTTAACACTGGAGGAGGCCCAGAATGGACATGTCATCCAGGGAGTGGGAGGTGGAGTTGAGTTGGTTCGCGACTGGAAAGTGTTGTCGTTTGTTGTGAACGGAGTGTAGGTGCTCTACAAAGTAGTCTCAAAGCCTCCGCTTGGTCTCACCGATGTAGAGGAGGCCACATCAGGAGCAGCGGATGCAATAGACCACATTAGCAGATGTGCAGGTGAACATCTGTCTGATGTGGAAGGTTTTGTTTGGTTCCTTGGATGGAGGTGAGGGGGAGGTGTAGGGACAGGTGTAGCACTTCTTGCGGTTGCAGGGAAAAGTGCCAGATGTGGTGGGGCTAATGGGGAGCGTGGAGCGGACGAGGGAGTCACGGAGAGTCCCTCAGAAGGCAGGTAAGGGTGGGGAGGGAAATATATCCTTGGTTGCAGGGTCAGATTGCAGGTGGCGGAAATGGCGGAGAATGATGCGTTGAATCCGGAGGTTAGTGGGGTGATTCGTGAGGACAAGGGGAATTTTGTCTTTGTTTTTATTGCGGGGAGGGTGTGTGAGGGCTGAGGTGCGGTAAACGCAAAAGATGCGATCAAGAGCATTTTTGACCACTGAAGAGGGGAAGTTGCGATCTTTGCAATAAGAAGACATCTGGGATGTTCGGGACTGGAACGCCCCACCTTGGGAGCAGAAGCGGCAGAGGCAGAGGAATTGGGAGTAGGGGATCGCATTTTTGCAAGAGGGTGGGTAAGAGGAGGTGTAGTCTAGGTAGCTGTGGGAGTTGGTGGGCTTGAAATAGATGTCGGTTTTGAGGCGGTCACCAGAGAGGCCCAGGAAGGAGAGAGAGGTATCAGAGACAGTGGGAGCATGAGGCGGTGCCGATACTGTCATCGATGTAATGGAGGAAGAGGTGGGGGCTAGGGCCAGTGTAGCTGCGGAAGAAGGACTGTTCCATGTATCCAATGAAGAGGCAGGCATAGCTTGGGCCCATGAGGGTTCCCATGGCCAACGTTTCACTGTATGATACAGATATGTTTATTTTAACTCGCCTAAAGCATTTGTTAAAATTATGAATGAAGGAATTTAAAACAGGAGCAGATACCTATGGAACTTAATGTCGATTTTAAAGCTTAAAATTGTGTTTTAAATATTTCTTAATTTTATATTATTACCTGGACTCTTACTGCATGGTCCAAAGCTGCTTTCTGTAAAGTAGCCTGCAGTATTTTACCAAACGCAGATCTCATAATAACTGCCCTAGATTTCCCAAGACCATATTTTGAACTTTCTTATAAAGGTTGGAATTATATTAAAATATTTCTCTGCCTTTTGACATCATGTTGTGTCAAAGGACCATTGGAAAAATTGCAGTGCAACATTTTTGCACCTGTCCTCATTCATTTTAGTGCTCTTCATTGTAGTCAATATCAGCCCAGTACTTCAAGCATTCAACATCCTACGGACAGCTTCATTGTTGACTGTTATTTTTGCCATAATCTCTGATGTATTCTCATTTATTTGACTGAGGCTGAGTGGGAATATTGTTAATGTTAATAGTGGATAGTGTCCTGTGAAAATGGTTCTGAGTTCAGTTTGCAATTAACCCTCCCTGCTATCTCATCCTTTTCCTACTTAACAAGCACCCATACCCACTCCTTATCTAAGGAACCTTTTAATTTGCTCTAATGTCCTGTTAAATTTAGCTTATCTTTTTTTGCTTTCTTCTATTTTGTTTCTTCTCCAAATAATTGATAAATGTTTGCGAGCTATTTTCTCTCTTCATGCGTAAGGACAATCGCCAGATCTAATTATTTTGATGCAGGATTTATAGTGAAAGCAAGTGTTATCAAAGCATGTATCAGAAATAAAACATCAAAAATCTCAGCTTGAATGTCACCAAGCAGGCTGGTCAAGGCAGGGCTTTTATTCTGTTTACCAACCTCGGGAAATTAGAGACAGTGATATTTGTGGCTTTGGACATGTAACTGATATCTGGAAGGCAACAAATTCCACCTGAACATGAAACTTATTGACTAGTTAGACTGAGGTTTTTAATTGAAGGAAGAACAGAGCAATTTTTGAGGTTAGAATCTGTCCTCAGGCACTGATCTATAGACGTACATCAGCGAGAATCTGCACATTCAACAAACCCCTCTCATTTGTATCAGAGATAATAGGTACTGCAGATGCTGGAGAATCTGAGATAACAAGGTGTGGGGCTGGATGAACACAGCAGGCCAAGCAGCATC
>JAHRHZ010000045.1:1524375-1535607 GCA_024137785.1 Ginglymostoma cirratum | reverse complement strand
AGACCCTTCATCAGAAATGATTTCTGATGAAGGGTCTAGGCCCGAAACGTCAAGCTTTCCTGCTCCTGTGATGCTGCTTGGCCTGCTGTGTTTATCCAGCCCCACACCTTGTTATCTCAAACCCCTCTCATCCCTTCTTTTGTACCTCCCTGCCTGGTTACAAAAGGATTTTAACTTTCTTTTAGAACAGCTACATGTCTTTCTGATTAAAATGTAGTTTTGAACTGATTCTTACTGGAGCATGAAGGAGCTAATCACAATGTTTTCTCGACTTAAAAAAGAACAAGTTTATTACCAACTGACCCAAGACACAAATCTAAAGGCACAGGGTCAAACACATTACTTTTGCGTAGTCATGTGGGCCCTCACACTCACACTCACTCTAATTCTTACACATCTTCACACACCCTCACCCACACAGCCCCCACACTCTTTCACTTACAAGCAGACATTCTCTCTCACTCTGTTATTCACACATACACACACTCTCTCACTCACACACACACTCACAAACATTGTCTCCTACGTGCACAATCACTCTCATACAAACACTTGTCACTCACATTTTCACTCACACTCCTACTCTCACACATTCACTTTCACACAATCTTACACATATTTTCATGGTTACACTTCTCAGTCATGCACTCACTCAAACTCTTTCACACACGCGCTCTCTCATGCATTCGCTCTCACACTTTCACACTCACACTCTCACATGCACACTTGCACTCTATCACATGCATATGCACTTACATTCTTTCTCATACACTCTCATGTGTGTACTTACACTCTGTCCAGTGCACACACTCACGCTCACATTCTCATGTACATGACCCTGCACTGTCTCACACACAGATATTTGCACTCACTTATGCACATATATATAAAGACAAAAGGGAACAGATAATGTTCATTGTAAAAGAAGATAAAATAATATACAGATTATAGTTCTTTGGGTGTCCTGGAGCTGTAAAGTTTTAACCTGAGACCACAGTCAATTGGCTGTGCTCTTGGAAAGTTAGGTGTTGTGAATATGACAGTCATCTTTTTGAAGTCTCAGTTTCATGATCCTTTCTTCCAATTAGGCTATCGTAATGGGTGCTGTACATCCTGAGAGAGAGGGGAGAGAGAGAGCACGAAAGAGAATGAAAGATTCAGTTCTGTAGTCCATAATCCATCTTTTCTGCTCTACCAGTTATTGAAATGGCACAAAAACAGAAATTTATTTCACATGTCAAGCATCCACAGCTTTGTTTTATTCTTGAAATGGTAATTTACTTGTACATTCCATGGTTATAGAAGTTTATGTGATTTTTGTCTAATCCACGTTGGCTTTATAAAAACTGAAAGAACTGCGGATACTGTAGATCAGAAATAGAAACAAAAATTGCTGGGAAAAGCTCAGTAGGTCTGGCAGCATCTGTGGAGAGAAATCAAAGTTAAAATTTCGGGTCGAATGACCGTTCCTCAGAGCTGTTAACCTGAAACAGTGACTCTGATTTCTTTCCATAGATGCTGCCAGATCTGCTGAGCTTTTCCAGCAATTTCTGTTCCTCTTTTTGGTTTTATAAAACTTGCTCAACCTGTGTGCGGGTGCTGCCTGTCGCCTTTTTAAGTTAGTGTTTTTGGTTCCTTTTAAAAGCCATGAAACAGGGCATTGGAATTCAAAAACCAGTAGTCCCCATTTTATATCATCACGACAAGTGCCAAAACGTGCTGACTCAGCACCATACTTGCGCTATTTTCATTGAATGAACCTTGAGGCAAATCCATTGCCTACAATATTTGATGTTCTTCTGGATTTAGAAAAAATAAATTGGAAATGGAGAGATGAGATTGAAGAAATGTTCAGAAGCTTCACTTTATTGGGGTGTAGATCAAACAGAAGTGAATAAATTGACGTTACTCCTGATGCCATTAGCCCCTGAATCACTGTTTAAAATCAAACTTAGAAGAGCTTTCTAATGGGTGACTTTACAAAGTACTGATGTCTAATACAGAATGCTACATTGGATTTCAATATGCTTAGATTTCTGACAATGCAGAAAGATGCCATTCGGCCTATCAATTCTGCATCAACCCTCTGAACAGCATCCCACCCTAACCTTGTAATCATGCATTTCCCCTATTAATCCACCTAGCCTGTACATTACAAGCAATTTAGCATGGCCCATCGACCTAACCTGCACAATTTCGACTGCGGGTGAAAACCCAAGCACCTGGAGGAAACCCACACAAATACGGGGAGAATGTGCAAACTCCACACAGACATCACTCAAGACTGGAATTGAACCCAGGTCCCTGGAACTGTGAGGCAGCAGTGCTAATCACTGAGCTACCATGTCATCCTCCCAAAGTATTTCTGCAGTAAATGCAAATATTTCAGATTCAAAGCGGGTAATTACTCAATCAGAAAGGGGCGCATATATTACCTCCCAGAAGTGATTTTCACTGAGTCCCTTTTTCTGTTTAATTGGGAGTGCGTTTTCCACATGTACAAGGATTTCTGTGGGGACTCGAGAGAAAGAACTGATTGTGGAGGTGTCTGGAACAGGAACGGATACTCATAATTACCTTTGTGGAGATGATCTCAGCGCATTGCAGACTCTTATGACAGCCCTGTTATTTTCACCATTGACAAAATAATGTTTCTGCCCATACTGCTGAGTCACTTGATCATCCAAAAGGACTCCATTTCATCTAATGACTGTGACACATAGGATAGATTCTTTTTTCTGGACTGTATACTGATTTAACGCTGTTTTATGTAACGACCTAGTGTTTACCAAATCTACAGTCTAGTTTGCGAGCAATAAATTAACTCAGTTGCGATTAGAAATGTTCCTAATGTGTTCAATGAAGGGTTTTTAATTCTTTTTCAATATTCCTTCACAGGATGTGGGCGTCATCGGCTGGGCCAGCATTTATTGCCTATCCCTTATTACCCAAAGAGCAGTTAAGAGTCAACCCCATTACCGTGGGTCTGGAGTCATATGTAGGCCAGACCAGGTAAGGATGGCAGACTTCCTTCCCTAAAAGATATTAGTAAACTGGATGGGTCTTTATTTTTGATATGACAAATGATGATGGTTAGTTGCAGTGATCTGACTGAAGTCACCAAGCTCTTAAGAGGAAAATACAGTGTAGATAAAAATAAATTATTTCTACTAGTTGGTGATTCTAGGACAAGGGGCATTGTCTGAGAATTGGGACCAGATCGTTCAGGAGTGACATCAGGAAACACTTCTAAACACAAAGGGTGAGAGAGGTTTGGCATAGTCTTCCACAAACGGCAGGGGATGCTTGGTCAGTTTTTAAATCTGAGAGAGACAATTTTTTTTTCCAAACAAAGATATTGGTGGATACGGGCCAAAGGTAGGTATATGGAGTTAGGCCACACATCAGCCACAAACTCATTGAATAGCGGAACAGGTTGAAGGGAATAGATGCCCTGCTCCTGATCCAATCCTTGCTATGAGACTAGCATTTGTTTTTAAATTCTAGAACTGTTTTAAAAATTGAATTCAAACTTTACCATCTACTATTGTGAGGTTTGAGCCAATGTCCCCAGAACACCAGTGTGGAGATCTCACTTGTCATATTAGTGATGTTACCAATATGCCACCTCCTTTCCAAAAGCAACAGGCACATTTTCTTGCTGACTAAATGTATCATATTTGCAGGTGGCGTTCTGCAACATTAAATTCAACCTGTCACATTCTCAACGTGTTTCTCAGTTTTTCACCTTGGCTTTGATTCTCTTTAATCGCGCTCTCAGGCTCAGGCGGAGCTGAGCAACTTTCCCCTGCAACTTGTTCAACCCTGTTCCTAATTTAATCAGTAATGAAGTCTACAGCAATGACCCAAATATAATTTAACTCCAGTTTCCTGTGATTAGTTTTAATTTTCTTCATCATCCACAAATCTATGGTGCACATTCTGATGGAGATCTCCATTTCAAGCTTATCCTCTGTTGTGTTCTTACGATGATGAATAAACAATTGAGTTGCTCTACACTTTTTTTTAATTTTCATGTCCTTTTACTCTATTTGATTTTGTAAGGCTGTCATAATCTCTTGTACACTCACTGCTTCGTGCTGGCTGGCCAGGCTGTCGTTTTACACAGGGAATGACTGCTAGCTGGGGTCAGGTCAAACTCCACGACAGCCCAGCTGCTGCTGTGTTTTTCAGCTGAAATGCAGTTTGATGAAGTGAACGGTGTTGATCTGGGGTGAACATAAACCAGAGACTCAATCTAAATCAACAGAAATAACTGCCATTTTATTCGGTGATGTTTTGCATCTCATTTACTTGTATCTCACTTAAAATAAATTTGAGTTTTGATGGATTGTGAAATTATAAATTTCCTTGGAGCAGCGGAGACTGAGGGAAGACATGATGGTCCAGGTGACGTGATATATAAAATGATGAGGGGCACAGATAGAGCAGACAGGAAGGAATGTTTCCCCATAGTGGAGGGATCATTGGCCAGGGGGCATAGATGGAAGGCAAGGGGCAGGAGGTTCAGGGATGTGAGGAAAATTCTCTGTCACCCAGAAGGTAGTGGGAATCTGGACCTCACTGCCTATAAGGGTGGTAGAGACCAAAACCGTCATCACATTGAAAAAGGATTTAGATATGCGCTGGAATGCCAAGGCATACAAGACTATAGTCCAAGTGCCGGAAAATGGGGCAAGAATATTAGGTGGTTGTTCTTGACAGGTACAGACTTGATGGGCCAAAGGTCTTTTTTCTGTGCTGTAGGCCTCTATAATGCTATGACAAAGTAAACTTTGCATTAATATCTCTTACAGCACCTTGAGTCTGTTTTCAGTCATTCAATTGGGGAAGGCGATGGCCTAGCGATATTATCGCTGAACTGTTAATCCAGAGACTCAGATAATGTTCTGGGAACCTGGGTTCGAACCCTGCCATGGCAGATGATGGAATTTGAATTCAATAAATATCTGGAATTAACAGTCTAATGATGACCATGAATCCATTGTCGATTGTTGGAAAAACCTATCTGGTTCACTAAGGCCCTTTAGGGAAGGAAACTGCCATCCTTACCTGGTCTGGCCTACATGTGACTCCAGACCCACAGCAATGTGAAGGACTCTGAACTGCCCTCTGGGCAATTAGGGATGGGCAATAAATGCTGCCTAGCCAGCAATGCCCTCATCCCATGAATGAATAAAGAAAAAAAAAATAAGATTGTTGCTGGTCTTTGACCTCAGTTCCACTTAACCCACCTCAACCGTCCCTTTATCCCTTGATTTAGAGTCATAGAGTAATACAGCATAGAAACAGGCCCCTTGGCCTACTATGTCTATGCTGACCAACATACACCAAGCTACATTAATCTTATTTACTTGCACTTGCTCCATTGTATATTATATCCTGGCATTATAAGTGCTCATCCAGATGTTCTTAAAAGTCCCAGTGGGACAATTAAGAGTAGCCCACAGTTCTCTGGAACGGGAGTCACACATAGGCCAGACCAGGTAGATTTCCTTCTCTGAAAGGCATTGGTGAACCAAATGGATTTTTATGATAATCAAAGCAGTTACATGCCCACGATGAGACCAATCTTTTCTTATTCCAGATTTTTATTGAATTCAAATTTTCTCATCTGTCATGGTAGGATTTAAGGCACCATACCAGGGAAAACTGGGCTTTAGGATTGCTAGCCTCCAGTGACATTCCCATTAGGCACACCCTCCCCTGTTCAGGAGGAAAGAGAAGAGGGCTGTTTTCCCCAAACATCAATAGACATTGCTATTGTTCATTCCCAGGAGTTTAGAACTTTGTTTCTTTCTGTTTTCTTAAGTTTTCTCCCATGGTTACAGAATAAAATAGAAATTTACGGCCATGTGTACTTTTGCATGAAAAATACAGTGAGAATCTTTATAAGTCATCCTGCCACAGCCCATAAATCAATGTCAGAGTCATACATAATAAAAAAAACAAAAAGTAAAATTAAGACAAAGGCGATGATTAATTCTGGCATTGGAACATTCCAGGAAGACAATGGTTTGTTATGAAATCCCTGTTCAGGTATAGTGTGGTTAAATGCCAATCAAAAACACATTTGTTTTGTGCAAAACCTCCATAGTTTCACAAGACCTGCCATCTTTGGCTTATTGGGAATGTAACTTCAAGCTTTGGAATGGCTTCCTGCATGAAACTGCATGGAGGTACAAATAGAAACAAACACAATGAGACCATGGCTCTGAAATTAATCTGCTCACCTTGATCATGTAGCTCCATGTGACATTTAGAAGATGCAGCTTCATGTGTGGGCTTCAGCAGAAACCCACAGGGCAGGAAAGAGTTAAAATAAACTTAATTGTATCAGGGTTAAAGTTTCTAGCTGTTACTTACAGATCATTTTCAAGTGCCTGCTCCGATAGGTCAAACAAAACTCTTAAGGGAAACAGATGCTAATTGTTAAAAAATTACCATAAGAAAACCCTTGTAAAAAACCTCTATTGATTATAATGAGTATCTGATAACTGTAGTACTTAGTATCTGGTACAATCTGGTATAAAAAGAAGCCATGTCTACTGTCTGTGAGAAAACAGAAAGAGAGAGAGAGAGATCAAGCTCGTGTCTAAGCTCAGAACCATGTAACAGCAAGCGCTCTAAATAAAAGACAATGAAAGGCCATGTTACTGTCTCTCTATCTCTCATACCGGTTCATGGCACGAGAAGATCCTCAACAACATGGTGTAGTCAGCAGGATCACAGGAACAGTTCCACTTTCCACACAATCATCGCTTCGTTCTACAGTGAGGTACAGATTCCTCTTTGCTAAAAGTCCTTGGGTGAAGGCCAGACCCCTTCTTTTTGGAAAGTGAATCTATTTACAGTGGATTCTACTTAAAGGGAGATGTCCCCATCAATAATTTGCTAAAAATTATCTATAAGAATTCATAGCTGAGAAACATAAGAGAGTGGTGATAATGGCTGAGAAACTACCTACAACAGTAAAGGGTGGGCAGCCACTGCTGGATATATCAGAGATAGAACTTTTACAAAGCTTAAAGAATATATCGAGTGACAATTCGACCTCTCTTCAACACTAACTGAAATCTCAAAGAAATATGGAACCTCTTTGGGACAATGGTCCCTGGATGATATAAAGCAAGTTTGGGGAGAAACAATCCAAATCAGGGATAATAAATGAATGGAGATAGTAGGAACTGCCGATGCTGGAGAATCTGAGATAAAATGTTGTGGAGCTGGATGAACACAGCAGGCCGAGCAGCAGCAGAGGAGCAGGAAAGCTGACGTTTTGGGTCGAGACCTTTCTTCAGAAAATAATAAATGAATCCCTCGGTCCCTGTGTGTCACGCAACAGCTAAGGCAAAGGCAAGAAATCATCAATAAGTCAAATCATGACAGAGAAAATAATAGCCTTAAACATCAACTGCCCAATGTCTGTAGTGCATTAAAAACTACCAAAGAAGGACTGACAAAGGCACTAAGGGAAATTGAAGTAAGGCTGAGGACCATATCCTGGCCCCATTTATAGACCTCCGCCCTGTAATCATTCCCCAAGCTGACCCAAGGCCCTGTTAGGCCCTGTCTCAGATTCCGACCCCAAAAAGGAAGAAGCACAGGAGCCCTCAGCCCAAATGCAACCAGCCTGATATGAGCAGACTAAAGGCCATAAGGAAACCGATTAGATGCAGATGGCAAACTGATGGGCAGAAGCCGACATGATTTTAGGAAATGGGTTCTCCATGAACTTCCCAACCCCAAATTGGTTGAACGATGGTCAACCGTTGAACGATAGCTGAACAACTTGTAAAAAAATCTTTATAAAATATACATTATCTATCCACTATACAAAGAAGCCCAACAGGTTCAGCTGATCACTAGAGCAGTCTTTAAGTTGTTCCAGCAACATCACCTGATCCCTCACTGTTAGGGAATTCCAACCGGAGGAGTTTTGGGCAGGGGCACCCCCTTTTGGATGTCTCCGCTTCTGTCTGCAATTCTTCCTCTCGTGGTCATTATGGCCACATTTAAAACAGTGTTCGGGGCATTTATCAGGATTACCCCCAGGATTAGGGGAGGGTGCTGCTGCATGCATAACCCGCAATTTAGATTCCACATCCCTTTCCAAATGGCTGGCTTCATTAATCAGGAAGGCCAAATCATATCTGGACTCATACTCCCAATCTCCATGTTGTAGAGTTCAGGCTTCAAGCCAGCGATAAAGGCTGCTTTGAGGGAACAATGGGTTTGCCCCTCTACTCCCTCCGGGGTGTCATTGTGGGCCAAGCCTGAATTCTAATAGATCTTTCAGCAAAATCCCTCACGTCCTCAGTGCCCCTTTGTTAGCGAGATGATATTTTTGTCCAGTCAGTTTTAGGAGGACCATATTCACATAGCCAATCACGGAGAGCTTCCCATCCCTTATCCACATCGTGGTCATTTTGTCCCAGCCTGTCCTTTACTTTCCTAAACAATCATGCTCTGGCCGTGGAACCTACCATGGCTGTAAGAATTTGGACCCCATCTAACGGATGGAGTTTCCCCAATTCTGACCAGGTCTTGTGTCCTCCCTTTCTCGGTGGTGGCAGTTCTTTGGACCATCGTTCTGATGGATCTTACTAAAAAGTAGAGACACTCTCCCGCTTCCTGTTGGCCCCTGTGTGTGCAGCCTTAGAACCACAATGTGATGGCTACTACGTACAAGTGGGGGTAGCTGATAGAGAAATTGATTACCTCATAGACACAGGGGTCAAATTAATATGGCCCCCTTTGACTGAAGCACGTCTTTACCTTTGGATGGAGTGAATAGAATGGTCATAGGCAAGACTCCACATCAAAAGGCTGTACCCATCCCGGTCAGACTGGGCCCATATGAAATTATCGCCCACTTGTGGGTTGTCCTGGTCCAGCAGGCCCTGTTAGGAATGGATGTCCTCACACAGATAAACTCATCCATCCATTTTAACAACAGCCACGTCACCTGGTCCATCGGACATCTGTCCCTTGGGGAATAGCATGATCACCCCATCTGGGCTAAATCTAAGAATGACTGTGACCTTTTGCAGATGCCCCCTGTTACCTTTAAGGGAGTCACTCCCCCTTTTACTCAGTGATTGATTCCTCGCTCAAGTACTGTCAAGACCTAACCACAGCTGTCAGTTCTGCTTCCCGATAGGTGTCAGTAGCCTGGGACAAATCCCTGGAAGGTGGACATGATTTGGTTCCTGGCATTTGGGTCTACGTCAAGAAGCTACAAAAAGAACCTCAAGGCCCTAAGTGGGAAGGACCCTATCAAGTCCTGCTAACCACACAAGCAGCGGTGAAAGTCCAAGGGAAGAAAGTGTGGATCCACGCATCACAAGTAAAGCGAACATTGTATGACAGCTCAACATGATGCAGTTGATTTTGGGACTGATTTCGGTTTTGTTTTGACTAATGAACAGTCATGTTACGAAATGGGAGTTGAATGTTAGCACGTTTTGTATCTGTCTCACACCGATGCAGCCAAGTACAATGTGTTCAGGTGCTGGGTCTGTTCCCAAATCCTGACACATTCCATGAGGGCATCCCTTTGCGTCCCATTTACTGACCTTGCGGACATCTGCTAGGAGGTTGGCAAACTCTAATATCCCCTTGAAAATAATCAATGGAGTTGGGCAACGGGGAATGGCTGGGCTCCCTGGCCACTAGCATTGTTCAAGGCATCATTAATTTTATCGTAATTATCTTGGCTCTACACATTTGCTTGCAATGCTGGTCTGCATGTATTCAGCAATTGGTACAAATGGTCTTTGAAATCATCTCCAAAGCTGTTAGACTCATACATTTAGCCTTTTAATTTGTGCTTCTGTCAGTAGCTGTGACAGAATCAAAGGGGGAAGTTGTGGGGTTCAGCAGAAACACACAGGGCAGAAAAGAGTTAAAATAAACTTAATTGTATCAGAGAAACTTAATTGCATCAGGGTTAAAGGTTTTAGCAGTTACTTACTGGTCATTTTCAAGTACCTTCCCCATTAGGACAGGCAAATCCCTTAAGGGAAACAGATACTATTTGTTAAAGAAGATGCTTCCATTGGTAGGAGACACTAGGGCCTGAGGGCACAGCCTTAGACAAAAGGGAAGACCTTTTAGAATGGAGACAAGGAGAAACCTCTTCATCCAGAGAGTGGTGAATCTATGGAATTCACTGCCACACAAGGCTGTGGAGACCAGGTCATTGAGAATATTTAAGACTGAGATAGATAGGTTCTTGATTATCAAGGGGATCAAGGGTTACAGGGAGAAAGCAGGAGAATGGGGTTGAGGAACTTATCAGCCATGATTGAATGGCAAAGCAGACCCGATGGGCCAAATGGCCTAATTTCTGCTCCTATGTCTTATGGTCTTAATTACAGTAAGAAAGCACTGTCTAAAAACCCTTTAGTGATTACATTGAGGATCTGATAACTGTAGTATTTTGTATCTGGTATAATCTGGTCTAAAAAGAAGCCGCTCTATGCTCTGTAAGAAGAGAGAAAAGAGAAAGTTCCAGCTCGAGCTTAAAGCTCAGAACCATGTAACAGCAAGCTCTCTGAATAAAGACAATTGAGGGCTGTGT
The DNA here is from genome assembly GCA_024137785.1 of Ginglymostoma cirratum. Lineage (NCBI taxonomy): Eukaryota > Metazoa > Chordata > Chondrichthyes > Orectolobiformes > Ginglymostomatidae > Ginglymostoma > Ginglymostoma cirratum. Next base: position 1,525,001 of record JAHRHZ010000045.1, on the reverse strand, counting down.
TGCCATCTCTCTGTCTCTCACTCCTATTCGCAGTACAAGAAGAACCTCAACAATATGAGCTAACAAGCATGGGGCTGGATGAACACAGCAGGTCAAGCAGCATCATAGGAGCAGGAAAACTTGACGTTTCGGGCCTAAACCCTTCATCAGAAATGGGGGAGGGGAAGAGGGTTCTGAAATAAATAGGGAGAGAGGGGGAGGCAGATAGAGGATGGATAGAGGAGAGGATAGGTGGAGAGGAGGCAGACAAGTCGAAGTGGCGGGGATGGAGCCAGTAAAGGTGAGTGTAGGTAGGGGGGTAGGGAGGAGATAGGTCAGTCCAGGGAGGACGGACAGGTCAAGGGGGCGGGATGATGTTAGTAGATAGGGTGGGGGTGTGGCTTGAGGTGAGAGGAAAAACAGGTTAGGGAGGTGGAGATGAGCTGGGCTGGTTTTGGGATGTGGTTGGGGGAGGGGAGATTTTGAAGCTTGTGAAATCCACATTGATGCCATTGGGCTGCAGGGTTCCCAGGCTGAATATGATTTGCTGTTCCTGCAGCCTTCGGGTGGCATCACTGTGGCATTGTAGGAGGCCAAGGATGGACATGTCATCTGAGGAATGGGAGGGGGAGTTGAAATGGTTCGCA
>JAHRHZ010000045.1:1478754-1503780 GCA_024137785.1 Ginglymostoma cirratum | reverse complement strand
CTCCACACTGTGTTATCTCTGACTCCAGCGTCAGCAGTTCTTACTATTTCATGGTATTATGAAAGAGTTTTTTCACACAGCAAGTAGTTAAGGTCTGGAATGCACTGCCTGAAATGTAGTGGGGCCAGATTCCATTAAGGCGTTTAAGAGGGGTTGTAGACTTGCTCACCGAGCCATCCCCCTGCTAGGTAACATCGTCAGTGTGCCTCCGGTGAAGTGTCGGTGTTCTGTCCCACTTGTTATTTATATGTTTGCTTGGGGGGGGGGTGGTTGGCATCACTTCCGGTTCCGTTTTTCAGTGGTTTGTATATCGGGTCCAGTTCAATGTCTTTGTTGATGGAGTTCCGGTTGGAATGCCAAGCTTCCAGGTCTATAAATGACAAGCAGGACAGAACACCGACACTTCACTGACGATGTTACCTAGCAGGGTGATGAAACGTCTGCAACCAAACAAACCAGCTCGGTGAGCAAGTCTACAACCTCATCCACAGCCCGAGCTACAAATCTTCTCAAAAACTTTAAGCATTTGAGAGGGGCATTGGATAGTTATTTGGATCAAATAGTGTGCAGGAGATAGGGGGAAAAGGCAAGAGTTTGACTCTAGGTAATGATACTCATTGGAAGAGCCAGAGCAGGCAGAATGGACTGAATAGCCTCCTTCTGCACCATAACAATTTTTTGGTTCAGTGACTAAAACATTGGTCATGCTAAATTGCCTGTTGTGCTCAGGGCTGTGCAGGCTAGGTAGATAACCTATGGGAAATGCAGGGTACAGTGATAGTGTAGGGGGTGGGTCTGGGTGGGATGTTCTTCGGAGGGCCAGTGTGGACTCAATGGGCTGAATGGCCTGCTTCCACATTGGAGAGATCCTATGATTTTATGATCCTATGAAAACACAGTTGAAGACACAAAACAAAACAACCTTATCCATCATCCTGAAAACATAGAGTAGGTTCCAGTAAAGGTTAGCTGGACTAAAGCCGGGTAGCTAAAAAAAACCCCACCAGTTTGTGCCCTCTCCTTCCTTTTCCTTTCACAGGTGGGAACAATTTCTCCCCTTCCACTCCATCCAGACCCGTCTCCCATTTCATTTGCAGGAATTGTTGACTTTTTTTCCTGGAGAGCTTTGAGAAATAGCTGTTAAACAATACTCAGAATGGTTTTCTCACAATTCACACCTAAATCCTTTCTCTGGTTGACACAGTGTAAAATGATGACATTCAAAATATCGACAGAGGAATATAAACTAAACGTATACGTTGTTGCCCCAGGTTGTTACTAACATTAACAGGAATGAATGAGACAGCTTAACAACTGGTTTTCTATTTGAAAATATTTGTTGTCAACTCTGCAGAGAAACCTGGGGCTCCTGGGATGGTACATTTGTTGCTGAATTTAATGGTCAAACTTCACCTTCAATGTTTTAATTCAGTTTTCTACTTAGGAGCTCGTCAGATTGACAGGCTCCCGGACTGTTTAGGGTAATCTTGGATTTCTTTGCTGGGTGGCATGAAGGCTCAGTGGTTAGCACTGCTGCCTCACAGCGCCAGGGACCCGGGTTCGATTGCCACCCTTGGGTGACTGTCTGTGTGGAGTTTGCACATTCTCCCCGTGTTTGCGTGGGTTTCCTTCGGGTGCTCCAGTTTCCTCCCACAGTCCAAAGATGTGCAGGTTAGAAAGATTGGCCATGCTAAATTGTCCTGTAGTGTTCAGGGATGTGTAGATTAGGTGTGTTATAGGGGGGAATGGGTCTGGGTGGGATGCTCTGTGGGTCATTGTGGACTTGTTGGCCGAAGGGCCTGTTTCCATGCTGTAGGGATTCTATGAAAGGCTGTGGCGTACTGGTAATTCATTAGACAACTAATCTGAAGGTACTGGGGACATTGGTTTGAAGTCCCACTATTGGTGATATTTGCATTTAACAATGATTTTTAGAAATAATCTGGAATGTCAAACTGATCTAACTGCATTCACGTAACCATTGTTGTTAAAACCCGCCTGATTCACTAAAACCCCGCCATCTTTTCCCAGTCAGGCCTACATGTGACTTGAGACCCTCAACTGCCCTTTGGAATTGCCCAGCAGTCATCAGTTCAAGGGTAATTAGGAATGGGCAACAAATGCAGCTTTACCAGGAGCACTCATCTTCCATGATTGAATGGTTAAAAAAAAAATTCCTTGGCTCTTCTTCTGATGCAGAAAAGTTTACACCATTCCTACATCTCTTCAGAACCTCTCTCACTTTCTGTCTGGTAGTTTTACCATAGCAATTACTTCCTGCCACCCAGACTTCCATTAGAGACAAGATCTGCAGTGAGGGAAGATTCTGTCGCATCCTGGGTATTAACTTCTACTCTTAACCTATCACCATTGCTTCTTCCTCTGACTGTACTCTGTCCACCAATCCAGTGGTATACACTTTGCTCCTGCCCCTTAACTACTGTCCCAATCTTCGGCTGCTCCATTTAGTCAATTTGTCTTACGGAGGGAAATTTCATAATTTGCACAGAAAGGGGATTGAGTCACTGGGCAAATTGTCTCTACCCTATCACCATGGTTGGACAATTCTTGGCTACGTCTCAGAGAGTTATAAAGTCATAGATTCATACCGCATGGAAATAGATCATTCGTTCCATCACGTCTGCACCAACCAGGTGTCCCAATCTGACCTAATTCCATTTGCCAGCATTTGGCCCACTTTGCTCCAAACCTGAGATAACAAGGTGTAGAGCTGGATGAACACAGCAGACGAAGCAGCATCACAGGAGCAGGAAAGCTTGACGAATCGGGCCTAGACCCTTCATCAGAAATGGGGGAGGGGAAGAGGGTTCTGAAATAAATAGGGAGAGGGGGGAGGCGGATAGAAGATGGATAGAGGAGAGGATCGGTGGAGAGGAGGCAGACAAGTCAAAGAGGCGGGGATGGAGCCAGTAAAGGTGAGTGTAGGTGGGAAGGTAAGGAGGAGATAGGTCAGTCCAGGGAGGACGGACAGGTCAAGGGGGCGGGATGATGTTAGGAGATAGGAGATGGGGGTGGGGCTTGAGGTGGGAGGAGGGGATAGGTGAGAGGAAGAACAGGTTAGGGAGGCGGGGACGATCTGGGCTGGTTTTGGGATGCGGTAGGGGGAGGGGAGATTTTGAAGCTTGTGAAATCCACTTTGATACCATTGGGCTGCAGGGTTCCCAGGCTGAATATGATTTGCTGTTCTTCAGCCTTTGGGTGGCATCATCGTGGCATTGCAGGAGGCCCAGGATGGACATGTCATCTGAGGAATGGGAGGAGGAGTTGAAATGGTTCGCGACTGGGAGGTGCAGTTGTTTGTTGCGAACTGAGCGCAGGTGTTCTGCAAAGCGGTCCCCAAGCCTCCGCTTGGTTTCCCCGATGTAGAGGAAGCCACAACGGGTACAACGGATGCAGTATACCACATTGGCAGATGTGCAGGTGAACCTCTGCCTGATGTGGAAAGTCTTCTTGGGGCCTGGGATTGGGGTGAGGGAGGAGGTGTGGGGGCAGGTGTAGCACTTCCTGCGGTTACAAGGAAAAGTGCCGGGTTTGGTGGGGCTGGAGGGGAGTGTGGAGCGGACAAGGGAGTCACGGAGAGAGTGGTCCCTCCGGAAGGCAGATAAGGGTGGGGAGGGAAAAATGTCTTTGGTGGTGGGGTCTGATTGCAGATGGCGGAAGTGTCGGAGGATGATGCGTTGGATCCGGAGGTTGGTGGGATGGTACGTGATGACGAGGGGGTTTCTTTGTCGGTTGTTATTGCGGGGACAGGGTGTGAGGGATGTGTTCCGGGAAATGCGGGAGACACGGTCGAGGGCGTTCTCGACCACTGTGGGGGGGAAATTGCGGTCCTTGAAGAATGAGGACATCTGAGATGTACGGGAGTGGAATGTCTCATCCTGGGAGCAGATGCGGCGGAGGCGAAGGAATTGGGAATAGGGGATGGCATTTTTGCAGGAGGGTGGGTGGGAGGAGGTGTATTCCAGGTAGCTGTGGGAGTTAGTGGGCTTGAAATGGACATCGGTTTCTAGGTGGTTACCCGAGATGGAGACAGAGAGGTCCAGGAAGGAGAGAGAGGTGTTAGAGATGGTCCAGGTGAACTTCAGGTTGGGGTGGAATGTGTTGGTGAAGTGAATGAACTGTTCGAGCTCCTCGTGGGAGCACGAGGCGGTGCCGATACAATCATCAATGTAACGGAGGAAGAGATGGGGTTTAGGGCCAGTGTAGGTACGGAAGAGGGATTGTTCCACGTAACCTACAAAGAAGCAGGCATAGCTTGGGCCCATGCGGGTACCCATGGCCACCCACTTTGTCTGTCGGAAGTGGGAGGAATTGAAAGAGAAGTTGTTGAGGGTGGGGACGAGTTCGGCTAAGCGGATGAGGGTGTCAGTGGAGGGGGATTGGTCAGGTCTGCGGGACAGGAAGGAGTGGAGGGCCGGAGGCCGTCTGCATGGGGAATACAGGTGTATAGGGACTGGACGTCCATCGTAAAAATGAGGTGTTGGGGACTGGGGAATTGGAAGTTCTGGAGGAGGTGGAGGGCGTGGGTGGTGTCACGGACGTAGATAGGGAGTTCCTGGACCAAGGGGGTGAAAATGGAGTCTTGGTAGGTGGAGATAAGTTCGGTGGGGCAGGAGCAGCTGGAGACAATGGGTCGACCAGGGCATTCAGGTTTGTGTATTTTGCAAAGGAGATAGGAGCGGGTGGTGTGCGGTTGGGGAACGATGAGGGAGGCACAGTTGTCGCATGGCACACTGACTTCTACATCGCTGAGGCCAGGCGCCAACTCTCCGACACCTCCTCCTACCGCCCCCTGGATCATGACCCCACCCCTGAGCACCAAACCATCATCTCCCAAACCATCCACAACCTCATCACCTCAGGTGACCTCCCGCCCACCGCCTCCAACCTCATCGTTCCCCAACCCTGCACAGCCCGCTTCTATCTCCTTTCAGCCTTTCCCTATAGCTCAAGCCTGCAATTCTGGCAACATCCTTGTAAATATTTTCTGCACCTTCTCAAGTTTAACAACACCTTTCCTGTAGAAGGGCAACCAGAGTTGTATGCATTACTCTAAAAGTGGTCTCAACAGTATTCTGTCCAACCGCAACATGACATCCCAACACATATACTCAATATCCTGACCAATGAAGGCAAGCATGCTAAACATCTTCTTCACCGCTCTGTCTACTTATGACTCCACTTTCAAGGAATTTTGCACCTGTATCCCTCGGTCTCTTTGTTTGACAACATACCCCAGGGCCCTGCCATTAACTGTATAAGTTCTGCCCTACGAAAATGCAACACCTCATGTTTATCTAAACTAAAGTCTGTCCGTCACCCCTCGACCCATTGGCCCATCTGATCAATGTCCCATTGTACTCTGAGATAGTCTCCTTCACTCTCCACTACACCACTTATGTTGGTGTCATTTACAAACATACTAACCAAACCTCATACTCACATCCAAATCATTTCTATAAATGACAAAAAGCATTGGACCCAGCGTCAATCCTTGTGGCACACTGCTGGTCACAGATCTCCAGTCTGAAAAACAACTCTCTACCACCAACTGCTTTTTCCTACTTTCAAGCCAATTTTGTACCCAATTAGCTAGCTCCCATGTGATCTGACCTTACTAGCCAGTCTACCATATGGAATGTTTTCAAATGCCTTGCTGAAGTCCATATAGACAACATTTACTGTTCTGCCTTCTTCAATCATCTTTGTCACCTCTTCAAAAAACTCAATCAAGTTAGTGAGTTCCCACACACAAAACCATGTTGACTATCCCTAATCAGTCCTTGCCTTTCTAAATGTATGTAAATCCTGTCCTGCAGGATCCCCTCCAACAAATTACCCACCACTGACACCAGGCTCACTGGTCTGTAGTTCCCTGGTTTTTCCTTACAGTTATTTATAAATACTGGCACCACATTAGCCCACCCTCCAGACTTTCAGCACCTCACCTATGGCTATTAATGATACAAATATCTCAGCAAGGTACCCAGCAATCACTTCCCGCAGAGTTCTAGGGTACACCTGACCAGGTCACGGGGATTTATCCACCTTTATGTATTTTAAGAAGTCCAGCACCTCCTTTTCTGTAATATAAACTCTTTTCAAGACATTATGAATCATTTCCCCAACTTCTCCAGCTTCCATATTCTTAGAGTCTTAAAGCCATAGAGTCCTACAGCATGCAGACAGGCCCTTCGGCCCAAACTGGTCCATGCCGACCAAAATGTCTATCCACATTATCCCATTTCCCCGCACTTGGCCCATTTCCTTCTAAACCTTTCCTATCCATGTATTTGTCCAAATGCCTTTTGAATATTGTTAATGTACCTGCCTCAACCACTTCCTCAGGCAGTTCATTCCATATGCGTACCACTCTCTGTGTAGAAAAGTTGCCCTCAGGTCCCTATATATTATTTCCCCTCTTACCTTAAACTGATGCCCTCTGGTCCTCAATTCCTCAACACTAGGAAAAAGACTGAGTTCATTCACCCTATCCATGCCTTTCATGATCTTATACACTTCTGTAAGGTCCCCCTTAGTCTTCTATACTCTAAACAAAGAAGCCCCAGCTTGTCCAACCTCTCCCCATAACTCAGTCCCTTGGGACCTGGCAACATCCTTGTAAATTTCTTCTGCACTCTTTCCAGTTTAATAACATCCTTCCTATAGCAAGGTGACCAAAGCTGAACACAATTCTCCAAGTATGGCCTCACCAATGTCATGTACAACTGCATCATAACTTCCCAGCTTCTACACTCAATGCCCTGACTGATGAAGGTCAGTGTGTCAAAAGCCTTCTTCACTGCCCTGTCTATCTGTGACTCCACTTTCAGTGACACCGGAACTCTAAGATCCCTCTCTTCCACTACACTCCTTAAGGCCCTACCATTCACCATGAAACTCCTACCTGGATTTGCCTTTCCAAAATGCAACAACTCACACTTATCTATATTAAACTCCACTTGTAATTTCTCAGCTCACTTCCCCAGCTGATCAAGATCCTGCTGCAATTTCTGATAACCTTCCTCACTGTCCATGATACTGCCTATTTTAGTGTCATCCTTCTCCAGAGTAAATACTGACGAGAAATACTCGTTTAGTTTCTCATCCATCTCTTGTGGTTCCACAAATAGATGGTCACGTTGATCTTTAAGGGGCTCTATTCCCTCTCCAGTTACTCTTTTGCCCTTAATGTGCTTATAGAATCCTTTAGATTCTCCTTGACTTTATTTGCCAAAGCTTCCTCATGTCCTCTTTTTGCCATCCTCAATTCCCTCTTGAGCATAACTCCTACTGCTGTTATACTCCTCTCGGGATTCACCCAGCTGTCAATCCTGATACATGCCTCTTTCTTTATCTTGACTGGAGCCTCAATTTCTCTTATCATCCAGCATTTCCTACATCTACCAGCTTCACTCTTCACACTAACAGGAACATACTGTCTTTGAACTCTCATTATTTCCTTTTAGAGGCCTCCCACCACCTAACTGTCTCTTTGTCTGCGAACAGCCTTGCCAAATCGACTTTGGAAGTTCCAGCCTATTACCAACAAAGTTGGCTTTACTGCAATTTAGAACTTTAACGCTTTGATCAGTTCTATCCTTTTCCATAACTATTTTAAAACTAATACAATTATTAGCACTTGCTGGACAGTGCTCCCCCATTCACACCTCCGTAACTTGTCTCCCTTATTTCCCAACAGAAAGTCAAGTATTGTTCCTTCAAAGCAGTACATGTTCAAATGCATCCAGACCTGGACAATATCTAGAAATGGGCAGGCAACAGACAACTAAAATTCGCACTACACAAGTACGAATTTAACCACAGACATGTAAAGTTCAATGGCATTTCCATAGTTGAATATGGTTACAAGAGTAGAAGAGGCTACGATTCTGTCACGATTAACTCACCGCCTGGCTTGCCAAAGCCCGTCCACCATCTACAAGGCACAGGTCAGGAGTGTGATGGAATACTCTTCACTTGCCTGGATGGGTGCAGCTTCAACAACACACAAGGAGCTTGACACCATCCAGGATAAAGCAACCAGCTTGACTGGTACTACATCCATAAACATCCCTTCCCTCTACCACCAAAGCCCAGTCACAAAAGTGAGCACTACCTACAAGATGCACTGCAGAAATTTGCCAAAGATTCTTAGACAGCACCTTCCAACTCACAACCACTTCCAGCTGGAAGGACAAGGGCAGTAAATACATAAGAATACCTCACCCTGCAAGTTCCCCTCCAAGCCACTCACCATCCTGAGTTGGAAATATACCATCGTTTCTTCGGTATCGCTGGGCCGAAATCCTGGAATTCCCTTCTTAATGGCATTATGGGCCTAGATACAGCAGGTGGACAGCAGCGGTTCAAGAAGAGAGCTCACCACCACCTTCTCAAGGGCAACTAGGGATGGGCAAGAAATGCTGGCCAGCCAGTGACCCCACGTCCCATGATTGAATTAGTAAAGGCATTAGTGAAGCCCAATGAGAATAATTAGAGCATTTTCCAAATTTATAATTGTAGTGTTCATTATTTTGCACAATTTAAATAAAAGAACTTGTAAATAAATTACATGTTGTTATAAAAACACGATTAACCGTGTTCCTGGTTTATTTTAGCACATGTTTAACACCCTCTCTGGGCTTGATAGAAATTTCCAAACAATGGGCTGCAACAATGGTTTGTTTACGGTTTCAAACTGCGTTTTTGTTATAATCTTACTGACAATTTTTTAGTTTCCAGGTACTTCTGTATCTCCTTTAATTTTAAGCTGTTCAGACCATGTTTGACAAAGCACCACATCTTTGACATTGATTTGCTTTCTGATTGATTATTACAAGAAGGAACTGTGGCATTATGTTAAATTGCATATCTTTCATGTTCCGCGGCAGTGTTCAGCTGATATTCATGTTCAGTTACCTCAGCATCTGCTCCAACATAACCTTTCAGCTCGTTTCCATTCAAACACATGATTACTATAGACGCTGATGCTTAAAGGATGATGTGTAATATTCATGAGGACAACATCCGGTAAATGAGTTGATTGAAACATAAAGCACTGAATTTCTTCTATAGTGTCCATTATTATTTGTGTAAATGCTCATTGTGCATGATTAATCACCTGCCTGGTACTAATGCATATTTCAATACAGTCTTGGTTGGGACATGCATCATCTGCCATACAACTGTAAAATGGTGATTTGAAAAAGCTTTGTATTGCTCAACTATTTTCAGAGAGAATTTCAGACTTGTCATCTTGAACATTGAAAACTTTAAGATATAATAACGAACTAAATTAATATTCTCAAGTATTTTGCTTTTCAACACCATTTTCAATTAAATAAATGACTGCTGATGTGTGTGAATTTTACTTCCTCTGATTAACTTTCAATTAACCTTCAGCTTGTAAACAGGTCTTGAAAATATCATTTGTCAGGGCCAACTGGCTTTCCAGCTCATGCAGTAAGACTAAAAATAACTTACATATTGGGAGAAAGCTGCATAAACATCACAACTGTCTCCATATGTAAACCACATCAATGTTTAATACACAATGTATTCAAACCCAGAAGTATTGCTGTTGATGGACAGTTTGGGCAACAAACGACAGTAAAGATTAACCTTTATAAAAGGTTAAATGCTTTTGCACCACTTAAAACATGAAAGAGGATTTGGAAGAGATTGGAAAAGGGATTTGAACATGGATTCCTGATGGAAGTTAACTCAGTCTTCAACCTAAAAACAGCAAAGATCCACAGCAATTTAGAGAAGGGCAAGAGGAAGGTTGGAAAACAAAGCAGTTTAGACATCATAGGAGTCACAGATCTAAGGGCAAACAGTGTGTTTATATTAATGGTTGTAGAGATGTCCAGGGAGAGTGTCAATATGATGTGTAATTAGCAGAATAGAAGACAGCTGGACTAAGAGCAGCACCAAGAAAACAAGACACGTGAGGTCGGGTTGAGTGGGGAAGTGAGATGGTAGGAGAAGGCAATAAAAATAAATGGAGGACAGTGGTCATTCTCTAAAGCTGCTGAGCTGCATGTTGAGTCCTAAGGCTGTAAACAGTCCAAGCAAAAATTGAGGGGCTATGCCTCCAGTTTGTGTTCAGCTTCACCGGAACAATGAACATGAAAACGAAAGCAAGGTGGTGTAGGAATTGGCAAGTAGAGGCAATGCTTGCAGACTGAGCGGTGGAGTTCCACAAACTAATCTCCCAGGCTCCGTTTGATGTCCTCAGTTAAAGAAGACTACATTGTGAGCAGCAAACACAGTGGACTAGTGTGTAAGACACACAATCAAACTGCTGTTTCAACTGGAAGAAGTGCGAGGCCTTTCACAGTGAGGACAGAAGAGTTAAAGGGACAAGTGTTACCTATGCTGTGATTGCATGGGAAGGTGGAATGGGAGGAGGATTGGGGGTTGGGGAAGGAAATCTGCTAGCCTTATCTGTTCTGGCCTATGTGTGAGTTCAGACCCACAGCAATGGTGTTCCTTCTTATCTGTCATCTGGGCATTTGGGGATGGGCAATAAATACTTAGTCTGCAATGCTCACATCCCGTGAATAAATTCTAAAAAATCTACTTTGGACCTATCTTTCTTCTCTACAAACATTATCATTCTTGTTTTTGGATGTCTGTGTCTCTCACTTTGTTTGCCCTCTAACCTTACCTGACCTTTCCTTCTGTCCACTTGATTCTATCTGCTTTTTTTCTAAATTGGGAAACCTATCTCTTTTCCGACTTTCTCTTCAGTTCTGAAGAAGAGTCATACTGAACACAAAAATGTTCACTCTGTTTTTCACTGCTCAGCTGGTGCCAGACTTAATAAGTTTCTCCAGCGATGTCTGTTTTTATTTCACCTGCTCTGCTAACTGTTATGGTAGTTCTCTTTTTTGAATTGCAAAAAAAGGCTCCTTTTGTGCCTCACGGATTGAAAGTAGCATCTTTGTGCTGCAGTATCCTGTAAAAATTGTTTGCCCATTTCCCATAAAATAGAAGCAATGCAACCTTGAATGAATATCAACGTGAGATTTCAGTTTGAGTTTGTACTAATTCTGCAAATAATGAATGATTGAGACAAACATTTTTGTAATCTTTGGACACATCTGCAAGAAGGGTGCAAAAAGCAATAATTGCAATCCAATCATATCCAGAAATGTGGAAATGTCATTGTCAAAAAGGTGATTTATAGCGGGAACTGGGAAATTTATCAGCAACATAGACTGGTTCACTGAGATCATGGCAAGCTGTGTTGGTGATGGACAAGTGTTGATCTCCGTAACCTTACTTGCAGATGTAACCAAGTGAACAACAATCCTCATATAGCTGTGTGTGTCTCTCTCGTTTGCTAATGCCAGACATCGCTCATGTTAAACATATTGATGATGCTAGTTCAAGCAATTCTCCAAGACCTTATCATGGTATTGGCAGGAGTCTGGAAGCAGGTTGACTGCATGGTTTCTCCAGTGGAAGATAAAATATGTCAAAGGGTGGATTTGGAGTTCATTCTCAGGCTCAGATTTGAGCAGATGTTAAATGGATGACTTCAAAGATGCTGACCTTGCAGTCACTTCTTAGAATTTCCATTGAACATACTGGGAAAAAAGGAGGGAGTGGGAAATATAATAATTAGTCCCTTACAAACTTTGCAAACTAGTTTACAGACAGCAATAATTTTTGCAAAGACTTCCTGTGTTGGCAGTAGCCACAGCTCAATTCAGGTTAGCTGATGGCTTTAATGGTAGTTCAAGTTTCTATTCTAGACTTAATACAATAGTCAGGGTACTGAATTCATGACGAGAAAGTAACAATTGTGCCAAACAATTCTGGACAATCCCAATTATTTGAATCCAAAGCTCTACAAATTTTGCAATGACCTCAGAATATTTAGACTATGCTTTGCTTCATGGTGTCAATCTCTGAATGATGAGTTTAGTGAATTATTTGGAATTAATGTAATTGATACTGAAGTATGTATATATACATGAATAATTACATGAACAAAATGGTCTTTTTGCTGGAATGAGTTCAGGGGATATCACCCACACCAATAAACATTAGGAGTCACAATTCATATTAAAGAGGATTTAATTTGACAGAACAGTGCAGAACCTAACATTTCCAGGAAATAAACAGGGAAATGCTGGAGATCACCATGGGTTAGGCAGCATCCATGGAGAGAGGCAGGGAGCTAATGTTTCAAGTCCAGATGACTCTTCATCAGAGCTGAAGTGAGGCAATGGGATTCAATAGGATTTGAAAAATTACAACAATAAAGTTTTTTTTAAGTAGCAAGGATAATTTTAAATAAATCAGTTTCACATTGAATTTGAACAGATGATGTTTGCATAGAAAGGGCAGAGCACAGGAAGAGGTCATTTGGCCTTCTGTTACTCTGCTGGCTTTTGGCAACTAAACTGGTCATGATGCTCACCCTTTTTCCCACAGCCTCATATGAATTGTTTCCCTTCAGTTGCTCATCTGGTTCTTTTTAAATTACAATTAATTGAGTTCCCACCACACCCTTGGCAAGTACATTCTCAGCTCCCACTGTGTTAACTTTGCATCCAGCTTCTTTTTATCAAACCCAGGATCTTTTTTTTTGATCAAATGATCAATGGATCAGACCAGACACTGCATTCGTCCCACCCCCCAAGATATAGTAAGGAGATAGCCTATACCCTAAATTTTTATTTATTATAAAGGCAGTTGTAAGATGCTGTAGTCCAGATGTGTTTGATTGGTTCACCAGCAGGCTTTAATCCAAATGCACTTTATATCTCCGACACAGTGAAAATACAAAAAAGAAGAATTGGCATAATTTTATTCAAATATTTAACAAGGTAATGTCTTAATTAACCACAAATCATCAGCTATTTAAGTAGCGGCAACATCCCATACTTTGGCAAAAGTGTAATTCAGCAAAACAGTGATGATTCTCACTCGCTGTCTCTCTCCAGTCTAGAAAAAAGAAACAATTTGCCCCTTTTGATTTTTAAGAGGAAGCTTCACTGTTTAAGAGTTTAATGGCAGAGAACTCAAACTTTTAGCCTCAGCACCCTGTAGACCTTCAACTAGCTGAATGCAAAACCAAAAGCTTCCTAGGTCTGTGTGAACCCTAACCTTATCCACTCATGATTCTTTTGTCATGTTTGAAAAACTAAGTACCCGGGGAAAATTCCAAAGCTGTTTACCAACTGCCTGTCTGTAGGAGACATTTCAGGACCACTGTGACAACACTCTTCTCTGCAAGAGAAACAGGACAGCACACATCTCCTAAGAGCGCAGAATCATCACAATATGAAAAACTGAAAGTGCTGGAGAAGCTCAGCAGGTCAGGCAGCATCTGTGGAACAGGAAACAGAGTTAATGCTTTCAGTCCAAAACGATTCCTCAAGATACCATAATACGTCGGAGCATGAGTAGGCCATTCAGCCTATGGATAACAAGGTGTGGAGCTGGATGAACGCAGCAGGCCAAGCAGCATCATAGGAGCAGGAAAGCTTGACATTTCATTTTTCTGATGAAGGGTCTAGGCCCGAAACGTCAAGCTTTCCTGCTCCTATGATGCTGCTTGGCCTGCTGTGTTCATCCAGCCCCACACCTTGTTATCTCGGATTCTCCAGCATCTGCAGGACCTTTTATCTCTCATTCAGCCCATGGAGTCTGCTCCACCATTCAAAGAGATCATGGCTGATCTGATAATCCTCACCTACACTTTCCTGCCTTTTTCTCTGGGAAAGGAAACTCTTCCTCATCTCTAGCATAACTTGGGAACACTGTGATTCTACTATCTGGTCCTAGACTCTCCCGCTGGGGGAACACCTTCTCTGCACCTACACTGTCAAGTCTTCAAAGAATCATGTGTGTATCAATAAGGTCATCCCTCCCATTCTTCTAAACACCTGAGTACAGGCCCAACTGAGTCAACCTGTCCTCATAAGATAATCTCATCAAACCTGGGATTAACAAAGTGAACATTCTCTGACAGACATCCATGCCAATATATTGTTACTTAGACAAGGCGATGAACATAGTTCACAGTTTTTGAGTTGTTGTCTAAGTGTCTCCTTGTATAGTTTTAGTGATACCTCCTTATTTTTATACTCCATTCCTTTTGAAATAAACAACAACATTTCATTTACCTTCCTTATTCTCTGTTGATCCTGGATGCTAGCATTTTCTCACTAATGCACAAGGACTCCCGTATCCCTCCATGCTGCAGCTTTCTCCAGCCTTCCTCTATTTGAATAATGTTCATCTTATTCCCACCAAAGCACATAACCTCACATTTTCCCATTTTATAGTCCATCTGCCAAAATTTTCCCCTTTTGTTTAGCCTGTCTATAACCCTATGTAGACTCTGTGTCATCCTCATCACTTGCCTTCCCACCTTTTTTGCTGTCACATACAAACATGGCTCTGGTACATTAACTTCCATCATTCAAATCTTTAATATACAAAATAAATAATTGTTTCTTCAGCACTAATCCTGTGGCACTCTGCTCCATACCTTTCTTCCTGAAAATACCCCCATTATCCTAATTCTCTCTTTCTATTGGCTGACCAATCATCCATCCATTTGAACATTCTACCTCCAGCACCAGGGGTTCCTAACTTATTAGGAATCTAACGTGATGTGGAGGTGCTGATGTTGGACGTGGATGGACAAAGTCAGAAATCTTCTGACATCAGGTTATAGTCCAATAGGTTTATTTCTAAATAAAACTAGTCTGACTCCAAATCAAAACACAAACAGATTCTAAACAAGGCTTCACACCTAACATGCATTGTCTGACCTAAGATGTCACTTCTTCTGTGCACTGATAATATCTTCAGTTCTCTCAGGGCAGTGACTTCAAATGAATTCGAATATTTACATGTACATATTAATCAATTAAAACTCTATAAATGATAAAAGATTTAACTGCATCTTAGGTTTGTTTAATACATCCTCATCAGTGGTGTGACCCTTTGATCTTTTACTTACAAATTGTGTCTATTACTACCTCTCTCACTAACACCTGAAGAAGGAATAAGACTCCAAAAGCTTGTGTTTTCAAATCAACCTGTTTGACTGTAACCTGTTTGACTATTTCTAACATAGTCTAACGTGTGATGCAGTATCAAATGTCTTCTGGAAATCCAAATTGATTAAATTTACAAGTCCCCCTTTATCAAATTTGCTTGTTACCACCACAAAGAATTCTAGTAAATTTGTCAGGCATGATTTCCCCTTCATGAATCCACGCTGACCTTGCTTGATCATATTATGCATTTCTAAATGCTCTGCTATTATATCCTTTATGGTAGGCTCTAACATTTACCTAATAACAGTCCATGAGCTAACTGGCCTATAGTTACCTCTTCCATTGTCTCCTTCTCTTTCGAAATAACGGCGTAACATTGGCAGTTTTCCAATGGTCCAGGATGTTTCCAGAATCTAATGACTTTTGGAAGATTACTACCGGTGATATCTTCTGTTTCTGCAACTACTACTTTTCACACCTTAGGCTATATCACATCATGTCTAGAGGACTACATTAAATTTTAGCCCCATTCATTTCCCTAGTAGCCCCATTTCCCATTTCCCTCTTTTAGTGATAGCTATTGATTTATTTCCTCTTCCCTTCTGACCCTTCATTATTTAACTTTTTTCTTTGGATACCATTTATATACCCTTGGAATGCTATTAGTACCTTCTACTAAGAAGACTGAAACAAAGTATTCATCTCCGCTGCCATTTCTTGGTTC
This sequence comes from Ginglymostoma cirratum, assembly GCA_024137785.1. Taxonomy (NCBI): domain Eukaryota; kingdom Metazoa; phylum Chordata; class Chondrichthyes; order Orectolobiformes; family Ginglymostomatidae; genus Ginglymostoma; species Ginglymostoma cirratum. The sequence continues at coordinate 1,488,000 of JAHRHZ010000045.1, read as the reverse complement.
CAACAGAAGTGTTTCCTCAACTTCGTTGTCTGAGGGGCCAGGGTTCATTTTGGCCTCTCTCTTCCTATTGACATATTGAAAGGAGCTCTTTCTGTACAAACATATTATTTATAAGGTAATCCTCTTCTATTGAGAGAGCCAGCTGGTGGTGAGTTTAAGCTGAGTGTCACTATGCCTCAGGAGAGGGATGAGGTTAAGAAGGCAGGATTGTCATGGAAACCTCAGCCCCTGCAGGAGTTGAACCTGCGCTGTTGGTGTCACTCGGCATCACAAATCAGCCATTTAGCCGACCAAGCTGATCGACACCTTCCCCTAGTAATTTCGGGATTGCTAGTCCTATGACAATATCACTCTGTCACCACATCTCTTTGTCAGTGATGCCCATATTCTGCGAACATAAGAAAAGAAAAAAAGCAATATTTTTAATGATGTGTAATGTTTTAACATAATCCATGTGCTGAAAATATAAAATCCTTATTCATCCAGAGACATACAGAATACTAGCTGGCCTCTTTTAAGTGAATTGATCTTTGAATACATTGTCCACAGAATGGCATTAGGAGCTAACTCAACCACCAGGGTTGCAGATGCTGACCATAGAATTGGTGCAGATTACTCTTTTATTCTCATTGTTGGCAAAGATTACATTTGTAAGTGAGTATTAAATATCTCGCTCCTGCTCACTGAGGCAGCAAATTGTAATAATTGCAATCAACAGCTGATTGCTTGTTTTGACTTCCTGGTAAAGAATCATTTAAAATGTTGCGTCTATAAGTATGGCAGACAACACATAAGCAGGTGGTGAGAGCAGAACCAGCTACAGTGCATTGACAGCTATGAGTTTGAAAATTGACCTGCACTTATCAGAGGAGGAGAGAAGAAATGAAATGATAATATCACATGTCGTATATGACCTTGCAGGGCTGAGAATATAAAATCACTGATACTTTTTCTGCTTATCTTCACACTCATGTGAACACAAATCTTCCATCAATCATGTTGAATGGTCAGCTATTATCCAGTTTTCAATATCATCAGCAATAAAACTGGTCTCTTGCCATTATGAAAGATGAAAACCTGATGATTATGGATCATAATGTTGTCCTCTAGACTAATATCTGAAAATAGCTTTGACACCAGTTTGTGCATAGCAGGAGAATATAGTGGTCTATACCTGTTACTGTCAGTGTCTTTTCATCAAATTATACCTAGGGCAAAGCATTTATTAAGAATCCTAGAAAATCAGAGAATGATATTCATTTATTTTTGATTAAGAATGAATTTACTGGGATGCATTAGAACAGCGTGCTTATCTTTCCTTTGTTCCGTTCTGACCAAAATTACCAATTGGGCTATATTTTCTATTATCTACTGAACAGCAATTCTCATTTGTAATTATAGAATTCTCTTCCTTTGTCATTTTATAATGTGATTTTTTAAACTAATTTGCATCAAACTCATTGCAGCATACATAAAGGTGGGTTACTTTAGAAAGAAAGCAATAAACAGTTGTGTATTTTGTTGCACAGTTTGGAATGTTCATTCATATTGCAGAACTGGATTATTGCTGAATAAAGGCACATTTTGTTGAAACATCTTGCAATTCACAAGAAATTCCAATTCAAGGGGAAAACCAACATTCATATTGCATGAGAGAAGAGTATTGGTTGGTTGGCAAGTGGACACTGATTCGTAGAGGCAGTCTAATTGAGAATACACCCACCACTGATGATTGACAGTTAACCTCCCAGCTTTTTTTAAAGTTTGAAACAGGCAGGATTACTATTGCACATTGCGGCATGTTAATGTTTGGTGTCCAGTGACCTTTTGTTAGAATTGAACAGGCCTGCAGCTCTGAAAAAGGGTTACTGGGCTCGAAATATTAACTCTGATTCTCTCTCCACAGATGCTGCCAGATCTGCTGCGTTTTTCCAGCAACTTCTGTGTTTGCATAAAAATAGACTGGCTGTCAACGTATAGGAGCAGAATAATAATCTCTCAGATAAGCATATAATTTATAAAAGAATCGCAAGCCAGATATGAATATTTGGAGACAAAGTAGGTGGTCTTATATGTGAGAGGAAGAAAATTATTCAGTTGCTTAATAAATATTTAGCATGAATTTTTACAGAGAAATGTTGAAGTGGAATTGACAGAATATCTGAAGAAATTGTTACTACTGGAGATAAATAATGAAAGAACACTGTATTAAATGAGAAGAATGAAACTTAAGATAGAAATGTCACCAGTTCCAGATTGCACATATCCTGATATATTAATGGTGGTTGATAAGTGAGCAAAAACTTTAATCATAACTTTGGAAAACCTTTGAAAACTACATCTGGAGGGAGAACAATTGTTACACACATATTCTGTTCAAGCAAAAGAAAAGTGATAAGTTTGGAAATTAAGAGCCTGTAATTTTTACCTTGGTTAAGGTAAATCTGTAGAATTCGGAATAATGAAACGTATTAGTGAACAGAGAGAGCCATGACTTATCAGTAACAATCAGCAAGAACTTGTAAAGCCCAAGTCAAACTTGACTGATTGTATTTTTTGAAGACATCCGAGTCTACAGATAAAAGTAACCAAACTGGTTTGATGTCTGGATTTTCAGAAGAGATTTGATAAAGTATTCGTCAGATACATGCTGTGAAAATTCGGACAGTTGGTGTTGAAGAATCCGCTGCCATATTGATAGAAAAATGTTTAGGGAACAGCAAGCAGGAAGTAAAGAAAATGGTTTCTGTTTAAATTGGTGAGATGCCAGCAGTGGCACACCCAAGAATCTATGCTGATAGAACCTGTTTTGAGTTCCATTCATTTAAATAATTTAAAAATAAGCATGAAAGGTATGATATTGATGTTTTCTAAAATCAGATGAAGAGCCATGTCGAAGCAAGCAAGCAGAAGATTACAGGATTTATATCAGTGACAGCCACAAGGTGGCTCACTGGTTAGCACTGCTGTCTTACAGCGCCTGGAGCCTGGGTTCGATTTCCCCCCTCAGGCAACTGTCCGTGTGGAGTTTGCACATTCTCCCCGTGTCTGCTCCGGTTTCCTCCCACAGTCCATAGATGTTCAGGTTAGGGTGGATTGGCCATGCTAAATTGCCCATAGTGTCCAGGGATGTGTAGATTAGGTGGCTTACAGGGAAGGGGTCTGGGTGGGATTCTGTGAGAGTCAGTGTGGAGTTGTCAGGCCGAAGGGCCTGTTTCCACACTGTCATGGATTCTATGGCGGTGAGGTGCCAGAAGACTGGGGGTTGGCTAATGTTGTACCACTATTTAAGAAAGGTGATAAGGAAAAGCCAGGGAACTATAGACTGGTGAGCCTGACATCAGTAGTGGGCAATTTGGAAAGGCAAGTCAATACAGTGTGGAGCTAGAAGAACACAGCAGGTCAGGCGGCATCAGAGGGGTAGGAAAGTCAATGTTTCAGGCCTAGACCCTTCATAAACAGTAGGGAGGGGGGAGAGAGCTGGGAAATAACTGCAGGGAGGAGGAGTCGGGGTAGGTGGGATGTTGTTAGGTGAATGCAGGTAGGGTTGTGAGGATTGGTCAGTGGGAAGAGTGGGGTGGATAGGTGGGGAAAAAGATGGACAGGCTGTGTCAGTTCAATGAGGCAGGGATGAGAGGGAGGGTTGGATATGGGATGAGACTGGGGGTGGGGAGATTTTGAAACTGGTGCATTCTATGTTTAGGCCATCGGGCTGTAGGCTCCCGAGGCAGGATATGATGTGCTGCTCCTCCTGTTTGCATGTGGTGTCATTGTGACACTGGAGGAGGCCTGAGATGGACATGTCACCCAGGGATTGCGAGGGGGAGTTAAAATGGTTGGCAACTGAAAGGTGCTGATGATTATAGTGTAAGGAGCTCGGGTGCTGCACAAATCTGTCATTGAGCCTGTGTTTGGTCTCACCGAAAAAGAGGCCACATCGGGAGCAACAGATACAGTAGACCAGGTTGGAGAATGTCCAGGTGAACACCTGTCAGATATGGAAAGTTTGACTTGGGCCTTGGAGGGGGTGAGTGGGGCGGTATAGAGGCAGGTGTAGCACCTCCTGCGGTTGCAGGGAAAGGTGCCTGGTGTGGTGGGGTTGATGTGGAGCAGATGAGGGAGTTACAGAGTGAGTGGTCCCTACAAAAGGCAGATAGGGTGGCGAGGGAAATGGGTGGGGTCGGATTTTAGGTGGCGGAAATGGCGGAGGATGATGCGCTGGATGTGAAGATTAGTCGGGTGATATGTGAGGACCTTTATTTTTGTTGGAGGGAGGGGAGTTTGAGGGCAGAGCTGTGGGAAATGCAAGAGATGCAGTCAAGGGCATTTTGGATCAATGGTGGAGGGGGGAAGTTACGGTTCTTGAAGAATGAAGACATCTGGGATGTCTGGGTGTGGAACACTCCATCTTGGGAGCAGGCGCGGCAGAGGCAGAGGAATTGGGAGGAAGGGATCAGATTCTTACAGGAGTGTGGGTGAGAGGAGGTGCAGCTATGGGAGTTAGTGGGTTTGAAATAGATATTGGCACTGAGATGGTTACCAGAGATGGAGACAGGGAGGTCCAGGAAGGGGAAGGAGGAATCAGAAATGGTCCAGGTGAGTTTGAGGTAAAAGGTGTTAGTAAAGTTAGTGAACTGTTCAAGGTCCTCATGGGAGCATGAGGCAATGCCGATACAGTCATCGATATAACGGAGGAAGAGGTGGGGGATAGTGCCAGTGTAACAGCTGAAAAGGGACTGTTCCACGTATCCTACAAAGAGGCAGGCATAGCTGGGGCCTATATGGGTGCCTATGGCCACCCCCTTAGTCTGTAGGAAGTGGGAGGAGTTAAAGGTGAAGTTATTAAGGTTGAGGATGAGTTTGGTTAGGCGGGTGAGGGTGTTGGTGTACAGGGACTGGATATCCATGATGAACATGAGGTTTTGGGGCCAGGGAATTGAAAATTTTGGAGAAGTGGAGGGCGTGGGTAGTGTACACTTGTATTCCCCATGCAGATAGCCAAAAAGCCCTCTGCTTCTTCCTCTCCCACAGGCCCAACTAGTCCCCCTTCACCGACACCGTCTTTATCTTGTCTTTATGCTCAACAATTTTTCCTTTAACTCCGCCCACATCCTGCAAACTAAGGGGGAGGCTACGGACACCCATTTAGCTCTGAGCTATGCCTGCCTCTTCACAGGATATGTGGAGCAGTCCCTCTTCCGCTGTTACACAGGTGTTGACTCCTTCACCCAGTTCCAACACTCTCCCTCCACCTGGACTCCTCCCTCTGGCCTCTTACCTGTACTTGATCTGTTCATTGAAAACTGTCGACGTGGTATAGGTTGTCTCAATATTTCTGCTCCTCTCACCCAATCCAACCTATCTCCCTCCGAACTGACTGCATGCCGTGCACTTAGATCTAACCCTGACTTTGTCATTAAGCCTGCCGATAAGGGTGGTGCTGTTGCAGTCTGGCGTACTGACCTCTACATCGCAGAGGCTGAGTGTTAGCTCTCAGATACCTCCTCCTACCTTCCGCTGGACCATTACCCCACCATGGCACATCAGGCCATTGTATCCACTACAGTAACTAATCTCATTTCATCTTTTGACCTCCACCTACCCCACCCCCAAAGCCCCTCTGCTTCCAAGCTGATAGGCCCCCAGCCCCTCACAGCTCACTTCTACCTCCTTCCAAAAATTAACAAACAGGACTGCCCAGGCAGACGCATTGTTTCAGCCTGTTCCTGCCCCACAGAACTCATCTTTTCCTACCTTGACTCAGTCTTCTCTCCCCCGGTCCAATCCCTTCCCACTTACATCCATAATTCCTCTGACGCCTTACGCCGGTTTCAAAACTTCCAGTTTACAGTCTCGTCTTTATCATGGATGTGCAATTCCTTTACATGTCCATTCCCCACCAGGAGGGGCTTAGGGGGTCTCCGCTTCTTCCCGGAGCAAAGACCTGAACCATCCCCACCCACCTCCACCCTCCTCCGCTTGGCTGAGCTCATCCTCACTCTCAATAACTTCTCTTTCAGTTCCTCCCATTTTCTTCAGGTCAGAGGGGTGGCCATGGGCCCTAGTTATCCCTCTCTCTTCGTGGGGTATGTGGAACATTCCTTGTTCCAGTCCTTTTCCGGCCCCCACCCACAACTCTTTCTCCGATACATCGATGATATCATCGGTGCTGCTTCCCTCTCTCATCCAGATTGGAAAAGTTCATTGATTTCGCTTACAATTTCCACCCTGCCATCACCGTCACCTGGTCTGTCTCGAACTCTTCCCTTCCCTTCCTTGACATTTCTGTTTCCATTTCTGGGGATAGACTGGCCACTAATATCCATTATAAACTCACCGACTCCCACAGTTACCTGGACTATATGCCCTTACACCCTGCTTTCTGTAAAGACTCTATTCCATTCTCTCAGTTCCTCTGTCTTCATCGTATATATTCAGATGAGGCCAACTTTGACAAGGGAGCCTCCGAAATGTTCATCTTCTTCCTCAACTGAGGATTCCCCAGCTCCGTTGTTGACAGGGCCTTCAACTGGGTCCGACCCATCTCCCACACGTCCACCCTCGTCCCCTCTCTTCCCTCTCGCAACAGCAATAAGGTTCCCCTTTTCCTTACCTACCATCCCACCAGCATCCACATCCAGAAGATCATCAGACGCCATTTCCGCCACCTCCAGCGAGATGCCACCACCAGGCACATATTTCCCTCCCCTCCCTTGTCCGCCTTCCGCAGGGACTGTTCCCTCTGGGACACCCTGGTCCACACTTCCTTCACCCCCAACACCTCCCCACAGCCCTACACCACCTTCCCCTGTAACTGGTGAAGGTGTAAGACCTGCCCATTTACCTCCTCCCTCCCCAGTATCCAAGGGCCCAAACATACCTTCCAGGTGAAGCAACACTTCTCCGGCACTTCCCACAATCTAGTCACTGCATTCGCTACTCACAATGTCGTCTCCTGTACATTGGGGAAATGAAGTGTAGACTTGGCGACCGCTTCGCAGAACATCTACTTCCTGCTCGCAAAAGAGACCCTGAACTACCCGTTGCCTACCACTTTAACACACCACCCTGTCCCCTGGCCATCATCTCTGTATCAGGCTTGCTGCAGTGTTCCAGTGAAGCTCAGCCCAAGCTGGAGGAACAACACCTCATTTTCCAGAGACAGTAGGAACTGCAGATGCTGGAGAATCTGAGATGACAAGGTGTAGAGCTGGATGAACACAGTAGGCCAAGCAGCATCAGAGGAGCAGGAAGGGTGACGTTTCGGGCCTAGACTCTTCTTCAGAAAATGAGCCTTCCTGCTCCTCTGATGCTGCCTGGCCTGCTGTGTTCATCCAGCTCTACACCTTGTTACCTCATTTTCCACTTGGGGATCCTGCAGCCCTCCGGACTCAATATTGAGTTTGTTAATTTTAGGGCCTGAACTCTCCTGTATCCTAGCCCCCAGTCCACACACCAGGCCTTGTTATCACAGTCTGCCATTACACATTACCTATTGTTAGTCACTAACAGTCCCTGTTAACAGCTATTCACCCTCCTAGCTAGATCGTTATCAACTCCTTTGTTCATAGTTCATACAATTCCTACAGTGTCAAAACAGGCCCTTCGGCCCAACAAGTCCACACCAACCCTCAGAGCATCCCACCCAAACCCAGCCCCCTACAACCCACGTAATCCACTCTTCCCTGAACACTATGGGTAATTTAGCATGGCCAATCCACCTAGCCTGCACATCTTTGGACTATGGGAGAAAACTGGAGCACCCGGAAGAAACCCACGCAGACGCAGGGAGAACGTGCAAACTCCACACAGACAGTCGCCCGAGGGTGGAATCAAACACAGGACCCTGGCGCTGTAAGGCAACAGTGCTAACCACTGAGACAACGTGCCACCCTTTGTCTATCCAACTGCTCTTCCCTCTCTTTGGGGTCTATCCGTTATCCTATCATTTACTCCCTACCCCATCCCCCTCCCGACCTTCTGAAAAAAAACTGATGTTTTCCTGGCTACAATCAGTTTTGAGGGAGGGTCACTGGATTTGAAATGTTAACTCTGATTTTTTTCTTCACAGATGTTGCCAGGCCTGCTGAGCTTCTGCAGCAACTTCTGTCATTTAGAATATTCAAGGCTGAGGTATACAGATTTTTAATCAGTAAAGGAACGAAGGGCTCTGGGGGAAAGGCAAGAAAGTGGAATTGAGCATTATCAGTGAAATGTGGAGTAGGCATAAAGCATTAAGTGACCTACTTCTGCTCCTAAGTCTTCTTGTCTTCTGGCCTTATTCATGACTATCTGTGACAACAAATGCCTTCTCATCTCAGTCTTAAGTGGGTGACTCATTGTACTGAAATTATGACCTTAGTTCTAGATTCTACCATGAGGGGAAACATACTATTAACATCTCCTCTATCAAACAGATCTGAATCTGTTATGTTTCAATGAGGAAATATCTCACTCTGTAATGGTGAGAGGCCCATACTGCTCAAGATTCTTCATCAGATATTCAATTCCATAACATAATTTAAAATAGAATTGTATATGGAAGGACATTAAAATGATACATGGATGAGCAGGGAAATGGGATGCAATAATTAGTTCACGTTGAAAGCCTCAAATGAGTTTGGGTAAAAGTATATCTGCGACACGTGCTCTGACTCCGTGATACCTAACTGCTCATAATTTCTTTCAAATATCGTCTCACATTTTTTCATGGGGGTATTTTATGCAAATATTCTGGCTATTTCTGAAAGTTTGCAGCCAGAGTAAACCACTGGAACATTTGTCTCAAATCCAAAATGTGATCCACATCAAGGGTCAGCGGAGCCTGAGCCTTTAAGACCCATGTTTTTTTCAGGAACCAGTGCATCAACATATATGTCTCACCGCTAGCTTTACTGTGGCAGAGGCTAGTTATCAATGGCCTATTCACCTGCCAGCTACAAAATGCTTTTGTGGATTTTCACAGAAGGTTTACTGTCACATCATTCCTCCCAAATTAAGAAAAAGTTTGACATAATAAAAAAACAGAGAGAATTTGTGAGTTTGGAGTTATTTAACAGCAGAGAGGATTTGAGAAATAAAAACAGAAATTGCTGGAAAAGCTCAGCAGGTCTGGCAGCACCGGTGGAGAGAAATCAGAGTTAATGTTTCCGGTCCAGTGACCCTTCTTCAGAACCGATGGTAACCTGGAAATGAAATAATAGGAACTGCAGATGCTGGAGAATCCGAGATAACAAGGTGTAGAGC
>JAHRHZ010000045.1:1412200-1478354 GCA_024137785.1 Ginglymostoma cirratum | reverse complement strand
GAAGGGTCTAGGCCCGAAACGTCAGCCTTCCTGCTCTTATGATGCTGCTTGGCCTGCTGTGTTCATCCAGCTCTACACCTCGTTATCTCGTAACCTGGAAATGGTTGGTTTTTATGCAGAAGTTAGGGTGGGGAGAGGGGGTAAGGAATAAACAATAAGTGGAGCCCAAAAAGAGGGAACAACTGGACAGATAAAGGAATGGATAATGGTCAGCCTGAATAAATAGCTACTAATGAGGACTGCTAATGGCTAACATTCGATTGTGTATAAGGCAGACCATGTAATAACAAGACTTGGTATGTGGGGGTAAGGACATGGGAGAAGGTGCCTCAAGCCCCAGAAATGTTGAACTTGAAATTGAGCCCAGGAGGCTGTAGAGTCCCCAAATGGAAAATGAGGTGCTATTCTTTTAACATGCACTGAGCTTCGCTGGAAAACTGCAGCAACCCTGAGACAGAGATGTTGCCCAGGGAACACCACGGGTTGTTGAAGTGGCAGGCAACTGGACGCTCAAGGTTTTATTTTGCAGGCAGAATGTAGGATTTGAAAGTTCAGGTCTTTAAAACATCAGAGGGAGTTAGGGTGAGGGTTGAAGTTATAATTAAGCAGAGTTAGAGAGTTTGGGTTGTAAAATGTTGAAGAGAATTTGAGGGTTTGGGACAATATAACAGCAGAGACAATCAGAGTTTGGGTTTACAAAAGCCGAAGAACATAAGAACTAGGAGCAGAAGTAGGCCATTCAGCCCCTCGAGCCTGCTCTGCCATTTAATATGATCATGGCTGATCTCATCTCAGCCTTCACTCTATTATCCTTCCCGCTCCCACAAGCCTTCTACCCATGACTCATTAAAAACCTGTCTATCTCTTCTATAAATAATTCAGTGTCCCAGCATCCACCACACTCCAGAGTAATAAATTCCACAGATTCACAACCTATTCTCCACATCGCTGTTTTATTTCTGCTACCCATTACCATAAAATGATGATCTCTCTTTCAAGATTGCGCCAGACAAGTAAACATTCTCTCTATGTCTATTTTATCAAACCCCCTTAGCATCTTCTATACCTCAATTAGATTTCCTCCTATTGTTCTAAACTTCAGAGAGTGTAGGCCTAAACTGCTCACTCTCTCTTCACACAACAAACCCCTCATCTCTGGAATTAATTCAGTGAATCTCCCCTGAACTGCCCTCAAAACAACAATATTCCTCCTCAGGTAAGGGGGCCAAAATTAGAACATAGAACATAGGACATAGAACAGTACAGCACAATTCAGGCCCTTTAGCCCATGATGTTGAACCGACCTATTATCCTACTCTAAGATCAAACTACCCTGCATACCCTACATTTTACTATCATCCATGTACCTACCCAAGCGTCGCTTAAAAGTCCCGAATGTATCTGACTCCACTACCACTGCCAGCAGCGCATTCCACACACCCACCACTCTCTGTGAGAAGAACCTACCTCTGACATCTCCCCTATACCTTCCTCCAATCACCTTAAAATTATGCCCCCTTGTAATAGTCATTTCCGCCCTCAGAAAAAGTCTCTGGCTATCCACTCTATCTATGCCTCTCATCATCTTGTAAACCTCTATCAAGTCAACTCTCATCCTTCTTCACTCCAATGAGAAAAGCCCCAGCTCCCTTAGCCTTTCCTCATAAGACCTCCCCTCATAAGACCAGGCAGCATCTTGGTAAATCTCCTCTGCACCCTCTCTAAAGCTTCCACATCTTTCCTATAAAGAGGTGACCAGAACTGAACACAACATTCCAAGTGTGGTCTACCCAGAGTTTTATAGAGCTGCAGCATAACCTCGCGGCTCTTAAACTCCATTTCCCTGCCAATGAAAGCCAACACACCATATGCCTTCTTTACAACCCTATCAACTAGGGTAGCAACTTTGAGGGATCTATGGACGTGGACCCCAAGATCTCTCTGATCCTCCACACTGCCAAGAATCCTGCCATTAACCCCGTATTCTGCATTTAAATTCGGCCTTCCAAAATGAATCACTTCACACTTTTCCAGGTTGAATTCTATCTGTCACTTCTTTGCTCAGCTCTACATCCTGTCAATGTCCCGCTGCAACCTACAACAGCCCTCCACACTATCCACAACTCCACCAACCTTCGTGTCATCGGCAAACTTACTAACCCACCCTTCCACTTCCTCATCTAAGTCACTTATAAAGATCACAAAGAGCAGAGGTCCCAGAACAGATCGGTGTGGAACACCACTGATCATGCAACTTTGTACACGATATTCCAGGTGTGGTCTCACTAATGCCTTGTATATTTACAACAACACTGCCCTACTTTTATAATCTATACTTTTAGCAATAAATGCCAAAATCCCATTTACCTTCCTCATTACCTGCTGTACCTGTGTGCTGGTTTTCTGTGATTCATGGATGAGGACACACAGATCCCTCTGCACCAAAGTACTCTGAGGTTTCTCTCCTTTTAGATATTATGAAACAGCAGAAAGAGTTTGTAAGCTTGGGTTTATGTAATTATAGGATATTCCCCTTTGCAATCCATGCTGATTATTCATTATTTTATTTCTCATTCTGTAGGTTCTTCTATTCTCTCTTTTAGTAAGGATCTATAAAACTATGCATTTTTATCATCCTGTATTTTTGATTGTGGACTGAAATGGGAAAAGAACTGCTTTAAAAAGCAAGGATTGTGAAAGGAATTGCTGTACTTTTCAAAGCATATTGCTGAATCTCATTGTATGTCATGCTTACACTGCTGTTTTGTTCAAACAGTGAGGGAAAGATGTTGTAAATGGCCTGGCCAGTGTCTGTTTATAAAGTGAGATTCAGCTGGCAAAGGGTTGCTGATTGGTTTGCAGATTTGTGACCAGTTGAGCGTACCAAAGGTCATCACCTCATTGGCTCCTGGGTGTCTGGATAGCTTGTAGATGTGAATGATACTGGCAAAAGCCTTTGGACTGCTGAAAGGTCAGACAGTGTATCTCACTCTGTAATATAAAAATCCCCAAAGCCTGAAGAAAACCAATTTATTTTTACCCACCATTAGCTGCAAGTTGTTGGCCTGAATTGATAAGCCAGAACTTTAATAATTCGTGAACTGCTTTCTCTGTACCACCTGTGAAGAAGTGAGGGAACCTGAAGGAAAACATTGAGAACTCAAGGACTTGTGAAACAAAAGGACAAAAGGTCTCCCCATTGAATCCTGAGGACTGGTGCTATTAAACTGTTGCATCATGTTTTCCTTTCCCCTCACTCATAACAGGAACTGTTTTTGACTCTCTGTCCCTGTCTGTATGAGTGTATAGGGAAGTTTAAAAGGGAATTAATGTTTTAACCAGTTGAGTATACAATGACAGTTCATGGTTGTTTATCTGTGGTTAGAAACTATTTATTTGGAATAAATGGTCATTCTTGGGGCCCTTTTGAGACACAGTGATAATGGTCCAATCCTGGACCAGGAGTCCCAGGTTCAAGTGTAATAACACTGGTGTGTACTAACACCTCTGAACAGGTTGAATAGAAAAACAGCTTAATAAAAAAAAGCAGTTCTTGTTAAGTGAAGAAGAGTGGTCCTTATTCTCTGTTAGCCTGGGAAGTTTTTAACTTTTGTCTTGACTCTGTGTACAGCAGCATTTGATTTCCAATACATTTCTCCAATGAGGTGTAACAAGTCCAGTACATTTTCCACAATTATGGTAACTATTATCAATAAGTTTTACTGTTGTTTGTTACAGACTGATGCATTAAACTAATTTCCAAATTTAATTATTTCAGAGCCATTTAATTTTCGATATTAACACAACTGTACTAAATAAAGAGAGATAGGCATTCCGAGGAGACTATTCTGCATCAGATACAGACGACTAACAGAGTGATTGCCTCGTGCTCAGAAACTGTGGTAATAACATCAGAAATGACTCAGTGAGAGCACTTTTTCCTCAGAAAAGTCTAGACTGATACATCTGTGCAGGACTGGAAAAATGCTGCACTGCCAGGAGTACCACATTTCTTGATGGTTAATCAAGATCCTATCTATCCTCTCAGGTGGATTGAAAAGATCTAAGAGAATTTTTCAAAGAAGAATGGGAGGTTACATTAGTCAACATTTATCCTAATACTGCCTGATAGATTATTTGACTATTTCTTGATTTGTTTCAATTGTATTGACTTCAGTATTTATCCTTACTGTGACAATGGCTGCAATTCAGAAATACTTTGAGTACTGTGAAGTGCTTTGAGCTGAAGGTGTGAAAGCTGTCAGTTTTTTTTTCCCTCTAACAATCTGCTAAATACAGCCCAATTTCTGTTGTCTGTTCGCATCCTGTCACCTGGACTCATTTTATTCACCAGACACTGTATGAGTGCAGCTATACCTTCAACCAAATAATTCCCAAAGCAGCATCCAATACTGACAGCACCGAATTCCCCAAGTTCAGGCAGTTTACAGTGCCAGAGAGAAAATAAATTGTTTAAAAATATGTTTGTGATTGGGTGCAAATTCACAAGTAGTTTAAGATTACATGATCATGTAATAATACATACAGCCAAGTAAAAGTGATGACAATGTATCCTCATTTGATGGGAGTTAATAGACGTCACTAACCTGGAGATCTGTGATGTTTCACTTAAACACTCCATGTTTGGTTAACACAGTGTGGAGCTGGAGGAACACAGCAGGCCAGGCAGCATCAGAGGAGCAGGAATGTTGTCCGTCTTCTCTCCCACCTATCCGCTTCTCCCTCCTGAATGACCAGTCCGCACTGCCACGTACCTGCTATCATCACACACCCCACCTCTCTATTTATTTCAAGCCCCCTTCCGCTGCCCCATTTCTGAAGAAGGGTCCCGACCCGAAACATCAGCTTTCCTGCTCCTCTGATGCTGCCTGGCCTGCTGTGTTCCTCCAGCTTCACACTGTGTTGTCTCTGACTCCAGCATCAGCAGTTCTTACTATCTCCATGTTTGGTTAAGTTGTATATTGAGCTAAAGTTATCCATAAGCTCCTGAGTAATTTTTCAAGCTTTGAAGTTGTGCTTACATTATGTTACAAACAATTGATTTTCATGCAAAGTAGCAGAGAATTATATCAACAAAATACAGAATTCCAACTTACAACTGACAGGAAAATACTTCAGAAAGCTGAAGTAAAACATGAGTGAAATCTGACTATGTGGTCGATGGGGGATATCCCCTTGTTGGTGGAAATTTATATTTGAATCACGGCTGCTCATGACAAGTGAAGCACTTTTCTTCAATCCTGAATTTATTACAGTCTGCGAATTTCATCTTACTTCAACTTAATCATTGAAAGTGATACAGGAGGCATAATCTGTCATTGCGATCTTCTTTGCATGGTTTGTAAATTCTCCCGAACTCCAAATTAGTTGAACAGCACCAACCATTATCCGAAACAAAATACATTCAGCTTGGTGATGTGATGACAGACCCAATTTGCTGCTTTAAAATGTTTTCTTCTTTGCAAAGGGGCTTTCCTTCCTCTGATTTAATTTTATAAACCAGTTGTGCTTACAGAAAAGACCAAATATGCCAGTATTCCAGTGTACTGCTGTGCTGGCCACAGGACAAATTCATTTCCTCTGAGGGTTCCAAATGAGATTCTCTGAAAGGCTACTTTTTGATTTCTTGGGGTGGGGTTTGGGGGTTGGGTGTGCTTCTAATAGGTCAGTAGAAAATAGGATCTGTGTGACCACTTAGGGCAAAACTTTTCTCTGATTGGATATCCTGTGATTAAGTTTTTCTACATGTTTAGGAGATATTCTGGAGTGAAACCTTGGTACCTCCCACATCCATGCCAGCACATTTCCAGCTTTGCCACCTTTGTCATCTGTTTTGTTTCGGACAATCCTCATTCATACTAAATCGGATTAATTGGTCAATTTCCATCCCGTTCTGAGGGGCCTTTCTGGTTGCTGGTGTGGGACCCACAGACCGGCTGCTCTGTAGTTCCCACTGTGATGTTCAGGCTGGCCTGGATTTTGTTCAGGGCTCCCGCTGTGGGCAGAGATGGAAGGCACCAGGATAGCCAGGCCCCAGGCCACTGCAATAACAGCTAAGCTGACCAGAGTTTGGGCTAAAGGACAAGGTGGGAGGGGGAAGTGCCAGATCAGCGGTGACCCATACTCGATATGTGAAACCTCAGGTGGTATATCTGCTGCCCTGCACCCAATCCACCCTCCTGAAAAGAAAGTTAGAGAGTCTTCTCTTTAGAGTTCTCTTGCACTGGGTTACCAGCAGATAGTGATTGAGCACCATGCCCGGTACATCCTGTGCAAACCCAAAATGGAAAGTCAAATTCCTACTGAGGTTAGAGGACCCTAATTTCATTTTTAGATACACCTAGCCCCTGACTCTAATATCTTCTCCAGCAAAAGGTCTCATTGCTGCAGGAATATAAACCATAGTCAACTGCTCTCAGCCCATGTCCCACAGGTGAATGAATTAAAAAAAATTAGTCTCAGTATTTGTCTTAGATAACAGAATGTAATTTATTACATTGAAACAATAATATACAGGTTACAGTAACTCAGGCTTATTAACTATTACTGACAAGAAGTGGGTAGAACACAAAATGGGAAGGTTGAAAATACAGCTCATTGACTTTCAGTGGAGAGGCCGTACAGATTATCTCAAAATTTAATTTCAAGTTCAATATTTTTCTTTCGAGTTTCCAGTTTGTCTGAACTTCCCATAATGTCATCTATAAATGCAGGGATACTCAGCAGAAAACTACAAAGACTATTTCAGTGCCCATAATTTCACCTTTGTTATTTCTGGATTGGCCTTTGGCCAGTTTCCAACACAGGCAGAGGATGGTATCAAGACTAGAGTTTGAATAATGATGGTATAATGACAAGATGTAGGACTTCACGTATACATTTGCTATTTATACACTTCCATTGACAGAATTTCACATCTGGATGTTGCAAATTCAGTTAGATCTGGGCACATTTATGTTAAAAGGTGCAGGTTTCTGATGAAGGGTTTAGGCCCGAAACGTCAAGTTTTCCTGCTCCTATGATGCTGCTTGACCTGCTGTGTTCATCCAGCCCCATGCTTGTTATCTCAGGTTGCTCTATGTTGTTTTGTGGTGGGTTTAATGTCTACAGTATAAGCTGAAAGTATCTATGTCAGAGGTCCCATGGCCATGGCAAGTTCAGACTATACACTGTGTTTATGAATGTATTTCTCCAAGCATTCCCCTTTCCACTCAATATTGTGACATTTCTGTCCTGGGCCTGTTCCAACAAAGTACAATGCAAGCTCGAGGAACAACATGTAATTTTCCATTTAGGCAGTTTACAGCCCATAACTTCGAGAACTGCTACCCCCAGTTCTGAAGAAGGGTCCAGACCAGAAACGTCAGTTTTCCTGCTCCTCTGATGCTGCTTGGCCTGCTGTGTTCATCCAGCTCCACACCTTGTTATCTCACTATGTCTGTTCTCTATTTTTCTTATATTCTCTCTCTCTCCCTCCCCTCCACAGCCTCGTGTTGTTTGTGTGCTGTTTGCACTTAGGGAGGACCTATTCCTTCCCTTTCACACCTTAATTTATACCATTTTACTTCTCTATTTACTTCTGATTCTGTTCTGAAGAATGGTCACTGGATCTAATTCTGCACAGATGCTGCCTAACGTGCTGAGTTTCTCCACAATTTCTGATTTTGTTACTTCTCTATCTCTGTGCCACTGCAGTTAGCAGCCCCTCTGTCTTTTCCATTGGACATTTATACCATCTTACTCCTCCTCTGACTCTGTCAAAAGTATAAAAAAGAATCTATCTGCCAACACCTTTCAGTTTTGAAAAGGGTTACATTGGAATTGAAACATTAACTCTGTTTCTTCCTCCACAGATGTTCCTGGACTCGCTGAGTTTCTCCAGCATTCTCTGTGTTTAATTGAGCTTTAAATTTTGGTTGAGATTAGTGGAGTTTACTTAATGTCTAACATCCAAAACTGTATACCTTAGCTCTCGGTTCTGTTTGTCCTCCTGGAATGAGTACTTTCTATCACATAGTATCAAACTTACTTACAAGAACTTCATTTCTGGACCACCATCTTTATCTATTTCACAGAGATCTGTAAAGCTCATGATGTTCTGCATATCCCTGGTGTTTATCTGACACTTCACGTTCACTTGATGCTCTCCTTCTATAGTTATCACTGTAATAATCACAAACCATTTGTCACTTCAGTCCTAATGGCACCAATTTGTTGCATGGTGCACAGTGATTAATCAATATTGCCATTTGATATCTCTCCAGCAGCCATGTCTATTGGCTTCATTGGCAAGTTCTGAAAAAAGATCACTGGACCTGAAACATTGACTCTGCTTTCTCTCCACAGGTGCTGCCAGACCTGCTGCGTTTCTCCAGTGATTTCTGTTTTTGTTTCAGATTTCCAGCATCCGCAGTTCTTTGTTTTTGTCTATTGGCTTACGTTGTTTCTTTCTAGCAAAACAGTTAGGCTCAAAATGATTCTGCATCTTGCAGTTAGAGCACAGCTTTCCACTTGCTGGGCATGCTTACTTTCCTTCTGTTTCATGTCCCCTGCAATACTTACAATGTGCAGTCTGACTTTGATCTCTCTGCTGGCCTTTACACAAATAATTCTTCCTTATTTTTATGAAGTTCTTGTTAGGCCTGGAAAGTCTCTCAGCATGATGCAAAGCCTCATGTATTCCTTCTTAACATTCTCTAACTGATTACTGGCAACCTCACAACTTTGGAATATTTTGATAGTTTTCTTGACAGTATGTTTCTCCTCACCCAACAGACATGCTGTCATGGCAGGATACATTATACTTTTAAAAAGTCCTGTATGTTGAAGATAGATTGGCTTTCTGTTGTTTAAAATCACCAGATTCAGCTAGTTATCTCTGTACCGTCATAGACTGATCAATATGCTCCCCCTCTCCCTGAACTCTGATGTTTAGCACAAATAGTATTTGTGCAGGGTTCAAGATGTATCGATGAAGCCTTCAAAAATTTTCCCATTCTGGCTTTTCTTCTCTTCAGTGAAACGAAGGAATCAATAGAGTTTTTAGCACTCTTTTCCCAGCACAAAATAACGGATATGTTATTTTTATTTGTTCAGTTGCTTTTTGTTGAGTTCTTTACCTACCTTATAATGTTGTCATTGAGAATAGAAGAAACTCCAATTCTGTCTCATAACCTCTTTCATATTCACAGCATCAGGGACTGGAACACTCACAGCCTTTCTGACTCATTCAGTAGCTCAAGGTTGCAGGCTGCTATTCTAATTCCTCTGTTTTGTTTCTTACATCTCTGAAAGAATCCGCACAATTTCAGCAACATGCTCCTGCCACTATCTGTCATGTGGTTCGGTTACTGGTAATGTTTATATAAAAATAACTATATCAGATGTCACGTGACTGTGACACGGCAGGTCAGATCATACACTGTAATTACAAATTTATCGCTTCAAACATTCCAGAAAGGTTGTCCAAAACTTTTGGATTGTCAAACACTTAAACTCAGTCTGCAAGAAAATAATCTCGCTCAGTCTAGAACTCGCATCCTCCTTAAGAAAGAAAATACCCTCTTCATAACTTTACCGAGCCTGCAAATGTACAGATTTTCATGCAGTTTATACGAATGAAGCATGGCTGTTTCAGTTCGCTGTTAATCCATAGTCAATACTGAAAATATGTACCCAATATCTTTTAACTGAAATGAAACATTAATTTTATGGACCCGTGGGTTTTTTGTCTGTGAATCACTTGTTTTATACTTTTGCGAGAAGTCAAAACCATTGTGCGAAGTGTGCATTTCATTGTCAATTTAATTATACATCTTAATTGCTTTGTGCTTACCCAATGAACTCTGTCTTTATTCCTAAAAGTCTACATTCAAAATGTGACAATTTAAATTTGTTCTGTCGACAGATATCAATACATCAATGATCATGAGGCTATTCTTTCCCATTTTCATTACAGAACTATAACATTCAGGCACACAAACTCAGCCAATTAGTTTGAAGATTGACATTATTATATACTGAGTTTGGTTGTAAGCAATCAGAAGTTTTATTATGACCAGTAATCTGTGAAGAATTAATAGTTCTCACCTCATCACTTAATTCACACCATGAAAGAAAAACATGATGTAAATCCAATAATAGCAATTGATCAATGTTAAAGCTAAAGCCACAGTTTATTGAGTCATGCAGAATAATGAAGGCGATTATTTGGATTTTTCGGAAATAATGGGGTGTTCCTTAAGTTTTGTTCATTAAAGTGTTGACTTCTTTGCATTTGCTTCTAATTTAAGAGTCAGTTTGGGCCTATACTCTCTGGCATTTGGAATAACGAGATGGTAAACACTGAAGGATTGTTTTCTTGATCCGGACAAAGTAGAACACGGAGACACAGCTGTGATGAATGTACTCAAAGCAGAGATAGATGGATCAATTTTTAATCAGTAAGGGAATGAATGGTTGAGGTTGTAGTCTTGCTCGCCAAGCCGATGTGTTTGATTGCAGAAGTATTGTCACCCTGCTGGGTAACATCGTCAGTGCACCTCCGGTGAAATGTTGGTATTCTGTCCCAAATGTTATTTATATGCTTTGGTTTGCTGGGGGGGTTGGCATCACTTCCGGTTCTGTTTTTCAGTGGTTTGTATATCGGGTCCAGTTCAATGTGTTTGTTGATGGAGTTCCAGTTGGAATGCCGGGCCTCGAGGAATTTCCTGGCATATATTTGTTTGGCTTGTGCTTTTACAGTTGCGTTGTCCTAGTTGAATTCGCGTCCTTCTTTGTCCGTGTGAACTGAGACCAGTGAGAACTGGTCATGTCTCTTGGTGGCTATTTGGTGTTCCTGTATCCTTTTTGTCAATTTTCTTCCAGTTTGGCCTATGTAATATTTCTCACAGTCCTTGCATGGTATTTTGTACATTACATTAGTTTTAATGTATGCTCTGAGGTTTGGTGTGGACTTGTTGGGCCGAAGGGCCTGTTTCCACACTGTAGGGATTCTATTCTGTAGGGATTCTATTCTAATGGTTGTAGCTATGGGATCCTTTACGTTCGTCAGTAGCTGTTGCAAGGTCGTTGTTGGTTTGTGGGCTAACCTGGTACCTACAGGTCTGAGTAGTTTCGTGGTCATTTTTTAAATTCATTTGTGGGATGTGGACATCACTGGCTGGCCAGCATTTCTTGTCCATCCCTTGATGAACTGCTGCAGTCCATGTGCTGTAAGTTGATGTACAATGTCATTAGGGAGGAAATTCCAGGATTTTGACCCAGCGGCAGTGAAGGAGCAGTGATATATTTCCAAGTCAGGGTGGTGAGCGGCTCGGAGGGGAACTTGCAGGTGGTGGTGTTCCCATGTATCTGCTGCCCTTATTCTTCTAGATGGAAGTGGTCGTGGGTTTGGAAGGTGCTGCCTGAGGACGTTTGGTGAATTTCTGCAGTACATCTTGTAGATCGTACACACTGCTGCTACTGAGCGTCGGTGGTGGAGGGAGTGGATGTTTGTGGATGTAGTGCCAATCAAGCAGGCTGATTGTCCTGGACGGTGTCAAGCTTCTTGAGTGTTGTTGGGGCTGGACCAATACAGGCAAGTGGGGAGTATTCGATCACACTCCTGACTTGTGCCTTGTCGATGGTGGACAGGCTTTGGGGAGTCAGGAGGTGAGTTACTCACTGCAGGATTCCCAGCTTCTGGCCTGCTCTTGTAGCCACTCTGTTAATGGTGAGTCCAGGTGAGTTTCTGGTCAATTATAACACTCAGGATGTTGATAGTTGGAGATCCAGTGATGATAACACCATTGAATGTCAAGGGACGGTGGTTAAATTGTCTCTTATTGGTGATGGCCATGGCCTGGCAAATGTCACTTGCCACTTGTCAGCCAAAGCCTGCATGTTATCTAGATCTTGTTGCAAGTGAACATGGACTACTTCAGTATGTGAGGAGTCACGAACATTGTGCAATCATCAGATAACATCTCCACTTTTGACCTTATGATGGAGGGAAAGTCATTTACGAAGCGGCTCTGGTATGTCTTTGATGTACGGTAGGGTGACTAGTGTGTCTGGCTGTGTTGGGTCTCCTTGTTGTGGTCTGTTGTGGAGGTAATGGCGAATTGTGCTTTTTTGGTATCCATTCTTTTTAAAAACTCCATATAAGCGCTTGGGTTCTGTTTTGTGCAATTCCGGGTTGTTGTAGTGTGTTGTGGCCCATTTGAATAATGTCCTGATGCAGCTCCGTTTATGTGTGTTAGGGTGGTTGCTGAAGTAATTAAGTATCTGGTCCGTATGTGTGGTCTTTCTGTATACGTTAGTCTGGAGTTCTTACATTCTACCGTTATGTCGAGGAAAGGGGATCGGTTATTGTTCTCTTCTTCTTTTGTGAATTTTATCCTGGTGAGGATGTTATTTATGTGTTGGTCAGTTTCTTGTGCTTTTGATAATCACTAAGGTGTCATCTACAAAGCGGACCCAGAGTTTGGATTGGATAGTGGGGAGCGCTATTCGTTCTAACCTTTGCATTACTGCTTCTGCAATCAGTCCCAATATTGGGGATCCCATTGGTCTTCTGTTGGTTTGTTTGAATATATGGTTATTGAAGGTGAAGTGGGTTGTGAGGCACAGATCCAGCAGGTTCAGGGTGGTGTCCTTGTTGATGCTGCTGGTGTCATGGGCTGCCTGTCTTCCTGATCCATCCAGCAGTGTGCTAATTGTCTCTTTGGCCAGGTCAATGTTTATGATGTAAATGGTGCTGTTATGTCAAATGATATCATTATCTCATCCTCTTCTATTGTGGTGTCCTTGATTATGTTAAGGAATTCTTAGGAGGAGTGTGTAGTGTGGGTAGTGTTGTCAACTAAGTATTTCAATTTCTGTTGTAGGTCTTTGGCCAGTCTGTGTGCTGGCGTGGCTGGTAGTGAGACAATGGGTCAGAGGGGGATCCTGGCTCAGCCGAGCAAGTGTACAACCTCATCCATAAGTCCAGCTATAAATCTTTTCAAGAACTTTAAGGAATGAATGGTTATGGGGAAATGGCAAGAAAGTAGAGTTGGGGATTATCAGATCAGCGGTGCCCTCACTGGATGGCAGAATGGACTCAAAGGGCTGAATGGCCTACTTCTGCTCCTTTAGGGCTTATAAATATGCTGGACCTTTGGAGTTGAGATGAACAGAGATTTCTTCAAACTGGGAGTTAGGAATCTTTGCAATTTCCAACCACAAACAGTTGTGGTCATTTCATTGTTCAGTGCTGCAAGCTCATAAGGACAAGGGTAGATTAAATGGCGGAACTTTTGTTGATGACCAGTCCAGAGTCCAGAATTTCCAAGTTAATGTGGGAGAATTTTCAATTCTCAAAAACTAGGCTAAATCAATTAGAGAAACCTGCTGTACCTACATGGCAGCCAAGCAGCTGATTAGCTGTCAGCAAGCTTTCCATCAGGATTACGATCCTCCTGGAACAATATGGCCAATTGTTGGGAGCTGCTGACCAATCAGAGGCCAGCAACTTCAGGGCTTGGCAATGCCATAACAAGACGCTGGAGCTGGTCCTGGGACCCGCCTCCCCTCTGAACCTGACCCCGGATTCTCAGGATGTAGGATCCATGCCGTGGAATGGAATTGCTGCTTGGGAGACGAGACAGCTTCTGTTCCCAGGATTTGCGGTATCAGGGAGAGGGTTGTAGAGAAGGCCAGAGGGGAGTAGGTCTCAAGTTATAGCCCCCTGTCCTTGGTCCAGGTCCTCAATCGTGCACAAGTCAGTGTGGAATGAACCATCCACTGTCTCTGTCTGCACAGGTCATACACAATAACTCTTCCCTGCTGAAGTGGTTGCAGCCCAGCCTGGATGAAGCCCTGAGCCAGTGGGATTTGACCATTCAAGGGCTTCAGCTGGTGGTAGGGTTGGAGAACTAAGCTTAGACCTGTCATCTCAGCCCCAGAATGTAATCATTACAGAGCATCCTAGTCTGTCCAATCATGTTCAATTCCCATCACCAGGCTCATCACCTGTGAGCCTGGAAGACTGTAACCATTCAACGGACTGGTTATGTAAACATTGAAACTTGTCACCTCTTTAAGGTGTCCAAGATTTAGTTTAATTTCACCAATTAATGTCTATCTCAATCAACTATCTCACCTTGGGGCTCTGCTCTCTCACTGGAATGTAAGTGAATTAGCTTTGGAACCTTTATTATGTATTTTACAATGCGGCCTCTCTACTTCACTCCCTGAGTCACAATGTGGAGGGGGTTGTCAACTCCTGAATGTCTTGTCAAGTGTAGATTAGAATATTCTTGATGCCAAGCAGAGTTTCTGGTGCCCAGGCATAGACCCCGCATATCCACATTCACAATAGTATTTCCAGCTTGGAGTCAGAATACTCAGACCCAATGCCATGTCCAACCATGCTAGCAAGTCAGGTTTAGTTTGTGCCAGCTCCAATGGCTGGATTGGTCACCTGCCCTACAGGTGGGACTAAATGTGACCCACCTTAAGGTCTCGTGAGACTCATTAACTCATGTTGCCACCTCAGAAAAGGAACTCTAGAGATAAAGCTGTGAGGAAGGAAAAGGGGCTTGAACACACTCTAGAAAATCATCTGAATTTTTTTTATTCTCTTGTGGGATGTGGGTATCACTGGTTGACCAGTATTTATTGCCTTAGTTGCCCCTTGAAAAGGTGGTGGTGAGCGACCTTCCTGAATCGCTGTAGTCCGTGGGCTGTAGGTAGACCCAAATGCCATTAGGGAGGAAATTCCAGGATTTTGACTTAACAACAGTGAAGGAATTTTGATATATTTTCAAGTCAGGATGTCAGTGACTTAGATGGGAATTTGCAGGTGGTGGTATTCCCATGTATCTGCTACCGTTATCCTTCTGCGTGGAAGTGGTCATGGGTTTCGAAGGTACTATCTGAGGATTTTTGTGAATTTCTGCAGGGCATCTTGTAGATGCTCAACACTTGACAGCAATGAGAGCAGTCACTAATACCAGCCTTGGCCAGCTCTGCTTTCTCTATAATACAGAACATCCTGGGCTCAGTGACAAGTCAAACAATGTCTGTATCCCTCAGAAAACATACATTCCCCTGATTCATGGCTGCAGGAATATTTTGTGGAATGATCTCCTGAAATGATACATGGTGGGAATTGTAGAGTGTAGATATGATGATTCCCTGGCTGCCTTCTCTTCTTCCACTCAATAAATCATTGAGGAAAATTCCTGAAGGGAAAAACATTCCTGTGTTTCCTTTTGATTCTTGATAAATTCCAAGAAAATTCTCAGGGGAATCTTCTACATGAAACCGAGAACCTCCAGTAAAAAGCAGCAAAAAAAAATTGTCAAAAGAGCAAAGGGATGGAATTCTACATAACAGCAGCAGAGGCAATTGGCAGTAATCCTGAGTGGCCATAGTTATTTAACTCTGTTACGTTGGACTTGTGGATTGTACAGCACAGATGATGGAAATTGGAATTAATGACGTATCCTTTATTTGGCCCTGACTTACCTTTTGAGGAATATGGTTCACTTCCACAATTTACATCCTGTCCTATTTGCAATTGAATCTAGAACAGAAAATAACTGGGCATAAAACTAGAGGATTCATGGAAACATAGAAACTAGGAGCAGAAGTAGGCCATTTGGCTCTTTGAGCCTGTCCTGTCATTCAAGATGATCATGGCTGATCATGGCATGTACTATTTAGAGTCATAGAGTCAGAGAGTAAAACGGCATGGAAACAGGCCCTTCAGCCCAAACTGGTACATGCTAACCATGGCGCCCACTCAGCTAGTTCCCATTGCCCGAATTTGGTCCATATCCTTCTAACCCCTTCCTATCCTCTACCTATCCAAATTTTTTTTTTAAATGTTGCAATTGCCTCAATCTGCCTCAATCACTTTGTCTGGCAGCCCATTCCATATACGCACCACTCTCTGTGTGAAGAAGTTGGCCCTCAGGTCCTTCTTAAATCTTTTCCCTCTCACCTTAAACCTACACCCTCTAGTTTTCAATTCCCAATCCCTGGGGAAAAAGGCTATATGCATTTATCCAATCTATGCTCCTCATGATTTTATACGGCATAATATGTTCCAAGGAATAAAGTCCAATCCTGGCCAACTTCTCCCTATAACTCAGGCTTACTAGTCCTGGTAACATCCTCATGAATCTTCTTTGCACACTGTCCAGTTTAACCATATCTTTCTTATAAAAGGGTGACCAAAACTATACACAATACTCCAGTTGCTGCCTCACCAATGACTTATACAACTATAACGTCCCAACTCCGATACTTAATGCCTCGACCAATGAGGGCCAGCATGCTAAATGTGTTCTTCACCACCCTGTCCATCTGTGGCACCACTTTCAATGAACTATGTACTTGTACTCCTGGGTCCCTCTGTTCCACAACACTCCTCAGGACCTTACCATTTACCGTATAAGTCCTAACTTGGTTTGACTTTCCAAAATGCAACACCTCACACTTATCTGCATTGAATTGTATTTGTCAATCCCCAGCCCACTTGTCCATCTGATCAAGATCCCTCTGTAATTTTTGATAACCTTCCTCACTATCAACGATACCTCCTAATTTTGTATCATCCACAAACTTGTTAATCATCCCTTATATATTCACATCCAGATCTTTTGTGTAAATAACAAATAACAAAGGTCCCAGCACCGATCCCTGTCGCACACCACTAGTCACAGGCCTCCAGTCCGAGAAAGTAACTTTAACCATCACCCTCTGTTTCCTACCATTGAGCCAATTTTGAATCCAATTAGCTAGCTCTCCGTGGGTCCTATGCATCCTAACCTTAATGACTAGCCTGCTGTGTGGGACCTTGTCAAAGACCTTACTTAAATCCATACAGACAACATCCACTGCCCTACCCTCATCTATCCTCTTGATTACCCCTTCACAACAACTCTAAATGATTTGTCAGACATGACATCCTGCACACAATCCATGCTGAATATTCCCAATCAGACCTCAACTATCCAAATGTTGGTTGATCCTGTCCCTCGGTATCCTCTCCAATAACTTGCCTATCACTGAAATCAGGCTCACTGGCCTATAGTTCTCTAGCTTGTCTTTGCTACCTTTCTTAAACAATGGAACAACATTAGCCACTTTCCAGTCTCCTGGAACTTGACTAGTGGCTAATGAAGGTTTTTCCTTATCTCAGTCCTAAACAGCCTATCCCAAATCCTTAAATGGTGACCCCTGGTTCTGGACTCCCTGGTCATTGGAAACATCTTTCCTGTTTACCCTATCCAATCCTGTTAGAATTTTATGGTCTTGCAAGATCTAAAAATTAATTCAGATGAATACATTCGGTATATGTCTCACCAATCAATTGGAAATTCAGGGTCCAGTCATCATCCCAACGAGCAGAGGGAATAAATATGGGTTTCAAATAAAAATGATAAACTTCAAAAGGTCTTATCACAGATGGCATTTATCTGAGAAACATTTAGTATCATCGAGAATGTTCTGCTGCTGAGAAATCCTCACTGACTTAATTGATGAGAATTCTTTTTGTGTTGTACTTCATGTGTCACTAAGATCTTGAAATAATTTACATTATTCAAGCAACTTCAGAATTACTGCTCAGAGGAAAATTAAACATTTTTCTTTGTTTGGTGTCGATCAGATCTCCAAAATGTAGCAAAAACTGTTGAAATCAGCATGTGTCTGTGTGATGAAGGTTTGTAGGATTTCAAATTCCCTTTGATTGAGTAAGATAACGAGGGAAAAAGTTCCCTTAATTAAGCTCTTGATCTTCAGCCACCCACCAGCAGATCAGTTAGATTTATTTGAGATTCTGAAGACCTACGACTTCTGCCCAGCCCTTTATATCTGCCTAATCTAATCCCATTTCTCTTCATTGGGGCTCACTCAGTTTGTACAGTGTAACCTTCACAACATTATGAAGGCTTCACCAGTGCAAAAACAAGAGACTTTTGGTGTTTTTGTTATGAGGATTCTGCTACAGCAAAGAAAGTTGGGTAGGGAATCTTGAGGGAAGGAGAAATGACAGGAAGATTTGAATAAATGTCCCTCTCAAGGTCTTGTCCTGGACTGGCATCTTCAACAGTTAGTTCCGGGGGCAACCGAGGGAGAGCTGGAGATGATAGGTGACTGCTATGGTTCATCCTCATTCCATAAGGGCCTTGTGGCAGATGCTGCCACTTCTTGTGGAGTAAAAGGTAACTTTACTTGAAGCATATCTACTGAGCATGTGCAAAAGGGCTATTTCAAAGTGACATCTGACCACATGGAACTGGAGCCCAAGTCTGTAGGATTCCAGAAGACGTCTTCCTTACAAGCCTTGTAAATAGGTTTTATTCACAAATACTTTAAATTTTCATCCAGCCAAGTGTAGTCCTTGTCTTACCATCATTCTCAAAGCCCTTTCACTTCCGGAAGCAAACTTAGCACACGAGAAAACAAAAAGGATCTAATGGAGATAGTAGGAACTGCAGATGCTGGAGAATCTGAGATAACAAGGTGTGGAGCTGAATGATCTAATGGAGACTGTTTCCCATCTCATTATTCCCACTGCAGTTTGTCTGTGGCATGCAGGTAGGGAGTGGAAATCTGTGGTTCCAATAAACCAGATCAATGGATGAAATCCCTCTTTATCAGGCAGGAACGAGTAGTTTTTATTCATTTGTGGGATGTGGACATGCGACATGGGCAGCGCTGGCTGACCAACTTTTATTGCTTATCCCTGGTTGTCTTCGAGAAGGAGCTGCCTTCTTGAACCACAGCAGGCCATAGGCTGTGGATTGATCCACAATGCTATTAAGGAGGATTTTGACCCCGCGACATTACGGTGATATATTTCCAAGTATTGGTGAGTGCCTTGGAGGGCAACTTCCAGGGTGTGGTGTTCCCACGTATCTGCTGCCCTTGTCCTTCTAGATGGAAGTGATCGTGGATTTGCAAGTTGCTGTCCAATGAGCCGAGGTGCATTTCTGCAGTGCATCTTGAAAATTGTATACACTGCTGCTACTGGGTGCTGGTAGTGGAGGGAATGAATGTTTGTGGATGTGGTGCCAATCATGTGAGCTGCTCTGTCCTGGATGGTGTCAAACTTCTTGAGTCTTGTTGGGGCTGGACTCATTCAGGCAAGTGGAGAGTATTCCATCACACTCCTGACTTAAGCCTTGTAGATGGCTTCAAAACAGGCCTTTGGGCGTCAGGAGGTGAGTTACTCACCGCAGGATTCCTAGGCTCTGACCTGCTTTGTAGCTACTATACTTATGCTGCAAGTCCATTACGGTTTATGGCCAATGATAATCCCCAGGATGTTGACAGTAGGGGTGCTCAGTGCTGGTAATGACATTCAATGTCAAGGGGCAGGGGTTAGATTATTTCTTACTGGAGATGGCCATTGCCCGGCATTTGTGTGGCACAAAATGTTACTTGCCACTTGTCAGTCTAAGTCTAGATGTTGTCCAGATATTGTTGCGTCTGAACACAGACTGCTTCAGTATCTGAGGAGTTGTGAATGGAGCTGAACATTGTGCAATCATCGACAAACATCCCCACTTTAACCTTTTGGTGGAGGGAAGGTCATTAATGAAGCTGCTGAAGATGGCTGGGCCTGGGACACTACCCTGAGGAACTCCTGCAGAGATGTCCTGGAGATCAGATGACTGACGCCCACCAACCACGACCTATGTGTCAGATTTGCAAATATCTAGGCTTCGGGAAGTTTTATTTTCTCTGTTTGTGGATCTGAATGGAAATGGGACATTTCTCCAGTAAGTAATGAAGGAAAGGAAAGTCTGATTAATTTGATTTATATTAATTTAGTTCTGTCAAATTATTGAAACTTCAAATGGATTTGCATTTAAATTCTAACAAGTTTATCCACGGACCGACAAAGCTAAGAGAATGTTGGATTTGTTTGGAGGATTATGCTATCATGCAGCTCTAGTGACATTAAAAGCCAAATGCACACAAGGGTTAAGAGAGTGAACATTTGATATGGTTACACAATAGGAAGCTATATATTTTAAATTGAGGATATAGTCATGTGGAGATGTTAATGCTAATATATGCAGAAATCCAAGGGAGATTTGTCTCGTTCTATATGTGCCAGAAAAGCTATCTGTTAATTCAGTGATTACTTTCACTGTATAAGTAATTATCTGGGGAAAAGGCAATTTACCAGTTGACACCTAAAATGAAAATAAGAAAGAAGAGTTATGCCTGCCCAAATATAATAATCAGTTTTCTGTCAGAGCTAATACCAGACAAACATCCATTCTTCAATTCAGAGCTCATTGGCACTGAAGCAATCGTGTTCCATGTTCTTTGCTCTGTGACATAAAGGTGGAATTTTCTTTATTTCATTTGTTTTTCCTGAAGAGATAACAGCTAAAGCAATCCACCAGCAAAATATCCCCTTCAAAATGCTTGCTTTGTGATAGGGCGGGTCAGAACATAAACAGTGGAATGTTACTGGGGTCTGAACGATATGGACTGTGACAGAATCATGTGGAAGGTCCAGTGAGGCCTATCTCAGACATCAGGAATAACTCACTGCATCGTCCAACTGAACCCCAGGCATTAAGGTGTGATTCTCACTCAGCAGAGACAAGGTGCTTATTGAGGGAATTATTGCATGATAATTACCTGAGAGAGAATGTGAGTGTGTGTGTGTGTGTGTGTGATGGCTGGGGGTCAGAAATGGTGCACACTGACTGCCATTGAGAGTGCATATACTTTGAGAGTGGCAGTGGAATAAGGAGTGAGAGTTACTCAGTTAGAGGGAAGGGAATGTCCCAGAATCCCAAGGGAGCAGTCCTGGTCTCCTACCGCAGACAGAATCCTCTCCTTATTTGTCCCACATTTCCTGTCTTTTTTTCCAGAATTCCAGCACTTTGCCCAATTTTACAGTCTTACTGTGCAGAAACAGGCCTTTCAGCGCACTAACAGATACCAGACGGGGTGTGTGTGTTTGGAACTTTGCCTCAGAGTTGGTGGGGACAGTATTATTGATAATATTTAAGATAGAAGAGGGATAGGTTCTTGTGAGGCAGGTGAATGAAGCAGATTTGGAGGGTATACAGGAACGTGGAATTTGGACCAAAAAGGATTGGCAATGGTCTCATTGAATGGTGGAGCAGGCTAGAGGGGGCTGAATGATCTACTTTCATTCCTCATTCATATATAGCTGGTGCAGTGGGGCATGAATTTACCCTCGGATGGAGGATTTCAAGACTAGGGGGCACGTTTTTAAGGTGAGAGGAGAGAGATTTAAAAAACACGTGAGAGGCAAGTTTTTTTTACACAATATGTTGTTTGTGTGTGGAATGAACTTCCTGAGGAAGTGTTGGATATGGGTGCAATGACAACATTTTAAAGACATTTGGATAGGTACATGAATAGGAAAGTTTTGGAGGGATAGGGGCCAGGAGCAGGCAGGTTGGACTAGTTTAGTTTAGGATTATGGTTGGTATGGACTGGTTGGACCGAAGGGCCTGTTTCCATGCTGTATGGCTCTATGAGCCACACCAATCCCTATACCTGCACTTGGTCCATAGCTTCCTATGCCCTGACTTTTTAAGTACTCATCCAAATGCTCCTTTTTCCTTTCTTTTCTCATATCCAGGACTGCTGTTACACACAACACAATGTGTTTATTTTCCCCTATCATTAAATCACTGAGACATCTTGTTTGTTTTTAGCTGTTAACTGCCACAAATAAATCACCCGTGTCGCCAGTTAGATACTTACCTGCCCCATTAAATACAATGAAAACCATCAGGGGGTGAGTAGGTGGGAGATAAAGCACTGTGTCCCCGGTGATGCTCGCTTCTCTCTAAAGACAGCCAGAATGTAGCGTTCTGCCTGTCCAAGGACAGACGCTGCCACGGAAGAGGGGCAGGCAGTCAGCAGAAATTACCCTCCCTCCACAGTTTACTGCCTGGACCTGTTTATAGCCATTTTGCCTTTTTCTTTTGCACTTTGTCACTGTTAACACTTCTCGTGTGAATTCCAATTGTGATGTTAATTTTTGCAGTAATACATGTGGGGAGCAACCAGTGGGGTTTAGTTATTACTCACTATTTCCCTGCACAGTTTGAGAAAGGAGGGTGAATATTAAAACATTAGCCACAGAGTTCTCTCTATTTGTTTTGGTGATTAAGTTTAAAGCATCACGGTTAAACAACAAACTGTTTTTGACTTTTTTTAAAATTCTTTATCTCATGCATTTTTAATGCGAGTGATTTTGCCCAGGCAATTTCAGATTGATATATTGGAAATCTTGTTATTAAAATTGATCAAAAGCAGTTTGCCTAAATTGATGATGAGCTTGGCCAATCAATGCTTTACTGACTGTTCATCAAATTTTGATCATTTCTCACTCAGCGGTCTGAACAAATGAGTGAGAGAAGAAAGAGAATTAGAGAGAGAGAAACACTGTCAGTAATATCTTGCCGAAAGTCAAATCTAATTTAATTGACTGGGATTTGTGTGAACTCCCCTAGATCTCAGAATAAGCACATATAATTCTGTTGTTCATGCAATCTGTCTTTTTCACTTGGTAGAAAGTTTGAACCTTAATTATTATCCGTTATGTTCCGAATGTGAACCAAATGGAAGCTGCTGCTGCCTCTACAATAATGAATATGGTGATCCCGAATTTCAAACATGCCTGTGCTGAAAAATTTATCATGAAATCCCCTTCAGGAATGTCTTAAAATATGCAACAAACTAGCGTATCAATGAGCTGTGCAATGCAGAAAGATTTGGCTGTGAACATCTTCCACAGATTGTTTTCTTCTTAAAGTGCTTTCTTTTATCTTTATTTGACGCCATCATTTTTTTTTTGCTACTATGCATGCTAAAACACCACGTTCCACAAGAACAGAATGTTTTCCAGCAGTTAATTATCGAAAATTTCTCCAGTTTCCAGCTACGGTATAAAAAAGCATCTTGTGCAATTCTGTCCACCCCCACGTTATCAGCAGCACCTGCTGATCAACTTTTTTAGGATGTAGTTAAAGTGTACAACTGGCTCAATTAGGCTGATGAAAAGAAAATTATTCTTCTACTTAAAGCACTAACAATGTTTTTTGTGTTTGCCTGTAGCTGTGAGTCCTAATGAATGCTCCTGAGATATCAGAAATGATTGTAAATAAACTCAGGAAAGCTTT
Organism: Ginglymostoma cirratum; assembly: GCA_024137785.1. Lineage (NCBI taxonomy): Eukaryota > Metazoa > Chordata > Chondrichthyes > Orectolobiformes > Ginglymostomatidae > Ginglymostoma > Ginglymostoma cirratum. The sequence goes on along the minus strand of JAHRHZ010000045.1, from coordinate 1,455,165 downwards.
AGGACTGAAATCTGTGTGCCTTATACATGCTCACGGTTGTCAAATAATCCAGATAACGAGAAAAATTATGGCCAGTTTTAAATTTATTGGGATAGAGTTTTTACCTTGGCTAGCAGTGTGACTATGTCCATGTGACAATTAGTTCAAGGAGTCACCAAACGGTTATATTCCCATATGGAGGCCACTTGGCCCATCATGTCTGTTCCAGCTCTCTGAATGCACCGGATGGCATTCTCCCATCTTTTCGCCCATCACCCTGCATATTGTTCCTTGACAGATGACTACCCAACTCCCTTTTGTGAGCCTCAATTATATCAATCTCCATTATGCTCTCAGACAATGCATTTCAGACTCTAACCACGGTCTGCGTGAAAAGGTTTGCCACTGTTGCTTATTTTGACAACAAAACAGCACAGAATAACAGCAGAATTTTATGCAGCTTTAGATGTCACAAATAGAAAGGAAGAGGGAGGCTTTTAGCATTGGAGCCTTGGTATTCATGACTCAAAGAGGAGGCTGAGGGGATTAATAAAGATACTCTGACTCCAATGATTGTTCCAGAGAGGATTCCCTCTGACTTGGGGGGAAAGGGTGGGATACATCCAGCCCCTGCTAACTGGGTCTCGCTGTGTTTGGGTCGGGGACTGAAGCAGGGAGTGGTGTTGGGTGGGGCCAGGAGTTTATGATTTCTGTCACTGCCCATCCCGCTCCCTGATGATTAATTCACTTGAATGGAGGTTTCAGGGTCTTGCTGCCTCAGTTTCCAGTCTGGACACCTTCCCTCATTCCTCGTTTGGGCAGTGGGTCACCAGTGACTAATTTGAGGACTGCCTATGGTATAACAACAGAGTCAGCAAGCACGAGTTTGGGGCATCACCCAAAAGAATCTCTCAGTTCATCCTTTTTTTTTAAATAAACCAGTTTTACATGGACACACACGAATACAAAGCCTAAACAGTCTCGTTGTTATACATTCCTCAGGGTTTTAAGTGACTAAGGATCATAATTTCAAGATTGTCAGCAAGAGTCATAGAAACATACAGCACAGAAATAGACCCTTTGACCCAACCAGTTCATGCTGAACATAATCCCAAACTAAACTAGTCCTTCCTGCCTGCAGTGGGCACATTTCTCTCCAAACAGTTCTTATTCATGTACTTCTCCAAATGTCTTTTAAACCTTGTAACTGTACCTGCACCCATCACTTCCACTCATGAACCACTCTCTGCGTAAAACAAAAATGCTCCTCATGTCTTTTTTAAATCTTTCTCCTCTCACCTTAAAAACCTGACCCCTAGACATGAAATCCCCCACCTGAGGGAAAAGACACTCACCATTCACTTTATTAATACCTCTCATGATTTTATAAACCTCTAAAAGATCACCTCTCAACCTCTTAAGCTTCAGTAAAAGAAGTGCCAGCCTATCCAGCTTCTCCTTATAACTCAAACCCTCCAGTCCTGGCAACATCCTGGTAAATCTCTTCTGGATCTTCTCCAGCTTAATAATATCCTCCCTAAAACAGGGAAACCAGAACTGCACACAGTGCTCCAGAAGAGGCCCCACCACCGTCCTGTCCAACCTCAACATGACGTCCCAACTCCTATACTCAAAGCCTGAGCAATGCAGGCAAGCCTGCTGATTGCTTTCTTAACCACACTTGCTATATGTGATGTAAACTTCAAAGAATTATGTACCTGAGCCCGTAGATCTCTCTGTTCTACGACACTTCTCAAGGCCCTACTTTTAATTGTTTAAGTCCTGTCTTTATTTGGTTTATCAAAATGCAGTACCTTGCATTTATCCAAATTAATCTTCATCTGGCACTCTTCAGCCCATTCAACTAATTGATCAAGATCTCTTTGTAATCTTAGATAACCTTCTTCACTGTTCACTATATCACCAATCTTGGTGTCATCCATTAACTTACTAACCATGTTTTCTATGTTCTTATTTAAATTATTTATATCAATGACATACACAAGTGGACCCAGCACTGATTCCTGTGGAACACTGCTGGTCACAGACCTCCAGTCCTAAAAATACCTTCCACCATCACTGTTTGTGAGAGACCTAAGAGTGAGATGAGGAGAAACTTCTTTACTCAGAGAGCTGTTAGGATTTGAAATGAGCTACTTGGGAGAGTGGTGGAGGTGGATTCCATAGGAGGTTTCAAAAGAGAGCTGGATACCTATTTGCATAAATTGCTAGAAAAGCTCAGCAAGTCTGGCACATCTGTGGAGAGAAATCAGAGATAATGTTTTGAGTCCAGTGACCCTTCCTCAGAACCCTGTTCTGGGCGCAAAACTCTTGGACCTGAAATGTTAACTGTGATTTCTATCCACAGATGCGATGAGACCAGCTGAGATTTTCCAGCAATTTCTGTTTTAGCTTCTGATTTCCATCATCTGCAGCTCTTTCAGTTTTTTATTTGGACGTATATTTGTATCTGATTTGATTTATATTGTCACCTGTACCCGGATACAGTGAAAAGTATTGTTTTGCTTGCTAATTAGTCAATTCATACCTTATATGAGTACCTCAGGCTAATAGAACAGAATGCAAAATGTAATGTTGCAGCTACAGAGAAGGTGCAGAGAAAGATCAACTCTAATAAATGAGAGGTCTGTTCATAAGTCTGATAACAGCAGGGGAAAAGCTGTTCTTAAATCTGTTGGTACGTGTATTCAATTTTTTTATATCTTCTCCCCAGTGGAAGAGGGTGGAAGAGAGTATAATTGGGGTGGGAGGGGTCTTTGATTATGTTGGCTGTTTTCCCGAGGCAGAGGGAAGTATAGGCAGAGTCAATGGATGGGAGGCTGGTTAGTGTGATGGACTGGGCTGTGTTCACAACTTTCTGTAGTTTCTTCCAGTCTCCTCCAGCTGTGATGCATCTGTATGGGATGCTTTGTATGGTGCAGCTATAAAAATTGATATGAGTCATTGTGGACATGCCGAATTTCCTTAGCCTCCTGAGGAAGTAAAGGTGTTGATGTGCTTTCTTGACTGTAGTGTTTTTGCGTATGGATCAGCATAGATCTTTGGTGATATTTACTCCTAAGGAACTTGAAGCTCTTGACCATCTCCACCTCAGCACCACTGATACAGATAGGGGCTTGTCCTCTACTCCACTTCCTGAAGTCAATGACCAGCTCCTTCATTTTGCTGGCGTTGAGGGGGAGATTGTTGTCTTTACACCAGGTCACTAATCTGTCTATCTCCTTCCTGTACACCATCTCATTGTTGTTTGAGATCCAACCCGCTCTGGTCATGTCATCAGCAAGTTTGTAAATGGAGGTAGAGCTGAATTTGGCCACACAGTTGTGTAAAGGGCACAGTAAGGGGCTGAGTATGCAGCTTTGTAGGGCTCCGGTGTTAAGGATTGTTGTGGAGGAGGTGTTTTTGCCCACCTTTTCCAATTGCAGCCTGTGGGTCAGGAAGTCAAGGATTCAGTTGCAGAGAGGGGAACAGAGTCCAAGGCCTCTGAGTTTGGAGATGAGTTTTGTTGGAATTATGGTGTAGAAGGTGGAGATAAAGTCGATAACTAGGAGGCTGGTGTAGGCCTCCTTGTCATTCAGATGTTCCAGGGATGAGTGTAGGGCCAGGGAGATGGTGTCTGCCATGGACCTATTGTGACAGTCGGTGAATTGTAGTGGGTCAAGGCAATCTGGGAGGCTGGAGCTGATGTGAGCCGTTACTAACCTCTCAAAGCACTCTATAACAATGGATGTCAGAGCCACCGGGCAGTAGTCATTGAGGCACATTTTCTGATTTTTCTTTGGCACTGGGATTGTGGTGGTCTTCTTGAAGCAGGTGGGAACCTCACATCAGAGTAAGGTGAGGTTAAAGATGTCTGTGAATTGGTCAGCTGGTCCGCATGCAATCTCAATGCACAGATGGGGACTCTATTCAGACTGGTTGCTTTCCATGAGTTCACCCTCAAGAAGGCTGACCTAATATGTGTGGCGGTGACTGTGGGTATAGGTGCACCTGAAGCTGTCGGGCAGATAACATCACATCATCATATATTTGAAAGTGATGGAGTTAGGATACTACAGAGATGGGGCTGGAAAGTGGGACTAGCTGGGTAGTTCTTTCAGGAATCAGTACTGTCACAATGGGTGGAATGGCCTCCTTCTGTACTGTACATTCTATGACTGTAAGAAACGTTAGATGTTAAACTTAATATAATTGCAACTTAGTTCTTTCATTTTGCCAACAGAGTTTTGAGGCACTAAAATATCTCTAGGCAGAGGTCACATTGAGAAAGAAACATAATTAGTGGCCCTGGCATGAAATGTAACATTCATTAAATATTGCATTGTTGTCTCCCTCTGCAAATTGTGAAGAAAATCTCAAAATTTGTATTGTCCTCTTGTCATGCACCCTGTCTTTGATGATTCATTGTGTCATAGCAAGTGCTGTTGGGAGAAAGAAACTCAAAAATGGGGTCTAAAGAAGGGTCCAGACCCAAAACGTCAGCTTTATGCTCCTCTGATGCTGCTTGGCCTGCTGTGTTCATCCAGCTCTACACCTTGTCATTTCAAAAATGGGGTAGTTTTGTTATAGACTATCCAAGATCAGCTAGATCTCTTTGTTCTCAAGTATCTTCACAAAGCTTCAGTGAAACAGACACAAATCTCACATTCCACCTTTCAACAGCGCATCAACTAAAATATACCTGCTCAATCAAACCCTAAACCATTCTGGAAATGAGCATCTCACCTATGTATTTAATTCTAGCTGCAGTGTGAAGAGGAAAGTTAATGGTATTGGCCTCAGTAAATTGCTGATGGATTTAAGTGTTGGAGAAACTATCTCTTGTTGCAGCTGTATTGAGCCTTAGTGAAACCTCATGTGAAGCATTCTGTACAATGTTTGTTCTCCTGACTAAGGAAGGTTACATTTACCATTGAGGGAGTGCAGTAGAAGTTCACCGGATAGATCCCACAAAGGATAGGATAGTCTTGTGAAAGGAGATTGAGGAGTCTGAACACGTATTCTCCAGAGTCATAGAGTCACAGCATGGAAACAGATCCTCCTACCCTAGGAGGCTGTGTTGGTTCAGTCACTGGGTGAGTTCAGGATTGACATTGATAAATTTCTCTGCAGGGAGGAGTGTGCTGGAAATTGCAGCACCCATGAGCTGGAACCAAACTGTAAACGTTTTCTTCAGTCACCAAAAAACCAATTCCTTTCTCTGTATTACTGCTGGAACACAGGGGATTGTCAACAAGTTTCTTCAATAAACTCAAAATTAACTTGCATATTAAAAATTCAACGTAATTCTTGAGTCAAGTGTCAAAGCTGATTAACTCTGAAGCTACTATTCAAATTAAACTGTATCCTCTTAATCCCAAACACACATTCATGCACAACAAGACTAGACCACACAGCTCTGTCGAGATATTAGGATTTTGAAAACATAAGGTGAAAATGTGGGTCAAGAGTAATACTTCAGAAACAGAAATTTGGAACTAGACTAGACTATTTGCCCTTTCCTGACTGCTTCTCCATTTAATATGGTCACGGCTGATGCTTTAGCTCAAGACCATGTTCCTGCTTTCTCTCCATACCTTCTGACGCTTTTAATGCACAAAAATGTATCAATTCCTTTCTTGAATATACTCGGTATCACAGCTTAACAATCCAGTGCAAACTGCTGGAGAAACCTAGCAGGTCTGTCAGTGTCTGTAGAGAGAGAAACGCAGTGAGTGTTTCGGGTTCAGTATGGTTCTTCAATCTCTTACTAACTGAGAGAGAAAGCTGCTTTTTGCTGTTAGCATTTTCAGCAACTGCAGGACCATGAAAATGCACAGAAATCGTCCTCCAAAATCTGTTGCTAGGTAACATAGTGCAAAGATTCTAGGATTTTTATAAGCCTGTTTGTCCAGCAATTAAAGGTCATAAACACACCTCTCATCTCATTTAAAAACCTTTATCTGACTCTTTCTCCCACTCTTTCTCCTACTGTCTTTTTCAGTGAACTGTAGAATGTCCATGATTCTATATGCCCTTTTGACTTTCTGTTTCTGGCAAATCACATGGCAAAGCCCATTCAACCCAGAAAATTCCATTTTTTCAGTTTCTCATAGACCCCAAATATGCATGTATTCCAAACAACATTCAGAAGATTAAAGGATATGGAGATAGTGTGGGAAATGTTATGGAGACAGAAAATAAGTCATGATCTGGTTGAATGGTGGAATAGGCTTGAAGGGCTGAAAGGCCTCCTTCTACTACAATTTCCTACATACAATACCCAGGACATCCAGAAGTTAAAAAAAACTAAGCAGACACCTTAGTTACGGAGAATTAAATGAAATTCTGCTCACAAGTAGTGGATCCTCCATTTTTATTATGTGTGCTATAATTTTCCAGTGACTGTTAAACTTCATATCAAATATCAGGTTGACTAAGTTGGTGACAGTTAAAATACTGAATTGGAGAGTTATGGATTTAAGATCCACTCTGTTGTCAAGGACCTAACACAGATTGATGATTCCATTCAGTATTTAAGGAAAGTCACATTGTTCAAGGTGCGGTCCTTGGTTATCTCAAGCAATATCTATCCAGTTGGATGAATCATCATGGTGTTCCATGAGGAAAAGCAGAGGTGTCCCAGATATTATGTCCATTATCATCCCCTCAAATAAATCCAGATAAAATTACTATTGAGCATTCATTCATCTTATTGTCGTGTGCAAAGCAGGACCCGCCTGCATAACATAAAAGCCACTTTGGGATGTTTGTGACAGCTGTGATAAAATGTTCTTGAAATACTGGGCTTTCTTTTATTGTGATAATTGGCTTTCATTGTAACCCAACTTGCATACCTGCACTATTTGAGAAGGAATCTTAGTACAACACAATCTGAGCTCTCATTGTAGAATTCTTTGAAAACTTTGAGGAATATTGAACAAGGCTATTGATTTTATGTTGAAATTGCAAAGAATTTCATTTTTGTGCATTTGCAGCCATCTCTCTGAAGTTGATTCTCCTTTTTCTTGGCAAAATGGCATTCAATTCTTCATTGTCTGGTACCTCATTTTCTCCCAGATACAATTATGCAAATCACGCACCTTTATAAAACGCATGTTGTTGTTCATTGTTTCTGCTGAAATATTGTATTAACTGCTGTCAGACCATAGCAGGACTATGTGTTGCCAATGATCATTCCTGCCACCATCCTTGTTGAAGGCAGGAAAGGACGAGTGCCCTGGCTCATCTGGTCTGGGAGAGGAAAACCACTTCCTGGTCCAATTAAAAATGTCCCTTTGAGTAACATGATGTAGTTCGTTGTACATTAGCCACTAGTTAAGGGTTACAGCATTGTGATAGACATAGAATCATAGAATAGAAGTCTTAGAAGGTGGAAAGAGGCATTCAGTCCATCAAATCTCCAATGGCCATCCAAAGAGCATCCCACCCTATCCCCACATTTACGATGACTAACCCACCTCACCTGCCTTTTTGATTTGCTTTGATTAATTGCATGACAGGTAATCCACATAACCTGCTTATCTTTGGACTGTGGGAGGAAACCGGACCACCTGGAGAAAGCCCACGCGGATATGGGGGAGAATGTGCAGACAGTTGCCTGGGGGTGGAATCAAACCCGGGGCCCTGGCGCTGTGAGCCATGGTGTCACCCTTGTTACAGAAACATTTGGAGGATCAAATGTTAGATCCCACTCCTTCAGGGTGCTAAATAAAAAACAAAACATGTGGTAAATCACAAAAACAAAAGCAGAAGTTGCTGGAAAAGCTCAGCAGGTCTGGCAGCATCTGTGAAGAGAAATCAGGGTTAGCGTTTCGAATCCGATGAAAATACCCAAAACATTAATTCTCAGGGAACAAACCTCAGGGAATCTCTCTCCCACTGCAACTCTCTCATAACCTCTTCGGCCTTGAAACTGCTCGACCACGTCCTGAAGCAAACCAGGTACTACAGCCACACCACCTTTCTTAGTACCTGCCTACGGAACCAGATCCAACGCATCATCCTCCTACACTTCAGCCATCTGCAATCAGACCCCACCACCAAAGACATTTTTCCCTCCCCACCCTTATCTGCCTTCCGGAGGGACCACTCCCTCCGCGACTCCCTTGTCCGCTCCACACTCCCCTCCAGCCCCACCACACCCGGCACTTTTCCTTGTAACCGCAGGAAGTGCTACACCTGCCCCCACACCTCCTCCCTCACCCCAATCCCAGGCCCCAAGAAGACTTTCCACATCAGGCAGATGTTTACCTGCACATCTGTCAATGTGGTATACTGCATCCACTGTACCCGTTGTGGCTTCCTCTACATCGGGGAAACCAAGCGGAGGCTTGGGGACCGCTTTGCAGAACACCTGCGCTCAGTTCGCAACAAACAACTGCACCTCCCAGTCGCAAACCATTTCAACTCCCCCTCCCATTCCTCAGATGACATGTCCATCCTGGGCCTCCTGCAATGCCACAGTGATGCCACCCGAAGGCTGCAGGAACAGCAAATCATATTCAGCCTGGGAACCCTGCAGCCCAATGGCATCAATGTGGATTTCACAAGCTTCAAAATCTCCCCTCCCCCAACCGCATCCCAAAACCAGCCCAGCTCATCTCCACCTCCCTAACCTGTTTTTCCTCCCACCTCAAGCCACACCCCCATCTCCTATCTACTAACGTCATCCCGCCCCCTTGACCTGTCCGTCCTCCCTGGACTGACCTATCTCCTCCCTACCCCCCTACCTACACTCACCTTTACTGGCTCCATCCCTGCCTCTTCGACTTGTCTGCCTCCTCTCCACCTATCCTCTCCTCTATCCATCCTCTATCCGCCTCCCCGTCTCCCTATTTATTTCAGAACCCTCTTCCCCTCCCCCATTTTTGATGAAGGGTCTAGGCCCGAAACGTCAAGTTTTCCTGCTCCCATGATGCTGCTTGACCTGCTGTGTTCATCCAGCCCCATGCTTGTTATCTCAAAACATTAATTCTGATTTTTTCTTCACAGATGCTGCCAGACCTGCTGAGCTTTTCCAGCAATTTTCGTTTTTCCTTTAAGGTGTGAAGCTATTTTGTTCTCCAGTCCTTATGATATTCACCGTAGCAGGTAGTGTTTGTGGCACGCCTCAGTATTAACCCTTTCAGACCCATTTACAGCATTAATGTGCAACAACCCATTGTAATATTGAGAATGGATATGATAATGAGATGGTGATGGATACCAGAATGTAAGAATGCTATCAGCCATCATATGCAAGGGGCAATGAAGGAACAATGCAATAGTCCACACTCATGAGAGAGGCTCTTGCAGAGAAAATTATGTGCCATAGCGTATAGTAGAGTTTGCAGAAGCCTACCATATTTTGACACGAATTACTCATCAGTAAGGGGAACTGTTATAGGACACAGACTGAAAACAAAAAGTGCTGGAGACCACCACAGGTCAAGGAGCATCCATGGAGAGAGAGCAAGTCTAGATGACTCTTCATCAGCCCTGACATGAAGTGTGTTGGGGGGTAGCAGTTATGTAGTGGGAGGGTTGGAGTGCGGGGGGAGAAAGGGTGTTAATTGTGCAGATTAGGTGATCTGAATTTCCTGACTATCAGAAGAGACAAGGATAGCCATCTCTTCACTGTGAGGAATTGAACTCTGAGTCACAGCCTTGAGAAAAGAGAAACCACAGAGAGGAAATTGAGAAAAGGAATTTTCTCCTTCTTGCCCTGTGAAAGACATACCTTGAAGTAAGACATTTTTAATAAATCACTAACAGCATTACAAGAGCTGCCAATACTGGATCATGAACGGTATAATTAAAGCTTTACATCTTCAATAAGATGCTGACAGCCATAGCTGCTTTTAATCCTCACCCAATCGCATAAGCCACACTGTTAAATGAATAGATATTAAAAATGAAGGAAACAAATACTCATCAGCATGTTTTTTCACATAGACATTAGGTGAAAATATTCGGATTTAACCAAACCTTCACTCCCCTTCCCTGACCCATGATGACTGCTCGCCTTTTCGTAAACAACAGCAACATGAGAAAACCATCCATTTGTAAATGTGGGTTCATCCGAAACCGTGTGAAGAAATTACTCTGTGTGCTTCTGAACCCCACTCTCAGGGACAATGGGGGTCTGATGACTGCACTTTGTGGGAAACAGTCAATCACTTGTGATTTCTGTCACACCAGCAGCACCCTTTCCAACTTATAAGGACCTATCTCCTCCCTACCTCCCCACCTACACTCACCTTTGCTGGCTCCATCCCCGCCTCTTTGACCTGTCTGTGTCCTCTCCACCTATCTTCTCCTCTATCCATCTTCTATCCGCCTCCCCCCCTCTCTCTATTTATTTCAGAACCCCTTCCGCTCCCCCATTTCTGATGAAGGGTCTAGGCCTGAAACGTCAGACTTCCTGCTCCTCTGATTCTGCTTGGCCTGCTGTGTTCATCCAGCTCCACACCTTGTTATCTCTGTTGCTCCTCAAGATTGTAATGTGCTTCAATGAAACTTTACAACAAGCCCAGGACAGAGAGGTTTATTATTAGGCTCTGTACATGCCTAGTTCCATGCAAGCCTAAAGTTCCTGTTACAGTCATTGAGCGGGTCTAATAATTTAAATTGTTCCTGAAGAAAGGTCACTGGACTCAACATGTTAATTCTGCTTTCTCTCCACACCTGCAACCACATCCTGAGTTTTTCCAGCAATTTCTGTTCCTGTATTTCCTAGAATGCGAGGTAACCGCTTCAAAATTTACAAAATACTTAGAAGGATGGAATGGGCAGATGCAAGTAAGATGTTTCCACTGGTTAGGCAGTTTAGAACTCAGGGGCACAATTTATAAATAAGGGAGATGTCAATTCAGTCTGAGATAAGGACTTTATTTATTCAGAGGATTGTGAATTTTGGAATTATTGACACCGAGGATAAAGGGAAGCTCAGTCTTTGAGTGTATTTAAGGAAGAAGTCTACCAATTTGTGTTCATGATTGACCTACAGTGTTACAGAGATGATGTCAGTTAAAAGCTTTGAGCTGTTCAATCAGCCATGATGGCTATGAATGGAAGTGCAGGTTTGATGGACTGAATGGTCTAATCCTGTTCTAATGGAGACAAATGGGGAACTATGGCAGCTCAGAAACATTTAGGGGTTTTAGTACAGAATTCAGAATGCTGGCGGATAGGCTCAAAGAGTCATTAAAAAGGTGGAGTGGCATGGTGAGTCAGTGGTTAGCACTGCTTCCTCACAGTGTCAGGGACCCAGGTTTGATTCCACACTTGAGTTACTGTGTGGAGTTTGCACATTCTCCCTGTGGCTGCGGGGATTTCCTCCAGGTGCTCCAGTTTCCTTCCAGAGTCCTCGGGTGTGCAGATTAGGTGGGTTGGCTGTGCTAAATGTGGGGATAGGATCGGGTTCTGGGTGGGATGCTCTTTGTAGGATTGGTGCATAATCAATGGGCTGAATGGCCAATTTCTGCACTGTAGGGGTTCTATGATTCTAGTGTAATGTTAGCATCAGCTCTAAGGGGTTGGATTTCAAAAGAGCAAAAAACTTAGTTACATAAGACACTGACTGGATCTCACTTAGCATGTCAACATTCAGTTCTGCACATCACATGTCAGGAAGCAGATATTGGTTTGGGAGGGAGGACAGCACAGATTGATCAGAATGAAACAAGGTGCCAGTGGGTCGAATAATGAGGAGGCACTATACAGATGAGGTTTGTATCCTTTGCAGTACAGAAGATTAAGTAAGGGCCTTGATTCTTGTTCTGGCGATACATGTATTATATGTAGGTACGGTTACTGAAAGAATACAGAGAACAGAGTGAGATGTGACTCCATTTATTGTCTTTGTATATCTGAGTCACATCTTTCAACAGTGCTGGGAGACTACAGAGATGAAACAATTTCTATCCTCTTTGCATTCTACAGGTTTGATCTCACATGAAGAAATGTGTCTATTTCTACAAATCCTGCAAAAGTGCTTTTCTGGAGCACGTCAGGGTTAAAACCGTAGAAAAATTAAAACTCGGTGGTGGTACGACAAAACCATGTTTTCTTCTCTATCGCGTTGTGACTATTCATGCATCTGGAGCGTACAGTAATTGAAAATTGCTCCTACCTCCCTCATCCAATCAATTTTGTGGAATTGCATTTGTGCAGGTTTCAGCTTTCACCTTTCAATATGCGATTATCATTGACCTCTAAGATCGTGCTTGGATATTGTTTGAAAGTCTGTGGTCGCACGAATGGTTTGACACTTGTTTCAGCACCCTGGAGAGCGAAAGCAACAAAAGTCCGCTCCACACTCCCCTCCAGCCCCACCACACTCGGCACTTTTCCTTGTAACCGCAGGAAGTGCTACACCTGCCCCCACACCTCCTCCCTCACCCCAATCCCAGGCCCCAAGAAGACATTCCACATCAGGCAGAGGTTCACCTGCACATCTGCCAATGTGGTATACTGCATCCGCTGTACCCGTTGTGGCTTCCTCTACATCGGGGAAACCAAGCGGAGGCTTGGGGACCGCTTTGCAGAACACCTGCGCTCAGTTCGCAACAAACAACTGCACCTCCCAGTCGCGAACCATTTCAACTCCCCCTCCCATTCCTTAGATGACATGTCCGTCCTGGGCCTCCTGCAATGCCACAGTGATGCCACCCAAAGGCTGCAGGAACAGCAAATCATATTCAGCCTGGGAACCCTGCAGCCCAATGGCATCAATGTGGATTTCACAAGCTTCAAAATCTCCCCTCGCCCAACCGCATCCCAAAACCAGCCCAGCTCATCTCCACCTCCCTAACCTGTTTTTCCTCTCACCTCAAGCCACACCGCCATCTCCTATCTACTAACATCATCCCGCCCCCTTGACCTGTCCGTCCTCCCTGGACTGACCTATCTCCTCCCTACCCCTTACCTACACTCACCTTTACTGGCTCCATCTCCGCCTCTTCGACTTGTCTGCCTCCTCTCCACCTATCCTCTCCTCTATCCATCCTCTATTCGCCTCCCCCTCTCTCCCTATTTATTTCAGAACCCTCTTCCCCTCCCCCATTTCTGATGAAGGGTTTAGGCCTGAAACGTCAAGTTTTCCTGCTCCTATGATGCTGCTTGACCTGCTGTGTTCATCCAGTCCCATGCTTGTTATCTCGGATTCTCCAGCATCTGCAGTACCTTTTATCTCAGCAACAAAAGCGTGTTCCTTTGGCAATAGGGTGATGTAAAGGGGCCGGTGTTGGACTCAGGTGGACAAAGTCAGAAGTCACGCGATGCCAGGTCATAGTCCAACATGTTTATTTGAAATCACAAGCTTTGATTTCAAATAAACCTGTTGGACTGTAACCTGGTGTCCTATGACTCCTGTCTTGGTAATAGGATGCAAGGGCTCTTCTGGAACAGTATTTATGTCCAAAACCTCCGAGCCAGATGGCCTGGGTTCAATTCTCACCTTCCCCAGAGATTGGTTAGAAAATTCTAGAAATTACAATCAACGATAGGAACAGAACAATGCTGGTCTTCAACCTGCTCTGCAGTTCAATTAATTCATGGCTGACCACCTAACTCCACTTAGTAGAATGCTTAATATACCATGAGACATTTTTCTCAATGCTATGTTAATCTGCTAAAATAGCTTTGAGGGGATTTTGACAGTCACAGAATACCTACAGCAAGGAAAAAGGTCAAAGGACCCATTGACAAAAATAGAAATTGATGGAAAAGCTCAGCAGGTCTGGCAGCATCTGTGAAGAGAAATCAGAGTTAAAGTTTTGGGTTGAGTGAGGAACAGTCGCTTGACCCAAAACATTAAAATAATTGATTTCTCTCCACAGATGCTGCTAAACCTGCTGAGCTTTTCTAGCAATATTTGTTTTTGCCTCTGATTTACAGCATCCACAATTGTTTTGGTTTTTATTTAGCAATGACACATTAAATGTGCAACGACCACCCCACCCAGACCCACCCCATTGCCATAACCCTGTATTCCCCATGGCTAATCAACCTTGTCTACATATCCCTGGACACTTTTGGTAATTTTCCATGGTCAATCTGCCTAATTTGTACATCACTAGACTGTGGTAGGAAACCACAGCACCTGGAGGAATCCACACAGGCACAGGGAGAATGTGCAAATTCCACAGGGACAGTTGCCCCAGGCTAGAATTGAACCTAGGTCCTTGGTGCTGTGAGGCAGCAGTGCTAACCACTGAGCCACTATGCCTCCCATTAAGTGATCATGTGATATCCTAGTTGTTCACTCAACTGATGCTACAAGTAAAAACATTCAACAGGCTCAGACACACTGCTGGCTGAGGAAGACAGACACAACTTTGCAGGTGGATGACTTTTGTCAGCACTCTAATTGATGTATCATCTTGAAGTCTAACAAGCAATCAAAGACACTGTAAACATAATTAGAGCTCAGTTATTTCTGCGAAACTGCCTAGAGTGGCATAACATACTACACTCTGAAAAGTAAGACACTTAGATATTTTCTAACCAACCTGTTCAGAGCTGCTATTTCACACCTTTAGAAACAAGCAAGACTTGAACCCATGCTACTTGGATCAGAGGTGGCAACACTGCCACTGTGCTTAGTGTGCTCCCTAGGACACAGGGAAACAAAATATAATGCAGTTGGCATTCTGTGAGTTAACGAACACCTGCGCGGTAAAGTGCTGACAATGTCACAGAGCTCCTCAGCCATGATTAGCACAGGTACTTTGTGGAGACCAAACTGTGTGACGCCAAATTGTATAAAAATATGTGTGATGTATTTCAGATGGATCATCATTTATGTTTATGTGATTGGTGAGAAAAAGGAATTATAAAATGCAAAGTTATAAATGATTAACGCATTGTGAATGTGATATATCGTATGCATGAATGGAAATTTCATCATGCGTTCCAGCTATTGCACAAGTTAAATCATGTAGGTCCTATAACTTGCCTTAGGATATCTGTAACAGATGGTGAATGATCTACTTGGTGTTTTTTGTGAAGGAAAGAGGTGAAGTAAAATTTACATTTTAGTTTTGCATGCAGATTCCTGCCTATGCTGCATTTTAGTAATTTATATATTTAAGTGTGGTAACTTTGTGCAGTTTGATTAATACACATGAAAACAAACTTATTTCAAAATATAAGCATTTTCAGAGTGCCTGGTCTATAATATGTGAGTAACTAATTTTAAAATAATTGAAAATGATTTACAAAAATCATGTGCAGCCATTTGCTGGTTACACTTATTTACAGTCTTAACAAGTTAAAATGTTATTCAAAATTTTTAAAAAGATCTCTGTTAAGGTCTTTGTATCCAAAAGAGCTCAATATTTTGAGTCTCCTCAAGGCACTATAAGCAGGTGAAATTAGTAAAGCCTCCCCATGGGGATATTTTTTGGTAGGGGCCAACTTCTATGACAACCCCGATGCAAAGCATTGTAAAATCCCAACTTGTGCTTGAAATTCTATAACCCTTCTTCTTCTTGATGCTGGAAAATTTGCATTTAAAAAATTGTGCAATTTGGCGTCAATATAAAAGAACATTCTTCTCAGGAATAATTGACCTTCTGCACAGAATGTTCACTTGTCTTCATTTTGTACGGAGTTGCTGAAGTTTTGTTTCATGATGATTCCCATTTGTGTCACCTGAGAAACTGAGAGGATGGTCAGATCCCATCAGCCCAGATTACAGAAGCATGCATTCTTTAAAATTCACCACATTCAGTGTTGTATGGGATACAATGCCACGTGCCAGTAGCTTGTGGTTAGATTAGTTTGCTGTAAGGTTATACTGGGTTTACAGGAAAAGCATTGGTGAGGCTTAATGATAAGACGTAAAATGTAGTTTATTACATGATAGAAAGCAGGTACAACTTTATATGAGTAAGATAGACATTGTCACCAAGCCCATGAGGAAACATAGAGTATAGGTCTTTACTCTACAACATCAGAAGTTACATAACACCAGGGTATAGTCCAACAGCCTTATTTGAAACCATAGTTTTTGTAGTGCTGCCGCCTTGTCAGGTGAAGCCAGGTGAAGGGGCTGCACTCCGAAAGCTTGTGATTTCAAATAAACCTGTTGGACTGTAACCTGGTGTCGTGTGATTTCTGACCTTGTCCACACCAGTCCAACACCAGCACCTCCACAATATCATAATCTGTTCTGTCTTTTTCCCACAGATGTTGTTATGACATCATTAGATTGTGTGGAGCTAAGTGCAGTCTCCAACTTTCAGAACTGTTAGCTTATACAACATTAGGGACATACATGTACACACAGGAAGGTATATGTATTTTCCTTCTCAGTAAATTAAGACGGATTCCATCCATGTTGCCACGTTAAAGACATCAATTTTTGCTTAAGAAAATCTGAATACAATACTTTAGACTTATGTTTTCTGTCATCACTGATTAAATTGTTAATTTACATACTTTGATAACAGTATTGTATGTTATGTTTAAAAAGCTTAACTTTTAAGGGAAAAGGTCTTAGTTCTGAAGAGAAGACACAGTTGACTCAAAACCTCTATCCTGTTTCTCTCTCTCTCTCTCTCTCTTTCTCTCTCTCTCCGTAGATTTCATACCAGACTTGCTGAGTACTTCCAACATTTTCTGATTTTATTTCCAGCATCTGCAATATTTTGGCTTCATTATATACAAGAGAAAAAAAGCCCATTCTATTGCCAGAGAATTAATGTTTCAGATAAGCTTGAAGAAAAATTATTTAAATGACTTACATTTATATTACACCTGCCCAGTCCTCAGGTAATCACCAAGCTCTGGGCTATCAGTTGGCTATTTTGAACACAATCACTGCAGCTAATCGGTCCATTATTATGCAAGTCTGGAGGTTGATCTAACTGGTAATGTCTTTCTCTATCATTCTATTGCCATACATCTTCCTGCATAATTAATGCTTCAGACACTTGTTAGATCTCATCTGGAGTTTTGTGTACACTCAGAGGTGTCACATTATGGAGAAGATACAAATGCATTGGAGAGAGAGCAAAATTGATTTACTAGAATAGTTCCAGGGATGAGAAACTTCAGTGACAAGGATAGACTGAAGAGTTTAAGACGGATCTCCTGGTGGGGAGAAGACGATGGCTCTGAGGAGCTTGATTGAGGTTTTCAAAATCATGAGCAGGCTGGACAGAGCAGAAAGGCCAGAACTGTTTCTGCTCGTAAAAGATACAAGAGTGAGGGGGCATAGACTTAAAGTTATCTGCAAATGAAGCAAGATTGATGTGAAAAAAAGATTTCTTCACTCAGCGCACTGTTAGGGCGTCAAATTCACTTCCTGGAAATGTGAGGGAAGCAGGTTCAAATGAGATTTTCAAGAAGGGCTTTGGATGATTATTTGGATTAAAATTGTGTCCAGGGATATGTATCTTCTCTATAATGTGACACCTCCTAGCGTACACAATACTCCACATGAGATGTAGCAAGTATCTGAAGCATTAATTATTGCAGGAAAATGTATGGCAATAGAACATAAGAGAAAGATATTACCAGTTAGATCAATCTCCAGACTTGCATAATCATGGACCAATTACCTGCAAAGGCAGGAGATTGGTACTACGGAATAGAAGTAGCGCAGGCACAATGGGCTGATTGGTCTTCTGCACTACAATAATTCTGTGATCAGTGTAAGCTTGAAACGATCAGAAGATATTTGTTATACTCAGTGATATTGCATTAACTGCACAAATGAACAATTTGTTCCGTTATATCAACTTGCTTCTCTTACTTCTTTAATTATTAAAATCAAATGCTGTCTCTTGTTGAGAATTATCATGAGAATAATCCTTGTTGCTGTCCATGGATCTTTTTCCAAATTCTCAATGATCTTTTTTACTGCAGGCTTCCAAGATAGTGGAAAACATAAAGGTGGATAAATCTCTGGGACCTGATCAAGTGTATTCCAGGACATTGTGGGAGGTTAGGGAAGAGATTACACCAGGGGTGAGGTACTGGAGGGTGGCTAACATTGTGCCTTTGTTTAAGAAAAGCTGTAAAAGGAAGCCTGGGAACTACAGACCTGTGAGTCTAATGTCGGTGATGGGTACATTGCTGGATGCGATTCTGAAATATAGGATTAACATGCATTTGGAGAGGCAAGGAATGATTAGCAATAGACAGCATGATCTTGTGTGAGGGAAATCATAGTTCATAAATTTGATTGAGTTTTTTGAGGAAGTATCAAAAAAGGTTGATAAGGGCAGAATGATAGATATTGTTTACATGTGTCTTAGTAAAGCCTTTGACAAGTTTCTGCATGGTAGACCAATTAGTAAAGTTAGACAACATGGGATTCAGGGCGAGCTTGCCAATTGGATCCAAAACTGGCTTGATGGTAGGAGGCAGAGGGTGAGGGTGGAGGTTTGTTTTTCGGGCTGGAGGTCTGTGACCGGTAGTGTTCCACAGGGATTGGTATTGGGTCCACTGTTATTTGTCATTTATCTAAACGATATGGCTGAGAATTTAGGAGACATGGTCAGTGAGTTAGTGGATGATACAGTGGACACTGAAGAAAGTTATCTAAGATTACAAAGAGATCGTGATCAATTTGGTCAATGGGCTGGGGAGTGCCAGATGGAGTTTAATTTGGATAAATGTGAGGTATTGCATTTTGGTAAAACAAATAAGGACAGGACTTACGTAATTAATGGTGGGGCTCTGGGTAGTGTTGTAGAACAGAGAGACCTAGGAGTCCAGGTACATAATTCTTTGAAATTTGTATCACATGTAGATAGGATGGTTAAGAAGGCATTTAGTACATTTGCCTTCATTGCTCAGACCTTTGGTATTGGAGCTGGGAGGTCACATAAAGATTGTACAGGATATTTGGTGAGGCCTCTTCTGGAGTATTGCGCCCAGTTCTGGTTGTCCTGTTATAGGAAGGATATTATTAAGCTGGAGAGGGTTCAGAAAAGATTTACCAGGGTGTTGTCAGGAATGGAAGACTTGAATTATAAAGAAAGGCTGGATAGACCTTTTTCACTGGAGCCTAGGAGGTTGAGGAGTAACCTTATTGAGGTTTATAAAATCATGAGGGGTAGAGGTAAGGTGAATGGCAATGTGGGGGAGTTCAAGACTAGGGAGGGCATATTTTTAAGGTAAAAGGAGAAAAATTTAATAAGGAAATGGTGTAAATTTTTACACAGAGTGTGGTTCGTGTGTGGAATGAACTACTGGAGAAAGTGGTCAATACAGGTGCAGTTACAACATTTAAAAGGCATTTCGATAAGTAAATCAGTAGTAAAGGTTTGGAGAGAGTAGGGACAAATGCAGGCAAGTGGGACTAGTTTGGTTTGGGAACATGGTCAGCATGGATTAATTGGACTGAAAGGTCCATTTCCATGCAGTGTCACTCTATGACTCTATGATAGAAGACAATCGACCAAAAAGGAATGTGATTATCATGATCAAGTTGAATTGTCTGTCATTGAAATCCGCAAGATTTCACTTCACTCCAATCTTTCTGCTTGGGCTGTGTACTGTGAGGGTATGAACTACAAATATCATTGAATGATGCAACATTGTCTCTGTGTCCATAATGACAGCAATGGAGAATACAGGCTGTATTCCTATTATTTACAAAAAGCCAAAAGAACTGCGGATGCTGTAAATCAGAGACAAAAACAGAAATCACTGGAAAAGCTCAGCAGGAGTGGTACCATCTGTGGAGAGAAATCAGGGTTAACGTTTTAGGTTCAGTGACCTTTCTTCAGTATTGTTATTTATCTCCACTAAACCATTTCCTATCCAGCTTTTCAAGATTTATTGTAGGAAAATCAAATGTATTTCCTTGCTGATTTAAATGCAGAATTTGTATTTTGAATCAGATGATGAAAGATTTTCTACTTCATAAAAAGCAAATAGCATATTCAACATATTGGTAAAGTGGGCACAATATACATTAATAAGCTTCAATGGTTGTTGCATTGACAGTTTTTCCTTATTCCCAAAATTGCTTGTTTATAAGGTAATGTGAGCAATCTATCAGACAAAAGGAATTAATTCCATATTGAGATCAATATGTACTGAGAAAGGGAAGTCATGAATAGGAAATGGCCCAGATTTCCCAGTGGCAATGCCAGTGAAGCTGTCAGTATTCATTGTCATTACTCCGCTGAAGGTCACAGCAAATCCTGAAGGCCCATGAACAGTTAAAAATGGGCATCTAGATGTTGCTATCACTAATCTGACGTTTCTCTGCAGGATGCACTGTTGAAATCAATCCAGGCTCCAAAGAGATCGAAATCGCTGAACTGATGGGAACTGATGTAATGTCACTGAATGTCAAGGGCCGTGGTCAGATTGTTTTTTATTGGAGATAGTCATTGCTTGGTATTTGTGTGGCGTGAATCTTACTTGCCACTTGTCAGCCCAAAGCTGGATATTGTCCCGACCTTGTTTGATTTCGGACAAGGAATGTTTCAGTATTTGACAAGTCGTGAATGATGCTGAACATTGTGCAATCATTGGCAAACATCCCCACTTCTGACCTATTGTGGTGGGAAGGTCGTTGATGAAAGAAATGGAATACTATGAACTGTTTTGGGCCCCTTACCTAAGGAAAGACGTACTCATTGTACTCATGTAATGCCAGTATTCATTCTTTGGCCAACAGAACCTTTGATATATGTTTAACATTTCCTCACCAGTGCCACTAAAGTCACTGACAGATAGTCCAACTGCCCAGGCTAGTGCTCTGATGGCACAGGTTCAAATGCAACCCTGCTAGTTGGTTGGACTTTGCATTCAGTGAATAAATACAGATTAAAAACCAGTCTCAGTGATGGTGACCGTGAAAATGCATTGAGTGTTGTAAAAGAAAACCACCTGGCTTGGATAATGGAGGGAAAATCATTGATGAAGCAGCTGAAAATGTTTGGGCCTAGGACACTACCCTGAGGAACTCCTGCAGGGATGTCCTGGAGCTGAGATGACTGACCTCCAACAACCACAACCATCTTCCTATCTGCCAGGAATAACACTAACCAGTGGAGAATCTGTCCCTTGATACCCATGGATTCCATCTTGCTTGATGTCAAGGGCTGTCACTCTCACCTCACCTCTGGAATCCAACTCTTTTGTTCTGAGGGTTCTGAGGAAGGGTCACCGGACCCGAAACGTTAACTCTGTTTTCTCCTTCACAGGTGCTGCCAGACCTGCTGAGCTTTTCCAGCAACTTTGTTTTTGCTCCTGATTTACAGCATCCTCAGTTCTTTTTTTTCCTTTTGTTTATGTTTGACCCAAGGTTGTAATGAGTCTGTACTTCTCCAGACTGAGCTCCATTTGCAATTTTTCTGGCCACCTGACCATTTTCTGAAGAAGGGTCCAGACCGGAACGTCAGTTTTCCTGCTCCTCTGATGCTGCTTGGCCTGCTGTGTTGATCTAACTCTACACTTTGTTATCTCAGACTCCAGCATCAGCAGTTCCTAATATCTCCCTTGACCAGTCCATTAATGTCTTTCTGCAGTCCATTAATGTCTTTCTGCAGTCCACAGCTTCCTTCTTCAGTGTTGACCACAAAAAGGCCTGATTATCTACAAGCGTTTGAATAGTATTCCCAACCAGGTAGTCTAACACACTTATCCATTTCAGGAAAATCAGGGAACCTGAGAAACCCCAATCTCAAAAACACTTATTGACAATTTAGTTTTCTGTTCAATTTGGATCCAAGTTGTAACTTTCCCATGGATTGATGAGATTTTAACTTTCTGATCAGTCTGCCAAGTGGGACCTTGTCAAAACCTTCACTAAGATCAGTATAGTCTACATCAAACATGAGAATCTCCTCAACCCTCCTTATTAGCTCCCAAAAATAACTAAGTCAAGTTCTGCAGATACAACCTTCTGTTAAACAATTAATGCTGACAGTCCTTGATTAATCACTGCCTTTATAACTGATGATTTAGACCTACCCTCAGAAATCCATCCAGCAGTGTGCCCAACACCAAGGAGAGGCTGTATGGTTTATAATTCACTGCTGAAGTCAATCAAAGACATTTACTGGGCTTTGAGCAGCTTGAAATTTCTTGGTTAACATTTCCACATAATAGTTCATTTCAGGTGTCAAGGTTTATTTAGGTTCACTGTGAATGTGGACTAATCAGATGAGTTTGATATTGTTGAATGTTGGAACAGGCTTAGAGGGGCTGAGTAGTCTGATCATATCAAACAAAGTGCCCCAATTTAGTGCAGATTTACCCACAGTAAAGCTGCAAAGTGGTTTTCTTTATAATTCATTCATTCACAGATAAGCATTTTTATTGCCTATCCCTAATTGCCCAGAGGGCAGTTGGGAATCAACCACAAGTCACATGTAGGCCAGCTTATAAACTTCCATCGATGAACAAGGTGGGTTTTTTTTGGACAATCAATAACCGAATCATTGTCACCATTAGACTCATAATTCCAGATTGTTTTTTATTGAATTCAACTTACACCGTCTAGCATGGTGGGAGCTGAACCCTGGTCTCTGGAACATCACTTGAGTTTACTGGATTAATAGTCTAGTGATAACACCAATCGGCCATCACCTCAGGAAGTTCAAGTAATGATAACACTTTCCAGGAAAAGAAAAGCAAAAAGGAAAGCAGGAAGAAACAGGGCCACTCTCAGAGTTCTGCTCACAGAGTCTGGCCCTCGTAAGTTCCCCCTCAGAGTATTTTCTAACATCCAAACAGAGTTCTATGAAAAGGAAACAGTTTTGCTGAGTGAACCATTAACGTTTTCAGTCTTTAGCTCAACATTGCTGATTTCAGGATTTTTATTTAGATTTGAAATAATTCTTTTTCAGTGCATTTGCAGGGACTATTAGCTTATTAAAAAGACATTATTTGCAATATTCTATACGTCACTCATTTTATTATGTAGTTATATCAGAAATAACAGTGGTCTGTTTGGTTAGATGGTGCTGACAGGCAGTTTATGACATTTTTGGTTCAGTCTTATAGATTCATAGAGTAATACCACACAGAAACAGACCCTTCGGCCTAACTCATCCCTGTCAACCAAGTTTCCCAAAGTCATCTTTACAATTCATTAATTGACTTTTACAAATTCCAAGTAAGAGGGCTCGAGATTAATGGTTGGGGAGAGTGTGAGGTTGTAGAGAAAGGGGCTGAGAGAAGCTGGGACGGTTAGAGAGAGAGCGTGGGGAGTGAAGGGAGGGATTGGATGTCAAGGTGGGTGCAGGAACAGGCGCTTGGCCTGGGGCTTCAGGATCACAGTGAGTGAGAGAAGACGGAGGAAGGACAGTGAGGGGTGTGTGAGGATTGGGCCTGAGGGAGTAGATTAGGGAGGCAGGAAGGGGTCAGGGAATTCAGAGTGGGAGTGTCAGAGCTCAGAGATGGAGAGAGGGAGAGGTTGATGGGGACCACAGGCATGACTCAGGAGCACACAAAGGTAGTGTGGGAGTGACTGGGGAATTTCTGGCAAGGTTGGGAGTCCATGGATGATAGGGTCTCATCAGCATAACCAGCCACAGTGCCCAGACAGACAGACAGCCTGATTGAGAACCTGGGGCAGGGGAAACTCAGACACAAGGAAGGAGTCTGAGGCTCTGTTCCTGCAGTTCCCTGGTGGAGATCTCAGAATGATGATTGGGAGGGAATGTGTTGGTTGTGATCGGAAGGGGAAAGGGCTTTGTGATGTGGGAGCATTGATGTGAAGTGAGGGGAATTGGTCTGTGATCTCCTCCAAAGGATAGTTATTTATGAAGGATGGGGTGAAGTGGGAGAATGCTCATATTGTCTCTAACAGCCTCCTGTCCAAAGCTCATTGTTAATAATGTGGATCAGGTCTTGATGATGACTCCTGTTCCTATTTAAAAATGAGATTCCTCTTCCTACTTTTATACATGGGATGCCTGGAAAGGACATGATTTATTCCCCATCCCCAATTTCCCTGATTTCCTGTTCAAAAGAATTGGTTAATATGGGATTACCCATGAAGAGAGCAGCTTGGTGGGATAACTAACATTTCAACAAAAACAGAATATTCTGAGGAAGGGTCACTGGACCCAAAACATTAACTCTGGTTTCTCTCCACAGATGCTGCCAGACCTACTGAGCTTCTCCACAATTTCTATTTTTGTTTCTGATTTTCAGCATATGCAGTTCTTTTGTTTTTTTTGTTTAGTATCAATCATTTCAACGTCTCTTTCATCTCATTCACACAAGGAAGGGGCAGTTTAAGCTTGAAGACCCTGTGTATGGAAATTGTATCTATCTGTACGTCAACTGATTCAGTGAAACTGGGGTAAGTGGGATGAATATCCTGGTGCCAGGGTTAGATCCAAATTGGATTTCTCAAACTCAACAGTACAATAAAATTACCAAGTTGGAAAGCACTAATGTTTTTAACATCAACATATTTAGAAAATTATGAGCAGTATGAAGAGTTGAGACATGTAATCAATGTTATCATGATGAGTTAACATGAAGACAGTGAATTTTTCAGATTGAGTGGGGAGGCATGGATTTGGTTTTGATGAACTCACTGACCGCACGCCCCCTCCCCCCAAGGCTGAGGTAGCTCACCAGATCACATGCCAATGAATCAATGAGATGACCAATGACCTTCCCATGCTATCATAGGCCTCAAAAGTGGTATTTCAGCTTGTCAGAAACTGCTGTCCAATCAGAGGCCAGCAACCTCTGGGTGCTGAAGACCATTGGTCAAGTTTTACCTTTCAGGGGATCCAATGGTGAAAAATTAGGTTTTTCCTTTTGCTTCAATTGCAGAGGGGGTCACAGGAGAGGATTGGCTCCTTAGGGATAGTCCCTTGACCGCCATCCGTGGCTCTGACTGCCCCACATTCGGGTCAAATCAAGGCCTTCCCCATCCCCAGCCCATTAGACAGTGCCCCAGTCACCCAATTGGGAAACCAGCCACTTTCCTGCTTTCCAGGGAAGTGGTATTTGAGCTAGTGTGGGTTGGGCCCTCTGGGTGCCATTAAATAACTACTTCAGGCTTAAATTGCTGACAATTCATGAAAGATCCAGAAGACTTTCTCCTGCAGCATTTAATTGGTGTGGTGGCAGGTGAGTGAGTATCTGTCTTGTGCCAAATTGCTCAACTTTTTCCCTTCTTGCCACCTTTGGATAGCAGACATTACACCTTTAGGTAAAGAATTTAACTAATTGCTATTTTTTGTGTCATTTTTAATTGGACCTCAAAATCCTGAAATTCCCTCTCTGAGGGCATTGTGGGTCAAACTACAGCACATGGACTGCAGCAGTTCAAGAAGGCACCTCACCACCACCTCCTCCAGGGCAACTAGGGGAGGTGATGGCCTACTGGTACAGTTGCTAGATTGTTAATCCCAGTGATCTCGTAAAGTTCTGGGAATGTGGGTTCAAATCCTGCCATGGCATGTGGTGGAATTTAAATTCAACAAATAACTGGAATTAGGAGTATAATGTTGATCATTGTCAGGGAAAAAAAAAATCCCCTTTTGGGAAGGAAACTGCCATCCTAACCTGATCTAGACTACAGGGAGCTCTAGACCTACACCAATAGGATTGACATTTAACTGCCCTTTGTGCAATTAGGGATGGGCAGTAAATGCTGGCCTAGCCAGTAACACCCACATTCTATGAATGGATCAAAATGGAGTCATAGAGATGTACAGCATGAAACAGACCCTTCGGTCTAATGTGTCCACGCCAACCAGACATCCCAGTTTGACCTAGTCCCATTTGCCAGCATTTGGCCCATATCTCTCTAAACCCGTCATATACATGTACTCATCAGATGCCTTTTAAATGTTATAATTGTACCAGCCTTCACCACTTCCTCTGGCAGCTCATTACCATACATGCACGACCCTCTGCTTGAAAAAGTTTCCCCTTAGGTCCCTTTTAAATTTTGACTCTCTCACCTTAAACCTATGCCCCTCTAGTTTTGGATTCCCCCACACCAGGGAAAAGACCTTGTCAATTCACTGTATCCATGCCCCTCATGATTTTATAAACCTTGGTAAAGTCCCAGCCTATGTTTCCTCATGCGTGGGAACAGAGGGGGACCTTCTCGAGGCTAATAAAATCATTTTCTCATTTTTTGTTATGAATTTTTTATAGACATTGTCATTGACTCAGTGCTTCACCCTGGTAAAGGATCCTTTAGCTGTGGACCCCAGCTTGTGATGACTGGTTAGAGAATGTTGGTGTGTAATACAGCATTTACTGCGCGCTGCTGTAAAACTAACCACCACCAGCTTGTTGTTGAGTGAATTTGCTGCCAGTATCATCTTTCCTTGGCTATTTCTAAGGCCTGAAGAAAGGTCACTGATCCCGAAACATTAACTCTGTTTGCTGTTACAGGTGCTACCAGACCTGCTGAGTTTCTCCAGCTATTTCTGTTTTTGTTTCTAAGGCCCTACTTGGTTTCAAATGGTAGAGGAAAACAACTAGCAAGCCATAACAGGAAAATGTTATCATCTTAAACGAGATGTAATGTATTGCATAATAGCAATCAGGCATGTTACATTGGTAATATCGACATAGTAGCTGAAACTGTAGAGGTTGATGGCCTTTACCCGATAGATCTAAAATGTTCTGCCTTCTCCCCACTCAATTCCTCACAAGAACTGCCAGAGGAAGTGGTGGAGGCTGGTATGATTACAACATTTAAAAGGCATCTGAATAGATATGTAAACAGGAAGGGTTTAGAGGGATATGGACCAAATGGGACTAGATTAATTTAGCATATTTTGTCGGCAAAGATGAGTTGAACTGAAGGGTCTGTTTCTATGCTATACGTCTCTTTGACTCTCTGACTCTAGATTGGTTGGAATTAAATGCAGTCTGAACCATTAGCCCTTTCAGAACTATTCATTGACAAAACACTTGCGATTTGCACCAAGTGAACTTTCCAACAGAAATCACTGCATCGTTTCCAGCTGATATTTCTCTTTTTTCTAGTCCCGGAACGATAACCCCAAATGCAGTGTCCCTGCTGTTTCCCCAGCTAAAGGTGGCATCAGCTAACATGGGCCGGACGGGGACAATGTTGGTAAGCTTGATTCTGGTTCGATCCTGCATATGCTTTTACCCATACAGCCAGCAGCTCAACTCTAATGTAAATTTTCAAAGTCACTGGTTTCCAAGTAGATATCTAATGAAGCGGGGAAATTTTGATCACTAAATAATCTTATTGTCTTTCAGAATCTTGTTCACACACTTGCGACAAAACAAGCATTTCAGAAAACTGATGCAGTCCTGAATTTTTGAAAGAACATGCAGTTTCTAAGTCGGAGGATCAGAACTCTGTACATTTCATTCAGTTCTGTTTTGAAGCTGGTCTTTATTCAAAGCTGTTTGGTGCTGGCAGCCAGCTCTCTTGAGTTGAAGTGTTGATCTGTGCAGTGTGAATGCAGAACTGTTAGATAACTTCTCTTTGTCACGCACAACAAATGTTTTCTCTCAATTTCAGCCCTGATCCAGCTGATGTGACCTGTAGTTCCCATTTATAAAAATAACGCAAATCGTTTGTACAAAGTACTTGGCATAAGTCATCAATGAATTATCTGCACAATTCCCATGAATTAAATTTTAAAACAATAAGTTGTATGTTTTTATATGAAGATTTCACAACTTTAGAGTGCAGTATTAATTTACATGTTATTGAGTTTAAAACGATATTAATTGCAACAGGCTGTCTATTTGTAAGAGTATTGTGTGAATAGTCACCACTCAATATGATCTCCAGGTCATTATCTAAGAAAATGTATGTTTTCTAGCACAATGAACTATAGCAAGTAAAGAGTGTCAATTTTATACACAATATAATGTTTTATAATCTAGAAAAATGAATTGGAAAAATATCAGTTAAACTGAAATGCTTCAAGGTCAAATCTTTTGTGATATTGAGGATGAAACTCATTATTCAGTGAAGTGCCAAAGGAATGATCTATTTCGGCTTCCTCCTTTGGTCCCCTGCATCAGAGATGTCAGATGTCTTCAACAAATTTGATTCATTCCACATGATATCAGGAAACTGTTGGAGACACCGGGTACTACAAAGTCTATAGGCCATGGCAATAGACCGGCAATAACACTGAAGACTTCTCTGTTCCAGAACTTGCCGCTCCCTTAGACAAGCTGTTCCAGTACAGTTACAACACTGGCATCTACCCGACAATGTGGAAAATTGCCCAGGTATTTCGTGTACATAAAAAGCAGGACAAATTCAACTTGGCCAATTACTGCTCCATCAGTCTCCTCTCGATCATCAGTAAAATGATAGAAGATGTCACCAACAGTGCTATCAAGCAGCAGCTGCTCAGCAATAACCTGCTCAGTGACGCCCAGTTTGGGTTCCGCCAGGGCCACTCAGCTCCTGACCTCATTACAGCCTTGTTTCAAACATGGACAAAAGAGCTGAATTCCAGAGGTGAGGTGAGAGTGACAGCTCTTGACATTAAGGCTGCATTTGGCTGAGCATGGTATCAAGGAGCCCTAGCAAAACTGGGGTCAATGGGAATCAGACAGAAAACTCTCCGCTAGTTGGAGCCATACTTGGCACATTGGAAGGTGGCTGTGGTTATTGGAGGTCAGTCATCTCAGCTTGAGGACATCTCTGCAGGAGTTCCTCAGGGTAGTGTCTTAGGCCCGACCACCTCTAGATGCTTCATCAATGACCTTTCTTCCATCATAAGGTCAAAGTGGGGATTTTTGCTAATGCTTGCACAATATTCAGCATCATATGCATCTCCTCAGATGCTGAATGTCCATGTTCAAATGCAATAAGATGGAGATAATACCCAGGCTTAAGCTGACAAGTGGCAAGTAACATTTGCACCATACAATGACCATCTCCAGTAGGAGAGAATATACCATTATCCCTTGAAATGTAATGTCATTTCCATTGCTGACTCCCCTACTGTCAACATCCTGGATGCTACTTTTGATGACAAATTGAACTGGATTAGCCAAACAAATACAATGGCTGCAAAAGCAGGCCAGAGGCTAGGAATCCTACAGCGAATAACTTACTTCCCCACTCCCCAAAATCTGTCCCACCATCTAGAAAGCACAAGTCAGGAGTGTGATAGAATACTCCCCCCTTGCCTGGATGGGTGCAGCTCCAACAACACTAAAGAGGCTAGACACCATCCAGGACAAAGCAGCCCACTTGATTGGCACCACATCCACAAGCATCCACTCCCTCCATCACCGATGTGCAGTAACAGCAGTGTGTACCATCTACAAGATGCACTGCAGAAATTCACCATGGCTCCTCACAGTAAACCTCAGTAAACCTCACTCACAAAGAAAGGGACAGCTGGTCCAGTCATGGCTATTAAATTATTCCATCAGACAATATTGTACTGTGTATCAGCGGATGGGTTCATTTGTTGCCAGCAAGAAACAACAATGCAGAAGTATTCAAAATTACTACCTATGTGGTCAAGATAGTTATCCTTTGCATCCATTTAGGGAGTCAAGCTCAAATATTTGGACATATACATTTCCTCTTGTTTTCTTTTTTACAAACAGCTTTCATCCCTCAGTCACAATCTTTTCAAAAATGTGATTCATTTGACTATATGTAAGATGTGCCATCTCTACAAAACATAGAAGCACAAAACACAACAACTGGTGTTGAGAACAGGATAATGGTTGAAATTCACCATTTGCTCCACTTTTTCTCTCCTTGTTGGGAGATTCACAAATCCTGTGCACTGGTTGGATTTTAGGGTTCAACATTGACCTCCTCTCTCCACATTTCATGGGGAAGACGTAACAGTAACCCATAAGCAGATGAATCATTGTCTCAGGAATAGCAAGTATTGGAACAGCCCACTGAAAACACACCTATGATAACACAGTAAGTGCTTCTGTAAAATATTTTATGACAAAGCAATGTGAAATTATTAGAGTGTATGTTTCACTACAGCTGTCAGACACATGCCATCAGAAACATTCCTAAATTGTGGACATACACTTCACTTCCTAAAACTACATCCAGTTAAATAGAAAAGGGGGCAGCACAGTGGCTCCGTGGTGCACACTGTTGGCTCACAGAGTCAGGGATACAGGTTCGATTCCACCCTCGGGTGACTGTCTACGTCGAGTTTGCACATTCTCCCTGTGTCTGAGTGGGTTTCCTCTGGGTGCTCCGGTTTCCTTCCACAGCCCAAAGATGTGCAGGCTAGGTGGATGGGCCATGCTAAATTGCCCATAGTGTTGAGGGATGTGCAGGATAGGTGGATTAGCCATTGTAAATGGGGATTTGTGCGTATAGAGTAGGGGGCTGGGTTTGTGTGGGATGCTCTTCCGAGGGTTGGTGCAGACCCAATGGGCTGAATAGCCTCTTTCCACACATTTCGTGTGGAGACACTTGGCTATGTTACACAGGTCATTGAAGAAAAGCATGCAAGGGAATATCTTCCTGAGATGAAGTCACACTTTGTGTAGATATTTTTAATCAACAGACATGTTACGTCACAGCAGGCAGTGCTTGAACCCAGGCCTCCTGGCCCAGAGGTTAGGATGCTTCCACTGTATCACATATATTTCTTGTGTTATTAGCCAATAACATGGATTAAAAAGTTTGTATTTAAATTACTTGAAAATTTCAAACAGCTTAGTCTCCAACTCACAATGACAGATAACTATATATGCATCCACCTTCCAGCATGTTTCTGCGCAATTAAACAGGATGTTTGTTCACGTGGTTTCATCCTGGTCTTTGATTCATTTGTATATCCAACTTTTAAAGCAACACAGCCTTTAATGCAATAATATAACATACACCAACCTAAATGGTAATAGTTTAGAGAACGTGTGATACTTTTCAATGTTGGCACGAAAATGCTCATATTGAAATACAATCTCTACCTTTGTTATTTTTCACAACTTTCTCTCTGTAAAATAACAGATGCTCTTCAAATGTACTCCAACTCCATTATTCTGGTTTTGGGAATAATCACAGTTCCAATTTTACTACCAAAATGTCAATCTAGACAGACCCACATCGAGAGCAATTAAAGAGAAGGCTTATGGAGATAGACCATTTCAAAAAACTTCACACCAACTTGCAGACTCACTGGAACACACATTAATGTGATTAATGATAATGTCTATAGACATCAGTATCCTTCCTTATTTACCAGGTTTGGCCAGATTCAGGAATACTTCCATGTTCCTCACATCCACACACCAATTCCACCAGTTTTGCACAATTTGAGATGGTTGCTACTTGCAATCATGCTGAAATATCACAGGAGCAAAAATGACTTGAAGCAGATGGTATCATTGAGCAAGTCGACTCAAAGCTGTGTGTATTGAATGTAGTGACTGCAAAATAGAAAACTATAACTTTGACCACTCGTCAACCTTAAGGTGATTAATAAACTAATTATTCCCAGCAAAGATAACCTTCCTTCATTCTACCATCGATTGGCACAATATCCTGACTACAGAGTCATAGAGCTGTACAGCACGGATTTAGACCTTCGGTTCAACTCGTCCTTGCTGATCAGATACCCTAAATTAATCTAGTCCCCTTTTCCAGCATTTGACCCATATCCCTCTAAACCATTCCTATTCATGTAACCATCCAGATGCCTTTTAAATATTGTAATTTTACCAGCCTCCACCATGTCCTCTTGCAGCTCATTCCATATGTGCAACACCTTCTGTGTGAAAAGGTTGCCTGTTAGGTCCTTTTTAAATCTTTCTCCTCTCACCTTAAACCTATGCACTTTAGTTTTAGACACTCCTATCCAGGGGAAAAGACCTTGACTATTCACCCTATCCATGCCGCTCAAGATTTTACAAACCTCTATAAGGTCATCTCTGAGTCCCTGATGCTCCAGGGAAAATAATCCCAGCATATTCAGCCTCACCCTATAGCTCATTCTATACTCTTTACAAAGTTCAACAACAGGAAACAGCCTTCCAGTTACAAACCATTTACCAACATTTATCCTTCATTTTCTCATCAATGAGTCAATTTCTTTTGTATCCAGATTGGTACATTTCCTGGGATCAGATGGACATTTATATTTTTTTAACCAACCTTTCATAATAGGCCTTCTAAAATCCAATGGATGACATCAACTGCACTGTCTTCATCAATCCTCCTTACTTCCTGCTCAAAAAAATTCAATCAAGTTAATCAGACGTGTTTCTCCTTAATAACCCCATGCTGACTGTCGCTGATTACTCCATTCCTTTTTAAGTGACAGGTTACATTCTTATGGAATAGATTCCAATAAATTGCCCGATAATGAGGTTAAACTGACTGGCCTCAAAGACTATTTCTATACTTAAGAGAAAACTGACACTGTATCTCTGAGCAATAACTCAATGTGCATATCTTTGCTGTTTATAACAGCTTAACTGATAATAAGATCTTTTAGTCATAAGGGGTAAAGGCCATAGTATTCAATGTTGTCAGTGTTTGATACTGTGTGTCAGTTAGCTATTGTCTGTGTTGTTAAATCTGGAGGTGGTGACGGGCAAACAGCAAATAAAAACAAGACATGAGAGTAGACATTTTCACAACACTGAACACAAAGCTTCTGTTCAGACATAGAAATTGTTGTCACATCTCCATATATCTCTGAGGTATAAAACTCAGCAATAAGTTTCTAAAAGTCTTGTCCACATACAATATACAACTTTCCTTTAGGTTAGTCTTCTAATTGAAGTGTTTGAAACAGATTTTAATGAACCTTGCGCACAATTTATACACAGGCTGTCAGAATCCTTACACTGTGTAACTCGACTTTATCACAGTGCACCTTGGTCATATTAGAAACTTCAGGCTTTTACATGGCTGAATCTCACATTGTTTTAGCTAAGTCTGAGTTGCATCAAGTTCTTTGAAGGGTTATACAATGTGAAGCCGAATAAGACAAAAGCAGAAATTGATGAAGAAAGTCAGCAGGTTTGGCAACATCTGTGGAGAGAAAGCAGAGTTAATGTTTATGTCTGATTACCTTTCTTCAGAACCCAGAACCTTCATGTCACTGGAGTCGAAATGCTAACTCTATTTTTTTTTCCACAAATGCTGCCGGACCTGCTGGGTTTCCCCAGTAATTTCTGTTTTTTTTCCAGATTTCCAGCATTCACAGTCTTTTGTTTTACTGAAGCTTGAAGAATTCTGTTGTTGAATGATGGATAAATAACTCTATCTCAGATAGTGGTTCACTTTTAGCCAGCACTGGCATTTTGTAATGTCATTGCTGCTCACTTCCACAACACTGAGATGCCCAAGTTGAATGGCATGATGCAAATCAGCAATGGCCAGAACGTGACTCTAAAGCCTCCTCCCTCTGCGCTGCAAATGGGTAATGAAAGGATTGCAGATTAAATGTAGCCGTGCTTTGCAAACGGCTGCTTCACAGATTTTCCCCTTCATTGTCCCAGCCTGCAGCAAATCTGGGTCCTGCACTTTTGCCCATCAAACTGGCTGTGCCCACTCTTTATGATGTCTGAGCCATTTCCATCAGCTTCTCACATCTAGAGAAGGGAGAGTGAGGGCAGGGATGCAGCTGGTGATGGGTACAGTGGATACCAGGCTCTGTCGGGTCGCTGGGGAAACAGCCTTCCTACTCCGCTGAGAGCCTCCATGTCATCTTATACCTTGCTGTATCCTAACAGCTTGTTTCCAGCCAAGAGGCTACTCCCTGTGAGTGCTGCTGCTGGCTTACAGGAGTGACCGTTCCTGGACGGCAGGCAGACAGATCTCCTGACCATGAGCAGCTTGAGTGGAACACTCCCTGTGGTGAAGCGCCTGGATTGTGTACAGGCTAATGACATCAGGATTCCTTGACTGACAGCACCTCACCCTTCACTGGACTGAGGAATAACGACCATCACTTTCCAACAAAGCCAACTGATTGATGCAGCATGTTTACCACACGGACAGTTGGCATAAGCTGCAGGTGTTAGATTGACATCTTGGTGTAGTGTTCACCGAAATGTCCCTGTCCCACTGGAGACTGTTCCAAATGAACACTCATTCATGAAGAGCACTTCCAAATGGCTGAAGCACCAATTTGTAACAGACACAGCAAGGCAAGGATAGGGCATGGATAGTGCAAGTAGATGCCAAGTTAATGAGTACTAAGTGAACAACATGTGCAGCCAAAAGAGGCAGCCTGGTTCACTCCTGAGCTGGGCCCTGTCCCTGTGCAAACAGTGTCCCTGCTGTTGTGAGCTTCTCAATGAGAGTTGTCAGTGTACTCTACATTGCAAACCTGTGCTCCAAAAGTGTCTCTCCAGAGAGGTGCTAGGATTGTTGTGACAGGTTGGCAGATGGGTCTTGAAGCAGGGTGTGTGTAGTTGTTGCCAATGGGCCGTGCCCTGAGATGTTATTGTCCAATACCTGACATGGAACTCTTTGGCAGCACAAGGTGAGTTGAATCAGCCAAACTTGTTCGGTGAGTCTTGGTAAAATGTGAGGCTCATACTAATTAGGCAAACTATGCCATAAACAGGAAGTTTTACACGCTTTAATCCCCTTCAAATGGCAGCTCACCTCTACCTGGCAAGAATCATGTCACGCCACTTGTGAAAAGCATAAAAACATCACAAGTTGGTCCTGACATCAAGATAGATCTCGCAGGACTTATCACCTGATTCTGAAGCAATCTCGTCATAGCCCATATCACCCAGGCCCCTGTTAGAAGCTGTTCAATGATTGGCTGGGAAATGCACAATTGCACCATATTTTCCAATATCATCCTTGATAAAATGAAAATTAAATGTGTGGTGAAAAGTCATTTATCACACTCAAATGAAAACTAACCGTGTTTTCTTGTGACGTTTTCAAATTGGTTCCTGGTTTATCAATTGGTATTTCATCTATACATGTAGATTTCAGTTAAGTTCAGTAATGGATAATGCAACATCAGCCACTATTGATTAAACAAGCTGCATCATAAAGGCAATTAAAGTCAAGAGACAGTCTTTCAGCTGATTGAAGTTGTCAGGTCAACTTTCTTTTGGTACAATCTCTGTATCTAGCTCTCTATAAATGGAATAGTTCAAGAACATTGGATTTGAGTGGACTACTCTGTTGTTGTATGTAACCTCAGAACAATTCAATGGCGAGTCGAGCTTTACAGCCTGTTAGTCATGGATTTGCATCTTTACAGGAGACAATCAAGTGTTACCCTACATTTCCCATGTCCAATCCACCCTGCTAACACATCCCTGGACACTACGGACAATTTAGCATGGCCAATCCACCCCAAACTACTTGTGATATGTTTTCAGATCTACATTTAAAGAGTGCTTCCCAACCGTAAACCAAATGGATTTGTTTGTGGATGATAATTAAACGGCATCTTCAGTCTATGATGCTTCTGTTTTTTTCTCTAGAAAAGAAGCCAAAAGGATCCAGCAAGTGGCTTCACCAGCAGAGTGGCTGCAGTCCATAGAACAATCCATAGAAAATCCCATAACCTTTTTCATAGTGGAGATGTCATAACATCATTACACAGGATGTTTATAATGTCCTTGTGAACCTCTCAACATTAATAACTTTGGATATACACTCAATGGAAACAAATGGTCAACAACATATAAAAGTATGTTTTCAAATGTTAATGCTTTTCATTTAATTTCAGATGGTGATTCATAACAATTGAAAACTGATTGAAAACGGTGACAGCAAATGAAAAAGGGAACTGTATTTTATAGCAAGCAAAACTGAAATCCATCAAGAAACTAGAAATTTCTGGACAATGTTTTCATATATTACTTACAGCCAATGTCTATCCCGTGTGGTTCAATGTTTAAAGTGACACAAGGAATTTCAAAACACAGTGATTGCCTTTTTGTACACTAAGGCCTGGGGAACTAAAGTTCACATTCATTGAGTGACTCCTGCAAATGAGGCAAACATTAAAATGTTACAGAGAGGGTTTAGTTAAATGAGGTTCAGCTGGGACGGTTTTGGTAATGATAGAGGTGGAGTTGAGAATAGTAATTAGGACCATATGGACACACTACTTAAAAATCCCGATGGTTCAGAGAGGAAGCAGTGCCTGCCATTTACTGCCTGTGAGGGAAATGTTAATGTAACTGAACACATTGAAATGAAGATGTGCATTATGTTAAACCTCATTAAACTTTGGATAGGTTTCTTTTTCTGTTCAGTAAACAAGACAGCTTTGTTCCAAGAACATACAAAAAAAACGCCCTTTATGTTAAATGCAGTGACACAATACGTGTTCAGATATTTCCTTTGTGAAAATTTCCAACTTTGCAAGTAATGCAACTCTCCAACTCATAGTTGCCAAACTATTTGCATATATAAACTTCAAATGTTGATCATTTCACTGTTCCTCCACAACCTTAAATAATGATTTTTTATTTTATGACATAATATGAATAAAACATTGCCTTTCCAAATGTTATCGTCAGCTAATATTAGAATGGGAAACTGTGATTATTTCAACACATCACTTGGCTATAACTGTGCTTTGAATCTAGCTTTCCAAATCAAAGTGCTCTTTATCTTCTGCATTCAGGTGGATTGTAGCAGAGTGTTCACAAACGACTTGATGCCTGACACTGAATCAGTTAACGTGACCTTTCCTCAGTGCAGAGATGAACTATGAATCTGAAAACATGTTCTTGCTTTTTGCTTTCACACTTAGAAAAGCAAGTTCAAAAGGTTGGCATCACTTGTAAATTCCAGAAGTGTGCCAGCTCATGAATTAAATATCACAAGGTCCATCAAATACATACCATCAGACTTTTTAAAAACAAAATAGGTTTTTACTAGCTGTAAATAATTATATGAATCCTTGATCACAGTACCAATAATGTTAATTTTTCTGTATTTCTTTGTGGCATGTGTGAACTCAGCCAAGGATACGTGTTGCCCAATTATAATTTATTATTGTGAAGGTGATGCTGAACCAGTGTCTTGGGTACAACTGTGTGGTTTATTGAGCTATTTCAGAAGGCAGTCAAGAGTCAACCACATTTCTGAGGCTGCAGTCACAAGCAGACAAAGAAGGGATGCCTAATTCCTTCCCGAAAGGACGTTATTGATCGAAGAGTACAAACAGAAAATGCTGGAAATATTCAGCATTTGTGGTGGAGAGTGTGAATCCTTCAAGCCAACAGTATTTTATCAAGTAAACCAGATGGAATTTTCTGGAATACTTCTGCAGTTTTATAGGTGAAATTTTGTCTGCTTTCACTAGAGTTCCAACAGGGCTGGACTGATTATATGGAGGGAGGATGTTCCCCTGGTTGGGGAGTCTAGAACCAGAGACTCAGTCTCAAGATAACAAGGTGTGGAGCTAGATGAACACAGCAGGCCAAGCAGCATCATAGGAGCAGGAAAGCTTGATGTTTCGGGCCTAGACCCTTCAGCAGAAATGGGGGAGGGGAAGAGGGTTCTGAAATAAATAGGGAGAGGGGGGGAGGCGGATAGAAGATGGATAGAGGAGAGGAGGCAGACAAGTCTAAGAGGTGGGGATGGTGAGCAGTTTCAAGGCCGAAGAGATTATGAGAGAGTTGCAGTGGGAGAGAGATCCCCTGAGGTTTGTCCGGAGGGAGGAGGGTAACTTCTTCAGGGTAGGCATCCTTAGAAGAGGCTTCGCAGTGGGGTTAAAATCGTATCAGAGATAATAGGTACTGCAGATGCTGGAGAATCCGAGATAACAAGGTGTGGAGCTGGGTGAACACAGCAGGCCAAGCAGCATCATAGGAGCAGGAAAGCTTGACGTTTCGAGCATAGACCCTTCATCAGAAATGGGGGAGGGGAAGAGGGTTCTAAAATAAATAGGGAGAGAGGGGGAGGCGGATAGAAGATGGCCATACAGTTCATCAAGATACAGGTTAGACCATTTAGGGCTAAGGTGAGGAATTTTTTCTTCACTCAGAGGCTAATGATCCTGTAGAACTCTCTACCACAGAAGGCTGTGGTGGCCAAGTCACTGAATATAAAAACAAGAAAGAGATTGTTACATTTTTAGATTTTAAAGGCATCAAGGTGTATGGAGAGAAAGCAGGTATATGGCACTGAGCTACAGGATTAGCCACAATCAGATTGAATGGTAGAGCAGGTATAAAGGGCTGAATGGCCTACTCCTGCTCCCTGTTTCTATATTTCTATGAATTTAATGCTCTCCCATGTGATGAGTTCAGTGGCAGTGGAAACATTTAACATGGCAGGATGGTGGAGCATGGAGAATTCCACTGATTTCCCACCACTGTCCTGTTAACTCCATTATAGGAAGGTCCATAGGCATTTTGTTTTAATGCCCCACAGGCAATGGAGGCCTTTGAGTGGGGTTTTAATGCCCCTTCATCCTACTAATGCTTGTATTCACCCAGAGGAAGATGGGGAATTCACTGAATAGCAAAACTGAATAGTAAATACCATCAAAATGTCTGTGGACTCCCAGGAGCAGAACTTGTTTAAAGGCAGGTGTATTATCGAGCGACCTGGTACAGGGAGGAGGTAGGTTCACCTGCTGAGATCCAATGTACTGTTCTGGCTGCTGAAAGCCTTCCTGTGCTACTCCACACCACTGTAACCCTCCCACCATCACTCTCCTGTGGCTTGGGTCTCTTAGCAATCCTGGGCCTTGGGCCAGGTGCATTACCAACAGCAACCACTGTATCCCACTGCTAAGACATGAAAAGCTGCTGGACTCTGATTTGGACTGACTAGCATTGACTGGCCTCTGATTGGCTCTGGTTAATCCATGACTGGCCTCCAATTGGCTTTGATTGATTCCTGACTGGCTTCTGATTGGCTCTGACTTGTTCTGACTGACTGGACTCTGACTGGCCTCTGATTGGTTCTGACTATCTCTCATTGGGATCTGATTGGCTTTTACTAGCACTGACTGATCTCTCACTGCCCTCTGATTCACCTCTAATCAGCACTGATCAGTGCCTGATTGGCTGGCAACATTTTATGGGCATGATTCCTGCCCATCTCAGTCCCCTCCTACCCCCAGGTCCATGGTCCCAGGAAAGAGTTGTCACAGCCAGTCCAGTGCCTAATTGGTTCTCCAACCACCCCCATTAAACTCCATTCATTGTAACCATGACTGACAATGCATTCTGTTTGTTGCAGATTAATTTCTGAACTGAGTTTAAATTTACCAGCTATAGTGATGGAATTTGTATTCATGTTCCCAAAGCCACTGGATTCCGAGTGTAGTGATACAGCCATTCAGTTACAATTGCCCACAGAGGTCAAACACACAGATCTAAAGCACTTTACAGTAATACATGATTAAAGAATAGTACTGCAAATGCTGAGCATCTGAAACGAAAACAGTGAAGGATGGAAACAAACAGCACGACGGTCACTATCTGGAACCAGGTTGAGGAGAGAAACAGAAAACAAAAACAGAAATTGCTGGAAAAGCTCAGTAGGTCTGGCAGCATCTGAGGAGAGAAGTTAGAGTTAATATTTTGGTCCAGTGACCCTTCTTCAGAAACAAAGAACTGTGGAATGAATTCTGAAGAAGGGTCACTGAACCTGAAACGTTAACTCTGATTTCTCTCCACAGATATTGCCAGAGCTGCTGGGCTTTTCCAGCAACTTCTGCTTTTGTTTCTGATTTACAGCATCTGCTGTTCTTTTGGTTTTTATTTGGTTGCCAGGAGGTTACCTGGTTTGGAGTGTATTAGCTATAAGGAGAGGTTGGACAAACTTGGATTGTTTTTGCTAGAGTAACCTGATAGAAATATATAAAATTATGAGAGGCATGGACAGGGTGGATGGCTGAAGTCTCTTCCCAATGTGGAAATGTCAAATGTCAACTGGGGAGCATAGGTTTAAGGTGAGAAGGGGAAAGTTTAGATGAGATGTGAGAGGAAAATTATTTTTACAGAGAGTAACAGGTACCTCAAACATTCTGCCAGGGGAGGTGATAGGAGCAGATACGATAGCAATGTTTAAGAGGTATTTAGACAGACACATGAACAAGCAGAGAATTGTGATGATGCTGTAGCTTTAAGAGGTTATTTGGTCCTGGTTACTTTCAAGATAGAGATTAAATGAGAGACGCCAAGCTAGCTACTGAAGACCATTTGAGTAAAGAGCTTGGCAGGCCTTGGGTTTGTTTTTAATCTGGCCTGAATGGGTGTGGTCAGCTCTCACTGATCGGGATTTCTGGATTTCAGTTTTCTCAATAGCATCAGAAGCTATTGGGGTCCCAACGTTGTTGGAATGTGAATGTCTCCTGGCTGCTACTACGTCTGCGTTTTCTCTTGGTGTATTTTTCCCTCCTGGATTGGAGAACTGATTGGCAGAATTTGTGTCTGAAAACTCTCCTTTGTTTGCCAAGGAGTGTGTTTATGGGTTGTTACTATACTTGCACAGTTAAATAGTAACAGTTACTGTATCTATTATTCTGTTAAGTTTTACAATAGAGTTGTTATTCCAGATTCCTCTTTCTTTGATTGTATTTTAGCTACAGTGTTTAAATAAATTTTGTTTTGCTTAACATCAAGTAGTTTGACAAGTTGCATTGCATCTGGAACAGACGCTTTATATTTACTTTTAAAATAAGAAAAAGTTAAGGTCTAGGCTATCTTATTAAAATATTTTGAGGGGGTCTGGTCTGGTCCATAACAGAATTGAGGGCTAAGGACCGTGCGTAGGCAGCTGGGGTATTAGTTTAGAATGGCATCATGGTTGGCATAGACAATGGGGGCGCTGAAGAGCCTGTTCCTGTGCTGTACCGCTCAATGTTCTAAGATAAATGTATGTTACATAACCTTTCAAAGTTGCCATTACGGAAGATTAAAATCAAATCAGTTTCTTCCAGTACTGTTTATTACTCACTACATTTACAATTGTTAACATTTGCTATTTTTACCCATTTTCCAAACACAGGGTCTGCTATGGCTGAAAGGTCTTAGATAGTGGCCTTTCACCATTGTGCCTTTATTGTGGTTACTGCCAGCTTTAGTGTATCTCTGAACGCAAAGTGAATGCTATGTCGTATAATTGATTGTGACATTTAGCTATTTTTCTCAGCTCCTCTCCTACCCCTTCACCTCACACTCTTGCGATGTTCTGAAAGGATATTAGACTGCTTTCCATTTCCAGTCCGCGAGAAAAAAAATCCACTCGAATCTAAACTGACCTTTTCAGATAATGACAAATTGACCCTCTGTTTCCAGCTCTTTGTATTCTAAATTATGTCAGGCAGCTTTATTTACATATACAGACAGATTTAATCACAATTTCTTCCAGTAATGCTGCCTTTAGAATATTGATAAATGTGCTAGATATGCCATTCATTCCCTTGATGTGTTTTCTTTCAGAAGACCTGTCCCAGTAAATTGACCATGCTGTGAATCCATTTGTCTCAGTATGCAACCCAAATATTAATTAGTTATATTGAATAAAATTTAAACAATAACTTGTTCATAATTTACAAATAACAGATTTATCTTATTATTGAAATGTATATTACAACCTAATTGAAGACATTCTCTCATTTGTATTTATGTTTTTCTTTGTTGCATTTCTTACACATTAATATTTGATGATCATTAGTGTCCTGTAAAACTTGGCCAGCTGTTAGTTTTGTTCAGATACTGTAAACTGAATTCAAGTTATCTTCAGGGTCCTGACCTGAATCTGTTTCTCTCTACATTTCTGCTGGTCACTTCCAACACCCATGGTATTTTACCTTTGTTTAACTTTCAAAAGCAATGGTAGTAAATTTCACATGAATATTTTGGTTAAAATAAAAGTCTGTAAGTGTGTGTGAGTGTGAATAAGAGAAGAATTACAGCCTTCACATTAAGAACATACAAACTTCAGAAAGTTTGTTTGTCTGTAAGAGAAACTGGGAACAAAGAGCCTAAGGGAACGTGATCAATTTATGCAAATAATTTTTCAAAACTCCATGTATTCCTTGCACTCGCTTCTCTGAAATAGTTCATCCGCTTTATTGTTTTTTAATACCTTTATATATTGTGTCTTCAAAATCTATTCTCTTGGTATCTAACATTTAATGGGTTTTGTTATCAGTGCTGTCCTTATTTCAACCTTAAAGTTAAGAACTTAAGTGTGTCTTTGTTAAAAGTTGATTTTTCACATTCTCCAATATGAGTTAGCAGAAAGTATAACATTGCTTTGCGTGTCTGTGTTCCTTTTCAGCTATTTAAGAAAGATTCTTGAAGTAAACTCCTTCGTGAATATGGATTAACCTTAATCTGTATCCCAGTTTATTCCAGGAAAAATAAAATCCTCCAAGGTTACAGTGCAGTCTTGCACATTCATCATTTTAATATCTTGCCCAGCAGTATGTTAACCTCTGCTACTTTTGTGGTGGCTTGTACCATAGTCTTACCTCAGTGTTCCTTTTGTGATCATTCTGCCTACTTAAGAGATTCTGTGCATGTTTCTATTTCCTTCTCCCAACAACAATTAATCCCCATCCTCAGTCTGATAAATAGTTTTATCTGTTCTCTGTTATTTCCTCTTTTGCCCTTTCTGAGGAGGCCATAAACACAGACTTGTTGCTGAACAATCATTCTTACTTAGCCAAATTTTATGGTTCGATTTAATACCTGTGAACTCCCCTTTTACAATCAATTTTAACTGATCCATTTTATTCCTAATGATCCTACTCTTCATGTAAATAAATAGTAAACTCATTTCTAGCCTTCCATGCTGTGCTCAGATGTGTTCTTAGTAAATGTTCCACACTGTTACCACCTGGGTTAAAGCTTTCCCAAATCTGTTATTTATCTACTGGCTAAGATAAATGTGCTTTTTCATTTTAGTTAAACACTTTAGTTAGCCATGTGGACACACCATGCATTGAGTAATGCATTGGCTGACAAAATCTCTCATAGATTCAGTTTATAGTCCTGAGATCATTAGCCTGGAAATTTCTTTCCAAATTCTTTTATCTTGTTCTTGAAATTTTCTTTGAAGGGTACCCCCTCTTATACATTGCTGTTTGATGCATAAACCACAGGCCCTT
>JAHRHZ010000045.1:1395661-1411800 GCA_024137785.1 Ginglymostoma cirratum | reverse complement strand
TTTCGGGCCTAAACCCTTCATCAGAAAATCATTTTCTGATTTTCTGAACCCTTCATTTTCTGATGAAGGGTTTAGGCCCAAAACGTCAAGTTTTCCTGCTCCTATGATGCTGCTTGACCTGCTGTGTTCATCCAGCCCATGCTTGTTACCTAGGCTTAAATTTAATGACAGTTAGTCAGGGTACTGGATTCTTCCAGTGTCTTGGTTAATAATTCTGTCATGAAAACCTTTCTGTGAAATTCCCAGTTCAGTTTCTCAGCATCTCAAAATTCAGTTTGCCCCATCACTCTGGGCTTCAGTCTTGCATTCATTTGAATTTGTTTTGCTTGCATAGAACTACATTTGCAAGTGAAAAATACAGCCAGAAGCAAAATTCTAATATGTAGCAAAAAAGTTTAATTCTGGTCCAAAAGTTATGTGTTGAAATGTGATGCTTTTGATGCTAATTCAGCAATCCTGTCTGAAATGGTACAGGAGATTCCATCCTTCTACCTTTCATCAGAAACAAAAAACTGTTCTGAGGAAGGATCACTCGATCTGAAGTGTTAACTTTGATTTCCCTCCATAGACGCTGACAGACTTGCTGAGCTTTTCCAGCAGTTTCTATTTTTGTTTCCGATTTACAGCATCCACAGTTCTTTCAAGTACTTTTTTCCACCTTTCATGATTAGAATACTTTCCCTGCGCATTTTACATGTAAGTGTAGGCAGATGTGAGTGTACTCTGCCTCAAAGAGTAGTGGCCCTGCCTCTGAATTAGAAGATCCAAAATCAAGTCCCACTTCAGGACTTGTTGGCCAAGGAGAGTGTGTTTATAAGGTGGAAAAACAAGCAGAGGATCAACCTTTTAACCCCTGTAACACACACATATGGCAGGCAGTAAGAGTGGTAGGGATTTCTGCTCAGATGTTTGATGGAAAGAAATTGCTGCTTTGACAATTGCTATTCGTAGCTACAGGCTATAACAGGCATCTTAAAATGCATATTGCCAAGCAACCTGAACTCCTTGGGAGGGGTGGTTATCTGGGCAGTCAGTGCAGAACAGATTGGTGCCAATATCACAGGATTTGATCCTCTCTGCGTTTGCTTTTGGAGTTGTTTCCTCGCCCTACTCACAGAGGAAGTGTCCCTGGGCAGAGAACTCACGGAGGAGACAGTAGTTTCAACACAGCTGTGTGTTGGAGATCTTAAGGCATATTGTTGTCAGCAAGGAGATCTACGTCAGCAATGGAAGGTAGGCAGAAGAATATCAGGAGTGCTATCCCAGCTGTTAATGACAACTTGCATACGCTGCTAAAAAAGGAGCATTG
Source organism: Ginglymostoma cirratum (assembly GCA_024137785.1). NCBI lineage: Eukaryota > Metazoa > Chordata > Chondrichthyes > Orectolobiformes > Ginglymostomatidae > Ginglymostoma > Ginglymostoma cirratum. The sequence continues at coordinate 1,410,491 of JAHRHZ010000045.1, read as the reverse complement.
ATCCATTGTTGTTGAAATGCATGAAACAAAATACTAAAGGAGAACAAAGAACTACTGATGCTGGAGATCTGAAACTAAAACAGAAAACGCTGGAGAAACTGAACAGCTCTGGCAGCATCTGTGGGGTCAAAAAGAGAGTTAATGTTTCAATCTGATTCTGATTAAGAAACATCAAACTCGAAACATTCACTCTTGTTTCTCTCTCTCCACATGCTGCCAGACCTGCTGAAGTTCTCCAGCAATTTCTGTTTTAATTTGATACTAAATACTTATTGTTTGAAAATGAAAATTAGACAAGTATAATGTAGCATCAGTGAAGGAGCAGGAAAGACACTGATATAACCTTCCAGTTACTCTCCTCTCTGAACCTGGCTGTCCACAATGTTGGAGGCTTAATTTTGCGACTTACTTAAAATATTTCACGCAATGGTTTAACATGTTGTATCTGTCACTAAACCAACACCCGAAGCAATCCTAATATGTTGGTTAGAACAATCCTTTAAAATGTTAACTCTGTTTCTCTCTCCACAGATGCTGTCTGGGCTGTTGAGTTTCTCTAGCACTTTATGACTTTTTATTTCAGTTTTCCAGCATCAGCTATAACATTTTCTATAAAGTCTTCTGTGACCTGGTAGAGCACTCAGACAAGTGGGTGAAACCTGGGTGCTATGGTGCCACCCTCTGTTTTCCTACATATTGTTATGTTTAATCTAGCTTCATAATAACAGTAAAAAGGATTTCTAAGGGTCAGTTTTGTTACTTGAAAGAGCTGGTAGAATATGACAGCAATGCTGGAGATAATGGACGTTGGAACCTTTGTGAAAATGAGTGAGAGAGAGCTTGACAGTACTCTGCCCTGTTCTTATTCCTGCTTTCAGCTCAGTTCCTTAGTCTGTACATTAACCTTGAATGTGTACTTGGCCATTTGATAAAGGCACCATCACAACTTGTATTGCCTTATTGTGCATACGTAGGTCTCTCAACACCATTATCCCCTCCAGACTGATCTCAAACTGTGTGACCCTGGTCTTGGCTCTACCCTCTGTAACTGGATCCTCAGCTTTCTGACCCACAGACCCCAATCAGTGAGGGTAGGTAACTGCACCTCCTTCACAATAACACTCAACACTGGAGCCCCACAAGGATGCTTCCTCAGCCCCCCACTGTACTCCCTGTACACCCATGACTATGTTACCAAATTCCAAATGAAAGCCATTTACGAGTTTGCTGATGACACCACTGTGGTAGGACGGATATCAAACAATGATATGTCAGAATACAGAAGGGAGACAGAGGGCTTGGTGACATGGAGCAACGATAACAACCTTTCTCTCAATGTCAGAAAAACTAAAGAACTGATCATTGACTTCAGAAAGAAAGAAGAAGAACATGTCCCCATATACATCAACAGAGCGGAGGTTGAGAGTGTGGAGAGCGTCAGGTTCCTCGGAGTGATGATAACTGACAACTTGTCCTGGGCTTCCCACGTAGATGCGCCAGTCAAGGAGGCACAACAACACCTCTTCTTCCTCAAGCAGCTCAGGAAGTTTGGCATGTCCATAAGGTCCCTCACCAACTTCTACAGATGCACCATTGAAAGCATACTGTCCAGGTGCATAACGGCCTGGTCTGCCCAGGACCATAAGAAACTACAGAAGGTTGTGTGCACAGTCCGGACTGTCACGGAAGTCGGCCGTCCATCCATGGACTCTAATTATACTTCTCGTTGCCGTGAAAAAGCAGCCTACATCATCAAAGACCCATCCCACCCCAGTAATGCTTTCCTGAAACCTCTTCTGTCAGGCTGAAGATACAGAAGCATGAACACATGCATCAGCAGGTTCAGGAACAGCTTCTTCACTGCTGTCATTAGACTGATGAATGGACTCCACAACTTTAAATAATGCTGATCTTATTAATGTTGATGTTATCTGGCGCATATCCTGTGTTGTGTAACCTGTATGTCTTACTTGGTTCAAGTTTTTTTTCACCCTATGATCTGTGTGTCCTTGCTTACAATGATCTGCCTGAACTGCTCGCAAACAAAGCTTTTCACTCGACTTAGGTACATGTGACAATAAATCAAATCAAAAATCAAGACAATGCGCCTTATGCCAAAGGAACTAGAATCCTAATCCGTTATAAAGGTACTCATTGCACACGGCTGATCACACGCCTCGGAAATGTTCAAATATTGAAGTGGCCAGCTTCTCCCTATATCGTGGCTGATATCCAGGTTTTATAAATTTCCCTTTATGTTATCCTCAGAACTCTCAAGCTTGCATTTGGGGATATGAATAATTGTTGAAGTGAGTTGACTCTATAGAATTGCAAGCACTCACATTTTACCAGCAATCAGAACAGTCGCCTGGAGAGAGACATTATCCATAATCTGTCAAATTAAAATGGTGTGTCAGAGCCTGCACTATTTGACTGATATTGAGGAATCCTGACCCGACAACATTTATGGATGCGGGGGAGATTTATATTTAATTTCATTTCGAATCAGATAGAACCCAACATAATTTCACCCACTTAGCTTCTCGAAAGTTTGACCTGTGGTCATTCAACTCCTTTGAGAGATGAAATATTGGAGTAACGTTTGTGCCATGACAAGTTGTATATTTTCTGTTAATGGTGGGAGGTTCAAGGGCTGAATAAGTTTCAGTCATTCCACACATTGCTATGTAACATTCTCCGCTCATACTGTAGCTGCTGTTCATCACAATTTATTTCTTCGGAATGAAATTCTGTAACATTTTCCACTGCTGCAGAAAGTGTGTATTCTGCTAATCAGGATTCCTGGTCCATCTTCTTTTCATTGCCCACCTTTCTGTACATCCCCTTATTCACATCAATAATTCAGACCTCATTACTTTAGGAAGTTAGAGCATAAAGAGGTTCCTTTCCACACACATTTCTTCAATGCAAGTTGTCACCTACAGGAATGAATAGACGATATGCTTAATCATCTTGAAAGTGAAGACTTCTTACTTTCTCCCAATTCATAAACATCTTTCATTGTATCCAGTAATACCCTTTTATAGACAGGAATGAGACACACTGTACACAATCCCTTCCTTTCAAAAGAATTGCAAGAATGTCCAATTAATTCAGAAAACAATCCCATTATTAAATCAGCATTCGGTTTTTGGATTCAGAAATACACAATATGATGGTTTCAATCTTGAGTTGGTGCTGCCCGCAAGGAGCTCAAACAGTTCATCAACTTTGCCAATACCTTCCACCACAGCCTCAAATTCACCTGGGCAATTTCTGACACCTCCCTCCCCTTCCTGGACCTCTGTTAATCTCTGTTAATCGACTCACCTGAGACATCCATTTCAAACCCACTGACTCCCACAATTACCTCCACTACATCTCTTCTTACCTACCCTCCTGCAAAAATTCTATCCCATACCCACAATTCCTCCGGTTCCACTACATCTGCCTCCAGGATGAGGCGGTCTACTCTAGGACTTCGCAGATATCCTCCTACTTTAGAGATTCTCCTCCTCTGTTATTAAGAATGCCATCAATTACATGTCCCCGATTTCCCACGCTTCTGCCCTCAAACCGTCTCCTCCAACAACAATAAGGATAGAGTCCTCTTAGTCCTCACATAGCACCCTACCAACCTCCTAGTGCAATGCATCATCATCTGACATTTCCATCACCTACTATCAGACCCCACCACCAAAAGGATATTTTCTTCCCCATCCCTGGTCCACTTTCCACAGGGACTGTTCACTCTGCGACTCTCTCGTCAGCTCCACACTCCCCACCAACCCCTTCCACCACATCCAGTACCTTTCCCTGCAACCGCAGGAAGTGCTACCCCTGTTCCTACATGTCCCCCATCACCTCCGTCCAAGGGCCCAAACGATCCTTCCAAATCTGGCAGAGATTCATCCGCACTTCACTGTATCCGTTGCTCCCAATGTGGTCTCCTCTAAATTGGGGAGATCAACCACAGACTTGAGGACAGGTTCGTGGATCATCTGCGCTCTGCACACATCAACCAACCTGATCTTCCGGTTACCATCCACAGTAACTCCCCCTCCCCTGGTGACACGTCCATCCTTGGACTCCTCCACTGTCAGAGTGAGGCCAAATGTAAACCGGGGGAACAACACCTGATATTTCACCTTGGGAGCCTACAGCCCAATGGTCTGAATATTGACTTCACCAGCTTCAAAATCTCTCCATTCCCAACCTATCCATCTTTCTACTCACTTATCCACTCCATCCTTCCCACTGACCAACCACAATAACCCTCTGCCTGCATCCACCTATCTACATCTCACCTAGCCTCCCCCCAGCCCCATGCCTCTCCTTCTAATTATTTCTGGGCTCCCCTCCCTCTCCCCTGTCTCGATGAAGCCTTTTGGCCTGAAACATTGACTTTCCTGCTCCTTGGATGCTGTCTGACCTGCTGTGCTTTTCCAGCTCCATGTTTACTGACTCTAGCTTCCAGCATCTGCAGTCCTTACTGTGTCTAAGTCAGTGTAAGGAACCTTTGTCTGTAATGCGGATGGCCCTGGGTTCAAGTTTGTTTCTAAATGAGCACCTACCACCAAAAACATTCTTCCCTCCCCACCCTTATCTGCTTTCCGGAGGGACCACTCTCTCCGCGACTCCCTTGTCCGCTCCACACTCCCCTCCAGCCCCACCACACCCGGCACTTTTCCCTGCAACCGCAGGAAGTGCCACACCTGCCCCCACACCTCCTCCTTCACCCCAAACCCAGGCCCCAAGAAGACTTTCCACATCAGGCAGATGTTCACCTGCACATCTGCCAATGTGGTATACTGCATCCGCTGTACCCGTTGTGGCCTCCTCTACATTGGGGAAACCAAGCGGAGGCTTGGGGACCGCTTTGCAGAACACCTGCGCTCAGTACGCAACAAACAACTGCACCTCCCAGTCGCGAACCATTTCAACGCCCCCTCCCATTCCTCAGACGACATGTCCATCCTTGGCCTCCTGCAATGCCACAGTGATGCCACCCGAAGGCTGCAGGAACAGCAAATCATATTCAGCCAGGGAACCCTGCAGCCCAATGGTATCAATGTGGATTTTACAAGCTTCAAAATCTCCCCTCCCCCAACCGCATCACAAAACCAGCCCAGCTCATCTCAGCCTCCCTAACCTGTCCTTCCTCTCACCTATCCCCTCCTCCCGCCACAAGCCCCACCCCCATCTCCTATCTACTAACATCATCCCGCCCCCTTGACCTGTCCATCCTCCCTGGACTGACCTATCTCCTCCCTACCCCCCCACCTACACTCACCTTTACTGGCTCGATTCCCGCCTCTTCAACTTGTCTGCGTCTTCTCCACCTATCCTCTCCTCTATCCATCTTCTATCTGCCTCCCCCTGTCACCCTATTTATTTCAGAACCCTCTTCCCCTCCCCCATTTCTGATGAAGGGTCTAGGCCCGAAACGTCAAGCTTTCCTGCTCCTATGATGCTGCTTGACCTGCTGTGTTCATCCAGGCCCACACCTTGTTATCTCGGATTCTCCAGCATCTGCAGTACCTTTTGTCTCTGACCTAATTAAAACTGAGAGTCTGATGCAGTACTGAGGGACGGCTACTCTGCCCGAGGTGCCAGTGTGACTCTAGACCAGGCCTTCATCCACCCCTTGAGGAGTTGTAAAGGATCTCATTTCAAGATGGAAAGGGGCATTCACTGGTGCCATGTCTAGTATTTCTCTTCTCAGTCTGATGCCTAGGACACATTATTGGGTCACTTACATTGTTTCCTGTGGGTTCTTACAAACATAAGAACAGGAGTAGTCCATTCAGCACCTTGAGCCTGCTCCTGCATTCGGTGAGATCATGGTAGTTCTGTCATCTAACACCATACCTTTGGTCCATATCTCTTTGCTTAACAAAAGTTTAGTCTCAGATAAACAACTCAGATTGACAACTGATCCAACATCCGCTGCCATTTGTCGTTCGAGAGTTCCAGACCTCTCCTACTGTGATCCCAATGTGTGGATTGAGTTGAGAATTTCCAAGGAGGTTTAAACTTCTGATCAGACTTTTTGCTACAGCACGCCAATCTCCAACGCTGAGCTAGAGTCAAAGGCTTGGAACAGATCCATGCAAATTACCTTGATAGTTATAATGTTAGATAGATTAAAACCTGATCAAACTCCACAACTGAAACATTACACTCCAACTGCTCAACTAATCCTGCCCACTTGTCTGTATCTCTGGCCCCAAAATGTCTCACAACTGTCCAACCACAGTGACCCCCTACCTGCATCAAACCAAACCCAAATAGGGTTTTGAGTTTTTGGAACTCCTTGCCACAGAGAGCTGTGGGGGCAGAGTCTTTCTGATTCCTGATTAGTCAGGGAATTGAGGATTACAGGGAAACAGCAGAAAAGTGGATGTGAGGAATGTTGGGTCAGCCATGATCTTATTGAATAACAGCGTATGCTCCAGGGTCCAAACATCTCTCCTGACCGGTCTGGCCCAAATGCTTTGACTATGTCTCAAGAATCTGCAACCAGTGGAAATAGTTTATTTTCACCCAATCCATCTATTCCTGTTAATGCCTTGAAGGCTTTGATCAGAGCATCCCTTAACCTTAACAGAGTGATTCCAAGACTGAGATTGATAGACTCAAGAATCAAGAAGTATGGAAAGATTGTGTAAAAAATAAATGAGTTGATTTTGAAGTTTGGCCATGATCTTACTGAATAATGGAATAGATTTGAGGACCAAATAGCCCTTTTCTCATGTTTTGTGCTCTATTAACTCAAAACCAGCATTTCTGCTGTGCCATCAACCCAGCTGCACAAAGGACTGAGAGTAGTATTTATCTGTAGTGAGCAAAACTTCGCTTCCCTCCTCCCATCCTCAAAGTGAATATTTTATTGCTGTCAAAACCCCAATACTCTTTCCTATTCAGACTCGGGTTTCAGCAACAAATGCTTTTTTCTGGAATATGAGAAAATTTACTCTGCAATATATTTGATAAATGTCCTTTCATGTCAGTGCCACATATAGAAAAAGAATTGAAATATGATTTAAGCTATTCAGCTACAGCTAAAGCCCACCCTCTTGTGGTCACAAGTTCAATACAAGTAAGTTAGCGGATACAATGTGCAGTTTCCATCAGGATGATGAGACACATTGCTCTGCACAGAGCACGGATTCCTTGAAACACAAATAAAAAGAGGAAATCCATGGGAGGGTAAATTAGTGGCTCTGGTGACAATTCATTGTAAATACGCTCCTCATTTGTAAAGACATGTCCACTATTTTCATTGTCTGTGTGAGTAAATATCTGTCTAGCTGCAATTGAAGCTTTGGAGCCTCATCATCCTTAATGCTACATGAGGTTATGGTCTATTGTGTGAAGTGGACAGCACCTGTACTTATCTTTTGTTCACTCATGGGTTGTGTGTGTTACTGACTGGTCAGCATTTATTCCCTGTCCCTAGTTGCCCTTGAGAAGGTGGGGGTGAGCTGTCTTCTTGAACTGCTGCAGTCCATGTGCTGTAGGTTGACCCATGCCCTTAGGGAGTGACTTCCTTGTTTTTGAGCCAGCGACACTGACGGAATGGCGATATATTTCCAAGTCAGGATGGTGAGTGGTTTGGAGGGGAACTTGAAGGTGGTGTTGAATGTTCCCATGTATCTGCTGCCTGGTCCCTGGTGCTGTAACGCAACAGTGCTAACTACTGAGCGTTCTGCCCATGGTTTTATCCTTGTTTGATAAACAGAGTGCCAGTTTCAATAGGTCCCAGAAACCGAGGCACTAACCACTCACCTGGTTCATTCAGGAGCCTCACTGCAATTGTGGTCCTGTAATGGACAAAGGAGCCCAATAACACTTGACAGTGTTAAGGGAGAAAGTGCCACTCAGGTTGGCCAAAGCAAATTAACTGATGGTTGATTATTTATTGTAAACCCAGAGAACCACACTTCAGTTTGTTTACAAGGTTTTGTTCAATATTCACAGATCACTGATTACGTGTAAAAAAGGCTTTGGCTTGTCTCTCACATGGTGGGGGCCATGACTTGTTAGAATTTGCCCCAAATGTGCATTCAGCAAAAGATGCTTCTGGTTGATTAAACGTCTGTAATAGGCCTGTTTATTCAGCACCCAGTAGGAATTCAAATCTTCATTCATTCCAGGTTCTGGCACTTATTGCCTAATTGTACAATTATTGCTGAATCTTAATATTTTATTAATTTAGCACCAAGGAGACTATTACTAATCTAGTGCCTCATAACACTGAAAAGAAAATGCACAATCTTGATTACTTGCCTCAACAATGATACCTTAAAACAACAAGAAAATCGGTTCGGTTCATACTAACTACACAAGAATTTTTGATAAATAGATATTTTACCTGTCCAGGTAAATTCTGAGATACATAAAAACGCACAGACTGTGATAATATCTGTGTAACAATGTTTAAAGTATTCATATCCCATTCCACTCTATCATTTTCACTAATTGTTAAAATAAATATTTTGTTAACTTTGTTAATGTTACAGAGAAAAGCTGTGCAAGTAAATTAAGCACCATTTTACTATCACTGGCAATCAGTTCTAGGAAATATATCTTGACATGTGCAGTACCTAGAGGTACCATATAATGTTCACTGTCTGTTATAATTGAACAAATCTGCAACGTCAGTCATTGAGTACAAGAGTTTGATGGGGATGGTTTTATTGAGCAAGTTGCCCCCTTAGTTGGTGAGCCTTCTGGTGTCTTTTAATCAACAAATCAATTCCTTAAAATTTGCAATTGCTGGCATTTTATTTAATCAGACAAAACATCAGTTAAGACAATTCCACGATCTGTTTCTGCCAGTGGGATGGAACCATTTCTTTGCTTGATGGAGGGTTCAAGCCTCTCCAACATCTCCATCACAGGTAGGCCAAAGAGAGAGGTTTCAAATTCACCTCCAGGTCGGAATGGGAATGGGACCCCGTGTCGTTAGCATCAATCTAAACCAGGCCAGGAAAATAAACAAAGCCCTAAAAGTCTTTACAACATGGATAAGTTGGTGTCAAGACTTTTAGAATCTTTTAATTTTGGCTAACTGAGCCAACCAAGGAGCCCACATTAATATAGCAACATTGCCTTTTACGCACACCACAGTCGGAAGCTGTGAAGAGTGTATTAGAGTCTTAAAGTCGTACGGCACGGAAACAGACCCTTCAGTCCAACCAGTCCATGCTAAACATAATCCCAAACTAAACTAGTCCCACCTGCCAGCTCTTGGGCCATATCCCTTCAAACCTTCCCTTTGTATTTACTTATCCAAATGTCATTCAAACATTGTAATTCTTTACATCACAGCAATGACCAGGAATCTGCCCCATTCTTAGCCACCTGTCATTGGCCTGTGTTGGAAGGATTTACAAGTTGATCGTCAAGCTGTCTAGTCACATTATGAGCACATCTTGGGGTGGAAAGAGATACAGAAAACCCTGCACCCGTCACTTACCGAACTTCACAGCGTGGGAATACCATTGCTCAAGCCATTCCTCCTATCATCACCTGGAACACTGTAAAAGTATCCTGACTATCAGCAACCTCAAGAACACCATCTGGAATATATTCCAAAACAGCAAGGAACAAAGAACATGCTGCAGGAATGATAACAAGGTGTGCAGAATTTGCAGGTGTAGAAAAAGGCATAAGAAGAGGTGAATGCAGAGCGGAAGTAGGCCATTTAGCCCCTCAAAACTGCTTAACTCTTTAATCAGATCATGGCTGATTTAATTGTGACCTCAATGTCACATTCCCTTCTCCTCCTTATGCCCTTTGACAGGAGGGAGGTTAAAGAGAAGGGGCAATAGGTTTAGAGGAATGTGAAGAAATATTTTTTCACCCAGGCTGTGTTTGGAAACTCACTGCCTGCAATGGCCGTAGAGGCAGAAACCCTCATAACATGTAAGAAGCATTTAGATGTACGCTTGTGATGCCAAAGCAAACAAAGCTATGGGCTAAGTGCTGGAAAATAGTATTTTAAATCTGAGGTGGTTGTTTTTGATTGGTGAAAACACGATGGGCAGAATGGCTTTTTTCTTTCTTGTGGATCTTTATGACTCTATGAGTTATGGACCCTTTATTCTGAATAGAGTCCTGTCTCTAACAAGCTTGTCCTTTAATGACAAGAGTGTTATAGCACAGAATGAGACCATTTGGTTCAATATGCAAGCACCAGCTCACTAAATCAGCCTCATTATCAAGTGCCAATCTCTTGCCTTTTCCCCATACCCCTGTACACTATTTCTATACAAATAATCATCCAAAGCCCTCTTCAATGCCACAACTGAACCTGTCTCCACCACATTTTCGGGCAGTGTATTCCAAATACAGAAACATTAAAAATTGGAGCAGGAGTTGGCGATTTGGCCCTTCAAATCTGCTCCGCCATTCAATAAGATCATGGCTGTTCCCTCTTCCACCCCTCACCCTTTGACTCCTTTAGTCCCAAGAACTATATCTAAGTCCTTCTTGAAAACATTCAATGTTTTGGTCTTAAGTGCCCTCTGTGGCAGAGAATTCCACAGGCTCCCCACTCTCTGGGTGAACAAATTTAACCTTGTCTCTGTCCTAAATGGCCTATTCTATATCTTTGGACTGTGATCCCTGGCTCTGGAAATCCTGGTCATTGGGAACCTCCTTCCTGAGTAACCCTTGTCTAATCCTGTTAGAATTTTCTAGATTTCTACAAGATATCCTCCTTCATTCTTTTAAACCCCATTAAATATAGTCCTAATCCTTCCAAGTCTCTCTTCATATGTTAGTCCTGGTACTCCAGGAGTCACTCTGCTAAGCCTTCACTGCACTCCCTCCATCACCAGAACTTCCTTCCTCAGATTACACAGTATATTCTAGGTGTGACCTCACCAAGGCCCTGGACAATTGCGGTAAGAGACCCCTGTTCCTGTAATGGAATCCTCTTGTTATCCCATATACCTCCTTCACTGCCTGCTACACCTACGTGCTTACCTTCAGCAGTTTACATGGACACTGAGGTCTTGTTACACCTTCCCTTTCGCCAATCTATCACTAGTCAGATAATAATTTGTCTTTCCTTTATTGTTACCAAAGTGTATAATGTCACATTTATCTGCATTATACTTCATCTTCCATCCATGTGCTTACTCACTCAGTTTGTCCAAATCACACTGAAGTATCTCTACATTCTCTTCACAGCTCACTCTCCCAGCCAGTCGTCTCCCATACAGCGTTGTGTACCCTACTCACTGAGTGAAAAGAGTTTCTCCTCACTTCACCCTTGCTTCTCTTGCAGATCACTTTAAATTCATAGTCTCTTGTTCTTTTCATGAGCAGGAGCTTTTTCTCCCCATCCATTCTATCCAGCCTGCTCCTGATTTAATAAACTCCTACCACATCTGCACTTAGCCATCTTGTCTCCAAAGAGAACAGTCCCAAATACTTCAGTCTTTTGCGTGCAATGAATACAATCTTCCAAAAGTTTTCATTTGTGTAAAGAAATGTCAAGAAGAGGACTTTGTGGGAACTTGCTGTGTGTAAAGTGTGTTACTATGTTTTCTACAATACAGCAGAAGTCACAGATATAACCAAATAATTGGCTAGAAAACATTCTGAGTCATGTGAAAGAGACGTCTAAAAGTGGTTCTTGTCTTCATTCCTTTCCTTCTACATCTATAATCCAACCTGTGTTTCTTTGAATGTTCTCATGGAACTTTTACATCTGTCTGAGAGAATTGGTGGCACCTTGCCTCAATTTCACTTCTTGATGGGAACATCTCTGTCAGTGCAGCACTCCCAGGTTTACACTGTTTCACGCCTGAAGTCTGGCTTTTACTTTTCTACCAAGCATTTGGATAATGATGTGTGGAGTTATAACTTTGTGAAAAAAGATTGTAATATATTTTGAATGTAATGATGGGATTGTCAGTTTTCATCTGGGAGAATATTACCATCTAGTGGTTAATATGTAGAATGCTGCATGAGTATACGGGAGCTCCACACTCCGCATACAGTGTTACATCTTCACTGCAACAGGAAGTTTTCAAGCAAGTTTAAATTCCATTACCGTAATAAGTGATGTTACATTAATTGCTGGAGTTAGCAGTTGATGATGATAAAAAGTTTTAGGATTGAGAACAGCAGTTTGAAAGTTTGTTACCCTGACTGGCTATCCCATGTTCAACAACACTAGTTCTGAAGAAGGGTCACTGGACCCGAAACATTAACTCTGATTTCTCTCCACGGATGCTGCCAGACCTGCTGAGTATCTCCAGCGGTTTCTGTTTTTGTTTCTGATTTACAGCATCTGCAGTTCTTTTGGTTTTTATTTTGTCCCATGTCCAACTCTGGCAATAATTTTGAAGTCTGGTCAAAATGAAATCAGGCTTTTGGTCATTTCATCTTGACTCTTTTTTATTTGTACTTGTTACTTCTTATGGCTTCAGTAACATTTATTGCTACTGGAAGAGTGATTTGAGTGTTGTGTGACCTTATTCTTTGTCCTGGCTTGTTTTTCATGTCTTCAGTAGATGTGTTTCTCCAGGTAATATTTGCCGTGTTTACATTGGTGCAGGTTTTCATTGATTTCTTTATGATTCCTTTGACAATTTTCACTGTTGCCTCAGCCCTTCCATTTGACTGGGGATTGTATGGTTATGATGTGTGGTGCTGAATTTTCTGACTGTTTATGGAGTAACTGTTTCTCAATCACAACATAATGTCTTTCTGTTTGTGTAAGCACCCTGAATGCAAATGCAACCTTCTGTTCTCACTGCATTCGGATTACTCCTTGTCTTGTCTCACTGACAGCACGCTGCCAGGAGTAATGTCATTGTTTTATGTCACAGTATTTCATCGTTAGTGTTGCTGGACATTGGTGAAAGCTGCTTCCTGTTTCTTGTCCCAATGTCACTGCACATTCTTGGCCCTGAGTTGATGTAATAGTTTATGTACCACTGACAAATCAGGTAAAGGTTTGCCACATGTTTGCTGAATCCAACGAATCATTCTATTGCTCTTAGGTCTGTTGGTCACTGCGTCACTGCTCCAGCCCTCACCATCTCAGTGCCTGAATGAAGATCTCTTGCTGGCAGAACATGGCCAATGTATTTGGCTTCGGGGAACTTTAATAGGAAGTTTTTTTCTTGTTCACCTTCAGGTTCACCTGGTGAGGTCTGTCAAACATTTGCACAAATTTTGGATCCTGGTCAGCAATAGCTTCTTCCATTGTGTCCCCACATCCATAAACAAGTAGAACACCCACAATAGGTTCACTCCAGGAAGATCACCAAATATTTCACGTTGCCTGCTTTGATATTCTTCAGGAGCAGTGGAACATTAAATGACATGCATAACCATCTCTGGAAGGATGTCCAGAATGTCGTTCAAAAGCTACTGTTTTTATTCATGTTTCATATCTAGAGTGGTGAGGATTTCTGCTCTGAAAGTTGCGGCAAAATCCCTTTGATAGTTGGTATGGGGCTGTAAAATCTCTTCAGGGTTTCTTTTAGACATTTAGATCAATGTGTACTGTCAGCTTTTGGGTTTTCTCCCTGCTTCCTTGCTGCTAATCCATTCCTTGGGAATTGTCTATCTCTTGATTACTTCCTTCTTTTCCAAACTCTACTCCCTTGTCTTGAGCACAGGTGGAAATTTCTCTGGCAGATCCTAAATTGGTCTTGCCTTCTCATTTACTTCTAAGTGATACTCTCCTGGAAGACATCCTAGCCATGTGAACACAATGCTGTACTTCTCTACTCCATGGTCAATAGCATTGTTGTGCTGTGATACATTGAAAACCTATCTTGGCATATAGGGGTAGATTTGTCCTGGCTGAGATAAATGGCATTTTATCACCATCTATGACCTGGAACTCCAGATTCTTGTTCATGTTATTGTAATGGGCTGACAGAGTAATCTGTCCTCTTAGCATGAGTTTAGGGCCATTATATAACCTTAGCTTTACCTTTTGAAGGGTTCATTTTTGGACTGTAATGTTGAGCTACTTCACTTGGTTTTGTGAGGGACATGATGTTCTGGCATACTGGTGTCAATCTGAAACTTTACCTTCTCCTTCTGTGGAACTCACTCCAACAGTGAGTAGGCTCAATTCCCTCTCAGGCAACTGTTTGTGTGGAGTTGCACATTCTCCCCATTTCTGCATGGGTTTCCTCCCACCATCCAAAGATGTGGCAGGCTAGGTGGATTGGCCATGCTAAATTGCCTGTAGTGTTCAGGGATGTGTAGATTAGGTGGTTTTTGGGGAATGGGTCTGGGTGAGATGCCCTGTGTGTTGGTGTGGACCTGTTGGGCCAAAGGGCCTGTTCCCACTGTGTAGGATTCTACGGACTATGGAGTCATCAACCATGTCTCACCTAATGACATGGCTCAACCAATTGGTTGCATAGTATTGAGTGACTTGTAAGAATCTTCATCTGTTATTGTTTTAGTGGCCATTGTACATGTGTTTGTGCTTCCATTTGGCCATACATCTGTATGTATAATGACTCAGCTTCTTGAAGGGAGCACATTGTTTTCCCCAGGCTGTACATGCTTTCTGCTCCTTTGCATGATGTCCTCATGTTTTTGCATCTTTCCTTTGTCTGTGATTATTCTGCCCTTTGTGCCTGGTAGGTTCACCAATGTAATGCAAGACCTGATATGTTCTGTTGTGAATATGCTCCTGACATTGACTTACAAGTTTTACACATCTGCACATAGCAATTGAGATAACAAGCATGGGGCTGGATGAACACAGCAGGTCAAGCAGCATCATAGGAGCAGGAAAACTCGACGTTTCAGGCCTAAACCCTTCATCAGAAAA
>JAHRHZ010000045.1:1325098-1390661 GCA_024137785.1 Ginglymostoma cirratum | reverse complement strand
TGTTGTGCAATATAACGGCCAGCAATAGTGATAGCACAAAGTGAGCATCAATTTTTCAGTGATATGACTGAGACTGAGAAAATCTCTTTCACCATCAGACAACCACAATCAGTGACTGAAGATGTCCAACCTGATCAACAGCTTGGAGGGGAAAAGCTGCATATTACTCCATGGGAACCAGACGAACATTGACAGGTTCAGAACATGGTCAAGAAGGGTAAGCTTAGCCTATGTATTCAGGACGCCGCTGAAAATAAGCTGTCACGGCCAATTATAAGTCATTTGCCTCATCCAGGAATTCAAGATCCTACGAGAAATAAATAAAGTACTAATTTCAACTCACTGGAGGCGGCTCCACAAACACCCCTATCCTCAATGATGGAAGAACATAACACATGGACAGCACCATGGCTCAGTGGTCAGCACTGCTGCCTCACAGCGCCAGCGACCTGGGTTCAATTCCACCCTTGGGTGACTGTCTGTGTGGAGTTTGCACATTCTTCTTGTGCCTGTGTGAGTTTCCTCCCACAGTCCAAAGACATACAGGCTAGGTGGATTGGCCATGCTAAATTGCCTGTAGTGTTCAGGGATGTGTAGAATAGGTGAGTTATAGGGGGATGGGTCTGGGTCAGATGCTGTGAGGGCCGGTGTGGACTTGTCAGGTTGAAGGTCTTGTTTCCACACTGCAGGCATTCGATGATGATGATGATAAATGCAAGAGACAAGACTGAAGTATTTACAGTGATCTTCAGCCAGAAGTGCTGAGTGGATGATCCATCTTGGCCTCCACCAGTGATACCCAACATTACAGATACCAGTCTTCAGACAATTTGATTCATGCTACTTGCTATCAAGAAATGGTTGGAGGTACAGGATACTGCAAAAGCTATGGGCCCTGACAACACCCCGGCAATAGTACTGAATACATCCTCCAGAACTTACCACACCCTTAGCCAAGCTCTTTCATTACAGTTACAAAACTGGCATCTAACTCAAATGCCACCTAGATATCCTAAATTAATCCAGACCCATTTGCCAGCATTTAGTCCAAATCCCTCTAAATCCCTCCTATTCATGTACCCATTCAGATACCTTTTAAATCTTGTATTTGTACCAGTCTCCACCACTTCCTCTGGCAGCTCATTCCATACACACCACCCTCTGTGCAAAAAAGTTGCCCCTCAGGTTCCTATTAAAATTTTCCCCTCTCACCTTAAGCCTATGACCTCTAGCTTTGGACTCCACTCCCCTGAAGTGGAGATATGTCCTGTACATAAAAAAAAGGACAAACACAATCCAGTCAAATGCCACCCAATCAGTTTACTCTCGATCATCAGTAAAGTGATGGAAGATGTCACCAACAGCGCTATCAAGCAGCACCTGCTCAGCAATAACCTGCTCAGTGATGCCCAGTTTGGGTTTAGCCAGGGCCACTCAGCTCCTGACCTCATTACGGCCTTGGTTCACACGTGGATGAAAGAGCTGAATTCCAGAGGTGAGGTGAGAGTGACAGCCCTTGGCATCAAGGCTCCATTTGACCAAATGTTGCATCAAGGAGCCCCAGCAAAACTGGAATCAATGAGAATTAGGGGGGCAAACTCTCTGCTGGTTGGAGTCATTCCTGACACATGGGAATATGGTTCTGGCTGTTAGAAGTCAGTTATCTGAGCTCCAGGACATCTCTGCAGGAGTTCCTCAGGGGAGTGTCCTAGGTCCAACCACCTTCAGCTGCTTCTTCAATGACCTTCCCTCCATCATAAGATCAGAAATGGGGTTGTTTGCCAATGACTGCGTAATGTTCAGCACCATTCACAACTCCTCAGATATTGGAGCAGTCTACATTCAAATGTAACAAGATCTGGACAATATCCAGGCTTGAGCTGACAAGTGACACACAACATTCATACCACATGAATGCCAGGAAATAACCATCCCAAATAAGAGACAATCTAACCAAAACCCCTTGGCATTTGGTAGTGTTACCATCACTGTATTTCCCACTATAAATATCCTGCAAGTTACCATTGATCAGAAATTCAACTGGATTTCTATTTAAACACAATGGCTGCAACAGAAGGTCAGAGGCTAGGAATACTGCAGCGAGTAACTCATCCCCCCGAGTCCCCAGAGCCTGTCCATCAACTGCAAGGCACAAGTCAGGAGTGTGATGGAACACTCCCTACTTGTTTGCATGAGTACAGCCCCAGTAAAACTCAGGGAGTTTGACACCATCTGGGGTAAAGTAGCCTGCATGTTTGGCACCACATCCACAAGCATCCATTCCCTCCACCACTGACACTCCGTAGCAGCAATGTGTATTGTCTACAAGATGCAGAAATTCAGCAAAGATCCTTAGACCACAGTTTACAAATCCACAACCACTTTCATTTGAAAGGACAAGGGCAGCAGATACATAGGAACACAAGTGAAGTTGAGATTTCAGAGTGTACCATCTGCAAGACGTACTCCAAACATTTACTAAATCTCCTTAAACTGTACTTTCCAAAACATTGACCACTTCCATCTAGAAGGACAAGGGTGGTATATAGTTGGAAACACCTGCATGTTCCCCTCCAATCACTCACCATCCTGACTTGGAAATATATTGACATTTCTTCACTGTTTCTGGGTCAAAATGCTGGAATTCCCTCCCTAATGGCATAGTGGGTCAACCCTTGGCACATGGACTGCAGTGGTTCAAGAAGGCACTCACCCCCACCTTCTCAACGGGCAACTAGGAATGGCAATAAATGCTGACCCAGCCCAGAGTGAATGAAGAAATGCAGAGGTGCAGTCTTCCATGAAGGAAGGTCAGTAGATTGATGGTCCTTGAGATATGGTGTGGGCCAAAAAACATCAACAAAGATCAATGTCTTCTGCAAAGGAAATCAGAGAGGCAAAAAATCCTCAAGCGGAGAAATGATCCGCAGTTCAAAACCAGGCTGAACAGTACATATTCTTTCAAGTCCAAAGAGAATACACCCTGAGAGAACTGTGTAATCTCCGGTTTGCCTGCGGCTGTGAGGTGAGAGGCTTGGCAAAAGCAGGCTAGTGGTAACAGTGTAATGCAGTTATATACATGGACGTACAAAGGAGACTGAATTTCTTGAGGATAAATGTTGTTGCATAATGTTATGGCTGTGAAAGAATTTAATGTCAGCTCCATTCATGCTCCTGAAATCACATACAATCTATGGGCTAGAGTCAGGAAGTTTTGACATCAGCTTTGGAAGGGAACAGAAGGAAGAGCATTGTCCAAGTCATTATGCCTGATCACATGTAATTGTACTTATCGCTGTTCTGCAATAAACCTTCTGGTTTTAACTCTTTTGCGTTGGTCCATCCTGAACGAAAGGTATGTGTGAATTCTTTGGGTGGCTGAGATTGTCCCGATTTAATTAAAAGATGTAGGATTCTGCGGCTCAATTGCCAAAGGTCCAATGATTTGCATTGGCCATTTTAATTGAATCTGAAAGAACTGTGGATGCTGTAAATCAGGATCAAAAACAAAGTTGCTGGAAAAGCTCAGCAGGTCTGGCAGCTTCTGCGAAGGAGAAAACAGAGTTAACGTTTCGGGTCCGATGACTCTTCCTCAGAACAGGTCACCAGACCCGAAACGTTAACTCTGTTTTCTCCTTCACAGAAGCTGCCAGACCTGCTGAGCTTTTCCAGCAATTTTGTTTTTGGGCCATTTTGGTTGGTTGTGTCCTGTGAAGGTTAATCCTGATTGTTTCAAACTCCAGGTCAAGTTGGCATGTATTATATTGCTCATAAGAGTTCAGTGGAATCATTGAAAAATAGAGATGGACATACTGACTATCTCTGATTAACCCATATCTTTCCAAAGAATTGCTTATCCCATCTCTCAGAATTGATTCTAGTAATTTATAATCACTGAGGTCAGACTGAACAGCCTTTTACCATCCGTCCTATCTCTTGCACCCTTTTTAAACAAAGGGATAACATTCACAGGTCTCCAATCCTCTGGTATTTCACATTAATTGAATGAAGATTGGAAAATGACGCTACAGTATCTATTATTTTATCCCAGGCCTCCTTTATTAGGTACAATTTATCTACCCTGCCCTGAAGATTCATCCATCTTCAAGGAGGTCTGTCCCTGTACTCCTCAGGCTTTATGCTCATTGTATCCGATACTTCACTTCCCTCCCTTCCAACATCCAATTCTTTTGCACAGAGAAGAAGACAAAGTATTCATTAAGAAACATTTTCTACGTCCATGCACAAGTCACTATGCTTGCCACTGATAGACCCAACTATTTCTTAAATTAACCTATGTATTAATGTACTGACAAAACATCTTTGGATTTTCTTTAATTTTCAATAATTACCTATTTTTAATAAAATCCGAAAGAACTGCGGATGCTGTAAAAAAGGAACAAGAACAGAAGCTGCTGGAAAAGCTCAGCAGGTCCGGCAGCATCTGTGAAGGAGAAATCAGAATTATCATTTCGGGTCCGATGAACCTTCCTCAGAAGCGTTTACCGATCTTTACTTTGAATTTCTGATTTCCTTTCTTCTGTACTTTCCATACACTTGTATACTTCCTCAAGTAAGTAATACATTTCTTTTCAAGATGAAGCACAGAAATAAAAACAGAATACTACAGATGCTGTAAATCTGAAACAAGGACGGAAAATACTGGAGAAACTCAGCAGGTCTGTCAGCATCTGTGAAGAGAGAAACAATATCAATGTTTGAGTCTTCTTCAGAACAAATAGCCTTGCTACTGTGATTGATCTGCAACCAGATAGTGTAGCATGAGCCATCTCCAGCTTAAAACTCATACTTACTGCTTCAGCTGTTAAGGGCAGCAAGGATTGATGTAAACAATTAAAAGACAAGTTCCTGATTTAAATATCACAGCCCTTGAGAACTATGAGCTTGTGATGAGGCTGTTGCGTTCAGTGCTTGTTCTCCTACACAATGCTAATGCAGTGATATACTAAACGTACACCATTGTGTGTGTACGAGCCTGTGCAGTACTCTGTGAACCCTCCTTGTACATTGGGTCAAATTGATGAGCAGTGTGCTGTGGTGATTTGATACCAGCTGTAACTTATCCAGTTTTATAAACTCTGCAGTTGACAATTCAATTCCTCGCAAAAAATTATCACCATTTCCGGCTAAGTAACTAATTAAAAACTTAATTCTACTCCAAATTTTCATTCAGAATGTTAAGCTAAACATTAGGCTCTCCATCGTCAATTCTGCCAAAGCACTTACATTTCAGCAGGCTGGAATTCTGATCTCCTTCAGTGCTGCAGCTGCTTGCCTTTGCATGTGTGAAAATGTGAGATTAACACCTTTTCTCCCCCCAAGAGAGCAAGTGAGTTAATAAAGACGGTGGAAATGATCTGACTTGAAGTCTCTTGGTTTCATTTTCAATGCAGTATTTAGTCATTTCAATCCACCTATCTTCTCCTCTATCCATCTTCTATCTGCCTCCCCCTCTCTCCCTATTTATTTCAGAAACCCCTTCCCTTCCCCCATTTCTGAAGAAGGGTCCTGGCCCGAAACATCAGCCTTCCTGCTCCTATGATGCTGCTTGGCCTGCTGTGTTCATCCAGCTCTACACCTTGTTATCTCAGATTCTCCAGCATCTGCAGTTCCTACTATCTCTGTACCTGTAAGTCGTTGTGCTTAATATGCAGTCTGGAAAAAGACAGCGTACACACATCAGAATGCTCTCAAAACATTAGCACAATGTACATCTCTGGCCCCTCCTCCAACATGAGTATGAACAGTGTACTTGAACTTGTAACATTTTGGCCATTAACAGGAACCAAGTAGACAGGTATGATCAGCGCGAGTTGCTTGAACACTGAAATCGAGTTGCTCATTTACCTCATAAACTGATGAGTTAGGTTTAGAAAATGGCAGCACAGAATAACTGCAACAAGAAACCACTCACACAATGTTAATGCAATTAAATCTATCCCAATGGTTCTGGCACTCGGTGTTTGCTACTACCTTGTGTAGTGAAGTGCATCAGTTCAAATTGTGAAGGACAGCTAGAACATCTCAAAATATTAGACAAAGATTGCTGCTTTGGACCAGATCAGACCCCCTCAAGATATTTTAAGGTAGACTAGACCCTGACTTTTTCTTACCTTAAAGGCAAAGCTAATGTGCTGTGTTCCAGATGCAATTCAATTGGTCAAACTAATCAACAGTAAGCAAAACAGTTTATTAAAACTCTACAGTTAAATACACCAAAGAAGAACTCAGAATGACTTAACTCTATTGGAAAACTTAACAGAATAATAGATATAGTAACAACTACACATTAATTTTTCCAATACAGTACCATTCTATAAGCACACCCATTGGAAAAAAGGCAAATTCAGAAATCAAGTTTTCTTACATGCACCCAAGCAGCAAAGAGATAAAAGAAATCATGTGAAAACTCAGACAGTAGCAGCTAGGAGACATTTACTGCAGCTTCCAACCCTGTTGAGACTCCAACAGCAACTGTTGCTGATTCTCAAAGCTAAAAAACTAAAAACTAGAAATTCTGGTCTCTGAGAGCTGGCCACACCCAGCCAGGTTGCTTCTATTGTTGCAACTTTTTAAAAAAAAGGCCTCTCAAGCTGTTTTTGTTACCACAGACTGCTCGGAACGTCTCATTCAATCTCTCTTAAAAGAAAACGGAGGAAAATACACCTCTTAAAGCCACAGTGTTGTCACAAGATGGATTGTAGAAAAACAGCACTGAATATATACAAGACAGAAAGAAACCAGTTGGCCCATCATGTGTGTGCCATGATCCTTAAGAGCCTCAACACAGAGGATATGTAAAACCCAGACCAACTCAGCCAAAGTAATTCCATAGCTCTGCTGTGGGAGGGATATTACAACAAAATTCTCCTAGTAGTGTTTGACACACCATCGGAGATGGACAATGATACTCCAGGCAGTTACTGGGCTCTCAGAGGTAATGAAAGCAACATGAAGTTGTGATGTAATGAAAGCAACATGAAGTTGTGGTCAGTTGGCAATGAAGACTGTTGCTCAATAAATTACATTGCCAATTAATGGGTAAAGTGATGCAATATGAGTGTCTGAAAGGGTGAACTGCACAACCTCAGGAAGAAATGTAACTCAAGTAAAGATTTTGGCAAATACTGAGAGAGACTGGAGCAGTGTCCTAACAGATCAGAGAGCAAGCTGCAGAAGGTGAAAGAGACACTGGGAGAACATTGCTCAGGAGGATCATGTGGGTAAATGCACAGGGCACAGCAGAATGACATCATGAAGAAGGTTCAAGACCTGAATGAAAGAGCCCATTTGAGAATAAAATTGAAAAAATAAAGTCTGCCTTATTTAAATGTGAGAATTCATTTGAATATTATAGTATATATCACCAATATTTTGTAAATGTGACATAAAGGGAACTAATGGAAGTGTTTGGAAACTAGCATGGTTAATTTACAGAATGTAGTCCTTCAATGGTACAACTGAGAATAATTAAAGTCTGACTCTAACTATCCCATTACACAGCTAACAGTTAAAACACTTTCAACCAATTCTCAAATAGTCACATCAGGTTATTTTGCACACTGTTAGACTCAGGAAATGGCTGGAAGCTTTCATCCTACTTCCCCCTGCTGCAGATGCTGCCTTCTGATTATTTGGTGTAGCAATTGGGGAGGCAATGGCCTAGTGGTATCATCGCTGGACTGTTGATCCCGAGACCTAGGTAATGTTTTGGGGACCCAGGTTGGAATGCCGCCATGGCAGATGGTGGAGTTTGAATTCAATAAAATATCTGGAATTAAGAGTCTAATGAAGATCATGAATCCATTGTCGATTGTCAGGATAAACCCATCTGATTCACTGATGTCCTTTAGGGAAGGAAACTGCCATCCTTACATGGTCTGGCCTACATGTGACTCCAGTCCCACAGCAATGTGGTTGGCTCTCAACTGCCCCCAGGGCAATTAGGGATGGGCAATAAATGCTACATGGTCAGCGACGTCCTCATCCTGTGAATGAATAAAGAATTTGCAATGTTTTCTGTTTTAATTTTTGTTAATCCCTGCATACTACACTGCCAACATATTCACTTCCTCGTCATATAGGTGGACATTTCTAGGAATTGACAGAGTGTGGGCATGTACAGAGTATTCAACACACCCAAACACTTCTTCCACTTTCAAAATGGTGCTTTGGAGGTCATCAGTTGAAAAGAAACTGACAGTGTTGGTGAAATGGAGGACAATATTCTCCCAGATTTGTGGAATTCTAATTGTAGAGTTGTCACTGTGTTGGCCTCTGAGTGTAAATCAATGACTGTCATATCACAGGCTGTCCCACAAAGAGCCTGAATAGGAAAAGTGCCCAGAATTGTCTGTGCAGATTAATTTGATCATGTACCTGTTAATTCTTGTAGTTATGACAAAATCCAGGAGCAACAACTCATGCAGCAAACCTCACCATTACACTAACATCATTATCACCATTTCAGCCATCAAAGATGCAGGATCCAAGTGGATTTTGAGAGTTACAGGTTCATAGAGTCATACAGAATGGAAACAGACCCTTTGGTCTAACCTTGAACCTATGCCATCTGGTTTTGGACTCCCCAACTGTAGGAAAAAGACCTTGGCCATTCACCTATCTATGCCCCTCACAATTTTATAAACTGCCTCAAAGTCACCCCTGAGCCTCTGATGTTCCAGGGAAAAAAGCCCCAGCCTAACTAGCCTCTCCCTATAGCTCACACCCTCCAGTCCTGGCACCAACCTTGTAAATCTTTTCTGCACCCTCTCAAGTTTAACAACATCCTTCCAATAGAAGGGCAACCAGAATTCTATGCAATATTCTAAAAATGGTCTCACCAATTATCCTGTACTGCTGCAACTTGACACGCTAACTCCTATACTCAACGTACTGACCAATGAAGGCAAGCATACCAAGCACCTTCTTCACCGCACTGTCCACCTGCAAATCTATTTTCAAGGAACCATGAACCTGCACTCCAAGATCTTTTTGTTCAGCAACACTCCCCTGGACCTTACCATTATTCCTAGCCTCTGGCCTGCTCTTGTATGCACAATATCTATGTCAGATTCAGTGATTCTAATAGAAATGTAGTGGGGAAATGTAAGATTCTCTACTGTTGGAAATTATCATTGCCTAACACTTTTATGGTGTAAATATGACTGGCACTTGTCAGCCCAAAATTTAATATTGTCCGCATCTTACTGCATTTGGACATTCAGTATCTGAGGGGTCATGAATGGAGCTGAACATTGTGCAATCATCAGCGAACATCCCCACCTTATGACGGAGGGAAGGTCATTGATGATGCAGCTGAAGATGGTTGGGCCTAGGACACTACCCTGAAGAACTTCTGTTCAGATGTCCTGGAGCTGAGAAATCAGCATTAATATTTTGGGTCTGGTGACCCTTCCTCATAATGGGTTACTGGATCCGAAATGTTAATGCTGATTTTTCTTCACAGATGCTGCCAGACCTGCTGATTTTCAGACCTGTTTTTCCAGCAACCTCTGTTTTTGTTCCTGATTTACAGCATCGTTTCGGTTTTCTCATTTTGATCCTGTTGCTGTTCCTGTACCCCTCCCCATGGTCAATAGGTATAGGGAACAGCAAATCCCTCTGCAATGTCATGTAGTACACTATTCAGAAACTGCTTGGAAACCTTCTTACTTCATGCATAATCACTTTGGATGTTTAGGGAGCAGTATCACTCTTTGTACGTGGATACTATGAAATGTTGGCCAGGTATTTCAAAGATCATATAGTTGCTGCATTTCTCAGAAAACTCTCTCTCACTGCTGCAAGTTGGCACTAATATTAACATATTCATTGGCAGGACAGTGACCAATGATGAACAGAAATTCATCGGACACTTTCCTAGTTACCTGTGATTTTCTGTAGGTACTGCACAATGAGAGAGCGGAGAGAAAAGCGATTTTTTTTTTCCCTGCAGCAACCAAAGGACTCTGATGCTGCTTGGCTGAGTATTGAGATCATACAATACAGTTAAAGTTTCCTTGATGACACATTCACAACTTGCTTTTCACTGTGAGTAAAGACAATCTATGACTGCTAGGAGACACTCTGCCTGGGGTTAGTAATAGATCTTGTTGGCCCTGAACCTTCAAGCTTGACCTTGACCTCCCATTGCCCTCCTATGCTGCAGGTCAACTTCCTCCTTCAGCAAAATAAGATTTGATGAAACACCCGTTGTGTGTGGATTGACTCTCACTGTTTCCTGTGTTTCTCCACACTAGGCATCTGTCTTTCCTGTCTTTTAGTACTCCAGGGTTATTGATTATGGATGCAGTGTGGGAACTCTATTGCTGGCCTGTTTCTCGATGCACATTGAACCAACTCAGTTCTCAAGTCTTAGATAAAGTTTTACTAATTTTTCCATTAATTCCATATCACAACTTACAAGGCAGTAAGACATATTTGGTGCATATCTTGGTTTCATGTAGTGATTGAGTAATTTTAACATCCAGGTCGTGGTGCTACAAAGTTACTAGTTTTTAATTACATCAAAATACTTCCACGTTACTGTAATTCTTGGACAGCTGAGCTCAAGTCTATCATTTGCAGATGACTGCAGTGTCATTGCCAACTCTGCATCAGATTTGCAAGCCTCCTTCAATCTCTTCAATTCTGCAAACAAGAGACTTGGCCTGCCCCTGAATGTTGTAAAAACAAAATTCATTTGACAACACAAACCTTGTCAGAGCAACCATTGCAACTCTCCTCAATATTGAAGGGGGAACTCTGGAATATGTTGGACACTTTCTTACCTTGGCAGCCACATCTCTCAAAAGACCACAATTGGTGAAGAGATCTCCGACTGGATCAGCTGCACCAGTTTAGACTCACACAAACTATGTAAAAACAAGTATTTAACAAAGACCTCCTCAAGTTGACAGAAGTCTTCAAGTACAGAGCAACTATGTAATGGACCAAAGGGTTTGTTTCTGTGGTTTGTGACTCTGACTCTGTCTGACTCTAACCCTGTCCTGTGCTGTGGCGAGACCTGAACAGTGTATTAGTGAAACATTAGAGCCTGGTGGAAATTCCATCAGCAATGCCTGTACATGTTCCAGTGGATTCACTGGAAAAATCATCAAACAAATGCTAGGGGTCTTTCCGCCAGTTGCACGAGTATCAAATAAAGCTGTTGAAAGCCAACTTTGATAACTCTGAAGAAACTTAGAGAACATAGTCCTGAAGGAGAGTCATACTGGATTTGAAACATTAACTTTGTTTCTCTATCCATAGATGCTGCCAGGCCTGTTGTGTTTCTCATGCATTTGTCAGTGTTTGTTTCAGATTTCCAGCATCTGCTGTATTCTGCTTTTGTTCAATGATTTGGACACAGCCTGAACAGCCAGGAAACATCCTCCACACCAGAGATAGCACAGTGTGGAGCTGGAGGAACAAGCAGGCCAGGCAGCATCAGACGAACAGAAAAGTTGACATTTCGGGTCAGGACCCTTCTTCAGAAATGATCTCTGACCCCAGAATCAGCAGTCCTTACTATCTTTGAGTGAGCCCCATTTCTGAAGAAGGGTCCTGATCCGAAACATTGGCTTTCCTGCTCCTCT
Organism: Ginglymostoma cirratum; assembly: GCA_024137785.1. Lineage (NCBI taxonomy): Eukaryota > Metazoa > Chordata > Chondrichthyes > Orectolobiformes > Ginglymostomatidae > Ginglymostoma > Ginglymostoma cirratum. The sequence goes on along the minus strand of JAHRHZ010000045.1, from coordinate 1,379,040 downwards.
GATGCTGCCTGGCCTGCTGTGTTCCTTTAGCTCCACACTGTGTTACCTCTGACTCCAGCATTGGCAGTTCTTACTATCCTCCACACCAGATCCAGTTTTCCCAAATCTCAAAATGACCAATTCTAAAGGAAGACAAACACTTCAAGACTCCTCTGGATCTCTCCTTGATGTGTAATAGCATTAACACCAATGACTGGGAGGAGCCTGCTACCAACCATTCAGAATGGTCATAAAACTGTCCATTGAGTGGCATTGCGCTTTGAGTACAAACACCTCAGTGATGGGGGAGAGTGATGGCAGAGAGGGAAAGAACAGGGAAGCAAATCTGCTGTTTGGATCCTCTGGCATTATGAGACATCCATGTGTCCAAAGATCTGAGGGTCGAAAATTAGACACACACTAGAAGCATGTGACTCTTGTAGATGTCACCCTTGATGTGGGGACTAGTTAATGGCAATGAGTAGGACAGCCATGTTAATGGGCAACAAAGTGCTCGAATTTGTGCGTATCTTGCTATCACTAGTTAGGTCTGATTAAATTTGTTTTTTGTGGTGCAGTTGCATCCTCAAGTTGCTTTTTGCTGTGATTGAAGTCAATCGATGACTCATAAGTGACACTGTGCCTGGGGTAAGTGATGGATCCTGTTTGCCCTGAACCTTCAACCTTGACCTTGACCTCCCATTGCCCTCCTCTGCTGAAGGTCAACTTCCTCCTTTAGCAAAATGGGATTTGATGAAACACCCATTGAAACTTCTCAAAGCCTGATGCTCAGTGTTCAAGTTCTACTCTGGGATGCCCTGGTCATTGAAGGTGCATTCACTATGAGGGCAAGTGGTCTGATTACAGACCTGTAAACCCATCCAATACAGCTGTGTCAGGCGCTGGGAATACAGAGACTCCTGGACAGCCATGCCTCTCACAGAGTGCTGCTTCTCAAAGCTCCAGCCTCTAGGAACAGGCTCACAACCAGTTTCAGTCAAAAGCTAGCTCTGGAAACAAACATCAGCCTCTGCTTGACCCACCTCACTGTGTGAGGAGGGGAAAAAGGAAGAAAATGGTTTTGGAATCATGTTGCTTCAGAAAAGAGAACATTGCTGAAAATCAGTGGATGGAAGATCTGGAAAGAAAATTGTTAAAATCTGATCACTTGATGCATCTTTCAAACATATTTTATAAAGTCAGAAATCACACGACACCAGGTTATAGTCCAACAGGCTTGTTTGAAATCACCATCTTTTGGAGCACTGAAGTACTTCCCCGATGAAGGAGCTGTGTTCTGAAAGCTCGTGATTTCAAATACACCTGTTGGACTATAACCTGGTGTCATGTGACTCTGACTAGAATGAAAAAGGATGATTAGTTCCTGCTGAATTAATTATCGCTGACGGTTCAAAATGATGTGCTGCTTCTCAAGGTGTGATCAAGCAGGTGGGGAAGATCCTGAAACTGGAAGAGAAATCACAAGGGCCTGTGGTTTATGCATCAAACAGCAATGTATAAGAGGGGGTATTCTTCAAAGAAAATTTCAAGAGCAAGCTAAAAGAATTTGGAAAGAAATTTCCAGGCTAATGATCTCAGGACTATAAACTGATTCCATGAGAGATTATGTTAGTCAATGCATTGCTCAATGCATGGTGTGTCCACATGGCTAACTAAAGTGTTTAACTAAAATGAAAAAAGCACATTTATCTTAGCCAGTAGATAAATAAAAGATTTGGGAAAGCTTTAACCCAGGTGGTAACGGTGTGGAACATTTATTAAAGACACAGCTGAGTGCAGCAAGGAAGGCAAGAAATGAACTTACGAGGAATAAAATGGGTCAGTTAAACCTGTTCGACTATAACCTGGCATCGTGTGACTTCTGACTTTGTCCATCCCCGTCCAACACTGGCACCTTCACATCAAAACATATTTAATCACAGTATAGACTGCAAAGTCTTTCTGGGCTGCTCATCAGTTGTAAGGAGCTTGTATAAGCAATACAATTATTTCAAGGTGTCATTTGTAGATCTTTTCTCCCAATGCTGCCCTATTACAGAAGATACAAAATTTGGTGGGATTGTGGGTCATGAGGAGGATGCAAGGAGGTGTCACTGTAGTTTAGACAAGTTGAGTGACTGGACAGGCACGTTGCAGGTGCAGTGCCATTTGGCTAATGTGAGGTTATACACTTGGAAAAACAGAAAGGAAGAATATTATTCAAATGTTTTAATTTGAATTGATTTATTGTAGTTACATCTACCTAAGTGCAGTGAAAAGCTTTGTTTTGTGAGCAGTATAGGCAGATCATAGCAAACAAGGACACACATAGAATGTTTATACAGAGCAAGGAATACAAAGCTACAGCTACACAGGAGGTGCACGAAGCAAGATCAGCGTTATTTGAAATTAGAGAGGACCATTCAACAGTCTTGTAACAGCAGGGAAGAAGCTGTCCTTGAGCCTGTTGGTGCATGTGTTTAAGCTTCTGTTTCTTCTGTCCGATGGAAGAGGTTGGAAGAGAGTCTTACTGGGGTGGGAGGGCTCTTTGATGACGTTGGCAGTCTTTCTGCAGTAATGAGAAATGTAAATGGACTCCGTGGATAGGAGTTTGGCTTCGATGATGGTCTGGGATGTGTACACAACCTTCTGTAGTTTCTTACAGTCCTGAGATATTGGAAAGTGTGGGATTTACTAAGGGATCTGGGTGTCCTTGTAAACCAGTGAATGAAAGCAGACAGGCAGGTGCAGCAAGCAATTAGGAAAGAAAGTGCCGGAGAGTGGGACTCATGTAGGAAATAGTGTACTTTTAGGGTACAGACTTGATGGATTGAAGGGCCTCTTTTATGATCCTATGGTTCAACTGGCATATTGGGCTTCAATGCAAGATGTTTGAGTTCAGAAGTAGGGAAGTCTTGTTGTAGATATGCAGGGCCTTGGTGAGACCACACTGTGTGCAGTTTTTGTGTCCCTACCTAAGGATATACTCTCCATAGAGGGAGTGCAATGGAGATTCTCTAGGCTGATACTGGGGAAGAGGTTGGTTTGACCGGGTCTGTATACCCTAAAATTTAAAATGATGAGAGGGACCAACTCAAAACATGGAAAATTCTAACAGGTCTAGACAGATTAGATGCAGGGCAGATGTTTCCCCTGGGTGGGGAGACAAGAACTAGGGAATGCAGTCTCACTTTACATGGTAGACCATTTAGGACTGAGGTGAGGAAAGATTTCTTCTCTCAGAGGGTAGTGGACCTATGGAATTCTCTACCACAGAAGGCTGTGGAGGACAGATCACTGAGTATATTCAAGAAAGGCATTAAGGGGTTGGGACATTCAAGTAAAAGATTGACCATGATCATATTAAATAGAAGAGCAAGGTCAAAAGGCTGAATGGCCTATTCCTGCTCCCCATTCCTATATCTATGCCTCTATATTCCTGTGTTTCTAGATTTGTATTCTAAACAGTTCTGAAAGATGCCGCAACAAATTTCACATGACTCAGTCACCCAACCACAACATTGTACATGAGCCAACTGTTTAATTGTGAGTGTGGGTGGGGCAGTACAGGGACATACAGCCCAATTCTGCCGTGTCAATATTCTATCACCCACTCGTACTTTGTTCTGACTCACTGGCTGATGTTTCTGTTGGGTGTCCTGAAGACTCGATGATTTATTTATGGATGTTTCAGTTGCAAGTGCCCTTGTGCGATTGTTTCAAAAATGCAGGTCACGGATTAAGCCTGGGATTCCCATCTTTGTCATGGATTACTGCAGTTTACACAGTCCATTCAAAGATAGGAGGAACTGCAAATGCTGGAGATTCTGGATAACAAAGTGTAGAGCTGGATGCACACAGCAGGCCAAGCAGCAAAATTTTCTGAAGGGTCTAGGCCCCTAAACATCAGCCTTCCTGCTCCTCTGATGCTGCTTGGCCTGCTGTGTTCATCCAGCTCTACACCTTGTTATCACAGTCCATCCAGGTTTGAAATTTTTGGGCTTGTCTTTGAAAATGTCTTTGAGAGCGAGAGCGAGAGCGAGAGCGAATGTGGGACTTTAAACTAAACCTTGCCTTCTTCATAACACATTGTTTATTGTTGATTGGGTGATATTTACTCCTAGAAACACCTCCACCTCAGCACCACTGATGCAGGCAGGTGCCTGCCCTCTACTCCGCTTCCTGAAGTCAATGACCAGCTCCTTCATTTTGCTGACATTGAGGGGGAGGTTGTCTTTACACCAGGTCACTAAGCTGTCTATCTCCTTCCTGTACTCTGTCTCATTGTTGTTTGAGGTCTGACTCTCTATGGTGGTGTCATCAGCAAATGTACGAATGGAGTTAGTGCATAAGGAGTATAGTAAGGGATTGAGTATGCAGCATTACAAGGCACTGGGGTTCAGGATTATGGTGGAGGAAGTGTTGTCACCTATCCTTACTGATTGTGGTCTATGTGTCAGGAAGTTGAGGAAGGGGGAGCAGAGACCTAGGTTTTGGAGTTTGGAGAAATGCTGCATTTGTTGGAATTATGGTGTTGAAGGCAGAGTTAAAGGTGATAACTAGGAGGCTGGTGTAGGCCTCCTTGTCATTCAGATGTTCCAGGGATGAGTGTAGGGCCAGGGAGATGGCGTCTGCCATGGACCTATTGTGACAGTCGGTGAATCGTAGCGGGTCAAGGCAATCTGGGAGGCTGGAGCTGATGCGAGCTGTTACTAACATCTCAAAGCACTCCATAATGATGGATATCAGAGCAACCGGGTGGTAGTCATTGAGGCACATTGCCTGATTATTCTTTGGCAGTGGGGTGGTGGTGGTCTTCTTGAAGCAGGTGGGAACCTCACATCGTAGTAAGGAGAGGTTAAAGATGTTGGTGAAGACTCCCACCAGCTGGTCCTCACAGGATCTGGGTGCACAGGTAAGGTCTCTATCCAGGCCAGTCGCTTTCTTTGGGTTTATCCTCAAAAAAGGCCGATTGAGCATCTACAGCAGTGACTGTGGGTACAGGTGCACCCGAGGATGTTTGGATAGGTGACATCATTTCACTGACCTTCTGTTCAAAACGAGCATAGAATCCACTGAGCTCAGCGGGGAGGGAGGTATTGTTGTCAGTGATTCTACTCGACTTCACTTTGTAGCTCATTATATCATACAAGCCTTGGCACAGTTAACGTGTGTTCGTTGGGTTAGTCTGGGACTCCAGATCAGTCTGGTATTGTCTCTTGGTGTCCCTAATGTCTTTGCGAAGATTATACCTGGGTTTCCTTTATAGGTCAGGGACACCTGACTTGAATGTCTCAGACCCGGACTTTAGAAAGAAGTGGATCTTCTGGCTCATCCGTGGTTTGGTGTTGAGGAACACTTGGATTAACTTCTTCAACACACTGTCTTCTACACACTTACCGATGAAGTTTGTGACAGTAGTGGCATCCTTGTTTACGTTGGCTGCTAAGTTTCTGAATATGGACCAGTCCATCGACTCCAATCAGTCATGTTGGAGCTTGTCCATTCCCTCAGACCAGCACTGTATGACTTTCTGTACTGGATTCTCATGCTTCAGCTTCTGCTTGTAAGCCAACAGCCTTAAATAGCTGGATTTAGCAAAATGCTGAGGGGGGAAATGGAACAGTAAGTATCTTGGACGGCTGTGTTGCAGTGGTCCAGGGTGTTTGAGCCCCTGCTGGGACAGGAGACATGTTGATGGTATTTTGGCAGCACGCTCCTGAGGTTGGCCTGTTTGAAGTCACCGGCTACGATGGACAAGGCCTCAGGGTATACCGTCTCAAGGCTATTCCTGGCGATGTATATTTCATCAAGTGCCCTCTTCACTCCTGCATGGGGTGGGATATCAACTCGTCTCAGGATGGTTAAAGTGAATCCCCACAGCAGCTAGTTGGGACAGCACTTCACCACAAAATATTCTAGGTGTGGGGAGCAGTAACACGTCAGGGTCATCATGTTTGAGCACCAGAAGGGGGTGGTCAGGAAACAGACTTCCTCCACCATGCAGTCCATTCAGTGGATTGAGAAGCCTCAGGTTTTAAGGGACAGTCGGGTGAAACAGATGTGAACCATGTCTCTGTAAAACAGAGCGCACAGCAACCTCTGAATTCCATTGGTAGGTGAGTTTAGCTTTACTTTTGTCCAGCTTGTTTTCAATAGCTTGGACATTTACCAAGAGTATGCTGGGGAGGGGTTACTTGAAACTATTTTGTTTCAGTCTCACCTGTAGACCAGTGGGTGGAGAAACTCAGCAAGTTTGGAATGTTAAACGGAGTAGGCTGTCTCCACCTATCACCTCATTCTTTTCCCATCCCTCCATTCTTTGATATGAAGATAAATACCACTTTTTCACAGATGCTATCAATTTTGAAGACTCATACCTGACTTGACGCTGTTTCTCTCTCCACAGATGCTGCTAGACCTGCTGAGTTTCTCCAGTAATTTCTGTTTTTGTTTCTCCGAACTTTCCTCTATGCTTTCTGTCAAGCTGCCAGTACATCTGTTTTGTTCCTGCATCCTCTCCACAGCCTGACAATCAAACCATCTTACTACCAATTTAACTCAAGCATACAGTACTCAAGAATTCAAAAGCAGACCCAATGTCCTCCTTCATACAGTCTTTATGATGTTTAATTCTCAGATACACATTGGGTACACTGTCTAAGGTGTTGGGCAGGCCTGAGAAGTGTGGTTATGAAGTTCTGTGCTGGATTGGCAATGCTGACAAGGAGGGGTTACATACACAGATCACCAATCTGGTAAAAGTTTGTGTTGGCTATTATTGCTTTGTCAACTTCCTTTTCATCTATTCTCTGGTAATTTTGGCATCTTACACAATCTCGTCAGGTATGTGGGCCTACTGTTTCCTGTGGGTCATGCCCTGGAGTGGTAATCCCCTTCCCACATATTTAAGGCAGCAACATCAAACTGTCAACTGTTTGGATGCTTCAGTTGTCAACGGACTCGAGTTTCCTGCCTCTAAATTATTTGTTGTGTGTTTGTGATCTGGCACGTGTTGTATTTTAAGGCATCAGCCTGCGGCTACCTATTGTACACTTGTGCAGAATTCGAAAGGCACTGGACAGTAAGAGTTAGAAGACATCTATCTGCTGTTCAGGTATGACAGGTTTCCATCTCACTCTGTACATTCGTTAGTTAGTTTGCTTGCAAGCAGCTAGTTTGTTAACTTGTCAGTTGGCCAGCCAATCAAATATATATATGTAGTGGAATAATAAGCAAACTAGACATCTAATCCACACTGTATGTGAGCCTGAAGTATCATGTTGGAGCACACAGTTAGTTGCTAATATGTTTGCAGATATCTAACTCAATACAAGTCTGACTCCTATGTTATCCTTTAGGGAAGGAAACTGCTATCCTTACCTGGTCTGGCCTACATATGACTTGAGAACCACAATAATCTGGTTGACTGTTAACTGTCCTATGGACAATAAGTGCTGGCCTGGTTCAGAGATGTGAATAAAACACATTTAGTCTTGTCCTTACTGGAGCTGAAACACAGAAGCAGCCCTCAAATGAACACTGAAAGATTGACAAGTAAACAAGTGACTGCTTCATTTAAAATGTCACACATCAGGATTTTGAGGTAAAATGGAGAAATTAGAATTTAAGTAGGAGGTCGGCAGGCATCCATAAGGAGAACTATTTGTCTTAAAACCTGTCAAATATGCCTTAGACACAATATTTTTCTAGCAAGTAGCCATTTTTCTAAGTGTACAGTAGCACAAAATGGAAAGAACATGTGCCAGGGAGGAAACTTCTTTTTTTATGAGAGATGTTTCTGTGAAGGCATCACATTACTCATGGAAGCTCACAAGGGAGGTAAATCAGCACATCTAGTTGACAGATAGACCCCGTGACATGTTTAAAAATTCAACACAATGTGTGTAAAGGTTATAATAAATGTATTTATATTTTTTCACTGCAAATATGAAGATATCATGGTTTTCTGGAGAGGAACACATTAATAATAGCATCTGAAATATACTGCTACAAGTGTTGTACCAGAATTTCCCTCTGTTTGGGCAACCTGCTGAAAGAATCTGATCAAAGAATAATTCTCGACGCTTGGCTGACAGAGACACTCACTATGGAGCACAGTCACAGGAAAACCCTTCAGGTACAGCTGGATGCTGGGACACATTAAAAACTTCGAGTGAATATTCCCCTCAGTAAGAAAGACTGATTTACGTTCATTGAGAATTGCTGCTCTACCACATCGGATAACAATTTGAGCAAGGTTATGATCTCATTCTTTGATACTAAAGTGGAGCTGGACCCAGGGAGAATGACATTTTAAAAAAATCATTCTCACTTACCTTTTCACTGGAGTTCTTATTGCCAAGGATGAGATGAAGGCTGGAAACAGATGGTCATTGCCATATTAACAAACTTATGTAGGATCATCTGTTCTGAGAGAAATTGAATTGAGAGTAAATAGTTTGTTTTATACAGAGGGATACTGTGCCAATGCAATAACTTTCAAATGGACTTTTTCCTGAGATCAAACTCAGCCTATATTCAGTCAATCAGTAAACAAGTTAGACAAGCAGCATGGTGGCTCAGTGGTTAGCACTGCTGCTTCACAGTGCTCAGGACCCAGGCTCAATTCCACCCTCGGGCAACAGTCTGTGTGGAATTTGCACATTCTACCCATGTCTGCGTGGGTTTCCTCCCACAGTCCATAGATGTACAGGCTAGGTGGATTGGTCATGGGAAATTGCCGATAGTGTTCAGGGATGGGTCTGGGTGGGATGCTCTGACGGTCAGTGTGGACTTGTTGGGTCAAAGGGCCTGTTTCCACACTGTAGGAATTTTATGAGATTTGATTTCAAACATCTGAGGAATACAATGGAAGTTTACTCATGATTGGAATGGCTTAACTCAATATTTTTGTTCAAAATCAGTTATTGGATAAGATAGGATTTAATACATATGTGGTATTGAGGTGAGATTTTCTTTTATTTATTAATTCATGGAATGTAGGTGTTGAAGGCTGGCCCAGCATTATTGCCCATTCCTAGTTGTTCTTGAGAACCACTGCAGTCCATGTGCTGTGGGATGATCTACAATGCCTTTAGGGAGGAAATTCCAGGATTTTGACCAAGCATCTGAAGGAACGGCGATATATTTCCAAGCCAGGATGACAAAAGGCTTGGAGGGGAACTTGCAGGGGGTGGTGTCCCCATGTACCTGCTGCCCTTGTCCTTCTGGATGGAAGCGGTCAATGGTTTGGAAGGTACAGTCTAAGGAGATTCAGTGAATATTTACTTTGGGTCTTGTAGATAGTACACGCTGAAATCAGAACTTCACTTTATCACTAGATTGACTAATGTTTGTTAAATTGATATTGGTTATTCATCTGTCCCTTAAAGACTATAAGGTACTGTTAGCTATTTTGAGCTGTAAATGTTGATGAAAACCCACATAATGGTAAAGGCAAAATACCTCAGATGCTGAAAACGTGAAACAAACATAGAAAGCACTGGAGAAATTCAGTAGGTCTGACAGCAGCTGTAGAGAGAAAAACAGATTTAATCTTCCATACCCTTTTGGAAATTTTTTTAAATATAATTTTGACAGAGACAGAGGCCCAGTGTGAAAGACAAAGAGGCTATTAATGCTGGAAAAAGGAGAAAAACACCTGTAGAGTGGGAATAAATTAAGCTGTAAAAGGCAGAAAATGGGTCCTCACCACTAAAAGCAATGTAATAATTGGATGAAAAACTTACAAGGTGATTAAAACCATCCACCCTCAAGTAGTACAAATGTCGACCTGTTCAATCAACCTGTTGCCCACTGATCATTCTCCCCCTCCCCATATGAAGGGAGTGTTCTGAATAGGATCCAACCACAGAAATCCTTTGTCTGAAGGTGTCAGAAATGCAGAAAGTCATCAGCAAGTTCCCTGTGACTTACCCCACTTTGTTGGATGACCAGCTATGAGCTCCCACAACGAGAGTAGTCCTTGCTAAACAGCTTCAGGAGAAGCTGGGATCCCTGTACAACCAGGCTGCATTTCTGGGGGCTCATCATAAATCCATCACATGCAGAAATGCTTCACATTACCAATCAGTGTCTCAGCACTAGCCAGATGAACCTCATAAAACATGGAAGGGACTGATTGGCTGTAGGGACTTGCATTTGTTAATTAACTAATAAATGTTTAATCCTGAGGTACTCCATTAGTCATCACCACATTTAAGTTTTATAATTATTATGGGAGATATACACTTGATCATTCTGAACATGTTATTATCAGCACCATTGTTATACCATGGCAAGGTCATTTGAAAGCATAATAGCTGACTTATTATACTAAACAGTATTAAACTGCCAAAGTCATTGGGTCCAATATTAGAGCCGGTTCAGCATAGACATTGGTGTTACACAGGGAGGAGGAAGAGAAGGAAACCATAAAATTTGGTCTCCATGGGCTATTGCTCATGTCACAGGTGGATCTCCATCTGCCTCCAATTGCTGACATTTGCTGGATTCGTAGCAGCTGTGAACTGTGCCCTCAATCCCAGGGAGACCAGTCTGAAATTATGAGCATATTGAAGTCTCTAGCAGGTGTCAGTAAGAGTTAACCTTTATCGGATGTCCCTGGGTAAGACTTGAACTCTGCTAACTTTAAATTTAAGGCCATTTATTTCATTTTTACCACCTCAACTTTTCAACAAGTGACTTGTGGAACAGGAGACAGGAATGCAAAAGAGAAACAAATATGACAAAGACCCCATTCATGCCAACATTAGATTATTGGAGTTTTAAGGAAAATTGCTGCTTTTACTATGGATGTCAGAGAAGTAGTCAAGGAGCCAGCGTAACTTTGAACCTGTTGGAGGAAAGTCAGTCAACCTCAATTAAAAAAAAATTGGTGATGTTTAATCAACATTAAAAATGATGAAAACAGCAACTCATCTATTGTTGTAAAAATTCAACAATTTATAAATGAAGTGAATGAAAAGTTGTACAGTTTCTTGAGATTATCTTGCTTTGTAAAAAATGTGCACATTTGTACATCCTTTTTTGCTTCTAATATTATGTTGATTCTTCTTTTATTCTTAAGGAAATAATGCACAATGTTTAAGCCATCCACATAAATCTACGGAAGCTCTGTTTTCTTTGTTTCCAGCAGGACAGTCACTTCAAGACTGGAACCACAGTGATCTTTAAGTAGTAAAGATTTATTGACACAAACTATATGTATTGGCTCATATTGGTTTGGTAATTTTAAGCATTTGAAATAACATTGTTTCAGAATGGTAGAAATAATATAGGATTTTTTACATAATGTTTGACATGTGGTTAAGTTTTAATCTCCTCCTCAGAACTTGAACATAATTCCACTTACAGGCAGCAAATGCTTGTATGATTTGTCAAAATGCTCCCGAAATTACATATTTGCAAGTAATACCTATTGAAGACCTATAACTTTGTTTTCAGCTTGCATTGATAATAACCTTATCATATAATTTCATCAATAATAGGGAGACAATGATAATTTAAATTTAAATGTCAAATGCAATGTGTTTTTGTATGTCATTGGGGCATTACTGTAAAGGTCAACCTCACAACAGACACTTCAAAACATTCTTTCTGTCTAATTGAACAACTTTCATTATGCCATTGGAAGCGATAAATGCTGAAGTGAGTTTGGAGCAGGAACCTTGAAGGATTTGTTGATATCTGTGAACAGTTCAGTCATTGACCTCAGTTTATAAATCAGGAATTCCGACTGAATAAACTCTTCACTGTCCTCTGTATTACCAATTAGCTCAGAAAAAGAAACTCGGTAAAGGGCCCATTAATTATTTTAAAACTTTGTTAAGTTGGATAAAGACCATAAGATCATAAGTTGTAGGAACAGAATTAGACCATTCAGCCCTTTGAGTCTGCTGTGCCATTCAATGGGTTCAGAGCTGATCTGATAATCCCCAACTTGATTTCTGTTAAATTAATCAATACACCTGAACAGTCATCAGAGATTAATCTGTGAAAGCATCGCCTATCCTTGAGACATTGCCAATGTAGCGTAGTTGTCAATATTTAACTGTCAATGTGCTGTAATTCTCAATTTATTGCAATTCAGACAAATGAAATGATTCTGATTTATATACATTTTCACATTCTCAGGACACCTGAAGAAACTTCCCAAACAGTAAATAGTTTTGTAGTCCTGGTCCTGTTATGTAGATTGATGTCATGGACAACTTTCACATACCAATATCTCACAAATGACTGATGGGGGAAGGGATGCGTTTTTGACCAATGCACAAGAAGGATACAAACAGTGATGGAGATTTTTTAAATGCACCTCAGGAGGGAAAGGTGATCTCGAGTTAGCATCCCATCTGTAATTATAGCATCTTGTCAATGCAGAATTGATTGGACAGCCAAGATGATGCAGCAAAATTGTGAAGTGGTGTTCAAGCTGACAACGTGACTGATTAAGAGGAAGATCACTGTGGCTGAACAACTGAGGAAAGACATCTTCCTGTCCTTCTTTGCTACTTTTCTATATTAAACCAAGAGTAGAAGCAAATAGCTTTTAACAAAATTACCAGCACTGGCAAAGTGGTGGGAGAGTGGAAAGGCTTTACTCTGGCTCTCATGTTCCCTACTCGCTGTTATTGTAACCTAAATTGCCACTCCTCAAGATCAGTACTTTGGCAAAGTCTCCACAGCTACTGGTCCCAACAAGCATCACCTTCCCATCACTCTGCCCTTTGCCCCTGGATCCCCTTTATATCCAAATGGTGAGGCTTTGGAAAATGCTTGGTCTGTTCTACCTCTCAAGCTCAGGACTCGGGCACCACAAAGGCACATTCTGTAGAGCTCTGGAGGTTGGATTCTGTTACTGCGTTCATGGAGATAAGTGTCATGCGTTAATAGAAACCTAAACTGGAACACTCATTGATGAAAATTTTGGAAATACACAACAGATTATTCTGAAAGAGAGAAATATGTGAATTTTAATTAAGATTGAATCTCAGTCAATGCCTTTTTAAACTGTCATTGGAAGTACAAAATCAAATTAAAACTGAGGATTTTAACAACGAATGGAGGCAGAAAATCAAGTTGAATCTTGTGAATATTCTCTATGCAGCTTCACTACATTAGTGGTGTTTGAATCCCTTCTGATAAAGTAAATGATCTCTGGACCCTACAGAATAGCCATCGATGGGAAATGTCTGCAAAATGATAGGTTTTACTTTTGCGCTGAACATGGAGGTGTGAGAAAAGATGAATATCTCATCTATAATCTGCTAATGAAAATTATTCCACTTGAAGTAAATGTCACATCAAAGAATTAATCGTGGGCGTCTCTCTTAAAATAGTAGCAGTTTCATTTCAGAATGGGAAGCTGTTAACATGTCTGTCACAGCAATCTGGTTCGTAAGGCTGGTTTTACTCAAGTCTCGCACAAATCTGAATGAATTCTAAAGTCTGCGTTCGTATAAGGCTGACTGAAAAACATTAACGCCACATTCCCCTAATCAAGTCATTGAAAATATGTATTTCAGCAAGACTATCTCTTATAACCTCCATCTTGGATTGACAGGGTAATGTGACCCTAATTTCACATGTCAAAGACTGTATACAAGAGAAAGTATTCTAACTGGTAAAAGCACATGTTAATGTCCAACACTCTCCATACAATCCTGCAGTGTTTTTTTTATTTTAAATATGCAATACTTGTGTAAGCATAGTGCACATTGAAATTAGGCAAGATTATGTGAAGCATTCATGCATGGCCCTAACTAATTGAAAGTACTAACCTTACAATTTATGAGTACTGTAGTGCGAAGGCAATCCAACAACAAATGTAATTCCTCAAATTATTTTACACTGAATGCAAATGCAGGCTGATAGCATACTTATGTCTAGATTAAAAAGTTGTGGGTCTGTAAATAACAGAGGTGATAGAGCAAAGATGGAAAACACCTTTTGGAAGTCAGTTAAGACACGATGGGTCAAATGGACTCCTTCCGTACTGTAAATTCTATGATGCTGTAAACATTTCTGCGTAACTTTAAAGGGGCTGGAACTGGCTGGCTATAGACAGAGTGTTTGCTGTCCATTGAAGATTATTGATAATCTAGAAGCTTTCGAATCGACCATCAAGAAAGCTCCACATCTCTGAGGAATGCACCTTTCCGAAGAAGAACTGGAGAGTGATGCAATGGCTTTTATTGACATTCATCCAAACATCTGCCACACAGAACTCTGTGCTTTCAGGTTGTGCCCAGACACGCACGTGCAAACACTCAATTAGACACACAAACACACACACACATGCAAAGACACATAAATACAGACAGTCAGTCAGACAGACAGACACACACACACGCACGCACAGGCAAAGACATGCAAATACAGACATGCACACATGCAACTGCACACTTGCAAAGAGATGCAAATACACACATGCATATAATTACACAAATACACATGTACACACAGAACCATACACACACATGCATACACACACACGTGTGCGCACTTATACACAGATGCACACACATGTGTGCACATACACACAAGTGCATGCACACACACACATGAACGCTTATACACACATACGTACACACATGCATGCACACTTATACACACGTGCACTCACACACCCACCCATACATACATGCGCAAGCGCACATGCATACAGATACATGCATGCACGCACATACACACTTTCACGCACATGCAAACACACATTCATGCACACACCCACAAACACATGCAAATGCACATGTACACACACATGCATACACACAAACATGCATGTGCGTACGCAAACACACATAGACACATGCACACACATACACACACATGTAAATGCTCGCAAATACATACACATGCACACACCTACACACCTGCACACACACACCCATCCATACACACACGTGTGTGCACATACACACACCCATATACATGCACATACACACAGACACACACACGTACGCAGACTCACACGCATACACAGACACACACACACACGCACACGCACACATTATCACATAAACATCATATTTATTGACTCTAGCTTCCAGTATCTGCAACCCTTACTGTCTCCACCAGCATTGGAGAGCTGAGGATATATTCTGAGGCACAGGTCTGGAAGAAGCTGCCAAAGTAAGGTGAGATTTGTAAACACTGAGTTTGTGAATTACTGGGAATTCAGTCCAAATGAAGAGGAGACTAATGAGCCAGCAAGAATCAGTGCCTGGGAGGAGCTGAATATTTGCCACATATTAAAGTACATGTTGATTACTCAAAGTTTCCAAAATTGGAAATGCTGAGCTGAATTAAAGTTTGAAGGGTGATAGTGTGGGCGACAGAGTTATTCACACAATCTTCCAGTTCCCTGATCATATTTCCCAATATAAGATTCATAACAATAAATAGAACCAATTCTTCACCATTCATAACGGCAGTGTTACAGCTGTGACCTCACACCAACTATTATCAAGAATTTCTTGGGTGTATTCAGCAATGTGCTGGGAGAATGGAAAAAGGATGAAAAACTAGGTTTTCTTCTTGCATTTAGTATGATGATGATTCCACACAACACAGGGGAGGGTATTCTCAAAGTGAAGGTGGGACTTTTTCTCCACAAAGGCTATACTTTGGTCACTCTTATCGATACTGTCATGGACAGATGCATCTGCAGCTAACAGATTGGTAAGGATTGGGTCAAAGTATGTGTTTCCCTCTTGTTTGTCCCCTGCCACCTTCAGCAGACTACATCCAGTAGCAATGATCTTTAGGACCTGAGCACCTCGATCAGTAGTGCAATTGCTGAGCCAATCTTGGTGGTGAACATTGAAATTTTCTACCCAGAGTACATTTTGCACTCTTATCACCCTCAGTACTTCCTCCAAGTGTTGTTCAACATGAATGAGTACTGATTCATCAGCCGAGGGAGGATAGTATGTGGTAATCAGCAGGAGCTTTCCTTGCCCATGTTTAACCTGAAGCCACGAAGCTTCATGCGGTCCGGAGTCAATGTTGAGGACTCCGAGAGCAACTCCATCCCAACTATGTACCACAGTGCCGCCCCTTCTGCTGGGTCTGTCCTGCCAGTGGGACAGGACATATCCAGGGATGGTGATGGTGGTGTCTGAGACATTGCCATAACATATGATTCCGAGAGTAAAACTATGTCAGGCTTCTGCTTGGCTAGTGCCTAGGCTGATGCTAGGTGATCCATTTGGTTTCATTTCTTTGAGACTTTTCAGTGATCGATTCAACTGAGTGTCTTGCAAGGCATTTCAGAGAGCAGCTGAGAGTCAATCACCTTCTTGTGGGTCTTTTTTTCCCTTTATTCATTCACAGGATGAGGGCATCACTGACCACGCAGCATTTGTTGCCCATCCCTAATTGCCCAGAGGGCAGTTAAGAATTAACCACATTGCTGTGGGTCTGGAGTCACATGTAGACCACACCAGGTAAAGATGACAGTTTCCTTTTCTAAAGGGCATTAGTGAACCAGATGGGTTTTTCACCAACAATGGATTCATAGTCATCGTTGGATTCTTAATTCCAGATTTTTATTGAAATCAAATTCTACCATCTGCCATAGCAGGATTTGTACCCAGGTTCCCCAGAACATTATCTGAGTCTCTAGATTAACAGTCTAGTGATAATACCATGAGGCTATCGTCTCCCTGGGGAGGTCTGGAATCACATGAGGACCAGACCAGATGCGAATGGCAGTGTTCCTTCCCTGAAGGGCACTAGTGAACTTCTTGATTTCCTCTCCCAACCTGCCTTTCCATCTATTTTTGTGCCATCTGCAAATTTGGCTGCGGTACATTCACTTCCTTCCTCCGGGTCAGTCATTTATATCGTAAACAGGTGTGGCCCCAGCACTGATCCCTGGTGAACCCTAAAGGATCATCAATCTGTAAAAGAACCCATTATGCCCACTCACTGTTTCCTGCCCATAAGCCAATTCTCTATCCACGCCAATGTACCACCTCCAACACTGTGAGCTCTGATCTAATGACTTAACCTTTTGTAAGATATCTTGTCAAACACCTTCTGGAAATCAAATATAACACATCTATTGGCTCCTCTCTATCCAGACTGGTTAAGGCTTACTTGAAAATCTCTAAGAATTTTGTCAGACATGATTTCTCTTTCATGAAACTATGCAGGCTTTATTTGTTTATGGCTTTCTAAAAGTGTTGCTTAAAATGATCCTTAATAACTGATTCCACTATTTTTCCAACAACAGATGGTAGGTTTATGGCCTATAGTTACCCGCTTTTTACCTCCTTTCCTTTTTGAATAGGAGTGTCAAAATCTCTAATGCTTCTCCAGAATCCAAGAATTTTTGGAAAACTATAACCAATGCTTTTACTATCTCTGTAGCTACCTCATTTAGGATCACAAGGTGCAAACCATCAGGGCCAGGGTACTTATCTGCCTTTTGCTCCATTAGTTTGTCTGTTAGTACTTCTTCAGTGATGGTAATGGAATTTAACTCCTGCCCTGTATTTATTAGTATTAATGGGATGTTCAAAGTATCTTCTACCATAAACACTGATACAAAGCACCTATTTAACTCCTCTGCCATTTCCTTGTTCCCCATAACTTTACTATTGGGAAGGTGATGGCCTAGTGTATTATTGCTGGACTGTTAATGCAGAGACCCAAAAAACATTCTGGGGCCCCGGGTTTGAACCCCACCTACGGCAGATGGTGGAATTTGAATTCAATTAATATCTGGAATGAAGAGCCTAATGATGACCATGAATCCATTGTCGATTGTTGGGGAAACCCATCAGGTTCACTAATATCTTTTAAGGAAGGAAACTGCCATCCTTATATGGTTTAGCCTACATGTGACCCCAGACCCCCAGCAATATGGTTGACTCTTAACTGCCCTCTGGGCAATTCAGAATAGGCAATAAATGCTGCCTGGTCAGTGATGCCCTCATCCTGTGAATGAATGAAAAAAACTGTTGCCTCAGATTCATTTTCTGAGGGGCCTATGTTCACTTTGACATCTATGTTCCTTTGTATACATTTAAAGAAGGTGTAGACAGGTTTTATATTGCTCATGGGTTTGCCCTTGTAGATTATTTTATTCTCTTCTCAGTCCTCCTTCGCTGGATTCTGAATTTATCTCAGTCTTCAGGGCTATCACTGACTTTTGCCTCCTTACATGCATTTTCTTCCAACTTCAAACTGTACTTAACTTCCTTGGTTAGCCATGACGTTGATTTATCACTCTCTTAGAATCCAATTACATCCTTCCATATTTTCAAATGTCTCCCATCTTTGTTGATCAAGAGCTTTGCTAAATCCTCCATACTAGCTGGTCATCAGTTTCTCTTTTGTGAAATTGTATGAGATATTGGTGATCCAGCAGTTTGTATGTTTAAAATGTTATATATTCAGATAAAGTTTAGTCTGATATTCTAGTTTGAAGTTTAGCTGTAGAGTAAAGTCTGTACAATGGGTGTTTGATAATAATGTTTAGCTAACCAGAGAGCTACAATCACCTGAGCTCGTCTGTTAAGTAATAACATTTCAATTGACAACTGACCTGGCGAAGAACTTTGTTTTAGCCATATCTTGATTTAGTTTCTGCAAAGGAAATGCAGATAATAAATGGAAACATGAAAAAAAGATACAATATATCACTGTTATCCACAAATGACTCTTGTAAAGCTCTGCCAAATATAATTAAAAAGGGACTGGAAAGTGTGATTCAGGAGAAACAGAGACAGAGCAGCAGCTAATCTTTTCTCAGGTCATGGACTTGCATATAGTTCCCTATCAAACAGCATAAACAATATGCAGAGAAATTCTAACTAAAGTTTCCTAACAGCTACAACAGATATTAGATAGCTTTCTGTATAATAGATGATAAAGGCAGAGCACATTATTTAAGGACCGTGTTTGTTGGTCAATTTCCAAACTATTTTGGCCCCAACCTGCAGCCATAATTCAGAAAGGACCTATATTCTGTGTGTGAGACAGCAAAGCAGATATCCATTGTACTTCCAACATTCAGAATAAATGGCCTTATCATTGTTCCTATTACCACTGTCGCGCCATTCGCTCACTCCTGAGCTTCAGTCCCAGGATTGTTGGCTGCAGCCTGCTCTCTCGTGTGAGACAAATGATCTCAGATCCATTATTCCTGTCGTGACACACCCAATTAGTATTTTGTGTGGAAAACAATTGTCAGTCTCAAAGGCCAGATGGTCTGTGGTGCCTCTTACTAATCATCCTTGAGGGAGAAAGTAGGTTCACTCTTTCAAATAATTGTATATTATTCATTTTTTTTGTCTCTTCCAAATGCCTTCCTATTTCTTTTTGACAAACCATGGCACTGCAGGGAGTGAGGTGGTAATAGTTAAGTGACTTCTGCAAAGTTAAGGGGGTGCAGGAGCAGAGGGACCTGGGTGTATATGTGCACAGAACACTGAAGGTGTCAGGACAGACGGAGAGAGCAGTTAATAAATCAGACAGTGTTCTTGGTCTTATTAATGGGACCCAGATACAGGAGCGAGGAGGTGATGTTGAACTTGTAAAAGACACTTGTTAGACATTAGCTGGAGTATTGTAGTCAGTTGTGGGTGCTACATAAGTCCATAAGACCATAAGACATAGGAGCAGAAATTAGGCCATTTGGCCCATCAAGTCTGCTCCGCCATTCAACTATGGACAATAAGTCTCTGAACCCCATTCTCCTGCCTTCTCCCCATAACCTTTGATCCCCTTAACAATCAAGAACCTGTCTATCTCTGGCTTAAATATACTCAATGACCTGGACTCCACAGTGTTCTGTTGTAGTGAATTCCATAGATTCATCACTCTCTGGATAAAGAAATTTCTCTTCACCTCCATTCTAAAGGGTCTGCCCTTTACTCTAAGGCTGTGCCCTTGGGCCCTAGTCTCTCCTGTTAGTGGAATCATCTTCCCATGTCCAGTCTATCCAGGCCTTTCAGTATGGGTTTCAATTAGATCTCTCCCTCATCCGCTTAAACCCCATCAAATACAGACTTCGAGTCCTGAAGCATTCTTCATATAATAAGCCTTTCATTCCTGGGATCATTCTCATGAACCTCCTCTGGACCCATTCTGGGCGTTAGAGGAAGGATGTGAATGCATTGGTGATGGTGCAGAGGTGATTTCCAAGAATGGTTACAGGAATGAGAAACTTCAGTGATGAGAATGGTTTGAAGAAATGGGGACTGTTCTCCTCGGAGAGAAGATGTTTGATAGGAGATTTGATGCAGGTTTACAAAATCATGATCAGGCTAGACAGAGTTGCTAGGGAGAAGCTGTTCCTGCCTGTAAAAGACAGAAAGAATGAGGGGGCTTAACTTTAAAGTGATGTATGAATGAAGCAAGGGTGATGCGAGAATAACCTTTATCACACAACGAATGATTAGGATGTGGAATGCCCTGCCTGGAAATGTGGTGGAGGCAGGTTCAATAGATGCCTTCAAGAAGGACATTGGATGTTTGTTTGGATAGAAATGTTGTGCGGGAATATAGGGAAAAGGACAGGCATTTGGCACTAGGGAACAGAACAAATGCAGGCACAATGGATGAATGGCCTCTGTCTGCACTGTAATACTTCTGTGATTCTAAATTTTCAGCTCTTTCTATAATCATGTGATTAAACTTACGATGGAATTTCTGCAAGGTGGCTTTTGAGTAAATGAGGCAAATGAAATCCTGGAAACAGTCTGAGTTTTTTCCAGATGTGATGTTAATGAAAATGTAGACTACGACACCCTTCAGTGTCTTTCCAAAGTCTGGACCATTGTGTGGAGTATCAGTGAACTCCCATTGCCATCTTTAGGAATGAACTCATTTTCTCCATTTCTATGTGATAACCAGATGCAATGACTTATTTAAATAGATCGGTTTGATCATATTTCATCTAATTCGGCAAATATGTTCATTAAATTAGAAGTAGATATTTTCTAACCAACCTGTTCACAGATCACAGAATTGCCTCAGTGTCAAAGCAGGCCATCTGGCCCATCAAGTCTGCACCGACCCTCCAAAGAGCATCCCACCCAGCCCAACTCCCTCTACCCTATTCCCATAATTCTGCATCTCCCATGGCTAACCCCCCTAGTCTGTACATCCCTGCGCATTACAGCATGGCCAATTCACCTAACCTGCACAACTTTGGACTGTGGGAGGAAACTGGGGCACCTGGACGAAACCCACGCAGACACAGAGAGAATATGCAAACTCCACACAGATACCCAAGACTGGAATTCAACTCAGATCCCTAGTGCTGTGAGACATCAGTGCTAACCACTGAGCCACCATGCCATCCCTATTAGGGGACATCTCTGGGGCAGGTGAAACTTGAATCATGGCTCCTGACTCAGATGTTAGGACAGTACCAACGCATCACAAGAGTCCTTAGCAGCAACGTTTCTGCCCAGTTTCAAATCAAAGATGTTTGTCTGTAAAAGCACGGTACTACAAACTGCTCCATTGAGCTTCCTCAAATATTAAACTGTACAGTATTCTTAACAACTGCTGGGAAAACACAAATTTAGATGGAAGTTGCAGATACTTTCCTACCAACCAGTTCAGAGATGTTATAACACGCCCCTGGAGTATGTTGGATTTGAATCTGGACCTCCTGGCTTAGAAGTAGATACTACCATGGCACCAAAAGACCCCTTTAATGGAAGCTGTATTTGTAGAAAAATTGAACAAAACATATTTGTTATTTAACCAATTGATTTTAATTGATCACTGTTTAGATGTTACCCTCAATATTATTAGTAACTTGTTTAAATTCAAGTTTGGATCAGTCAAGGTTACATGGGTTTTGATTAGTAAAATCTGGTGAGTGGAAGGGGATCATTGTCTAAACACTCAAAGAATAAACGCAAGAATGATTACCAGCTATCAATTGATAACAAAGCTAAATGATTAATGAATTAAAATGATGAATAATTATTGTTGAAATACAGCTGAAATACATTGTTAAAATACAAGTTAAAATGGAAGATATTCAAATCATGAAATAGGCATGTTAGAACTTCTGAATTTCACAAGAGGAGAAAAAAATTGCATCCAAAAATACTAAATGAGTAAGTGTGGTCCTTTAGGGTCTTGTTGAACTCCCTCTGGTTTCACAGCTCACTTGATATGTGTCTCATTCCTTTATGTACTCATTAACACATTTAAAATAGCAGCGACAATGAGAGAGCTGGAAAAGCAGCTAAAAGGCCTTGATATCAGGTGTAATCCCAACGGACCAGCAATACAAATACCTAAGAAATATTGGTCCTCTTGTGATGGAGTGGTAATGACTCTACCATGGACCAGGAGGCCTGGGTTCAAATCCCACCTGCTACAGAGATGTCTAATAACATAGATTAGAAAAATAGATTAGAAAAAACTATACTAAATAAAAAGAAAAGAAATATCATCCCTCGCGGGGATAACGTCCCCACCCCCTGGACCAAGGGCCTGGGTTCAAGTCCCACCTGTTCCAGAGATATGTAATAATACCTCTGAACAAATTAATTAGAAAAATAGGCTAAATTAAGAGAAACTAAGAAATGGGAATAGGAAGAAGCCATATAATCTCTCAAACCTATCCCACTATTCTCTCTGGTACTTCATATTCCATTGATGCTCTCATTCTGCTGTCTTCATCATAATTATTACAATCCATTTTTCTCCTTTAGATTTGGCACAAATGCCTTCATTGGTCAGAACGTTGAGTACAGGAGTTAGGATTTAATGATGCAACTGTACAGGACATTGGTGAGGCTACTTTTAGAATACTGCATATAATTCTGTTTGCTTTTCTATGGGAAGGATGTTGTTAAACTTGAGAGATGGCAGACAAGATTTACAAGAATGTTGCCAGGACTGGAGGGTTATAGTTATAGGGAGAGGGTGAATAGACTGGGGCAATTTTCCCTGGAGCATTGGAAGCTAAGGGGTGACTTTCGAGAGATTTATAAAATCATGAGGGGCATGGATAGGGTGAATAGCCAAGGTGTTTTTCCTAGGACTGGGGAGACCAAAACAACATGGCACATGTTTGAGGTGAGACAGGGAAGATTTAAAAAGGACCTGAGGGACAATTTTTTCAAGAAGAGGGTAGTGTGTGTCTAGGACAAGCTGCCAGAGGAAGTGGTGGAGGCTGGTAAAATTACATCATTTAAAAGACATCTGTATGGGTATCTGAATAGGAAGGGTTTAGAGGGATATCAGCCAAATGCTGGCAAATGCGACTAGGTCAGATTTGGATGTTTGGACAGCATGGATGGTTTGGACAGAAGGGTCTGTTTCCATCCTGTATGACTTTATGACTCTATGATTTTGCCAGCTTACTCTGCAGTGTAAATTACATTGTCAGAATCTTCATCCCCCATTTCTCCAGTAATAATTTCTATAATCTTTATAGTCTAGTGAAATGGTTTAGAGACTTACTGTTAAAACGTTTCTTTCCTCACAGTGGGCATATGTTATTTTGCTTCATGTGATGACCTCCATGACATTTGCAACTGGTCCTACAACCTTGATCTTTCTGTACCTTCTGTTGAGACTTGTTGCTAAAGTCCATTATAAAAGAATTAATAACTGAATACTTGGAAAACAGTTTGAGGATTGGAGAGTAGGAGTGGATTTATGAAAGAGAAATCACCCTTGCCATAGGAGCTGGAATTCTTTGAGGATGTAACAAGTCGAGTTGATGTTGGGGATCCAGTAGATGTGGTTTATTTGGATTTGTACTTCAGTCACTGAAGGTGCAGCAGGCAATAAAGAGATCGAACCATATGTTGGCCTCCATAGTGAGAGGATTTCAGCACAGGAGCAGGGATGTCTTGCTGCAATTATACAGAGCAACGCATACAAGGTTAAGACTGCACAGGAGGTGCACAAAAGCAAGGTCAATATTAGATTTGAAATTAGAGAGGTCCATTCATCAGTCTAATAACAGCAAGGAAGAAGCTGTTCTTGAACCTGTTGGTGCATGTTGTCAAGCTTCTGTATCTTCTGTCTGATGGAAGAGGTTGAAAAAGAGCATTATCAGAGTGGTAGGGGTCTTTGATGGTGTTGGCAGTCTTTCTGCGGCAGCAAGAAGTGCAAATAGAGTCCATGGATGGAAGGCTGGCTTCTCTGATGGTCTGGGCTGTGCACACCACCTTCTGTAGTTTCTTATGGTCCTGGGAAGAGCAGTTGCCATACCAGGCCGTTATGTACCCACACAGAATGCTTTTTATAGTGCATCCATAAAAGTTAGTGAGGGTCCTTACAGACATGCTGAATTTCCGAAGCCTCCTGAGGAGGAAAAGGCGTTGTTGTGCCTTCTTGACCATCATATCTACATGGCAGATCCAAGAGAGATAGTTGGCTGGCGTGACTGCAGCACTGACCTTGTTGTGGGAGAAAAATGTGGGCTGCTGTGATCTTGTACAGATGGCATCGGTCACTGTCCTGCTGTATTTGTGAAAGCGTGACTGAGAGATCCCACACAGCCCAACCATCGCACCCTGGAGGGGACTAGTCAGACAGAGGATCTAAGCAGCTATCACCCTCAGAGCCCCTGGGGAGAGAATGGCATCGCACTCCCACAGCCCTCAGATCCCTCTCCAGAAACTCGCACTGTTTCCTCACTGTGTCTCAGGGAACGGATTTAATAGTGAAAGATTGAACTACAACTGCAGCCACTGCCTGAGCCGGGTGCTCCTTATCCTTCACAGGGGCTCGTTGGGGAGCCTACATCGCTTGCATCTGCAGAGACGTTTCTTTTAACACTATGTCAGTGTGTCTGTCTCTGAAATGAAAAGTACATCGTTCCAATACCAGTGTTCTAGCTTGGAGGTTGATGAATGCTTGCTATTTGATGAAGGAAATAATTATGATGATAAAATGAATTATTTTGTGTTTGCTTGGTTTTTTTATGTTGGGCAATAGGACAAAAGAAAAGCAGTTGGCCATTTAGTAACTAAATCAACAAGTTTAATGATGGTGTGGCTGGTGAAGTATTGGGCCTGCAGTAGACACCTCCCATCACAGTCCTGACAGACACAATTAAGTTTTCACGCGTCAGTCTCATGATTTAATTCAGCAGTTGCGTGCATTTGCAAATAACTACAATTCAGAAGTTTGAAATAGATTCTGTATTTGCTGAAATTATAGGCTGTATTTTCTCCCTTTCAATGAGATAGGAGTGGGACAGAGCTACCATGTGCCCTTCTGACACCAACAAATTATTGGCTGATTTTCCTGGGTCATCCTCATTTAGCTATAGCAGAGAAGGCAGATCAGAGCCCGTGACATCAGGGTTTGTCTTCATGGGAGCATGATCATTTCAGTGGATATCAGTTTCTTTGGAAAATGTTATGAGGCATTAAAAAATTGCAGGCCCTTTACTGATTCAGGAAAGAAGGAATTCCAGCAACTGCATCTCACCAGTCCATATCAGTAAGATCAAATAAATCTCAAAATACAAGTACTGCTATAAGAGATAACAAGGGGTAGAGCTGGATGAACACAGCAGGCCGAGCAGCATCAGAGGAGCAGGAAGGCTGATGTTTCGGGCCTAGACCCTTCTTCAGAAATGAAGTACTGCTGTTTTCTGTACCTGCATGCCCCATTTTCACACAGAGGAACCAGCCTAAATTGTTTCTAGAAGTTCAAATGTGGAATGAATGATTAGGAATTGCACCAGAAATGCTGCTGGATGCACAAGAGAGAGGGAGCTCTGTTGCTTGTTTTTGCTCGCTCTGTCTTTGGCATAGTCCCAAACCCTCACCTCAGATCAATAAACTACCCATGGGTACATTTGTAGTTACACATTCAAATCAAATTCAGTGCTCGATAACATTATCATCTGGGCTTATTCTCGAATGAATTTGCAGCAATATTCTTACAGGAGGATTTTCAGGACTTCCTTCTCTCCTTCATTGCGTATCGTGTATTATTAATTATGTGAAATGTATTGTTTTTTTTACAGTAGCATTTTTTGTGAGCCTGCTACCTTTTACATAAATTAAGCTATCTTAAAGCACAAATCAAGGAACATAATTAAATGGGTATAATCTGTTTCTGATAGAATAATCATTAACTGCTGTTGCAGTCCCACTCCAAAGATGTGTCTGGGCTGTTTTTCTGAGTTCACTGCTTGATGGAGTGGTCCCATTCCTTGACCTATGACCCTGAAAACACAAATTTAAAATGAAGCACTGTGCCAGTAGATTTTGACAATGTCCTTATTATTTTTTCTAAGTACTGACAATTTGGTACCACAGGTTAAATACCTCCTGAAAATGAATCTGACTGTCTTCAGCAAAACACCCTTTCAACTAAATCAAATGGGACACCCACATGCTCAGAGCGCAACCAGTTACTTTTATTTGACCCATGTTCGCATATTTTTGGGTAATTTTCCCAAATCATTTCATCTGATAAGTGTAAAAGGCCTTTGGGGAAATTTAAAGCAAAATTTGTACCTAACCTTCTCTGACTTCTATATTTTTGTAAAGGACATAATTAGATGCTTTTAATTCCGCTGATTAAAATTGTATATTAGATCGTTTCTTGTGTGAGCACACAAAGAGAAATGTAAAATGATTTTTCAGTCTGAATGAGGAAATGCCAAACTGCTGTAGATAGATTTGAATGGATAATTTTTAATGGAAGGGATAGGAGGTCAGAATCTGCCCTTTGGCAACATTTGAATCACACAGCACAATTAAGTTTAATTGTCGAGATATTATCAATTCGCATTTTCAGATGTTTTGTACATTTTTTAGTATCTCACTCTATGAAGTGATAAAACAGTTTTACTTTGAGAACTTTGTTGAAGAGTTTGTGCCCACTCAAAAGAAAAGAATCTGAATTAAAAACACATAAGACACATGATAAATTTGTTTTAGCAATTGGGTTATTTTCACTTAAGTCAATGATGTGAAAGAACAAAACAAAAGAACTTCATGAAAACAATATTCCCATGACCCAAATCAGATTGGAAAATATCTCTATTGATCTTAATAGTGCATTAGGACACGTTTTGCTTATTACAGTGTACAAAACCCCACATATTTCTGCAGCATTTACTCGCTGCTGTGCTGATTAATCCACAGAGGTGCACTTACCGAGTCTGGAGATCACCAAGAAATACTGATTTTAAAGCTGATTAATCAAACCTATAATCTACGCAGCAGACAGGAAGAATATTTTTAAAAATGCTTTCTGGATGTGAATCATGTAATCTAAACAGTAACAACAATTGCTGTAACTTATTGTACTGAAGAGATAGAGTGGACGGTATTTCTTTCAATGCTGATATTTTCTTTCTGTTGCTAATTATCAAATTTGAATGGACAGCAGACAACATGGATTTCTATTTCATTCACAACATCACAGTAAGAAGACAATGGGAAGATTAAATGGCATTGGCCATGATGGGAAATCTGGGAGAATTGAGTTGACATTGGAAGCAACTTGTTATATTTTCAAACAGAGTTTCAGGTGTCAGGATGTGAGTCTGGTTTGGCAGTATCGAGATGCCTGTTAGTGGGGATTATTTCATGTGAACAGGGTGACAGGAGTGGGGAAGATGTTGCAGGGGACAGTGAGAAGGGCAGCATGAGCCTTGGTATGAGATGGGCACAGAATCAGAGACAGAGTGAGTGTGAGATATCAGACAGAAGATGGTGACATTTACGCTAGCAGAGTGGAGAAGGACATTGACCTGCTTCCTACAGCACTGGGCATTCCTCCAGATGCTGAGACTGCACTGACCCAGGTGGTAACTTCAGATCAGAGTGGGCATGGTCTGGTGTCATGGTCTCCTCAGCTGGTCCTGGGGGAGAGGATGATCCCCCTCTACACCATCCCATCAAGCGGGACCTCTAGGACTGAAAACAAAAAGTGCTGGAATTCACAGCAGGTCAGGCAGCATCTGTGGAGAGAGAGCAAGCTAACGTTTCGAGTCAAGGTGATTCTTCATTAGAGCTGACATAAAGCATGTAGGGGGTAGCATTTAGAACATAGAACATAGAACATAGAACATAGAACAGTGCAGCACAGTACAGGCCCTTCGGCCCACAATGTTGTGCCGAACTATTATCCTACTAAGAACAATCTGCATACCCTACATTTTACTGCCTTCCATGTGCCTATCCAAGAGACACTTAAAAGGCTCTAATGCAATTTATGCAATAGTTGGGGGTTGGGGGAGGGGAGGTGGAGTGCTCGAGGAGAAAGGGTCCTGATGGTGATCGGAATGTGAGGATGGCACCTCACCCACTATGTGGGGCACCAACCTCCTCTTATTTGCCATGTCCAGGGCAAACGTCAGGAAGGTTTCAGACCAGTTCTGTACCGACAGTCTTTATCCGAGTGCGCACAGCCATTTAATAATAGTGCAGGCAAGGGAATTCCGGTCTCTTCCGAGATTCCAGGTAAGCAGCGATTTCACCTGGGTGGGGCAAGAGGTAGAACTTTAATTTTCTCAGAGAAACTTAATGAATTGTATCAAAACTTGAGATAACATTTTTATATTTTCCTTCAGGCATGATTATTAAGATGTTTTTAATTTGTAGAATTGCTTTCAATTGCCACAAACCAAAATAACTGCTTGGACCTATAGACCCTGTTTAGACAGAATCAACTCAATACAGTACAGCCTGTGAAGGAACGGTGCTCATAAAACTGTCATAATCTTACCAGATCATAGGGCTACTTTCTCACTAGAGAAAGACACAGCCGGTGGGTGGTTTAATCTGGGGGTTACCACACCTCCAGCGGGGGGAAAGAGAATGAAAAAGACAGTCAATCAAGGAAGGCTCGGCCAGAGCTGAAATTGAACTCCAGCAGTTGATACCACTCTGCAACATAGACCAGCAGTCCAGCTAACTGAGCTAACCAGGTGCTCACAGATGCTGATAAAATAAATTTGTAACACCCACTGCAGGTTTGTGTGTGTGTGCATTTTTTCTGTTTTGACAGGTTGCATGGTGCTGACAGTATAATATAGAGAAGAGTTTAATGTCTTGTTGAAAATAAGCCTCTGTAGAAAGTAAATGGTTTTGGAAGCAAATCACGCTTGAGATTTAGGAATTGAGCATAGTTTTTATCTAAAATTCCTTTCTAATGCTGGGTCAGTATTTCTTACCTCCTTGCAGTGTCTTATTTTTGGTTTGAGGAGATGGTGAGGAAACATTACACTAACGTAGTGTTTTGGGTTCAACCACTCCTTGACACGAGTTCCTCTGAGACATTCAAACCATGGTTGCCGATCCATGGTTGCCCCTTGAGAAGGTGGGGGTGAGCTGCTTTCTTGAACCGCTGCAGCCCATGTACTGTGTGTTGACACACAAAGCTGTTAGAGGGGGAATTCCAGGATTGTGATAGCAGTGAAGGAACGGCAATATATTTCCAAGTCAGGATGGTGAGTGGCTTTGAGGGAAACGTGCAGGGGGTGGTGTTCCCATGTATCTGCTGCCCTTGTCCTTCGAGATGGAAGTGGTTGTTGTGTTCCTGTGAATTTTTCCCTTCCATTCCAATCAGAGGTTGACCGGGATGTCACTGAGAGGAATCCTGGGAGATGGCATGGCAGTCACCATGACTGGTGTGTGGACCGTGACAGGTCACCCTCTGTGATCAATGTGAGGAAGAGTATCAAATCAGAGGGTGACAGGAACTATGCTGAGAAGAATTCTGGGAGATGGCACTGTAGTCACCACAATTGGTTTGAATGTCTCAGAGGAACTCGTGTCAAGGAGTGGTTAAACCCAAAATACTACGTTAGTGTAATGTTTCCTCACCATCTCCTCAAACCAAAAATAAGACACTGCAAGGAGGTAAGATTTTTTTAAGTGTAAAGGGGCAGAGAGGGCAGTGGCATGCTCTTTCTGTCAGATGTGGGAAATCAGGGAGCAGCCTAGTGTCCCTGCCAACTACATCTGCAAGAAGTGTGACCAGCTGCAGCTCCTCACAGACTGTTTGGTTTGGTTGGAGAAGCTGGACACACTGCGGTGCACACAGGGGGCAGAGAGAGTGATAGATACTAGCTTTAGGGAGGTGGTCACATCACAGGTCCCGGCAGATAGATGGGCGACTGCCAGGAGAGGAGTCTCCTGTGGCTATTCTCCTCTCAAACAAGTACAATATTTGGGATACAATGTTGAGGGATGGGGATTGTCCAAGCAGCAGCCAGGCCTGTAGCATCACAACTGGTTCTGCTGTGCAGCAGGGTGGGGCAAAGTCCAGGACAGTGATAGTGTTAGGTGACTCAATAGTCAGGGGCACAGACAGGAGTTTCTGTGGCTGTGAACGAGATTCTAGGACAGTGTGTTGCCTCACTGGTGCCAGGATCCTGGATGTCTCTGAGCAGGTACGGGACATCCTGAAAAAGGAGGGAAAACAGCCAGAACTCATTATCTACATTGACACAAATGACATAGGTAGGAAGAAGGGAGAGGTCCTGTGAGGACAATTCAGGGAGTTAGGTAGGGAGCTAAACAGCAGGATTACCAGGGTAGTAATCTCAGGATTATTACTGGCTAATGAGGCAAGGAAGAGAGAGAGAGAGTACAGTTGGATATATTGCTACAGAGCTGGTGCAGGAGTGAGGGCTTTAGATATATAGATCATTGGGATGTCTTCTGGGAAAGGTGGGAGCTGTACAAGAAGAAACGATCGCACCTGTACTGGAAGGAATCAACATCCTGGACGGGAGGTTTGCTAGAGCTCTTTGGGATGGTTTAAACTATTGTGACAGGGAAGTGGGAACCAGAACAACAGGCCAGTAAGTACAGGGACTGGGGACAAAGGAGAGACTGAGATATACATAGTACAGAGTAACAGCAGGCAGAGGAAAGTCATGGGGCTCAGAGGGACTGGTGGTCTGGTATGCATTTACTTCAATGCACAAAGTATAGCAGGTAAACTAGATGAACTATGAGCATGGATTACTGTGTGGAATTAAGATGTTATTGCCATTACAGAGATATGGTTAAAGGAGGAACAGGACTGGCAGCTTAACATTCCAGGATATTGCTGTTTTAGACAGGACAGAAAGGGAAAAGGAACTAAAACAAAGTTGCTGGAAAAACTCAGCAGGTCTGGCAGCACCTGTGGAGGAGAAAATAGAGTTAACATTTCGGGTCCAGTAACCCTTCCTCAGAACTGAAGGAAGGGGAAGGGGATCGGGGAGTTGCATTGCTGAATAGGGATCACATCATAGCTGTTTCGAGGGAGTACACATCAGAGGAATTTTGCAGTGAGGCATTATGGGTGGAGCTCAGGAATAGGAAGGGGTGAAATCACAATGTTGGGAATTTTCAATAGACCTCCTAACAGCCCCACGAGAGTATGTGAAGCAGATATGTAGTCACATCCTGGAAAGGTGTGAAAAAGGCAGGGTAGTTGTGGGTGACTTCAACTTTTATCTTATTGACCGGGACTCCCTTAGAGCCAGGGACTTGGATGGAGAGCAATTTGTTGGCTGTGTCCAGGAGGGCTTTTTTGAGGCAGTATGTTGATAATCCAACCAGAGAGGAGGCCATACTAGACTTGGTACTAGGGAATGAGGCCAGACCCAGTAATCAACGTTTCAGTAGGATGAGCATTTCGGGCTTGGTGACCATAACTCCATAAGATTTCGAGTAGTCATGGACAAGGACAAGAGTGGCCCTCAGGTGAGGGTGTAAAATTGGGCAAGGGACAATTATATCCACATTAGACAGGAACTGGGGAATGTGGATTGGGAGCAGTTATTTGGGGGCAAAATTACAGCTTAATGGAGAGGCTTTTAAAAACCAGTTGATTAAAGTGTAGGACATGCATGTCCCTGCAAATCTAAAAGATAGAAATGGCAGGATCCAGGTAACATGGATGACAAGGGAAATTATAAACTTAGTCAAAAGGAAAAAGGAAGCTTGCAATAGGTCTAGGCAGCTACAAACTGACTAAGTCCTTTAGGAGAATAAAGAAATTAGGAAGGAACTTAAATGCAGAATTCGGGAAGCTAAAAAGGGCCCTGAAATGCCTTCAGCATCCAGGGTCAAGGAGAATCCCAAGACTTTTTATGCATATGTCAGAAAGAAGAAGTTAGCAAGGGAAAGTGTAGGCCCCCTCAACGACAAAGGAGGGAAGTTATGTGAGGAGCCACAGGAAGTGGGTGAGATCCTTAATAAATACTTTGTATAGATGTTCACTGAAGAGAAGGACATGACTGAAGTTTAGGTCAGGGATGAGTGTGTGAATACTCTAGAGAATGTCAATATATTGAAGGAGGGAGTTTTGGGAATCCTAGATTGCATAAAGGTAATGAAGTCCCCAGAGCCAGATGGGATCCATCCCAGGTTACAGCGAGAATCAATGGAAGAAATAGCTGGAGCGTTAGCAGATATCTTCACATCCTCTGTGACCACTGGCTAATCTCCAGCTCTCTGGAACCTCGCCTATGTTGTTCCCTTGTTTAAGAAAGGAAGCAGGTATAATCCAGGAAATTATAGGCCAGTGAGCCTGACATCTGTGGTGGGGAAGCTCTTAGACAAGATACTGAGGGACAAGATATATGTACATTTGGAAGAAAATGGACTAGTTAGTGACAGGCTGCATGGTTTTGTACAGGG
Source organism: Ginglymostoma cirratum (assembly GCA_024137785.1). NCBI lineage: Eukaryota > Metazoa > Chordata > Chondrichthyes > Orectolobiformes > Ginglymostomatidae > Ginglymostoma > Ginglymostoma cirratum. The sequence continues at coordinate 1,346,425 of JAHRHZ010000045.1, read as the reverse complement.
AAGGTCATGTCTCACCAACTTGATCGAATTTTTTGAAGAGGTGACAAAGATAATTGATGAGGGAAGGACTATGGATATAGTTTATATGGACTTTAGTAAGGCATTTGATAAAGTCCCCCATGGAAGATTGGTACAAAAACTAAAAACACATGGGATTCGGGGTGGGTTGGCTAAATGGATATAAAACTGACTTGGTCATAGAAAGCAGAGAGTAGCGGTGGAAGGGTGTTTTTCAGAATGGAGACCATAACTAGCAGTGTTCCACAGGGACCAGTCTTAGGTCTTCTGTTGTTTGTAGCATATATAAATGATTTGGAGGAAAATGTGAGTGGTCTGTTAAGTAAGTTTGCAGATGACATGAAGATCGGTGGAGTTGCTGATAGTGACGACGATTGTGAAAGGATTCAACAAGATAGAGATGGACTGGCAACTTGGGCACAGAAATGGCAGATGGAATTTAATCCAGACAAATGCAAGGTGATGCACTTTGGAGGATCAAATTTAGGTGTGAATTATACTGTAAATGGCAGGACCCTGAGGAACATTAACATTCAGATGGATCTGTGCATGCAGGTTCACAGTTCCCTAAAAGTGGCAACACGTGGCCAAGGTGATTAAGAAGGCGTATGGCATGCTTGCCTTCATCGGCCAGGGCATGGAATATAAGAGTGGGCAAACCATGTTGCAGCGATATAAAACCCTTGTTAGCCTGCATTTGAAGTATTGTGTGCAGTTTTGGTCACCACCTTACCAGATGAATGTGGAAGCTTAGGAGAGAGTATAGATAAGGTTCACCAGGTTGTTGCACGGTCTCCAGGGCATTGGTAATGAGGAAAGGTTAAAATGGCTAGGATTGTTTTCACTGGAAAGGCGGTGGCTGAGAGGAGACCTGATAGATGTCTACAGAAGTATGAGAGGCATAGATAGGCTGGATAGTCAGAGGCTTTTTCTCACAGTCGAAGTTTCAATTACAAGGGGGCACAGGTTCAAGGTGAGGGGGGAAAGTTTAAGGGAGATGTGTGAGGGAAGTTTTTCATGCAGAGAGTGGTAGGAGCCTGGAATGCGTTGCCAGAGGAGATGGTGGAAGCAGACACATTGGCAACATTTAAGAGGCATCTGGATGGTTACATGAATAGGGAGGGAATAGAGGAATACAGACTGAATAAGGGCAGAAGGTTTGTTTTTTTGTTTAGTTAGGGCATGATGATTGGCACGGGTTTGGAGGGCCGAAGGGCCTGTTTTTATGCTGTTCTTGTCTTTTGCTCTTTTTGTTCTATTCATAATATGTGTTTTCTCTGTTTATGTAAGTGCGTATGCGTGTGCAAGTTTTAAAAGGGTTTAAGTTGAAGATACAGAAATGAGAAATCCTGCTTCTTTCTTGCTTGTGTTTACCTTAGGAGTATTAAATTAAATAGAGCTATTTTTATTCTTATTAAAGGAACCTGGCCTGATTTTCTTTCATTCTGGCTAGCCACCGTTCAGAGGCAAATTTGGATTCATGGCAGTTTCATTAAATCTTCATGTTTGTTGCAACTCTGGAGCTTGATTTGCACCACACTGCTCCAGTGAGGCAGGACAGTGCCAGTAAAGATCTTGTGGTGCAGTGGTAGTGTCCCCTAACTCTGACCCAGGAGGCCTGTGTTCATATCCCACCTGTTCCAACACTGTATTGTAACATCTCTGGGCAGACTGACATTTAAAAAGAAAACTTAAATGTAATAACCAATATTTAACTTCTCAGTGAAACACATTTTGTGGGTCACTTATATTTTCCTGATTGAAGCAATCTACTCTTTGCATTTCTTCAAGCTAAAAGCTTGGAAACTGGAATCTAACTGACTTTCTTCCACCACATCCCTCGGGGTGATTGGAGCCCACTCTAAGTTGCTAGATGGTCCATACTTTCTTGCCATTTTTGTAATTTTGCTGCACTTCCTCGTCTTTTAGGTCTCTACAGATTATGCTGTTAAATCCTTTTGACTTGCTCCATTATTGTTTATCATTTAATCTCACCTCCCTCCCAGTGTTTCCTCTCACCAACATTTCCCCTTTGTCACCTCATGCTCTATTTCTGTTTAAGAGATAGTAGGAACTATAATGTCTTTTAGATCTCTACTGTCTTACACTTCTGATGAAAGGGGAACTTGAAATGCTAAGTCTGTTTCTTTTGTCACAAATTCTACCTGACATGCTGAGCATTTGTAACACTTTCTGATTTTATTTGGAAATTAGTGAACTGTACTAGTTAAGAACAAAAGGACTATGGATGCTGAAAATCAGAAACAACTACAGAAACTGGAAATCTTCAGCAGATCAGGCAGGTCAGAAAAGGTTCTAATCTGATTAGGCCCAGTTCCGAAGAAGGGTCGCTGGACCCAAAAGATTAACTCTGCTTTCTGTCCACACATGTAGCCAGACCTGCTGAGTTTTTCAAGGAATTTCTGATTTTGGAACTGTACTAGCTTTGGGAAGTGTGTAAACACTTTAAATTCCAATTATTTTTTCGTTTGTGTGCAATATTATATGCTCATTCAGCAGAGGAATTTTGATTTATTTAACTATTGTAACATGACAGCTGGCAGAAAAGGTATTAATTGTTAAAAATACACTATCATGTTTCAAACTACTCAGAGATTGATACACAAATCACATCTGGAATGCAAGTAAAATTGTTCCTGGGCGAATGTTGATGATGTTTTGCATATATTGAGATCTCACTAACAGAAACTAAATCAATAACACAATATAAACAGAGATTGCAGAACAAAACTCAGCAGGTTTGGCATCATCTGTAAAGAGAGAAGCAGTGTTAATATTTCAGGTCCAGTCTGACTCTTCATTGGAACTGGAGAAGTCTGGAGAGGCTGATGAAGTGTCATATCAGACCTGAAATGTTAATGGTTTCTTTTTTATCACAAACCTGCTGAGTTTCAGCATTACTTTCTGCTTTTATTTCATATTTTTATTTCATCCATGGTATTTTAGTTTTATTTAAGTGCAGAACAGCTAATCTGTTTTGATCTGTCCAACCGTCTTTCTCTCTCTTTGGGCTCTATCCTATCATTTACTCCCCACCCCACCCACCTCCCCATTTTCTGTATATAAACTGACATTTTCCCAGCCACTATCAGTTCTGAGGAAGGGTCACCGGACCCGAAACGTTAACTCTGTTTTTTCCTTCACAGATGCTGCCAGACCTGCTGAGCTTTTCCAGCAACTTTGTTTTTGTTCCTGATTTACAGCATCCGCAGTTCTTTTGGTTTTTAACTAAATTAATGAGCTCTTTAATAGCATGCAGCCTTAAGAATCTATCGTTCCTTGACTATGTTGTTGAGTTATTGAAATGGAAACAAGTTTGAGTAGATATTTTTACTGCTATGAGGCCAAGATGACGTTATTATGTCTCAGTAGTATATCTTGTAATAACAGAGGGAAGAGAAATTTGTATGGAGCTGCTTCTAGTACAGACTACTTACCATTATAAACCAGATTTTCTTCTCTTTCTCTCTCTCTCTCTCTCTCTCTCTCTCTCTCTCACACACACACACAAACAATGTATTATTTTACTTTTCCAATGAGTTTGAATCATGTAACCATGGTTTTATTTCATTACTGTTAATGTGAGATGGATATGGCGAAGTCCTCTGTGCTGGGTATGTCTCATTGTGACTGATTAGACATTGAAGAAGAAATTGGTAATGCTGACCAAAGAAACACATTTTGGGCATGAGCATCAAGGCAGGATGTGAAGAGTTTGGTCACGATGTAGATTTTTATCGAAGTGCAAAGTGATTTTAAAAGCTGAACTAGAACTGAGAGAGTATTGTAATCTCATTGCTCCTGTGCCCATCAATGCGCAGTCTTCATTCCAGCATTGAAAGAGATATGGGAGTTGGAAATAGCAGCCCACACAGACACCCTAATCACTGATAATAAGGTGTAGAGCTGGATGAACACAGCAGGCCAAGCAGCTTCAGAGGAGCAGGAAGGCTGACGTTTCAAGCCTAGACCCATTTCTGAAGAAGGGTCTAGGCCCGAAACATCAGCTTTCCTGCTCCTCTGGTGCTGCTTGGCCTGTTGTGTTCATCCAGCTCTACACTTTGCTATCTCAGATTCTCCAGCATCTGCAGTTCCTACTGTCTCTCACCCTAATCATTGCCTGTGTTTATTTAGGAGGAAGAGGTCCAGAGGGAATACATGCGGTGTTGGCTGTGAACAGGAAAGTGCTGTAATTGATATGGGCCAAGACCAGGCATTACCTTCCGTGCATAATCACAGCAAGGAAAGGGGTAAAAAGAAAAGGGGTTTGTAAGCAACTCAGCACAGCAGCCACGTACCCAGTCCAGAGGACGTGCTGAAAGAACTGTTGCCCTATAACCAAACTGTTCACCAAAAAGTGCTGGAAATCACAACGGGTCAGGCAACACCCATGGAGAGAAAGCAAGCTAATGTTTTGACTCTGACATGAAGTGCTCTGATGAAGTCATCTTGACTCGAAAAGTTAGCTTGCTCTCTCTCCATGGATGCTGCCTGATCTGCTGTGATTTCCAGCATTTTTTTTTTGTTTTCAGTCCAAATTCCAACATCTGCAGTAATTTGCTTCGAAATTGTTCACCAATGCTTACTGGCAGGTTTTACTGAATAATGACCAATTAGCCCAGAGAACAGGGGCAAACAAAGGTTGGGAAGGTAGTAATCAGCAAGGAATCAACATCTTTGGGGTGTTGGAATTTGTGGGAGAGAGGTGTTGCCAGTGGGGAGAGGTGACTGGTGACAGTCTGAGATCTTATACCTTGATGTCTTATGTCAATATGAAAGAATGTGCATGTACTGCTAGATATTGAGAGTCTGCATCAATAAGTCTAGGTCTGTACAAACTTCAAATATTGTCAAGGTGAAACAAATTTGAAGCCAAGACCAAGTTAAAATATTGACAATAAGAAGAATTTATGAAAAATGATATTAGTCACAAACTTAACCGAGAATCAGACTTTGGTTTTGATTTCAATAAAAACAGAAAATGTTGGAAGTACTCAGCAGGATTAGAAGCATCTCTTTAGAGACAAATCTCTTCAGCATCAAATCTTTACAGATTCTGCATGACCTAATGAGCATTTCCAGCATTTTCCGTTTTGATTTCATTTTTCCAGCATTTGTATTATTTTGTTTTTGTAAGACTCACTTGAAGTTCTTTTTCAGAGAGAATTCACATTTTCTTCCTTCCACAAAACCACTTGAGGTCATCGTCAGTAAGATTTGAAAGACCTGGCCTTCAAGGATCGTGAAACTTATGGGTGATTTCATTTCAGAAAAGATGGAAGCATTATTGAGCCAGACAACCGCAATTATTTTTCTCTGAAAGGACTAATTGTAAGAAGAGTTAAGCTCCAGCATCTGGTGTATTTCATGCTTATGAAAAAGAAGAATGGTTTCGATAAAACGAAGAACTGTGGATGCTGGAGATCTGACACAAAAACAAATTGCTGGAGGAACTCAGTAAGTCTGGCAACATCTGTAGAGAGAAAGCAGAGTTAATGTTTTGAATTTGATGATTCCTCATTAGAATAGTTTAAAGTTCTGCATTGAGGTAAGCACATCAGATGCAATCATCTCTCAGTGACAAGTTTGTGTAAATTAGATCTAAAAATAATTGTTGGTTTTATCCAATAGGTTAGATCCAATGAATATGCATGTTAGATTATTGCGGAGGGGATGGGAGAAAATGAACTCCTAAAACTTTATGGAAGTATAATTTTGTAATATATGTATAATGTTATAGAACTGAGAAAGCTTTCTCAGGCTGCGTCTATTCCTATTGTATCTAAGGAATTAAACATTCTGTAATTAATATAGCAAGATTTAGGTTCCTCATTTCATGTTGAAATTTCTGATGTTTTTTCTAGAGGTTTCTCCACTATTATTTCCTCCTTTAAGAAATCGAATGACACTGTCTAATTGCATGTACCATACTGAATGCTCACGATGCCAAAGCCATTGTTCTGTACCCAGCAATCAGCATGCAAAGTATGTTATTCTGTGATATTTTTCATTGAATATAACACAGTTGCTGTTTGTTTAAATACTTGAAGATTCACAAGATTATCATTGATTTTAATGTGTTTCTGAAAATGAAGCACTCTCATTTTTACTGTCTAAGAAGTTTAATTTTTGCTTCTGGGGCTGACTGTCTTAATGTTTGAAGTGAACTCATTGTGTTTAATCTTCACTACTGTGAAGAAATTGCCTGGATCAGCTTCATTAATCCTCTTCCTAAAGTTCAAATTTATTTGGATTATCTTGAAAGGCTCTCTTTGCCGAAGAGAAGATCAATTTCTCTGCCATTTTCTGAGAACTCAATTTCCTGATACCTTGAGTTATCTCAACTGCTTGAGTCTTCAGCTTCTGTTGGGCAACTTTATTCTGTTTCTGATCTGTACATCAGATCTCATTGCACGTCTGATCAAAGTCTTCAAGGTAATAACGGGAAAAGATAGGATAGATAAAGATACACTGTTTCCACAGATTGGAGATTCTAAAACTAGGGGCATAGTCTGAGAATTGGGGTCAGACCATTTACGAGAGACACACAAAGGGTGGTAGATGTTTGAAACTCTCTTCCAGAAGCAGCAGTTGATGCTGGATCAGTTGTTAATTTTAAACCTGAGATAGATATTTTTTGGTGAGCAAAGGTACTATGGGGTATGGACTAAAGGCAGGCTTATGGAGTTAGGCAGCACATCTACCAGGATCTCACAGAATGGCAGAACAGGCTTGAGGGGCTGAATGGCATACTCCAGATCCCATGTTCAAATAAGAGTTTAGTGAAGGTCTTATGCAGCAACAGTGTAAGCTTGCTGCAAGGCCTCACTGGTGTTGTGCGGCATTTTCACTAACATGTGGGAGGGTGGTGAAGTGATCGTGTCTGTGTACTCGCCATGTATAGGATGAGTGGTTTGAATCCCACTGCAGCTGATGGTGGAATTAAAATTAATTTGAACTGCTGGAGGAAGTGTTGGAGGCTGGTACAATTACAATGTTTAAAAGGCTTTTGGATGGGTATACAAATAAGAAGGGTATAGAGGAATATGGGCTAAATGCTGGCAAATGGGACTGATTTATCTAGGATATCTGGTCGGCATGGACGAGTTGGACAAAAGGGTGTGTCTCAATGTTGTCCATCTCTATGACTCTGTGACCTGGGAATCGCTGACCCGAGAATGTCTAACATGGAGAAGGAGCAGCCAGGAAGGCATCGAGCACCTTGAAACTTGCCATTGGGAAAAAGCGGAAGGAGCGTGCTGCCACACCAATGCCTCACCCACCCCTTGCTACAACCACCTTCTGCACCATGTGTAACAGACACTGGATTAACCACATCAGTCGGTATAGCCACCTAGGGAGTCACCCTGAAAGTGGAAGACAGTCATCCTTGTCTGCAAAGGACCACCAATAATTCCATCACTCCACTAATCCAACCCATATCTGGGTTGACAGTTCATAAGATTTATCCACCAGAACCTTAGCAGCTGAATCAAATTAATTCTTTTCAACCATTGTGATGTTCTTTAAAAATCAAAAATCAATGCATCTTGGAAGACATTACAAAAGTTATATATTTGTATTAATTAGAAACTAGCCAGGAAAGAAAATGGAAGTATTGAAGTTAAATTTGAAACAATACCACCAAGGTTAAAAGATAACACCCCAATACGCATAATCCAGAATCTAATATATTCATCCATTGTCAAAACACAGAATTCCCTTTATAATTGAAATAATTTTAGCAGTTTACAAATAATAGCTCTTAATAGCAACATATTAAGATTACCAAACCACAGCTAAAACTTCATTTGTTTTATCAGTTTCATTGCTTAATTTTCTTATTAAGATTGCAAAAATTTTGGCACAAGAATTAATTGTGCCATTGTGCCCAAGCAAGGGTTCTGCAGCCAATAAATCCTGTGAAGTGTATTCAAGGATAAATTCGATAATGTAAGTTGTTACTATTTGCAGATAAGAATCATAGAAGTTAAATTATACTGTGTGACTGTTTGTTTTTGTAGCAGAATAATGGCATTACAATGTCCCAAGATAAACTAGTGTGTGGCAACCTGATAGAGTAACACTTTCCATTGTGATTTAAATACAAAAACGCATTGTAATCCATCACAATGATCACTGATTAAAAAGGAGAGAAGGGAAATACAGAAATAAAGTCAGAAATTGCACAACGCGTCAGCCTAACAACAAAGGGTAAGCCATTCAGAACTGAGATTGTTACATAGGAGTGGTCGATCCCTACTTTGATAACTAAAACTAAAACACCTAGAGAAGCTTGCCTTACCTCGTAATCTATTAAAGGAGTGGTTAAATGAAAGAAATCCTTGATACTCACTTTATAATCGACAAGTAATAATTTATTTATCTAACCCTAACAGTTAATAAATTATCAGAACTACTAACAAACCAATCAATTTCCCCTTAACTACTAACTATTTCCAAATAAAACAAAATTCTAACGGTATGCTGTTCCAATAGATATGAGTCACAGTCATATAAACCAAACTAATAAAAAAAAGCTCAATCTCTCAAAATTACTGCCAGGATAATTCTTCCAGAAATGTTCTTTTCCTTCTCCGCTATGCTCCAGTCAGGAATGCCTTCCTCCATCGAATTCTTGTGTCTGGAATGTTAGCTAAGAGTGCAGTGGTGCCTTTATTTAGATGGTGCTTTATCTGAGATCTTGGAGATTTCTGTAAGAGCCAGTGAATTTCTCTTTCTTTAGAGCTGATGGCTGTTGTGAGCTGTTCTCTTAACAGATGGCAGTTTGCTCTCACACCAATTTTCAAATACCATCTTCTTTGATAACATTTATCACCTATTAATTTCTTACAATAGGATTGGTCGGAGGTTGTCAAAACCATCAGATTTAACTTTAATTGGGCTATGGTATCTAGGGCCTGATTTGAATGAAATTGTAAAATTCAAAAACCTGTTGTTTTGGTAAAAATGCTGCTTTGCCTGCTAACAGTATGGCCTTTTGATACAATTTTTCAATCTCAGGAGCTCTCTGTGCATCTGCTACTGCCTGCTGACATTGTTTTAAATCTCCAGGCCAAAGAAAACGCATCTTTTAAAGGGACCATGCACTCTTCCCCCAGCTATCATACAAACAAATTCTAACTTCCTGCCTTCCAATCTATAAGTACTATACCAATTTCACAACGCCTCCCCCGAAGGAAAAAATGAACTACCATTTTGAAAAGATGGCTTAATTTTTTTCCTCTAAATCTGAACAGCATTATTATTAGGTTATTAATCTAGGTCATACAAATTTTATGTATGTAAAAATAACATTGAACACTACCATGTCTATCTTAGATATACATCTTCCTTCTAAACCCTCGATAACGCATCGCAATAACATTTGCATGACCTGCAACATGTACAATCTGTAAATTCAAGGCTTGTAACATAAGACTCCAATGAAATAGTCTGGTGTTCTTGTATTTAAGTCTTTCCAAAAATGTCCAAGCATTGTGATCAGTGTACACCACCATTTCTGATATATAGTTTGCGAAATAAACATTAAAACATTGTAAGGCCAGTTCCAAACTCAATAACTCCCTTTCAATGGTTGAATATAGTTTCTGGTGGATATTGAGTTTCTTTGAAAAATAACCAATTGGCCTTTCAATTCTACAGTCATCCTCCTGTAACAGCACAGCTCCAACCTCTATATTGCTTGTGTTGATGGTGACTTTAAAGGGTTTCAAGAAAAGTGACTAAAACTGGTGTGGTGGTCACACTGCTTTTAAATTCTCAAATGCCTCCTGGCATTGTTCTGTCCACCAGAATTTTGTGTTCTTCTTCAACAAATCCACCAGCAATGCCACCGTGATACTAAAGTTTGGAACAAACTTTTGGTAGAATCCGCTCAGTCCAAAAAAAAGTAGCACTTCCTTATTTGAGAATGGTCTTGGAAATTCCTCAATGACCTTCATTTTCCCATTTCTCCATGTCTGATGTTATGTCTAAGAACATCTCTTCCGCCTTTGCGAATTTTGTCTTTGCCAAATTTATGACTAATTCTGCATCCCACAATCTCTCAAAGAACTCTGCCAAATGCACCATGTGATCTGTCCACGAATGGCTAAAAATCACTAACTCATCTATATAGACGGCACAATTAGTCAATCCTGCCACAACTCTCTTTATAAGTCTTTGAAATGCGGCTGGTGCGTTCTTCTTTCCAAAGGGCATTACTTTAAATTGATACAGCCCCATTTGGAGCTACAAAAGCAGAAATGACTTTTGCTCTCTCCAACAAAGGTATTGGCCTGTAACCACAAAGTAAGTCCAACTTTGTGATGTAAGTGGAACAAAAACAAAATTGCTGGAAAAGCTCAACAGGTCTGGCAGCATCTGTGAAGGGAAAAACAGAGTTAACATTTCGGGTCCGGTGATCCTTCCTCAGAACTCAGGAACTTCTGAGGAAGGGTCACCAGACCCAAAACATTAACTCTGTTTTTGCCTTCAAAGATGCTGCCAGACCTGTTCAGCTTTTCCAGCAACTTCTGTTTTTGTTCCTGTTTCACCGTATCCGCAGTTCTTTCGGTTTTTATTTGTGATGTTAGTGGCTTGTCCAACTTTTTCCACACAGTCCTCCAGCTTTGGAATTGGGTATGAGTCTGATTTAGTTAAAGTGTTGACCTTCTGATAATCCATGCAGAATCGTTGAGTACCATCAGGTTTGGGAACAACATGATTGGTGACCTCCACTTGTTTTGATTCGCCTCAATGATGTCTTCTTGGAGCATCGCTTCCTCTTCCTTCTGTACCTGTGTGGCTTTGAGAGGGTTAAGCCTGCAGGGGTAATGTTTTATCAGAACAGCATTCCCTACGTCAAATTCATGTACTATAGCATTGGTCTGCCTCATTCTATTTTTACATCTGTCCTCATAGTGCTGCAACAAGCCTTTTCAATTCTTTTCTGTTCCTGAAACAGCTGACTATCCTATCCTCTTCTTTAAGGACTTTTCATTATTTAATTTATGCTGAGCCACATCAAAATCCAAATCATGTGGATTTGATTCCTCACACTGAGCGGCACTAACAAATACCTGTTTCTCTGGTTCCCTTTCCCTGTCATCATTAGGTTTCAGCATGTTCACATGACGTCCCCAAGAAATGTTTTTCTCCTATCTGGATTTTACGGGATAATTCAGCTAGCTCAACTTCTTGTCAATCTGCTAGGGACCACTAAACCTTGCTCACCTAACATTGGTAACAGCACCAATACTTTATCCACATGGGCAAACATACAAATTTTAGATTTCTTACCTGCTTCTTGCGCCATTTGATGCCGAGCCACCTTTAAGTGTTGTCTAGCTAATTCAGCTCTGTTCAATCTTTCTTTCACCCCAGATACATAATCTAATTGTGAGATCTCTGACTTTGAACCTATCAACTTTTCCAGTCATATTGTAACACGGTACAGAAACGGGCCCTTTGGCCCAAACTGGTCCATGCTGATCATAGAGCCCACTCAGCTAGTTCCAATTACCCGCATTTGGTTCATATCCATCTAAACCCTTCTCATCCATGTACCTATCCCAATGTTTTTTAAAAGTTGCTATTGTACCTGCCTCAACCACTTTCCCTGGCAGCCCATATACATCTCAATAAGGTCACCCCTCATTCTCCCATGTTCCAAGGAATAAAGTCCTATCCAGGCCAACCTCTCCCTATAACTCAGGCCTAATAGTCCTGGCAACATCCTTGTAAAACTTCTTTACACACATTCCTTAATTAATTTTAAAGGCCCTGTTACTTCGTGCCCAAATAGCAATTCAAATCGAGTAAAATGAGTAGATTCATTTGGGGCATCTCTAATAGCAAATCATATAAATGGGATTCTTTTATCCCAATCATTTTGATAATCCTGGCAATAAGCTCTCAGCATGGTCTTTAGGGTCTGATGCCACCTTTCCAATGCTCCCTGGTATTCAGGAAGGTATGCACTGGATTAAAAGTGTTGGATGCCTAAACTATCCATGACCTCCTTAAATAATTTGGCAATAAAATTGGACACTTGGTCTGACTGAATCTCCCTGGGTAGGCTGTAACAGGTAAAGGAAGCAAGCAACTCCTCCACAACCATTTATACCTTGACATTCCGTAATGGAATTGCCTCCAGAAACCTGGTAGACATGTCCATAATGGTTAGCAAATACCACCTCCCACTTTTGGCTCTGGGGAGGAGATCTACGCAATCAATCATAATCCATGTGAAAGGTTCTTCAAATGCCAGAATTGGCATCAAAGGCGCTGGTTTTATTCCTGCCTGTGGCTTTCCTACCATCCCACTCATATAACAAGTACAGCAAAATTTGACCACATCTTTCTCGGATCCAGCCCAATAGAAACGCTTCAGTATCTTAACCTGAGACACATTTAAATTAATTGACTAAATTCAAAAACCTGTTGTCTTGGTAGAAATGCTGCTTTGCCTGCTAACAGTGTAGACTTTTGATAACATGTTTGAATTTGAAGAACTCTCTGTGCATCTGCTGCCTGCAGACATTTTGTTTAATCTCCAAGCCAAAAAAAACACATCTTTTAAAGGGACCACACACTCTTTCCCCTTATCATTTCACAAACAAACTCTAATGTCCTGCCTTCCAATCGACTGTCAACTTCACAATAAGATGAGGAAGAATGTTTTCACTCAGAGAGTTGCGAACCTATGGAATTCTCTATCACAGAAAGCTATAGGGGCCAGTTCATTAGATATATTTAAGAGAGACCTGGATGTGGCCCTTGGGGCCAAAGGGATCAAGGGGTATGCTGAGAAATACGGAAATTGCATGATCAGCCATGATCATATTGAATGATGTTGCAGGCTGAAAGGGCCGAAAGGCCTACTCCTGCTCCTATTTTCTATGTTTCTATCCCTGCCAGTGCTTGAAAGAAGTAGATTTTGGGATTTTATTTTAACCTTTACATATCTTAAGGGGAGGTGATGGCCTAGTTGAATTATAACTGGACTGTTAATCCTGAGAACCAGTTAATATTCTGAGGATGTAGGTTCAAATCCTGCCACAGCAGATGGTGGAATTTGAATTCAACAAAAATAAAGGTCTGGAATTAAGAGTCCAACAATAAAAATGAATCCATTGCTGATTGTTTTGGTTGGGTGGGGGGAACCCATCCGGTTCACTGATGTTGTTCAGGGAAGGAAACTGCCATCTTTAACTGGTGTGACCCACATGTGACTGTCTGGGCTATAAAGCAATGCCCTCAACCTACGAATGAATAAAAATAGGATTTTCTAGAACTTTGAAAAATGCATTTATGAGATGTAGACATCACTGGTTAGGCCATCATTTATTGCCCATCTCTAATTGTCCAGAGGGCTGTTAAGAGTTGAGCTCTTTGGAATGGCTCTGGAGTCACATTTGGGGCAGACTGGGTAAGGATGTCAGATTTCCTTCAATGCACCAGATGGGTTTTGTTCTTGACAATGGTTGTATGGTCATAGTAGACTCTGGATCCCAGGTTGTTGTTCTGGATTCCCTTGGTGAGATGGTGGCTACCTGGTCCAGCAGTGGAGCCAGGGACCCCTGGTCTGCAGTAGGTCCAGAGCAGAAATTCCTGCTGTCAGTTATGCAGCAGCAACGTGGTATGCCCAGATCTGGGACTTCTGGCATCATTGAATTGGCAGTGGGCCTTGGTTGCAGGGGGCAAGTGTGAATTCTGCATCCATCCAGGTGTCTGTGGGGTGGGCCCAGCGGTGAAGAGATGGTGCCTAAACAGTGCAGGCTCCTACATTGGTAGGTCCAGCGCGGGCAGTGGCGAGGTAAATGGTGAAAGTATTATTGGTGAGCCAGCTCTAGGCTCAGGACTCTTTTTGAGTTGTAACTTTTGTCCTTTTTGCTCTTGGACTGTTTGGGATGGCGCCAGTTTGTGGCAACCATTGAAGTTTCTCACTGTGTATTTTACTGCGCCGTTCACTATAAAATACAAGTGACAATAAATAAATCATTCACACATTGCTGCACATTTATCTATTCCATAAACCTGTCTCTGCCCTTCTGGAGTTTATTCACTGTTCACAACACTTCCACTCATCCACCAATTCTCAACTTGCGACCGATGCTGCCAGGTTGAGGTTATTAATATTTATCATGGAAAGCTGTGAGGCCCAGACAGCAATCTCTGGGAAATTGCCCTATGTATCTTCCTGCTCTCAGAAAAACAATTGTTCACCCAGGCTGTCATTCAGCCAATATTTTTCGATGCTGCTGTTATCCCGTTTTTTGCAAGGTTAGTCCAGGTGTTGTTGTTCACAGATGAATAAAGAGATTTAATAATCCTTTCACAGAAACAGGTTTCCGCTGAAGGGAACCATGGGTGCCGACTCATAGGTACAGAGGAACTATACAACATAGGAACAGGAGTTGGCCATTCAGCCCATTTGTGCCTGCTTCACAATTCAAGATGACCATGGCTGATCATTCAACTCAGCGTCCTGTTCCTGCTTTCTCCCTGTAGTGATTGTAACGAGGCCAGCCAAGTGGATCTCATAGAATATGATTGGGGCTGTTAATCTGGTCCAATCAGGGAGTGCTGGCTGACAGATAGGGACAGGAATGTCGGAGATTCTGTTCACTCTGAGAGCTGAGTCTGTGGAAACCAGACCAATGGTCAAGGACTCTCCACATTTAAATAAAAAGTGACATGGTGATGAGATACCGGCCTGTGTGGAGTTATTTCATCTCCCATAGCCTTTGATTCTTTTAGGCATGTTCATGGTGATTGTGTGGGCTTTGGTGAAGATAGTAAAAAGATGCCATGATGTGATGTAACTATTTTCCATCATTCATATGGGGTTGACACCGACTGTACAAACCTCCCCTCTGATTGGATATGGTAATATACACCTGTATGCTTCATGTAGAGTTATGTTTACAAGTACCATGCCTCAGTTCTTTATCTGTAGATACTCACAGTTGCAGGAACTCTTCCCATATCGCTATACCACACCCTTTTCCTCCACATTCTCCATTACCCTCTCATCTTGCAATTTCTTACCTGTGTTTGCAATTGACAAGGAGGGGAAAAGATTAGGGATAATGAGGTCAGACTACTTCCAAATTTATTCTCTACCGCGTCACTGCCACACTGGAATCTGTCAGCAGAAACGTAAACCACATCTTTAAAGATTCATTCTTGGCTCATGAACATCACAGGCAAAGCCTGCATTTATTTATCTCTAATTACACTTGAGTGGGGGCTGGTGAGACCAAAATATTACTTCCATCAAAACTCCAAATAAACTCCCGTGCCTCATTATCTATCAGCATAATTATAACTGAAGTATAATTTCTGGCAATTCTGATCCAGTTTGAGTTTCAACTCAGTTTAATCTCTACTCATATTAAATTCAAGCCTCACGAGTACTCTTGATGGTCTAATCTGATATTCCTGTCAATCCTGTCACATTTTTTCAGGGCACGTGCAACCCCAGAGAGTAACATGGTAGATAATAGATAATGTCATTTGCTTGAAGCATTGGTCAGATTTAAATCTCTGTGATCGGCCTGTGATGCCACTCAGCTGACACGGAGATCATAAAAACTGCTGTCCAGCAGGTTAAAAATATTTCGCACCTGCAGAATGTGTGTATAATATTGAACTACTTGGCAACAAGGAATGAAGTAATTGAACAATTTTGTTATTTTACCTACTCAGACTCATTATTTTCATTTCAAACACATTGCAAACGAAGTGGAGATTAATCAAAGTGACCACTCTCCCTTTACATAGAGAACAGAAAGATTGATTGTGCAGCACAGCCCAAAGTGGGAGCTGTTTGATTCATAGATTATTTGATTGCATTTAGTTAGATTAACAGCTCAGAGAAGTTTACCTCTATCCAATACATTCTAAATGCTTGAATTACCCCTTTGATGGCCTAATGAGACTGGTCAGCTCACATTGTCCGCATGAAGAAACACAGAATTTATACAAAGCTTTCTTAACGATGAGTTGCCTTATTACATATTATTAACAGACTGATAAAATCATACAATAGTGCTCGATAATTATAAAAATGAAACATTTTACTACTGTAAGACAACTTTGTTTCTAATACAGGGAAGGGGGAATAATATCTTCTATGTAACTCCCTACACTATGGACCTTCTAATATCACATTAAGTTTTGATGCGGCGCCTTATCAAATACCATCTGGAAATTCAACTACAGTATGTCTCCAGGTACCCTTTATCCACAGGAGTGTTACTCCTTCAAAGAACTCCTATAACTTGGTAAAGCATTATTTCCCTTTAATGAAATCATGTTGATCCTTCCTAATTTCCTTGAGATTTTCTAAGTGTGCAGCTAGAGCTCTTTAACATCAATTCCACCACTTTCTCCATTGCAGCCATTAAGCTAACCAGCCTACAGCTTTTAGTTTTGTGCCTTTCTGCTTTCTTCAATAGAGACATTGGAATTTTGAAGATTGAATCATTGAAGGGGCCTGACGATCAGAGACAACAGAAACAGTTTGGACAGCATTGGTGGTAGTGAGACTTGTGAAGGGGAAAGTGATCTCAGCATGGTGGGTGAGTGAGCAAAGTGCGGAGGGTGACTGAGCCCGGTTTGGACAGGAGAGTGTGCTCAGCAGTGGACAGAGAGTGAGCCCAGCCCTGGAGGGACAGTGAGCCCGGCTCTGGAGGGGAGAGTGAGCCCAGCTCTGGAGGGATGGTGAGCCCAGCACTGGAGGGACGGTGAGCCCAGCTCTGGAGGGACGGTGAGCCCGGCACTGGAGGGATGGTGAGCCCAGCACTGGAGGGACGGTGAGCCCAGCACTGGAAGGAGAGTGATCCCTGAGGTGATGTCAGTGAGGCAGGCCCAGTGGCGAAAGATGGAGCCTCAAGGTGAGTGACTCCATTGTTGGTTGGATCTGGCAAGGCTGTGTTGGTTCTGAGCCAGTCAGAACTCATACATAGATTGACTTCTCTTTAAGTTATATCTTTACAATTCCTTTTAAACTATCAAAATGGTGCTGGATTATGGCGACAAAGGAAAGTTTCTCACTGTATTTTATTGTATTTTACTGTAAAACACATGAGAATAAATCATTCATTCAGAATAAAGTGGCACCAATTTAAGACTGAAATGAGGAGAAAGTTCTTTTCTCAGAGGGTTGGTGGGTCTTGGGAACTCCTTGTCACAGAGAGCTGTGGGGGCATGATTCCTTCTGTATATTTAAAGCTAAGGTAGATTCTTGATCAGTCGGGGAATCAAGGGTTGGGGGAAGGGCAGGAAAGTGATGTGAGGAATGTTGAATCAGTCATGATCCTATTATTCTTCGTGGAAAGTATTGAGGAGCTCAATGGCCTGTTCCTGTTCATATTTCTTCCAGGTTATATTTGTAGCTTTCAATTGTATTCAATTCACCAACAACATGGTTATGTTATTGGACTAGAATCCGAGACATTTGGCCTAATGTTCCGGGGCATTAGGGATGAACAGTACAATCAATGATCCACATCCTGAGAATCAATTGATTAAAAATTGTAGCCAATTTATTCCACGGACAGAGAAACCAAATCCAACAGCATTTTTCTGTATCTAATCTTCTGTAATGGTGTTTGGCTGAAGTGTTAGGGGCGCGGGAGAATGGAGGAGTGAAAAAGAGTGAAAATAAATCTGGATTTAAAATTCCTATTCTTCACCAAGTTAGATTATATCTTCCCTATCTCGCCTCTTGTATTCACTCTGGGCATGTTTCAGAGTGAAAGTTATGCAAGATAACATACTTTATTGAATGAACTTAATCACCACAGTAACCCTCATGGCCTGGATTACGTATCCTGCTGCAGGTTAATGTAACTTCAAGAAATATTTCATTTGACTTTTAATGAGATGTTATGAGATTCAAGAAGAACCTTCTACACTTCAGAAATAGAGTAAAAGTCCCTCTCGATGTTTGATGCGTTTGCTGATACAATTTTACACATTTTCTTACCACATTTTCAAAAGTGAAATGTCCCTTCTGGAATTCAGGAACTTTAACACACTATAGCAAAATGATCATATTACAAAAATGAATGTTACCCAAACATACAAAGTGTAAAGCTCTCACAACTGTTTTACAGGAAGCACGCAAATTAAATTCTTTGAATATTTCTTAATGAGCTTTTCTCACTCGGTGCATGAATAGGTTCTTGGAGAATTGCCTTCCTCAGATACATCTTTAACTTGGGACCATAGAGTGTCTGTGTCTAAGAAGAAGCCTATTCAACCCATTGAATCCATGCCTGACCCCTGTAGAGAAATCCAATAAATCTCATTGCCCTGTTCTATCTCCACAGCCGAGCAAATATATTTTTTTGAAGTATCCATTTAATTTTCTTCTGCGATCATTGATGTCTCTGTTTCCACCTTCTTTGTAGGCAGCAGGATCCAGGTCATGACCACTCACCAGATTACAAAATTCTTCCTCACATCTCACCTCTACCTCTTATCTAAAAGCTTGAATCTGTCGCCCTCATGTTTGTGCCATCAGCTTTGGGACAGGTCTTCCTTTATCTACCTTCTCTCGACCTGTAGATCGTTACACCCCTATTGGGCATCACCTTAATCTTCTTGAATGTGGTAGTGATGGCAGGATTCCTAAGATCGGCAGGGATTTCTTCTTTGTCCTAGATTTTCAGGAACAATTGATGGAGATGACAAGTAAGCTCTGTTCCTGTAAATTTGAAAATCTCCACTGGAATCCCATCTACTCCAGCAGCTTTTGTATTCTCATTGTGTCTAATGGAGGCTTCACCTTCTGCCACACTAGGTGGGAGTCCAAGATTATCTTATTGGGGAGCTGGTGGATTTCCTCGAACACATCCTTTTTGATGGTTGTATCATGGTTTGGCAGTTCTTTAAAGTGCTCTCCTGATTTGAGGCTGATGTTTTCTCTGCCTCTCAAAAGACTTCCATCCTTACTCTGTACTGGTTTAAGGTCAACGGCGTTAGGTCCATATATTGCCTTGATGGCTGTGAACAAACCCTGTGAGTTGTGCTTGTCAGCAAGGAGTTGCAGCTCCTTAACTTTCTCAGTCCAATCAGTTCTTGATTTCCCTTGCTCTTTTTCTGTAATTCCACCATTTCTGTTTGATAAACTCTCCTCTTTGCTTCTGCAAAATGAGGATGTCCTCATTCCCAAAGCAATGGCTGCTGCAGACAACTGCTAGACAGACCACCAACTCATTCACTCCCCAATGTTTATCAAATACCACCAGAGGCAACTGAAGATGAGAACACAGTTCAGAAGAAAGCTCAATGTTGAGCAGATGTGAGAGTCAGGCAGACCATTAAACTCCCAACAATGTCTTCAACAAAATCTACAAAGAGTTCAAGTTAATGAAGTGGAGGAAATCTGGAAAGAGCTGAAGACAGCCATCACCTCATGCTGTGAAGGAACTATCGGCTATAAGACCAGGAAACTGATTTGATGAAAATGACCAGATCATCCGAGACATCATAAACAAGAAGAAAAATGCTCTCCATGCCTGGCAAAAACAACATTAGCAGCGAGGCCAAGAGGAGAGCTCATCAAACAGCAAAGGCAGAGTTACCTGGAAGAACCAGAGAAATCAATGGTTGGTGCTGCAACGTTTAAAATGTGGATCAGTTGTGGGATTGTTATATAAATGCAATAGCCAGGAAACCAGTGTTTTTACCGTTAAAAATAAAGGGAGAAATCCCCAGCATGCAGCAGCAAGATACAGGATTTGTATTTAGCAGAACGTTAACCTTGAAGAAATCTAAAACCCTGCAGTATTATCATAAAATAGAGCCATAGCTTTATTAGAATACAGTACCACAATAACACAATGTTTAAACATTTGACGAGACTTCAGACAAGACGATTCAAACAGTATCAAGTTCAAAAAGGGTGCAGCTTAAAGGTAATCAGATTTTATCTATGGCAAAATCATTAACTATTTGTGTAAACAGAGCAAAGCAACATGGAGATGCTACAGATTTTTTGCATAAAATAACTGCATTAAGAAGAAATGGAAAGAAAAATAATATTACCAAGCAAGAGACATTCCACTTAAAATGGGAACAGACAACTCACTGGATAAGGCTGGTGTGATCAGCTTCAGAGTATAAAGGACACAGTCTGATAGAGATGGCTGGAGGAATTTACCAAGCAAGTGGTGGAACAGCTGGGCAGAAGAAGGTGAATTGCTTTCAAGGACCTTAGAGAGGCAAAGATAGTTTAGAATTGGGTACCAAGCATGTGGTCAAAGGTTTAAGGTGTGGAGCTGGATGAACACAGCAGGCCAAGCAGCATCATAGGAGCAGGAAAGCTTGATGTTTCAGGCCTAGACCCTTCATCATTTTCTGATGAAGGGTCTAGGCCCGAAACGTCAAGCTTTCCTGCTCCTATGATTCTGCTCGGCCTGCTGTGTTCATCCAGCTCCACACCTTGTTATCTCAGATTCTCCAACATCTGCAGTTCCTATTATCTCTGGTCAAAGGTTTGATTATTTTTTGAGCAAGAGATAATGATTAAAAACTGTTTTGAAGTGGGTCCCCTTGATTTGAACAGTCAGAGCCTGGAAGAAGTTATGAAAGCTTCAAACTTAATTTTTTTTTGTGCACTGGAGTTTGAAGAGAAGTGGACATCTGAACTAATTATTTTTAAAGAGGTTACTGGAAGGATGACGGAACTTTCTTTAACCATGTGCCAAATGCCTTGCGATAGCTGCTTGTTTACTGCGGAGCTGCAGTCTGGGTTTATCATCATCAGGTTGCACCTTGTGCATTGGAGATTATTTGGACTTTTCAGCCTGAGAAAGGAGAGAGCTTCCCAGCCCAGCTGTCCTGTTCCTGAACACTGGCACCTCCACATCGTGTTGGACCGAGGTGGACAAAGTCAAAAGTCACAAGACACCAGGTTATAGTCCAACAGGTTTATTTGAAAACACAAGCTTTCGTAGCATAGCTCCTTCGTTTGGTTTCACCTGACAAAGGGGCAGCACAACAAAAGCTTATGGTTTCAAATAAGCCTGTTGGACTGTACCCTGGTGTCATGTGACTTTTAACCCTGTCTCTGAACAAACTTCTGAACAAACCTCGTGTCCTGTTTCTGAACAAACTTCACGTATTCAATGGAAATAAGATTGAGGAAATAGGAGATAACAAGGTGTAGAGCTGGATGAACACAGCAGGCCAAGCAGCATCAGAGGAGCAGGAAGGCTGACGTTTCGGGCCTAGACCCTTCTTCAGAAGAAGGGTCTAGGCCCGAAA
>JAHRHZ010000045.1:1302585-1324698 GCA_024137785.1 Ginglymostoma cirratum | reverse complement strand
TGGATAAAAGGAGGTAAGCAGCAGATAGATGAAATGATTTCTAAAACAATTTCCAGGAATCAGTTCTTGCAGGGAAATGCTGGTTTCGTTATAACGTCACTGGAATGGTGATCTAGCTCTGGGCACATCGATTCAAATCCCATCACGACAGTAATTCAGCAATAAATTAGAAATTCAGTAATAAATTAGAAGATGAAATTTGTCTCCGTGATTGTGCCTGTGAGAGCTCTCCTGGATTGTTGTAAAATTAATATCAATGGTTCACAAACACCTTTTCGTAAATCTGCCATCCTTACGTTGGCTGTTCTAGTGCTGAATCTAGTGTTTGACCCTTAACTACCCTCTGAACTGGTAAATTGCAAAAAAGTCCAAATAAAAATAAAACTTATGAATAAAAGGATTTCAAGGAGAATGATGAATGATCTGCACACAGTGTAAAAGCCAGGAAGCCTACGTAGTAACTGACAGTGAAGGGGATAGTGACTTTCTTCATTCATTGATAATATCATGAAGGGAAATTGGACAGCATTGAACTTGTCAGATTTAGTCACTGAATGCAGCAGTAAATCTTCAAGTGGCTGAGTAAATAACCTGGTTTTAGGCAGATTACCATAATCACAAATGAATCAATGCCACAGTACTGAAAGTGTTAAAGATTTATACAAGTTTAAACCTACACAGGATCTGGACTGTGTGACTGCAGTTCATGATGGAGACACGGTGGGTAAACAGAAAACTGATGGAGCCAAGTAGGTACCTAGCTTTATCTCAGCAATTATCTCCAGAGTTCTTGTGGAACTAAATACTTCCATTGTTTGGCATCAAAGCACTTCACTGGCCGTCAAGCAAAATCTATTGTACCGACTGCAGATCAAAATCTGTCTGCTGTTCTGTTATATGGCACGGCTTGTTCACTCCATAAACCACTGTGCCTGCCTGCTTTTAATGACACAGAGCTTTCAACTTGGTGACGATAAACCTTCTGAGTTTTCCAAGTAGCCAAATGCTGAAAAAGTTTGCCCAGGGGATTCTATTTGAGCACGTTACATACAATCCTAGGATGGCTTCTGGAGTCAGCATCAATTTCAGTCTGAACCAAAATGCCCTAATGGCCCGACAATTAGAATTGGCAGCTTCTCCATCCTGATCGCCCAGGCAGTATCTGTATTATATCTGGATAGTGAGATGTGTCACGTTTCCCAGTAGCTAATCAAAATCTCATTTTCAGAATTCTCAAAATGCAACTTTGTTCAGGATTAATAACATTAAGCCAAGTTTTTGCACTTGCCAATTTCTCCCCTCCTCCTCTCCTCATGTCATTGATTCAATTATGGGATACAGTCATAGAGTGATACAGCACAGAAACAGACCCTTCGGTCCAACCAGTCCATGCTGACCATAATCCCGAACTAACTAGTCCCACCTGCCTGCGCTTAGCCATATCCCTCCAAACCTTTCGTATTCATGAACCTATCTAAATGTCTTTTAAATGTTGTAACTGTATGCACATCCATCAATTCCTCTGGAAGTTCATTCCACACACGAACCACTCTCTGTGGAAGAAGGGTTGCCCGGATACAGTTCTTGTGATCCTTCAGTAACTTGTCCAAGTGACTTTAGACCATAAGACCATAAGACAGAGGAGCATAAATTAGGCCATTTGGCCCATCAAGTCTGCTCCGCCATTCAATTATGGCTGATAAGTTCCTCAACCCCATTCTCCCGCTTTCTCCCCGTAACCCTTGATCCCCTTGATAATCAAGAACTTATCTATCTCCGTCTTAAATGTACTCAATGACCTGGCCTCCACAGCCTTCTGTGGCAGTGAATTCCATAGATTCACCACTCTCTGGCTGAAGAAGTTTCTCCTTATCTCCGTTCAAAAAGGTCTTCCCTTTACTCTAAGGCCGTGCCCTCGGGCCTAGACTCTCCTACCAATGGAAGCATCTTCCCAACATCCACTCTGTCCAGACCATTCAGTATTCTGAAAGTTTCAATTAGATCCCCCCTCATCCTTCTAAACTCCAATGAGTATAGTCCCAGAGTCCTCAAACGTTCCTCATATGTTAAGCTTTGAATCCCTGGGACCATTCTCATGGACCTCCTCTGAACCCGCTCCAGGGCCAGTGCATCCTTCCTGAGATATGGGGCCCAAAACTGCACACAATGCTCCAAATGTGGCCTGGCCAGAGCCTTATAGAGCCTCAGAAGTACATCCCTGCTTTTATATTCAAGTCCTCTCAAAATAAATGCCAACATTGCATTTGCCTTCCTGACTACTGACTCAACCTGCAAGTTTACCTTGAGAGAATCCTGGACTAGAACTCCCAAGTCTCTTTGCACTTCAGACTTCTGAATTTTCTCCCCATTTAGGAAATAGTCCATACTTTTATTCTTCTGACCAAAGTGCATGACCTCACACTTTCCCACGTAGTACTCCATCTGTCACTTCTTTCCCCACTCTCCCAACCTGTCCAAATCCTTCTGCAGCCTCCCCACCTCCTCAATACTACCTGTCCCTCCACCTACCTTTGTATCATCTGCAAACTTAGCCAGAATTCCCTCAGTTCCTTCATCCATATCATTAACGTACAAAGTGAAAAGTTGTGGTCCCAACACCGACCGTTGTGGAACACCACTTGTTATTGGCTGCCATCCTGAGAAATTTATCCCCACTTTCTGCTTTCTGCCAGACAGCCAATCTTCTATCCATGCTAGCACCTTGCCTCTAACACTGTGGGCCCTTATCCTACTCAGCAGCCTCCTGTTTGGCACCTCATCAAAGGCCTTCTTGAAGTCCAGGTAGATAACATCCATTGGATCTCCTTGGTCTACCCTGCTCATTACTTCCTCAAAGAATTCTCACAGATTTGTCAGGCATGACCTCTCCTTGATGAAACCATACTGGCTTTGCCCTGTTTTATTATGCGCGTCCAAGTATTCAGAAATCTCATCCTTTACAATGGACTCCAAAATCTTACCCACGACCGAGGTTAGGCTAATCAGCCTTTAATTTTCCATCTTTTGCCTTACTCCTTTTTTAAACAGGGGTGTCACATTAGCCATCTTACAGTCCTCTGGGGCCCTCCCTGACTCTAGCAATTCCTGAAAGATCCCCGCTAACGCTTCCACTTTCTCTTCATCTATCTCCTTTAGAACTTTAGTTGGTTTAGTGTAGTACATGTAATGAGGTCAGCCAGGTGGACCTCATAGAATATGAGTTCCCTGATTTAGGCTGTTAACTGCCACCAATCAGGGAGCCTTGGATGACAGACATAAACAGGAGTATCAGAGGTTCTGTTCACTCTGAGAGCTGGCTCTGATTTGGTAAAGGGAGTTATTTCAGTAACAATGAGTGGAGGATAACAATGATGTAACCATGCAAAAGTGTCTACTAGCTGAAGCCCAACTGGACTTCAAACAGGCACTACAACTGGCTTCTTCATTGGAAAAAGTGGCAAGTGGAGCCTGTGAGTTACAGGGTATTCTGTTGGAAGTGGACAGCCTCACCAGTCCAACTGAGCTTAGGGAACACACCTGAGTGAAGACAATTGCATAGCCTCACTCAGGACATATGTAGTGAAAAGAGGGACTCTAGATCAGCCCACAGAAAAACACCAAAATAAAGCCAAGTCTTGGTTAGACGGTGAACATTTACTTTAGGGTCCGGGCTAGCAAGCCATTGTAGTTGCTGCTGGGATGCAGACTTGAGACAGCAAAAGAATCCCACTTGGCCTGAATTGTGTAACAGGACTCGTAGGCCATTATCCAGGAGAGTGCATACCCTGGAAACTCCACCTATGTCTGGTTTTAAACAGTTAAATTGCTTAGCAACATCCAAATCAGAACCAATCAAAATAAACATGTGGTTTACATGATCACCCGGTTCTAATGGAGATCAACACAGTCACGGCTGTTTCCATGATCACAGAACCAGTCTTTAATAAAATTCGCTCAGGACTCAAACCCTTACGTTTGCACAAGACCTCAGCTGGACTGAGAACCTATATTCGGGGACCTGTACAGAATAAGGGCGGAACTTTGGTTCTAGTCTCTTATGAGAAGAAGCTGGTTCAGTTCCCACTGATTGTAGTAAAAGCCTTGGGCCCAAGCTTAATAGGGCAAAATTGGTTGAGAAAAATTCACTTTGACTGGCTCGACATTTTCAATCAAAAATGGCTGCCTGATTGAAGTCCTAATTAAATACCTGGAAACTTCCAGGAAGGTTTATATGGTAGGGGATTTTAATTTTCCAAATACAGACCAGGACTGCCATAATGTTAAGGTCTTGGATGGAGAGGAATTTGTTAAGTGTACAAGAAAATTTCCTGATCCAGTATGTGGATGTACCTACTGGAGAAGGTGCAAAATTTGATGTACTCTTAGAAAATAAGGCAGGGTAGATGACTGAGGTGTCAGTGGGGGGGCACGTTGGGGCCTATGACAATAATACTTTTGTTTTCAAAATAGTGATGGAAAAGGATAGACCAGATCCAAAAGTTAAAGTTCTAAATTGGAGGAAGGTCAATTTTGATGGCATTAGGCAAGAACATTCAAAAGTTGATTGGGAGTGGATGTTCGCAGGTAAAGGGACAGATGGAAATGGGAAGCATTCAAAAATGAGATAACAAGAGTCCAGAGACAGTATTTTCCTGTTAAGGTGAAGGGCAAGGCTGGTAGGTGTAAGGGAATGCTGGATGACTAGAGAAATTGAGGTTATGGTCAAGAATAAGAAGGAAGCATATGTCAGGTTTCGACAGCAGGGATCAAGTGAATGCTTAGAAGAGTATAAAGGCAATAGTGTTTACTGTGAGGAAGGATATGGAAGATAGGGAATGTAGGAAATAAATAGTGAAATCTTGAAAAATGTCCATATTATCAAGGAAGAAGTGCTGGCCATCTTAAAGCCCATAAACGTGGATTAAATCCCTGGGATCTGATCATATGTACCCCAGAACTCTGTGGCAAGTGAGGGAAGTCATTGCTGGGCCCCTAGCTAAGATATTTATATCATTGGTAGCCACAGGTGAGGTGCTGGAAGACTGGAGTTTGGCTAATGTGCTGCGACTATTTGAGAAAGGTGATAAGGAAAAGCCAGGGAACTGCAGACTAGTGAGCCTGACATTGGTGGTGGGCATGATCCTGCGGGATAGGATTTACATGTATTTGGAAAAGCAAGGACTGATTAGATATAGTCAACATGGCTTTGTGTGTGCGAAATTGTGTCTCACTAATTTTATTAGGTTTTTGAAGAAGTAACGTAGAGAATTGGTGAGGGCGGGGTGGTGGATGCAATCTATATGGACCTCAATAAGGTGTTCGACAAGGTTCCTCATGGTAGACTGGTTAGCAAGGTTAGATCACATGGAATACAGGGACAATGACCATTTGGATACAGAACTAGCTTGCAGGATAAAGACAGAGGGTGGTGGTAGAGATTTACTTTTCAGATTGGAAGTCTGTGATTGGCTGGGTCCACTGCTACTCTTCGTTTATATAAATGATTTAGATGTGAACAAAGGAGGTATGGTTAGTAAGTTTGCAGATGACACCAAAATTAAAGGTGTAGTGGATACCAAAGACAGTTACCTCAGAGTGCAACAGGACCTTGATCACATGGGCCAATGGGCTGAGAAGTAGCAGATGGAGTTTAATTTAGATAAATGTGAGGTGCTGCATTTTGGAAAGGCAGATCAGGGCAGGACTTATACATTTAATGGTAAGGTCCTGGGGAATGTTGCTGAACAAAGACACCTTGGAGTGCAGGTTCATAGTTCCTTGAAAGTGGAGTTCCCAGGTAGACGGGATAATGAAGAAGATCTTTGGTTTCCTTGCACATATTGGTCAGTGCGTTGAGTATAGGAGTTTGTAGACTATGTTGTGGCTGTACAGGACATTTGGAATACTGCATGCAGTTCAGGTCTCCCTGCTAAAGGAAGGATGTTGTGAAATTTGAAAGGGTTCAGAAAAGATTTACAAGAATGTTGCCAAATTTGGAGGGTTTGAGCTATAGAGGTAGGCTGAATAGGCTGGGGCTATTTTCCCTGGAGAGTTGGAGGCTGAGGGGTGACATTATAGAGGTTTATAAAATCATGAGAGGCATGGACAGGGTGAATAGCCAAGGTCTTTTTCGCAGGGTAGCAGAGTCCAAAAGTAGAGAGCGTAGGTTTAAGGTGAGGGGGAAAGATTTAAAAGAAACTTAAGGGGCAACTTTTTCACACTGAGGGTGGTGCATGTATGGAATGAGGTGCCAGAGGAAGTAGTGGAGGCTGGTACAATTACAACATTTAAAAGGTATCTGAATAGGTATATGAATAGGAAGAGTTTAGAAGGACATGGGCCAAATGCTGGCAAATGGGACTAGATTTATTTAGGATAACCAGTCAGCATGGATGAGTTGGACTGAAGGGTCTGTTTCTGTGCTGTACATCTCTATGACTCTGTGGCTGTATGGCTAGCAAAGGAGCCAATACCAACTTCCATGTTGACCAACAGCAATTCCATGATTCTACAAGGCCCCCTCAGTGCCATTTGCCATATGGGCAAAAGTAGATGCTGAAGGGCAGCTCAGTGGTTAGCACTGCTGCCTCACAGCATCAAGGACCTGGGTTCAATTCCATCCTTGGGTGACTGTCTGTGTGGAGTTTGCACATTCTCCCGTGTCTGCGTGGGTTTGTGCTGGGTGCCTGGGTTTCCTCCCACAGTCCAAAGATGTGCAGGTTATGGCGGATTGGCCATGCTAAATTGCCCGTAGTGTTCAGGGATGTGTAGGTTAGGCGTGTTAGCCATGGGAAATGCAGGGTTACAGAGAAAGGATAGGGGAATGGGGCTGGATGGGATGGTCTTCGGAGGGTCGGCGTGGAATGTTGAGCCAAAGGGCCTGTTTCCACACTGGAGGGATTCTAAGATTCTATAAGATCAGAAGGCTGTAAAACAAAGGAATCATCTAACCAGTTCAGTTTATGAACCAGGCAGCACGGGTTGTACTGACTGTGAAGTCCATTGGGTCAGTTTGCCTTTGTGGGGATTTAACCAAATGGTAAATGGCTTTTCTCAGCTGGATAAATACTCAATCCCTTACATAGAGGATTTATAATCAAAGCTGGCAGGGGGTGGGGTAGTGCTTCACAAAGTTGGACTTGTGGGGTGCATACATGCAATTGTGGTTAGATGAGGATTCCCAGGTGTATACCACAATTAATTCCCGTAAGGATCTGTCCCAATATACATGACTGCCTTCTGGGGTACTGTCAGCCTGAGCCATTTTTCAGCAGATGATAGAGAACATTTTACAAGGTCTATCCCAGGTTGGCATTAATCTAGATGACTTGCTAATAACAGGGAAGACCAATAAGGTGCAATTGGAGCACTTGGACATTGTCCTTAGACATTTCTCTCAGGCAAGCATATGCCTTACAAGGGAAAAATGTGTTTTCCAGGCTCCCCAGGTGACCTACTTGGGCTATGGAGTTGACAAAGTGCGTTACACCTGTTGGAAGATAAAGTGAGGGCGATCAAAACTAGCCCAGCTCCCACGTCTATACCAGAGCTTCAGTCTTTCCTTGGGTTGGTAAACTATTATGGAAGTTCATACATAACCTGGCCTCCATCCTGGCATCTTTGCATCAATTCTTATCAAAGGTCAGTCTTGGAAATGGAAGTGTAGCCAAGCGATAGCTTCCAGGGAAGTGAAGAAACAGTTATCATCCTCTAAGGTAACAAGGTGTAGAGCTGGATGAACACAGCAGGTCAAGCAGCAACAGAGGAGCAGGAAAGCTGACGTTTCAGGCCTAGACCCTTCTTCTGAAGAAGGGTCTAGTTCCGAAACGTCAGCTTTCCTGTTCCTCTGATGCTGCCTGGCCCGCTGTGTTCATCTAGCTCTGCACCTTGTTAACTCAGATTCTCCAGCATCTGCAGTTCCTACTATCTCTCATCCTCTAAGATGTTGACACACTATGCTCCCAGGCGAGATCTGGGATTGCAGTGCGAAGCCTCCCTGCATGGCATAAGGGTAGTATTAACTCAGAGGCGGCCCAATGGAGAGAAATGCCCAGTAGTATTTGCATCCAAGACTTTAGCCAATTTTAGAGCATAAATATGCACAGCTAGAGAAGGAAATTTTAGCAGTCATTTTTGGTATCAAGAAGTTCCACTAATATCTTTATGGATGCAAATTTGTAATAGTAGAGGACTATAAATCCCAGCTGGCTCTACTTAAAGAGGACAGGAAATGCTGCCCATAGCTTCAGGCCAAATTCCGTGGTGGGCTCTAATACTAAATGCATATAATTAAAAGTTGGAACACCATCTGGAAGGTGTACCGAATGTGGATGCGCTGAGCTGCCTCCCACTGGCAGGTACACCTCTGGTGGTACAGCCTCTGGAGGAGCCCGTAATGGTTTTAAATTTCTTGGACACATTTCCAGTCACAGCTGTCAATATCAGACTTTGGACACAGAAAGATCCCATCCTGGTTAAACTTAAACAGCTGACCGTGATGAGGAATAGCAAAGGACCATCACGATCAGAAATGAGACCTTTTTGGACCCAGAGACAGCAGATCACAGTAGAGGACAGCATATTATTATTGGGAGCAAGAGCGATGGACCTAAGTACAGGTCGTCGCAAGGTACTGGCTAAACTCCATCAGGGTCATCTAGGGGTCTGCAAAATGAAGACATTGGTGAGAAGTTGTGTCTGGTGGCCAGAACTGGATGTAGACATAGCCATGTTGGTAGGGTAGTGTCCACAGTGCCAATAAGGACATAAATTACTGCCAAAAGCTCCCCACTATTTGTGGAAATGGCTGGGTAAACCCTGACTCTGTTACATGTTGACTATGCCAGTCCTTTCACGGGGTCAACATTCTTAGTCATTGTGGATGCCCATTCAAAGTGGCTGGATGTGCACAGAGTTCATTCATCAAACATAGGGATGTAGATAGAAAAATTGCTCACATCTTTTTCAATACAGTTTCCCAGAAATGTTGGTCGCAGATAACAGGCCATCATTTACCAGCAGAAATTTGAGTATTTGCTAAAGTTGATTAGTATTCGTTGTGTAAGGACAGCTCCATACCATCCATCATCCAATGGTCTGGCAGAAAGAGCAGTCCACACTTTGAAGGCAGGCTTAAGGAATCAGCCTATAGCTTCACTAAATACAAAACTGTCCTGGTTCCTGTTTGATTGTCCGACCATGCCCCATGCAACTACAGGGATAGCTCCAGCAGAGATTCTAATGGGGAGAAGACTCTGCACCAGGTTAAGCCTGATCTTCCTGGACGTGGTGGGGGAGGGTGAAATGACATCAGAACCGCTGAGTGAGACAGTTTGCTTCAGGGGATGGGGGAGGCGATGGTGTGTTTGGATTATCATTGGACTGTTAATCCAGAGATCCAGATAATGTTCTGGGGACCCACGTTCGAATCCTGCCATGGCAGATGGTGGAATTTGAGTTCAATAAAATATCTGGAATTAAGAGTCTAATGATGACCATGAATCCATTGCTGATTCTTGGAAAAGCCCATCTGAATCACTAATGTCCTTTAGGGAAGGAAATTGCCATCTTTACCTGGTCTGGCCTACATGTGACTCCAGACCCACAGCAATGTTGGTGACTCTGAACTGCCATCTGGGCAATTGGGGATAGGTAATAAATGCTGCCTGGCCAGTGACACCCTCATCCCATTAATGAATAAAGAAAACAAATGAAGTTTTGTGTTGGAACCATAGGAATGGCCCTGTATGGGTAAGAGGCATGGTTGACGCAGGGTCAGGTCAGGTAGGTGTGACAGCCCTGAACGAGCACATGCACCATATGAAAGTCACAAGCTCACAAATAGGGCAGGAGAAAAATGTGCCTGGCTCCTCGGCAGCATTTCTGGCTGTTCCGGAGTCTATGTATTCTCCTTCTCCATCAAGCGTTGAAGATACCTTGGAATCTGAGATGTACACGGTGTGTGTCACCAACTTGATGCCTTTGCTACCTGAAGAAGAGAATGAATTTCTGCCGAGGCGCTCTGGGCCCAAGAGACAAGCTGCTGAGTGTTAACATGCTGCCCATATCAGAGACTGAGTTGGAGGTACCTGATCCGGTTCTAAAACGCCCTAGGAGGAGCTACACAAAAAGAACCAGCCTATGTTGTCAGACTCAGAGGGGGAGGGCTGTAGTGATTGTGATGAGGTTAGTCACGTGGACCTCATAGAGTATGAGTTCCCTGATTGGGCCTGTTAATCCAGTCCAATCAGGGAGCCCTGGCTGACAGATATAAATAGGAATGTCAGATATCCTGGTCACTCTGAGAGCTGGCTCTGACAGAGCAGGATCAGTGTCAAGGACTCCCCATGTGCAAAAAAAAAGGATGACTTGGTGACAGGATACCCGTCTCTGTAGAGTTATTTCATTTTGTATTAAAGCTGTCAGGAGGTGCAGATTGTGGAGGGGAGGGGTACATTTTGCATTGAAGCCCACTATCAACGGAAGCCTTTGGTTTGTGAAAAGTTGGAGGAAATGTGACCAATGTCTCCCTCAATGACCCAGACTCTGAAACAGTCCAGTGACTGACCAGAAACCCCTGGAAACAGCTTAATCATTGAAAGTGGGAATTGAGTCGATAGTTGTCTTGTTGTCTCCGATTCCAGCGCAGATTTAGTAAACCATTGGAAAAGTCCAAGTCAAGCTGTTACCTGATATGGAAAATTAATTTGAGGCAAACAAACTGTCTTATGCATATCTCCGCGTTGTTTTAAAGCTTATGGTCCTGGGGTGTGGTTCTCAGATTTATATTTTCACTACTGTCTGTAAATTATGCCTTATCTGCAAAAAATCTGTAAAATTAAGCCACTCAATATGATTTTAACATTAAATTAATTCCCTGTGCGTGAAACAAATGAGAATATTTTAGGGTTGAGGAATGAACCGTTTTGTTTCTAATGCCAATGATAATTTTTCTAAGTAACCTTTTCTAAGTAAAGCCAGATGGAGGTAATGCTGGAGACATTTGTCAATGTTTTTTGTTGGTGGAAAGAATTTCCTCTGAACATTAAATTAAAACTTTTGAAAGTGCAAAGCAACTGGTAAGGGCTGCAGTTATTCCATTAAGGTTTGGAGATTTTTGTTTAGTCATCTCGGTTGAAAATCTTAACAAATAACAATAAATGCAGACAGTTCAGTCAAAGGGCTTCTTTCCATTCTGGAGTTCCTATGGGGAGAATATTTCAGTTCAGCTTTCTCCAACAATCTGAATCCTACAGAATCAGCAAATTCTAAACTCACCCAGATCCCAGCATGAATTGTGCCCATTGTTCTGGGCTAACACGACATGGGGAGGAGCAGAGTGGAAGGCCATCGCTGTCCTATCTCTAAAAGCAGTGTAACAACTCTCAAAGCATTGAGAAAATGATAAGTAGTTCTATATAATTCCATAAACTAAGCTGCCAAATGACTATCGTGAGAAAATTTGGAAGATTAAACTAAGTTTATAGTTGCAGAAAAGTAATCAGCGAAAAACAAAACTGAATGGCAAGAGCTAGGAGACTTTGGATGAAAATCAGAGGGGCAACTCAAATCTCTCACGCTGCCTAAGAGGTAATGCAATGAGTGTTCCATTGTTGGCACTCCTTTAAGAACAGGAGTGCAATATCTGGCACAGATGGAACCAAAGGTGAACATCATGGGAGGCACTGAAAGATTTGAGATCAGCTAGGAGATAATAAGCTATTTTAAAAACCTTGAATTAATGTAGTTCCATTTATTCTGCATGTTATATCTGGTGAGGCAGACTACAGGATGGACATAGGGCTGTCAATGTACATAGTCCCTTTAGAGTTCAATGTCTTACTAACTATTTATCACTTTACACAACAAGATGGAGCACAGAATGCTGCATCAAAGCCTACGTTGAGGAAGGACTAGAATTCCTTGACTAATTTTGAGGAGGTAATCTTGTAAATTCTTGTTTCCTGGAGAAAGAAATGTGACAAGGGGAGTTTAGGTGATTACCGTCAGATTCTTGCTATTTCTTGACTTAGAGTACATTGAAACATGAACACAACAAGGCAAACTGTACAGGCTTGTAATACAGTACAATGTAAGATTGATTAGAATATGCCACTGGGTGCAACATTGTAAAATAATGTTCCTTTTCTGTAGTGACAGGTTTGGGAGAACATCATCATCAGTGTAGTTTATGATCCAGAATATGTTCACATTAATGCCTGACAATTAATGTATCAAACATTTGTTTGATGTAACTGTGGGCAGCAAACATACAGGGTGGAATCTTATAAAGGTCTGAGTGATGGCAGCTCTACCAAGATTTGTGCCAGAATTAGTGAGAAGTCTAACAAGGCTGATAGTGACATCAGGAGTATCTCGCTCCATCTTTCATGTTTTTGACAAGTGGTGAGGTAAGCTCCTCGCTAGGCAGTGGTGACTTATTAATTAAGCGGGGTTATCGCTTGTTTAATGCCTTGTTAATGTTCTAACCCTCCCCTTATTAATATTCAGTTTTCTATCTTAAACCAAAAAAAAACTCAATGTCAAGAAAACTCCACATGAAAACTAGAATGGGTACCTGAAAGATTCAGCTTGTCACATGCTCCAAACAATTTCCATGCTGCTCAAAGCACCAGAGTGGGCTATTGAGGGGGCTGCAGGAGGCAGCCTTGCTGATGTTTCCTCTGAGGTCTGGGTAATCTCATCCTCAGAGGTCCAGGGGGTGGCTTCTGGCAGAGCCGATCATTTCTGCACAGAGATAATGGACACACACAGGTACCTGTAAGACACTGGACAGAGAAAAGGCATCACGACTAGTGGCGAGATATGGTGTACAATGATTAACACTGATAGTGAACTTACGATGAGATTGCAGCGAAATAAAGAGTGGGACTTACTCGGTTGGCTGCACACAGATATCTCAGCATCCTGGGAGCAATCCCAGTCTTTTCTTGTGAGGGGCAAAATTCTGCCCTTCTCAGGGTGAGGACACTAAAATGTCCCCACCTGTCTGGTCTGGGCTCCCTCTGCCGTCTTATAGACTGTCATCTCATAGAATGAGAGAAAGGGAAGAATTGAGTGAGAGGGAATTGGTCGGCACCAATGTTAGACCCGCAGTAAGTGGCCACGAGGTGGTGAGATGTTTGGAAGGAGCTGGGGGACAGAGCAGAGACTGTGCTGGGTCTCAGGTGTTATGGTTGATGAGTCTGAGGGAGAGGGAATATTGCAAACTATAGACAGAGTGGTAGGCAACCAGCCTTGGTGGGAAGCCAGTGCAGTTACACAGATAGAGTGAGTGGGCCGAAGGACCTGTTCCTGTGCGGTACTGTTGTATAAGTATGAGGTAGCAGAGAGGAGAGTGTGACACTTCGCCTGTCATGAGGAGAAGATCACTGGCCTTTTTCATGACACTGCTGGCTATTCCTCCTCACTATGATGATGGCTCTGGCCTTAGACCAGGCTGCCAGGATCTGCCAGGAATGTCCTTGATTGGCAGAGCAGCTTTGGAATGCCACTGCTGGTCTGGGTGCAGCATGGCCTTTCAAAGATGGCACAACTGCAAGGAATGCTGGGGGTGTTGACGTGGATATCTGCAGAGTGGGGAATCACTCTGGAGATGGTACCTCGAAAGACAGGGCCAGAATTGGATGTGAGAATTCACTCAGCCTCACGGTGAAAATCCCTCCGAGAAAGCCAACAGAAGTCAGACTCAGCCAAAAAAAAACTATCAGATTCAGCCCAAAGATGTTGTACTTATCTGGAACGAGCCAGATGAGGTAGGTGAAAGGGACTGTGATTTGTTGTTCTATTCTAGGTTAGTTGAAGGAATTCTTCCAGACACTATTGTTGTGTTGTCTGTCTCACACAAACAAACAAAACAATCACATGAATCGGGTTGGCGGCTCAATTTGGTATTTGAAGAGATGAAACTCTATACAGCAACATCTGGGAAGTTAGTTAACACACCTGATCTCTAGGACTGCAGCTATCTTCTGCCTGATGATAAAATGGGTGGATCCATTACATTCTGTTGGGGTGAGGCTTAATAGTTTTAGATACACCTCATGGAGGGATACCACAACAGGTAGAGATTGGCACCACCTCCACAGTGACCCAGACCCTCCAGGAATGGTCGTGCTAGCAAAGAGACAGAGCACTGACTACAGATGCAAAAGGTAATATAATGTCAGTCCGAAAGATCCCAACTGGTGTCAAGCCTCCTGAATTTTCTTATCTTCAATCATTATTTACTATGATTGGGACACTTTAAACACAACCTTGACGAGTCTCGAAGCAGATTGTTATCCAAAAGGTTTTCTAGAGAATATAGTTAACACTGATATTTTACAGACAATGTTCACTATTTAAAAAGTAGATACATAACTACAGCAATTATAATTAAGTGCTTAATAGAAAATGAACAATCTGGTGGTTTGCGCAAAATCTATTATACAATAAAAACATGTTCACTGATATTTGAGGGGTTGTAAGTTCAATTGTGATACTTGTAATACACATTGAGATGCCCATTTAAAATGTTGTCCCCACCATTTTAGTAAAAGCATCAACCCAGCCTTTGTTACGATACCAGAAATATGCTGTGAAAACATCAACATGTTCATTGTAAATAGTGCAGTTGCAGCACCACAAGTTAAACTTGTAAAGTTATCTTCAAATACTAATGCAAGTTACCAAACAGGGAGAGTGATAGGAGCATTATATGGTCAGGCATGCATCCCTTGTCCCTCAATCCCATTTTGATTGGTACCTGAGCTTCGCGAGAGTGATGGTGTAAATTTCTCTTGCACTGAGGGAGATGAGCTGCACTTTCAACAAACATGTCACTGAGAAGTAAGATCCCAATCTTTCTTTACTCATCGCCTCCTCACCCTCACACTGCAGCCCGGTCAGGGAGATTCTCAATAGTGTGTCGTCGTGGTAAATTCTTCGTCATATCAATCCCTGAATCTTGCCACAAATTCTCCCAGCTTCCTATGTGTTGACAACATTTTTTGAGGATATTGAAATTACAGTTTTGGCCTCATCGGTAAAGAATATTTACAAACTCAGCTGATGTAAGGAAAGTATTAAAGTTATTTTTAATAAAGCCTTACCTTGGCTCCATCTGGCTGTAAGACAGCAAGATCGTGTGACATTGCATTACTTCCACTGATGATGTAATCCATGTCTCATTAGCAAATCACAAAATCAGATATAATCCATTCCAAATAAAAATTCTAAATCAATCTGTACAGGGATGTCATTGCAGATCTCTGAAGTAGATAGAACTTGAACCTGGGCCACCTAGCTCAGGGGCAGGGACATTACCACTGCACCACAAGTTTAGGGAGTCCAGCACCTGTGGAGTATGTGACATCCTGAAGAGGAGCTTTCTATCCTTGCCCTGCATTCTAATTTGAATCAGAATACTAATTTGAATTAAATAGTGGAGCATGCAATCAGAAACAATAAAATACACTTACATCAAATGCACAGGACTTAAGATATTCCTCTCAGTTTAATACATTTTCAATCTCAGCTTCATAGATGTGCAGGAATGCTGGTCTTTTAGACTGCTGCAGATTTAAAGTTGTTCTACAAAAGTAAACCTGGAGAACAGTTCCCATAGGTACACCAAGTCTCAGAATCAAACCGCAAAACTACACACGCAATAAACCTTAACACAAAACTCTAAAGTGATTTTTATTTTGCAAATAATAGTCCCAGTACAGAGCTTCAATGGAAGGCAGTTCCACAGTGAGAATTTTGACACAAATATGAGCGGGTTCCACAAAGTTGTCTCTTCATTAATTTTAATGAATGCTAAATCACGCATGGCAGTTTAACCTTTGATCCTGAATTACTGAAATATATCAACAATTCAAAAAGGTCTGCATTACGAGCACTAATTCATAAAGTGCTAAACGTCTAAAATGTGCAGAGTTCTGTGTGTATGAGAATTTGAATGTCTGAGAGCATGAACGCAGCTACTGATTGATAGCAGCACAAACAAATAGTGGGATGACAGTAACATCTTGCTGTATAATATTACATACATAAAGTTCACTAACCAAATCAATGCAGCAGTTTTGGTGATGTCAGTCTGAACTCCAAAGCATTAAACTATCACAGGTCAAAGCGGCTTGCATCCCGAGTGAAAAGTTGCAAATGAATAAAAAAATTCAGAAAAATAATTTTCTAATTTTGTCTATAAATAATTGCCATGACAGTGAGCAGATTTGTGCATGTTACAGCCTGACTTATCATGTCTAAATTCCAGTGCTATTGTCACAATTACAAGGTATAAAAGATAACAATAACTTGGGACTGCAGCTTTAAGTTTCGGTTAAATGAAGGAATCATGTGACCTGTTATACAGTCTGTCTGACAGTAAATCTGGATAGTACTATTGGTAGGAATTAGATTGTTTAACCAAGAGTAGTAGTGATCCTTGGGTTAGAGCACCACCAGTCACTTCTCTCAAATGAAAGAGCAGCCCCATGGGCCAGTAGGATGATGGTGAGTTTAACTTTGCCTTACTTACTTAGTCTGGTTCATTAATATATTTCATTGAAATAGACATTCTGCAGATTTGTATTGCGAAGGAATTGGTGCACACCAATGCATTTTTTACGAAGGTTTGTTTGATACATTGACAAGAAAACACTCAAACTCAACTGCCCTGCATTTATGGTGAAACACTGAGTCTTAAACTTGGATTTAGTTAGGAATAGTTAAGATCATAAGATCATAAGTTGGGCACTCGGATGTTTGAGTCTGCTCTGTCACCTGATCATCACTGCTGCGCTTCTCAACTCCATTCTCCTGCCTTCTGCCTGTAACCGTAATCCCCTTACTAGTCAAGAACTTGTCTATTTCTGTCTTAAATACACTCAATGACTTGGCCTACACAGCCATCTGTAGCAATGAGTTCCACAGATTAACCACCCTCTGGCTGAAGGAATTCCTCCTCATTTCAGATCTAGGGTCATCTCTTCACACTGAGGCTGTGCCTGAAGTCATAGTCTCTCCTACTGGTGGAAACACCTTCTCCATGTCAACTCTATCCAGCCCTGACAATATTCTGTAAGTTTCAATCAGATACCCCCTCATCCTTCTAAACTCTATTTGAGTACAGACCCCGAGTCCTCAACCACTCCTGATATGACAAGACCTTAAGCCCCAGGATCATTCTTGTAAACTTCCTCTGGATCCCCTCCAATGCCAACACGTCCTTCCTTAGATGCGGGGCCCAAAAATGCTCACAATATTCCAAATGCAGTCAGACCTGAGCCTTATACAGCCTCAGCAGTACATCTCTGCTCTCGTATTCTAGCCCTCTTGAAATGAATATGAACATTTCATTTGCCTTCCAAACTACCAACTGAACCTGCATGTTAAGCTCCTGAACTAGTACTCCCAAGTGCCTTTGTGCTTCAGATTTCTGAAGCATTTCCCCTTTTCTATTGTCTTTTTTCCCCTTGTCTTTATTCTTCCTATTAAAGTGCATAATATCACACTTTCCCACATTGTATTCCATCTGCCACTTCTTTGCCCATTCTCCTAGCCTTTCCAAATCCTTCTGCAGCTTTCCCACATCCCTCCATTTATTAACACTGTCACCTACCTACCAGATTTTATAAGGAACTCTTGATA
Source organism: Ginglymostoma cirratum (assembly GCA_024137785.1). Classification (NCBI taxonomy): domain Eukaryota; kingdom Metazoa; phylum Chordata; class Chondrichthyes; order Orectolobiformes; family Ginglymostomatidae; genus Ginglymostoma; species Ginglymostoma cirratum. The sequence goes on along the minus strand of JAHRHZ010000045.1, from coordinate 1,307,043 downwards.
TGGAGTAATGGCGGTTTTATTTAAAAGTTTAAATGAAAGAATTGTTTGAAACATTCCAAACTACAATGGTCCCCAGATGATTAAGCAAGACAGGATGAACTATGGAAGTTAATGTAACAGAGGTTGTCTCAGTCTTCAGTATAAGGCGTGCTTGGATGAAATGTGAGGAGGCGATTGCTAACAAGCATGGTACTAAATGTATGGCAGCTATTATAAATACAAGTTGATATGCAAACAATGTAGTTATTGACTTCCTAATAATTGATATGTCAACAAAACTGAACACGTTCATCTCCAAAGTGCACTGTGAGATATCAGTGAACAAAGCTGAATACATTTCTATCAACTCATCAACTGATGTAGCACAATGAGAACCATTCGGTCCATCACACATTGACCACTACTTTCAAACTGTATCATTTTGTCCTGGTGAAGGGTCCAGGCCTGAAACGTTGACTTTCCTGCTCCTCTGATGCTGCCTGATCTGCTGTGATCCTCCAGCTCCACACTGTATTGACTGAATTTGTCCCATTCATCTGCGTAAAACAATCCTTTTCGATCATTCATCCAATTTCTTCTCAATAAAAATCATCTTCACAATGCATTCCAATGCATTCTCTGCTCTAACACTTTTCACCAAATATCTTTATCCCCATAGCCCTTTGTTGTGAAATACCACAAGTAACACTCCAGGCATCCCAATGCCATGAATTTAATGATTATTACACAGGGATGATATTTATAAATAGGCAAACCTTTCTTTAAAATACTGAACAAAGCAATTTTATATGAATTACATCACTAATACTTCAGCTTCTAACTTCAAGCCTTTTAAAGGAGTTGTGTGTGAATCTGATATAAATGTGATCAATTTGATAAGTATTTCCTATTTCACTAATTCACTTTACAGATTCATCAATGGCAAGATCTATTTTGCCTGATCTTTGTTGATGCAAACCATCTGATAATCATTACAGCACATTTTGTCACATTTTCTGAGCATGATACCAATGTATAAGTCTAACTTATGCTGAATCTGGAACAAATCTAACCACCACCAGTTGCAGACTCCCCATGCAGCAGCCCGACTTGGAAATATATTGAAGTTCCTTCACCGTCACTGGGTCAAAATCCTGGAACTCCATTCCAAGTGGTATTTTTGGTCTACCTACAGCAACAGCGGTTCTAGGAAGCAGCTCACCATCACATTCTCAAGGGTAACCAGGGATATGCAACAAAATGCTAGCCCAGCCAGTGACATCCATGTCCCGTGAGTGAATAAATAAATAAATCTAAACATGAGCATCAGTACCTAAAACAATAAATCACTAATGAATTATTTGACTTATAGAAGAGCAATCCAGGGCTTTTGAAATTGGAAGAGTCCTTTCATTTCTCAATGAAACATTGTGGTTTATGAGCTTTTTATAGGTCAGACATAATTTTGGAAAAGAAAACACAAGGTTTGCATGTGGGGGTGTTTATAAAAATCTTAAGATGTGTAATTTTGGTCTAATTATTCTAGTGATTGTTACATTTCTTCAAACCCTTGACAATATTTGTCTGGGCATGCTTTGATTATGACAGTGTGCAGTCCAAGAATAAATTAATGATCGGCAGCCAAAAATAATATCTAGTTTTTAGATGTTCAGCTTAAGTGTTCAAAAAGTCAACACAAAATCCTTACAATTCCATTCGGGAAAGATAACAGAGGAAGTTTTCACACCTATATTTATGTTGTCAATGCATGGAATGTCCAGAAAACTTCTCCTAATATTCCTACAGCTCAGATTCAGAAGAACTGCTGCCTATTGGCTTCTTTGAGGGAGATGGCCAAGAGACAAAGGCACAGTGAACAGGAACCTTTGATTATCTATAAACCCTGGGTACAGAGTTAGCCAGGAGGGAGCATCCCTAGATCCTTGCTGGCTCAGTTCTAGCTTCAATGATGTATTACATTATTTAACCTAGCAAGACCGAGTCATTAACCTCCTTTGCCAATTAGTACAAATGTAGAGTGTGAATTAATAGGGCTCTTGTTGTGTACCGATATTATCCTTCCCTCTGAACCAGAAGCCCTGGATTCATAATCCCAGTTGATCTAGATCTGTGTGACAACATGTCTGGGCAAAACGGTGAATCATATCTCGGTGTCTAATTGTGAGGAACTTTCAACCAGCTGAGAGGGCTGATTCCTACTTCTTCATCTTGGTCGTGATACTCCTCAGCTCAGGCACCGACTTGTCAAGAAGCTCAAGTTCATTTTTCAGTTAATTAGCTTAGCTTCGTATTGTTAGACAAATTCAAACTTGTTCAGGTACAGGAAATTATCAAATTATCCAAATATAGCTCTTCTCAATTCTCCATCCGTCAATTTGCACATTGTAGAAGAACTGCAGGAATTGGGAGATTCTAGGTGTATAAAATGTAGCGATGAATTAAAAAGTTACAAATCTACTTTAATGAGTGTAGTTAGCTCAGTTGGCTGGACAGTTGGTTTATGATGCAGAGTGATACAAACAGTGTAGGTTCAATTCCTGAAATAGTTAATGTTGCCATGAAGGACTCCACTTGCCTGAGATATGACAGGCCTCAAGTTAAACTCCCACCAGTCTTCATTGTAATGAGAGAGCAGCCTAATAGTCCAGCAGGACTTGGGTGACTGTCTTTTCAAATAATCTTCTAGTTCCAAAGTGCAAAAGAAAATTTAAGGGCTGAATCTTTACTTTATTTCCCCCCTCAGTGTCAATTTTGTTGATTTTCATAGAGTTTTCTCTCCATGAGGCCTAGCAAAATTTTTTGCTGTATTGTCGAATCATGGAGAATCACAGAATCCCTACAGTGGGAAAGGAGGCCATCTGACCCATCAAGTCTGCACTAACCCTCTGAAGAACATTCCATCCAGACCCACATCCCTAACTTATCCCTGTAACCCTGCATTTCCCAAAGCTAACCTGCCTATTCCTGAACACTAAGGGTAATTTAGCATCTCCAATCCACCTAACCTGCACATCTTTGGACTGTGGGAGGAAACCAGAGCACCCAGTGAAAACCCATTCATACACGGGGAGAATGTGCAAACTCCACACAGACAGTCGCCCGAGGGCGGAATTGAATCTGGGTTGCTGGAGCTGTGAGGCAACAGTGCGAACCGTTGAGACACCATGCCACCTCAATGTCCCAGAGTATCATACCAAACTTATCTCATTAACTTCCGACCCTGCCCCTATGGCATCTTCCTGCCCTCACACTATCCCCATCTTACCATGCAGCCTCCAATCACCATGAACCGGTTCCCAACTCTTCTTCCTGCAATAGCAGCCATCCTGTTCGAACCCCCTCACTCCCCCTTTCTGCTTCGTGTCTGTGGACAGACGTGACAGACATAGCATGAGTGACCTGGCCAAAGAGCCCTGATGAGACCCCTAACAGGTGCCTGTCCCTCTCCCTGATGATATTAGCCCCCTTCCCCCAGCCCAGGCTGGCTGCTGTGGATCCACAGACACCCTCACAGAAATGACCCCTGACCGAAACCCCACTGACTGATACCCCTGATCCTGACCCCTGTGACCCTGACCCCTCTGACCCAGACACCCCTGAGCCAGAACCCCTGACCCAGACTCCCCAGATCGAAACCCTACTGACCGATAACCCCTGACCCAGACACCCCTGACACGGACACCCCTGACCCAGACCCCCTTGACCCAGACACCCCTGACCCAGAACCCCCTGACCGAAACCCCACTGACGGAAACCCTACTGACCAATACACCCTGAACCAGACACCCAGGACCCGGACCACCCGACCCAGACCCCCCTGAGTCTGACACCCCTGACCGAAACCAGACTGACCGATATCCCCTGACCCAGACACTCCTGACCATGACCCCTCTGACCCAAACACCCCTGACTCAGACACCGCTGACCCAGACACCCATAACCCAGGCACCCCTGACCCAGACACCCACTGATTGATACCCCTCGACCCAGGCACCCACTGACCGATACCCCATAGCCCAGACACCGCTGACCCAGACACCCCTGCCACTGACCCCTCTGACCCAAACACCCCTGATCCTGACCACCCTGACCCAGACACCGCTGACCCAGGCGCCCCCTGACCCAGACACCCCGACCCAGACACCCATGACCCAGACACCCCTGACCCAGACACCCACGGACCGATACCCCTGACCCAGACACCCCCTGACGCTGACCCCTCTGACCCAGACACCCCTGACCCAGAACCCCCTCACTGAACCCCCACTGACCGATAGCCCCGGACCCAGACACCCCTGATCCTGACCCCTCTGACCCAAACACCACTGACACTGACCACCCTGACCCAGACATCCCTGACCCAGACGCCCCCTGACTCAGACACCCCTGCCCAGACACCCATGACCCAGACACCCCTGACCCAGACATCCATGGACCGATACCCCCGACACAGACACC
>JAHRHZ010000045.1:1277700-1301692 GCA_024137785.1 Ginglymostoma cirratum | reverse complement strand
ACCCAGACACCCCATGACCCAGACACCCCTGACCCAGACACCCCTGACCCTGACCGTCCTGACCCAGACCCCCCGACCCATACCGCACTGACCACGACACCCCCTGACCCCAACCCCTCCCGACCCAGACACCCCTGACCTAGACACCCTGACCCCTACCTTCCTGACTCTGATCCCCCTGACCCGTACCCCACTGACCGAGACACCCCTGGCCCGACACCCCTGACTCAGAACCCTCTGACCCCGACACCCCTGACTCTGACCCCCGACCCATACCCCACTGACCCAGACACCCCTGATTCAGATCCCCCTGACCCAAACCCCCCTGACCTAGATACCCTGACCCCTACCCCCTGTCCGGTCAGTTGACTATGAGCAATTCCCTGGGCCGATATAGGAAGCAGCCATTGACCCGCTGCAGAGACCTCTTGACAGACAGGTGCCTCCATGGACTTCAGTTAGAAGATGTCCGCTAAGTCTCTGACCAGGCTGCCTCCTTGCTCCCAATGCAATGAGTTTGCTGTGTAAGCTGCTGGTACATTGTGTAGGGAGTATTGTATGATTGGTTCAGGAAGGCAAGCTGTGGATACTGTGAGTGTTCATTTCAGCATCGAGTGAGAGAGGGAGCTGAGAGAGCAAAGGAGCAGTCCTCAGATGCAGAGATAGTAGGAACTGCAGATGCTGGAGAATCTGAGATAACAAGGTGTAGACCTGGATGAACATAGCAGGCCAAGAAGCATCAGAGGAGCAGGAAGGCTGACGTTTCGGGCCTAGTCCCAAAGGTCTGCTGTGTTCATCCAGCTCTACACCTTGTTATCTTAGTCCTCAGATGCAGCCTGGTTTAACCATGAGCTGGTGCATGTCCCTGAGCATAGTGTCCCTGCAGCAGCCTGTCAATGCTAGGAGCTGGGGGACCCTGAAATGTCAGTGGTGACCAATGGTGTTCCACAGGGATCAGTGCTGGGGCCACTGTTGTTTGTGATATACATAACTGATCTGGAAGAGGGCATAAGTGGTCTGATCAGTAAGTTTGCAGATGACACGAAGATTGGGGGAGTAGCAGAAAGCATAGGGGATTGTCAAAGAATACAGGAGAATATAGATAGACTATCACAGAGACTTGGTTGAAGGAAGGGAATGATTGGCAACTAAATGTCCCAGGATATAGATGCTTCAGACAGGACAGGGAGGGAAGTAAAAGGGGGGGAGGAGTTGCATTGCTGGTCAGGGATGATATCACGGCTGTGCTAAAGGAGGGCACTATGGAGGGCTTGAGCAGTGAGGCATTATGGGTAGAGCTGAGAAATAAGAAGGGTGCAGTTACATTGTTGGCGCTGTACTACAGGCCTCCCAACAGTGAGCGTGAGGTAGAAGAACAAATAGGTCGACAGATTATGGAAAGATGTAGAGGCAACAGGGTGGTGGTGATGGGAGATTTTAATTTTCCCAACATTGACTGGGATACACTTAGTGTCAGAGGTCTGGATGGGGCAGAATTTGTAAGGAGCATCCAGGAAAGTTTTCTAGGGCAGTATGTCAATAGTCCAACTAGGGAAGGGGCCATATTGGACCTAGTGTTGGGGAATGAGCCAGGCCAGGTGGTAGAAGTTGCAGTGGGGGATTTCTTTGGGAATAGTGACCACAATTCTGTAAGTTTTAGAATACTCGTAGACAAAGATGAGAGTGGTCCTAAGGGAAGAATACTAACCTGGGCCAAGGCCAATTATATCAAAATTCAGCAGGAGCTGGGAAATGTGGATTGGGGACAGCTATTTGAAGGGAAGTCCACATTTGATATGTGGGAGGCCTTCAAAGATAGGTTGAAGATAGTGCAGGATAGGCATGTCCCTTTGAAAACAAGGGATAGGAAAGGAAAGATTCTTGAACCGTGGATGACAGGAGAAATCGTGCGACTAGCCAAGAAGAAAAGGGAAGCGTACATAAGGTCCAGGCAGCTAAGAACAGAACGGTCCTTGGAGGAATATCGGGAGAGTAGGACCAATCTTAAACGGGGAATCAAGCGGGCTAAAAGGGGTCATGAAATAACTTTAGCGAACAGAATTAAGGAGAATCCCAAGGCCTTTTATTCATATATAAGAAGCAGGAGGGTAACTAGAGAAAGGGTTGGTGCACTAAAGGATAAGGAAGGAAGGTTTTGTGTCGAACCTGAGAAAATGGGTGAGATTCTCAATGATTACTTTGCATCAGTGTTCACTGAGGAGAGGGACATGATGAATGTTGAGATTAGAGATAGAAGTTTGTTTACTCTGGATCACGTTGACATAAGGAGGGAAGATGTGTTGGGTAGGCTAAAGGATATTAAGGTGGACAAATCCCCAGGACCGGATGGGATCTATCCCAGGATGCTGAGGGAGGTGAGAGAGGAAATAGCTGGGGCCCTGACAGATATCTTTGTAGCATCCTTAAACACAGGTGCAGTGCCGGAGGACTGGAGAGTTGCTAATGTTGTCCCCCTGTACAAGAAGGGTAGTAGAGATATTTCAGGTAACTACAGACCAATAAGCCTGATGTCAGTGGTGGGAAAGTTGCTGGAGAAGGTACTGAGGGATAGAATCTATTTATATTTGGAAAAGAATGGGCTTATCAGTGATAGGCAACATGTGCAGGGGAGATCATGCCTTACTAACTTAATAGAGTTCTTTGAGGAAGTGACCAAGTTGATAGATGAAGGAAGGGCTGTAGATGTCATCTACATGGACTTTAGTAAGGCGTTTGATAAGGTTCCCCATCGTAAACTAATGGAGAAAGTGAAGTCACATGGTGTACAGGGTGTTCTAGCTAGGTGGATAAAGAACTGGTTGAGCAACAGGAGACAGAGAGTAGTAGTTGAAGGGAGTTTCTCGAAATGGAGAAAGGTGACCAGTGGTGTTCCACAGGGATCAGTGCTGGGGCCACTGTTGTTTGTGATATACATAAATGATCTGGAAGAGGGCATAAGTGGTCTGATCAGTAAGTTTTCAGATGACACGAAGATTGGGGGAGTAGCAGAAAGCATAGGGGATTGTCAAAGAATACAGGAGAATATAGATAGACTGGAGAGTTGGGCGGAGAAGTGGCAGATGGAGTTCAATCCTGGCAAGTGTGAGATGATGCATTTTGGGAGGTCTAATTCTAGAGCGAACTATACTGGAAACGGAAGAGCCTTGGGAAAAGTTGATGAGCAGAGAGATCTGGGAGTTCAGGTCCATTGTACCCTGAAGGTGGCTGCACAGGTGGATAGAGTGGTCAAGAAGGCATATGGTATGCTTGCCTTCATCGGACGGGGTATCGAGTATAAGAGCTGGCAGGTCATGTTAAAATTGTACAAGACTTTGGTTCGGCCGCATTTAGAATACTGTGTACAGTTCTGGTCGCCACATTACCAAAAGGATGTGGAAGCTTTGGAGAGGGTACAGAGAAGGTTTACGAGGATGTTGCCTGGTATGGAAGGTGCTAGCTATGAAGAGAGGTTGAGTAGGTTAGGATTGTTTTCATTAGAAAAAAGGAGATTGAGGGGGGACCTGATTGAGGTCTTCAAAATCATGAAGGGTATAGACAGGGTTGATAGAGATAAGCTTTTTCCCAGGGTGAGGGATTCAATAACGAGGGGTCACGCGTTCAAGGTGAGAGGAGAAAAGTTTAAGGGGGATACACGCGGAAAGTACTTTACACAGAGGGTGGTAGGTGCCTGGAACGCGTTGCCAGCAGAGGTAATAGAGGCAGGCACGGTAGATTCATTTAAGGTGCGTCTGGACAGATGCATGAGTAGGTGGGGAGCAGAGGGATACAGATCCTTAGGAATTGGGCGATAGGTTTAGACTGTGGATTTGGATCGGCACAGGCTTGGAGGGCCGAAGGGCCTGTTCCTGGGCTGTAAGTTTTCTTTGTTATTTGTTCTTTGTTCTTTGTTCAGTCTGTGCTTCCAGAGTGGCCTACACATCTATTGGACTGGGTGCCATGAGTATCCTGAGGGCTTGGCAATTATCAAGCGGCAATATCCATGATGAGGGCTGCATGCGGCTAGTGCCCGGCGACTGTGTCCTGAGATTCTGTTGGTTCACGAGCAACTTGGAGGTTCCTCCCAGCCAGCAAGCAGCTGAAATCACCAGGTACCCACTCGGACTGCCATGTTGTGAATTCTCAATTTTCTGTTTGTGAGATGGTGAGATAAAGGTGGCAACGTGGGAAACTACGCATTAACAAGGTGAGGTGTGCAGTTAAGACGGTTGTTAATGTGTTCAATCAGCAATTTGCTGCTCCCTAACGAGAACCTCACCTTGACACTTGGAATTTAGTTAAATGGTGCAGTAAATTGCTCCTGACATTGAGAGAGGCCTCACTGGTCTATTTGCCTGATTCTGTCTCATTTCTCATCATCTCCGAATTGTTCAGGTCCCCATACAATTCCATGCTAAACGTATCATCGTTCTGCAGAGAAAGCTATTGGAAAGTTTCTGGTTTCAGAATCATGTGTAACTCTACAGCAGCACTAATATTTGCATCTACTTAATGTAAACTAATTTCTTTTAAATGCATCTCAATACCTAATTTTAAAATGGGAATACATTAAAATTATTGAGGTTTTGGCTTCTACGTTGTTTTAACAAGTGTGAAACATTACCTTTAAAAATGAAGTGGAACTTGAGAAAGCAAATTAATGGCTTCAAAAGAGTTAAAGTTACACTCTGATATTAAGCCACATGTTGAAATGTTATTAATACATAATTAATGTGATAAATTACTAATAGCTAAATATTTTACTATGTATGATTGTTAGCAGGTTTTACACTTACACGAAATCCTTTTATCAACTATTGGGACAGAAATATTAGCTCCTAAAATGAATGAGTTAATAGTCATACCAGACCTACTATCTGTAAGGACAAGGGCAGTAGACATCTGGGAACACCATCCCCTGCAGGTTCCCCTCCAAGCCACCCACTATCATGACTTGGAAGGTTATCGCTGTTCCTTCACTTTCATTGTATCAAAATCCTGGCCCTTCCTTCCTAACTTCACTGTGCTTTACCTACGCTAGATGAACTTCAGCAGTTCAAGAAGATGGTTCATCACCATCTTCTCAAGAATAATCAGGGCAATAAGAAATTTGATTAGATTTGATTTATTATTGCAACATGTACCAAGATACTTTGAAAAGTATTGTTTTGCATGTTAATCAGACAAATCATACCTTACATAAGTGCATCAGGGTAATACAACAAAATGCAGAATATAGTGTTACAGCCACAGAGAAGGTGCAGAGAAAGATCCACTCTAATGTATGAGAGGTCCATACATAAGTCTGATAACAGTGGGGAAGAAGCTGTTCTTCAATCTGTTGATACGTGTTTTCAAACTTTTGTAACTTCTGCCCAATGAAAGATGATGTAAGAGAGTATAACCGGGGTGGGAGGGGTTTTTGATTATGTTGGCTGCTTTCCCGAGGAAATGGGAAGTATAGACAGAGTCAGTGGATGGAAGGCTGGTTTTTGTGAAGGACTGGGCTGTGCTCATGACTCCCTGTAATTTCTTGTGGTCTTGGGAAGAGCAGTTGCCATGTCAAGCTGTGATACATCCAGATAGAATGCTTTCTACGGTACATCTATAAAAATAGATATAAGTCATTGTGGATGTGCTGAATTTGCTTAGCCTCTTGAGGAAGTAGAGGTGTTGATGTGCTTTCTTGAATATTTCATTAACTTGGATGAAGCAGGATAGACTGTTGGTGATATTTTCACCTAGGAACTTGAAGCTCTCGAACGCTTCCACCTCAGCACCATTGATACAGATAGGGGCATGTCCTCCACTCTGCTTCCTGAAGTCAATGACCAGCTCCTTCATCTTGCTGACATTGACGGAGAGATTGTTGTCTTTACACCAGGTTACTAAGCTATCTATCTCCTTCCTATACTCTGTCTTGTCACTGTTTGAGATCTGACTCTCTATGGTGGTGTCATCAACAAAATCATGAATGGAGTTAGTGCTGAATGTGGCTGCCCAGTTGTGAGTGTATAAAGAGTACAGTAAGGGGCTGAGTATGCAGCCTTACGGGACACCAGTGCTGGGGGTTAAGGTGGGGTTTGCGTTGTTGCCTGTTCTTACTGATTGTGGTCTGTGGATCAGGAAGTTGAGGATCCAGTTACTTAAAGAGGAGCAGAGCCCTAGGTCTCGAAGTTTGAAGAAATGCTGGTTTTGCCAGGGATACTTACAGTTCATTATAAAGCATTTTAAAAAATAGAAATGAATCGATCAGTGAAGTAATCCACCTCCTACTGACTCACTCTGGAGTAACCTATACCGGAACACATTGGGGACAGACTGACACGTTGCTAAATTAGTTTGCATTGTACCCATTTTACATTCTGTGTCATGCAGTGTGTTTACAAAATGAACTTTTATTTGAAATGAATGAATGAAACCTTCAAAATTATCTTTTGAGGAAGTGTTGATGACATGTTTATCAGCTAATCACATCATAACAAGTGATTCAGAGATAGTAGGAACTGCAGATGCTGGAGAATCTGAGATAACAAGGTGTAGAGCTGGATGAACACAGCAGGGCAAGTAGCATCAGAGAAGCAGGAAAGCTGATGTTTCGGGCCTAGACTCTTCTTCAGAAAATAGGCCCAAAACGTCAGCCTTCCTGCTCCTCTGATGCTGCTTGGCCTGCTGTGTTCATCCAGCTCCACACCTTGTTATCTCACATCAGAACAATTGTTGCTTTAACTGGAAAGCAGGCTTACTCCAAGTTGAAATTATTTTACAGCTTTGTACTAAATTGTTATATTTTCTCAGTTTCACCAAATGAGCCTTTTACTACATTTAAACACTGAGGACCACATATTGTTCCTCTGAATTATTGTAACAGTAATGGTTGCTTTTCTTTTTATTAAACAGTAACTGCTCCAAAAGACCCAGGATTGGATCAGTAAGATTAGCAATTGGGTTTTGTTAGGTTCGCTCTTGAAATCAGAAAGTTGGTTTGAATCTTAGTGACAGCAGGAAAGTGTTTCTGGAGTGCTCAGGATGAAGAATATGTTCTTCTTACAGGTAGCCCATCAACAACTTAGTTTAATTAATGTGTAATGTATATCCAACAAAATGATACTGAATTTTGCAATTTGGTCCCTGGAGAACATTTCTTTATAATTATGTTTTGAGTTATTCTAATATAACTACAATATAATTCATTACTTCAAGGTATTTTGCTCTCATTTGAATTATTTAAAGACCCCTGCTGATCCCTACTCCAAGGCTTATGACTATTCTGCTCATTTTCATATCATCCTTCCTGGAAAAGTACTTTAGGATGTTTCTACATTATAAAGACAATTTAAATACAAATTATTGTTCTTCATAATGGTGGTCATCTACTTTGTCAGAATGAATACATTTAACTCCATGAAATGTCATCTACACATTATCATGAACTGTCTTCTTAATACCAAAACAACTGAATAAAAACCAAAAGAACTGCGGATGCTGTAAATCAGGAACAAAAACAAAGTTGCTGGAAAAGCTCAGCAGGTCTGGCAGCATCTGTGAAGGAGAAAACAGAGTTAAAGTTTCGGGTCCGGTGACCCTTCCTCAGAACTGAAGTTTTCTCCTTCACAGATGCTGCCAGACCTGCTGAGCTTTTCCAGCAACTTTGTTTTTGTACCAAAACAACTGAGTTTGACTGTGAAATGAAATGAGATTGAAAGATATTTGTACTGATCACTCTGGTTGCTGTAATTGCCAGCATAAATCGGTCACTGCAGCGTAGTCAGCAAGTTGCTTGTGGCATTGATCGATAAACTGTTGGCTCCAGGGAGTTCTGTCCACACATTGTCTCCAGCAGCTATTACATTCAGTACTCACGAGGAAGATCACAACAGCAGGAAAATAAAACTGTTGACTTTTAAGTGACATTGAAGGTACATAATATAGATCAGCTAGTAAGCAATTAACTAAAATGAGGATCACATTCTAAGTTTGCAAGAGACTGAATGTGGAAGGAATGTGCTCTGGGTGGGGCACTTCAATGTTCCTTGTCAAGAGTGGTTTGCCTGCAGCCGAGCTGGTCAAATTCTAAAGGACATTGCTACTCAACTGAGTCTGAAGCAGGTTTTTTTAAATTCATTCACAGGGTGAGGGCATCGCTGGCTAGGCACCATTTATTGCCCATCCCTAATTGCCCAGAGGGCAGTTAAGAGTCAACTACATTGCTGTGGGTTTGGAGTCACATGTGGCCAGACCAGGTAAGAATGCCGGTTTCCTTCTGTAAAGGGCCTTGATGATCCCGATGAGTTTTTCCAATAGTCGACAATAGTTTCATGGTCATTATAAGACTTTTAATTCCAGATTTTTATTGAATTCAAATTCCACCAGATGCCATGGCAGGATTCAAACCCAGGTCCTTGGACAATTACCTGGGTCTCTGGTTTCTGTGCTGGATTAACAGTCCAGTGAAAATACCACTAAGCCATTGGCTCCCATCACCCAGTGAAGGAACCAACAAGAGGGAAATTGACAACATCACCATACTTCCTGTTTACAGATTGATCAAAGCACTTGCTGATGCTCTCTTCAAAAGGGTCATTGACCATGAAGCAGCAATAAGAGAAGGCTGTGCCATTCCAGACATTGCCAGCTGTCCTCAGGTTCAAAGGCTAACTGACTGCACCAATAAGGCCACATGAGGCCATGGAGTCTCCTGTCTTTAATAAGTGACTGAGATGGGAATACAGTGGTTTTATTCACTCTATGTACAGCTGGCCTGTAAGCAGCAGTGGGCAATTGTGCAGGTCCATTCCTGGTTGTCTGTCAGCTCCCATAATAGGTAGCAATTGTCTTTCTAGATCTACTTGCAAACGCGTGTGTGTATGTGTGTGTGTGTGTGTGTGTGTGTGGGGTGAGGGGTGAGAGGGAGCTGTTGGCAGACAGCCCCTCCCATTGACTCAAAAGTCAGTATGTTCTAGTCAATATAGTGTGGAGCTAGAGGAACACAGCAGGTCAGGCAGCATCAGAGGAGTAGGAAAGTCAATGTTTCGGGTCTGGACCCTTCATCAGGATGCAATATGTTCCAGTTTGTCAGTCAGTAATCTGAGCAATTTCTTGCCCGCTGGGGAAGCAGCTGATGAGGGAGGTGGCAAGTTGACGCTCTGAGAAAGTCATTAATTAATGACAGAAGTACTTTCATTGCTGATACTTTGGGAAAGTCACTCGTGGGTCTTCTCCCCCAGCACTTCAAAGATGAGGTGGTGTGATGGGGGTGAGTTTCTCTTCAGGGCCAACCCACCCCATTATTTACCCTACTTGTCACCCCCAGGGAGGAGAAAATCTCACCCTGTGTCTATCCCCAAACTAATGCTGCTTCATTCGTTCGGTCACATTATTTTAATTCAAGAAAATGTGCCCATGTATATGCAGGTTCAAATTGCAGTAAAATATGAATCACACTGTACCCAATGTATACGATAATTGGTACCATTCTGTGAAATGTAACAGAGTAACTAATAAATGGAAAGATTTACAAGTTAAAGAGTTCTCGTCAAACAATAAATCCCACGTCCTGCTCCCGTGTAAACTATCATGCTTTTGTACATTGATGGTTACTTTTTGTTCCATGTATTTTTTCAAGTTGTTCTGCTGCAGCCTGTGCCGTGTTAAAATAAAAGAAAGCTGCTTCTCTTCAGCTGCAATCGCTGAATGGGTTTGTCTGAAAATAACGAGGACACTGATACTCTGTCAGTTATAATAATTCGACTTGGTGTGAAGGAGTGTTGGATTTGTATTGAGTGAGTAAGTGTGACTTTAGTGATCGCAGAAGTTTGTAATAGCACATCACGTTTGAAAAAGTGAAAGCAAACCACCACATCACAGGTCACAGATTTATGCACAAACGTTGGGTTCTGTTCTGAATGACATTAGACATGCACATGGACTGACCACACTGATTCCAATACACACAGAGGGTGGTGAGCCATGAGCATGGTATCTGTATGTCACAACATCACGTGGTGTGATGTCATATAGCATTCTAAATGCCTGTCCTGTCTAGGATCTATGACCCAATGCTCAGCAACTATTAATTATTGGCTTTGGTCTACCCACATCCAAGCTTCAGTTTCTACTGCACACACAGCCTATTATCACAACGGTAATTTCACTGTTGACAAGAGTACTTGTAGAGGAAATTGACAATATGCATTTTTATGACTGGAATGATATGCTACAATCTAGAAGCTATTTAAAGATTTGAAGGAATATCTTTAATGAGTTATATACAATAATTATTGATAACTAGGCTTAAGTTAAAGTCACTACTGTCCTAGCAGGCCATAGGGATGCTCTCTCCGTAGAGAGGGATGATGAGTGGTGGTGGGAATTGAACCCATGCTGTTGGCAAAGCCAAAAAGGTAATAATCTTTGAACTACCACCTCAGCCATGAACAAATTGGCACAGGGTCAACAAGAATAAAGAGGTAAATGCATTGCTCAAAGATTGGTGTTTTTTACAATTTACTCATGGGCATTGTTGGCCAAGTCAACATTTATTGCCAATTCCTAACTGTTAAGATTTAACCACTTTGTTGTGGGTCTGGAGTCACATATAGGCCAGACCGGGCAAGGATGGCAGACTTCCTTCCTTAAAGGCCATCAGTGAACCCAATGGGATTTTCAATTATTATATGGTTACCAGTAGATTCTTAATTGAATTGAAATTTTACCGTCTACCATGATGGAATTTGAACCTCAATCCCCAGAACATTTGCCGAGATCCTGGATTAACAGTCTAGTGATAATACCACTAGACTATGACCACCACCAGGGAGAAAAGGGTTTGAATTCCTTGGACGTTGACATCAGTTTTAGGGAAGGAATGTGTTGTTCTGGTGGAACAGACTCCACCTGAATGATGCCGGGACAAGATTCTTTGTGATTCACATAACTAAGGCTGTGGATAGGGCTTTAAACTAAATTGTGGACTGGGTGGGTGGAACAACCTGCATGGAAGATTATGGAGAAAGTTAAAATGGGGGGGAGAGCTCAGCGATGTTAGATCTCCAGAACAATTAAAAGGGCAAAGAATTAGGAAAGGGTGATGGATCTAACTTTAGGCAGAACAGATAAGGGGACAACTATGAGAAAGGGAGAAGTCAATGCAGGATTGAGGGTGTTGTACTTAAATGCACACAGTATACAAAACAAGGAAATTGATCTTGTAACACAGATTGAAATTGGCAGGTACAATGTTGTGGGTATCACAGAGACATGGCTGCAAGAGGATCAAGGCTGGGAACTAAATATACAAGGATACACATCCTATTGAAAGGACAGGCTGATGGGGAGGGGGTGGGTGGGGGTTGGTGGGCTGCCTTGTTAGTAAGGAATGAAATTAAATTGATTGCAAGAAGTGATATAGAGTCAGAGGGTGTGGGTAGAGTTGAGGAACCACAAAGGGAAACAAGACCCTGATAGGAGTTATGTACAGGCCTCCTAGCAGTAATCAGGATGTGGGACAGAAAATGAATCAGGAGAGAGAAAAGTGAATGTTGCAAAGGTACTGTTATAATAATCATGGGGGACTTCAATACACAGGTGACCTGGGAAAATCAGGTTAGTAGTGGATTTGAAGAAAAGGAATTTATGGAGTGTCTACAGGATGGTATTTCTTGGAGCAGTTTGTGATACGGCCCACTTGAGAACAGGCAATTCTGGATTTGGTGATGTGCAATGAAGCAGACTTACTTAGGGATCTCAAGGTGAAGGAACCCCTAGAGGGCAGCAACCATAATATGATAGAATCCATCCTGCAGTTTGAGAGGGAGAAGCCAGAATCAGGTGTAACTATGTTAGAATTGAGTAACCCTAACTACAAAGACATGAGGGAGATGCTGGCCAGAGTTGAGTGGAAGGGGAGCCTAGCAGGGAAGACAGTGGAGCAGCAATGGCAGGGATTTCAGGGGAAATTCAAGAGGCACAGCAGAAATTCATCCCAAGGGAAAAGAAACATTTTAAGGGGAGGACAAGGCAACCATGGCTGACAAGGGAAGTCTGGACAGCATAAAAGCAAAAGAGAAAGCATAGAACTTGATGAAGATTGGTGGGAAGCCAGAGGACTGGGAAGCCTTTGAAAACTAGCAGAGGGAAACTAAAAAAGAGGGAGAAGGTAAAATATAAGGGTAAACCAGCAAGTAATATATTAAAAAAATTACACAAGCTCTGTTTTAATATCTAAAGGGTAAGAGAGAAACAAGAAACATTAAACCGCTAAGAAATGAGCCTGGAGAAGAGGCAAAGGGGAGAAAAGAAATGGCAAAGATCCTGAGCGGGTACTTTACATCAGTTTTCACAGTGGAAGGGACCAGTAACATGCCAGAACTTTGAGAGAGTCGGGGGGCAGAGGTGAGTGTAGTAGCCATCACTCAGGAGAAGGTGCTGAGGAAGCTGAAAGATCTGAAGGTAGATAAATCATCCAGACCAGATGGACTATCCCACAGAGTGCAGAAAGACATAGCTGAGGAGATTGTAGAGGTATTAGGGTTGATCTTTCAGGAATCACTGGAGTTAGGGAGGGTCCCAGAGGATTGGAAAATGGGTAATGTAATACCCTTGCATAAGAAGGGAGGGAGGCAGGTGATTGGAGACGATAGGCTGGTTAGCCTGACCTTAGTCATTGATAAGATTTTGGAGCACATTATTAAGGATGAGGTAGTGGAGTATTTGGAAGTGTGTGGTAAAATAGGGCAGAGTCAGCACAGCTTCGTCAAGGGGACAAGTCTGTTAGAATTCTTTGGAGGAATCAACAAGCTAGTCAGACAAAGGAGAGCCACTCGACTATTTGGATTTTCAGAAGGCCTTTGAAAAAATGTCACACAGGAGGCTGTTAAATATGATAAGAGTCCATGGTGTTAGGGGCAAGGTACTGGCATGGATAGAGGATTGGCTGACTGGCAGAAGGGAGTAGAGATAAAGGGGTCTTTTTCAGGATGGCAGCCAGTGACTAGTGGAATCCCCTAGGGGTCGGTGTTGGGACCACAATTGTACATTAACGATCTGGACAAAGGAACTGACGGTGTTGTTGCTAAGTTTGCAGGTCACACAGAGACAGGTGGAAGGACGGATAATGTTGGGTAAACAGGGAAGCTGCAGAAAAACTTGGACAGAGTGAGCAAAGAAATAGCAGATGGTATATAATGTGGAAAAATGTGAGGTTATGCACTTTGGTTCAAAGAATAAAAGTATAGATTATTTTTTAAATGGGGAAAGGCTTTGTCAATCTGGAGCACAAAGGGGCTTGGAAGTCCTAGTTGAGGATTCTCTTAAGCTTAACATACAGGTTCAGTTGGCAGTGAGGAGGGCAAATGGAATGTGAGCATTCATTTCTAGAGGGTTGGAATGCAAGAGCAGTGATATACTGCTGAGGCTGTATAAAGCTCTGGTTGGACCATGTTTGGAATATTGTGAGCACTTTTGGGCCCTGTACCTATGGGACGATGTGCTGACATTGGAGAGAGTTCAGAGAGGGCTCACAAGTATGATCCTGAGGATGAAGGTCTTGTCATATAAGGAGTGGTTGAGGACCCTTAGTGTGGAGTTTAGAAGGATGAGGGGATATCTGATTGAAACTTACAGAATTCTGAGAGGCCAGGATGTGGAGAAGATGTTTCCTCTAGGAAGACAGACTAGGACCCGAGGGCACAACCTCAGAGTGAAGGGACAATACTTTAGAACTGAGGGGAAGAAGAATTTCTTCAGCTGGAAGGTGGTGAATCAGTGGAACTTATTGCTGCAGAGGGCTGTGGAGGCCAAATCATTGAGTATACTTCAGACAGAGATAGATAGTTGTGTGATTAGTAAGGGGATCAAAGGTTACAGGGGAGAAGGCAGGAGCATTGGCTTGAGAAACATCTTAGCCATGATCAAATGGCAGAGCAAGACATCTTGGGCTAAATGGTCAAATTCTGATCCTGTATTATAGCGTTATGTTGTTATGGTATTACCCTGCATCTCATTCTGACAGTCCTGCTAACCATGACAAGGTGGTACAAAGCCGTATCATGATTCACCACCCATATAGGGTGAATATATTTTTCAGGATCATCAGATGCTGCTAGCAACTGAGGTCGTCCATCTACAGGACAATCTAGTCTTTGTTGGGCCAAAGTTTATGAATGGAAACAGGGGTAAAAAATGGGGGACAAATGCTGGCCATTGATAAAGGCGTGAGTTCTGAAGAAGTTTGAATTCAGTCAGAGCAGACAGGCAGCAGCTGGGTTGTCAATCTAATTGCCTTTCTGAATACAGTGCAGTCTCTAGGTATTCTTGAGCTCATGCAGAGAGCACTGGTTAAAAAAAAAACAGCATTTTATTTAGGATGTGTGCAAGACACAGCAGGCATAACACTGCCTGCAATATGGAATAAAGACTAACAGTTCTGGCAGTGGGAGTCCCAAACAGCACAACATAAAGCCACCAGGATATAAAGAGAACATAGCAAACCCTGAAGACAAACAGAAGAGGAATATCAAAGACCAAAGTAAATGGCAGAAGAAAGATACTTTGATGGGAGGGATGGAGAGATAAATAAGGAAAGACAAAGGAGCATTGGGTTTAGAGGAAACCATTTGTAATTTAAATAGAAACTCAACAGGACACTCATTAACATTGGAATGAGATGGCAGCTCAGGAGATTAGTAAACTGAGTAAAGAAAAGGGAATGACAACGTATATGAAGATGGTGCACGTTAGAATGAAATCAACAGGTGGAAATAGAAAATTTAAATGAGATGTAAGGTGCCATCACAATGAGATTTGAGAGCAAATGAACTCTGTGAATTCTTATGAAAAATGGCAAGTGTTTTTTCTCAAAAAGATCACAATGAAGTAATAAAAGCAGAAGTTTCTGGAGAAGCTCAGTACGTCTGGCTGTATCTGTGAAGTAAAATCAGAATTAACATTTCGGGTCTAGTGACCCTTGCACATAACTGATGATAGCTGGGAAAACATTGGTTTCTATGCAGAAGATAGGAAGGGGGATGGGGTAGGGAGTCAACGATAGCATAAAGGATAGAGCCCAAAGAGAGAGAAGAGCAGTTGGATAGACAAAGGAGTTGATAATGATCTGGTTGGGAGGGTGAACAGTTGTTAATGGGGACGGTTAGTGACTAACACTAGGTAGTGTGTAATGGCAGGCTATGTGATAACAAGGCCTGGTGTGTGGGGTAGGGGGCTAGGACATGGAAGAGTTTAGGATTATTAAACTCGATATTGAGTCCATAGACCTGCAGGGACCCACGTGGAAAATGAAGTGTTGTTCTTCCAGCTTGCACTGATCTTCGCTGGAATACTGTAGCAAGCCAGAGACAGAGATGTTGGCCAGGGAACAGGGTGGTGTGTTAAAGTGGCAACTGGAAACTCAGGGTCTTTTTGGCCAGCAGAACGTAGATGTTCTGCAAAACTGTCATACAGTTGATGCTTCGTTTCCTCAATGCAGAGGAGACCACATTGTGAGCAGTGAATGCAATAGACTAGATTCTGGGAAGTGCAGGTGAAGTGTTGCTTCACCTGGAAGGCATGTTTGAGCCTTTGGATACTGGGGAGGGAGGAGTTAATTGGGCAGGTGTTACACCTTCGTCGGTTACAGGGGAGGGTACCGTGAGGTTGTATGGAGGGGGAAGGAGTGGCAGTGAAGGAAGTGTGGACCAGGGTGTCCAGAGGGAATGGTCCCTGCGGAAGGCAGACAAGGGAAGGGAAGGGAATATGTGTCTGGTGGTGGCATCTCGATGGAGGTGGCGGAAATGGCGTCTGATGACCTTCTGGATATGGATGCTGGTGGGAAGGTAGGTGTGGATAAGGGGAACCCTATCGCTGTTGCGGGAAGGAAGAGAAGGGGTGAGGGTGGAGGTGCAGGAGATGGGTTGGACCCGGTTGAGGGCCCTGTCAACAACGGAGCTGGGGAATCTTTGGCTGAGGAAGAAGGTGGATATTTCGGAGGATCCCTTGTCAAAGTTGGTCTCGTCTGAGCATATATGACGAAGACAGAGGAACTGAGAGAATGGGAAGGAGCCTTTACAGGAAGTGGAGTGTGAGGATGTATAGTCCAGGTAGCTGTGGGAATCAGTGGGTTTGTAATGGATGTTAATGGCCAGTCTATCCCCAGAAATGGAAACAAAGATGTCAAGAAAGAGAAGGGAGGAGTCAGAGATAGACCAGGTGAAAGTGAGGGCAGGGTGGAAATTGGAAGCAAAATCGATGAACTTTTCCAATTCCGGACAAGAGAGGGAAGCAGCTCTGATGATATCATGTGGGTGGGGACCCAACTAGGACTGGAACAAGGAATGTTCCATGTACCCCACAAAGAGACTGGCATAACTAGGGCCCATGCGGGTACCCTTGGCCACCCCTCTGACCTAAAGAAAATGACAGGAGTTAAAAGAGAAGTTATTGAGGGTGAGGACAAGCTTGGCCAAGAGGAGGTGGGTAGGGATGGTTCAGGACTTTGCCCCAGGAAGAAGCGGAGAGCCCTAAGACCATCCTGGTGGGGGATGGGCACGTGAAGGGATTGCACGTCCATGGTAAAAACTGAAGACTGTTAATTGTGAAACCAGCGTAAAGCATCAGAGGAATTATGGATGTACATGGACAGGAACTGGACCGGGGAGAGAAGACTGGGTCAAGGCAGGAAGAGATGTGTTCTGTGGGGCTCAATAAATGTGGAGCTGGAAAAGCACAGCAGGTCAGACAGCTTCTGAGGAGCAGAGAAGTCATCATTTCGGGCTGAAACCCTTCATCAGGACTGGGGACGGAGAGGCAAGTCCAGAAATAAACAGAGGGATGGGGGTTGGGCTCGGGGGAGGGTGGGTGAGATGGAGATCGGTGGATGCAGGTAGAGGGTTATTGTATTTGGTCAGTGGGAAGGGTGGAGTGGATAGGTGGGTAGTTTGGGGTGGAGAGATTTTGAAGCTGGTGAAGTCAGTACTAAATCCATTGGGCTGTAGGCTCCCAAGGTGAAGTACAAGGTGTTGTTCCTCCAGTTTACATTTGGCCTCACTCTGACAGTGGAGGAGTCCAAGGGTGGACATGTCACCAGGGGAGTGGGAAGGGAGTTAAGGTAAATGGCAACCAGAAGGTCAGGTTGGTTGATGCGTGCAGAGTGTAGGTGCTCTCGAACTAGTCCCCAAGTCTGTGTTTGGTCTCCCCGATATAGAGGAAACCATTTCGGGAGCAACGGATAGCCAATGAGTTGAGATGAAGTGCAGGTGAATCTCTGCCGGATTTGGAAGGATTGTTTGGAGCCTTGGGCGAAGGTGAGTTGGAAGGTCTGGGGGCCGGTGTAGCACCTCCTGCGGTTGCAGGGAAAGGTACCGGCGGTGGTGGGGTTGATGGGGAGTGTAGAGCTGACGAGGGAGTTGCAGAGTGAACAGTCCCTGCAGAAAGTGGACCAGGGATGGGGAGAGGAATATCTTTTTGTTCGTGGGGTCTGGTCAGCATGATGGCTCAGTGGTTAATGTAAGAGAGAATATGGTGGAGGATTTGGATGCAAGGTCATGGAGTGATCTACAGAGACCACATCCCACCCCACCTTGATGCGAGATTCCTCACTTAAGTGTTCTGGCAGAAGGATATCACCGAGAAGGTACAGGAAAGCAACATCAATGGCTTGTATTCCTTCAGCCACCATGGAGGGGAGGTGACGGTGTAGTGGTATTATCGCTGGACTATTAATTCAGAGACCCCCAGGATCAAATCCCGCCATGGTAGATGTTGGAATTAGAACTCAATAAATATCTGGAATGAAGAGTCTAATGATGACCATGAATCCATTGTCGATTGTCGGAAAAACCCATCTGGTTCACTAATGCCCTTTAGGGAAGGAAACTGCCATCCTTACCTGGTCTGGCCTACATGTGACTCCAGACCCACAGCAATGTGGTTGACCCTGAACTGCCCTCTGGGCAATTAGGGATGGGCAATAAATGCTGCCTAGCCAGCAATACCCTCATCTCATGAATGAATAAAGAAAAAAAAATTCTAATGATGTCTGGAATAATTGTCAATTGGGTTATAATGAACATAATTAACAAATAGGGTGGCACGGTGGTTCAGTGGTTAGCACGGTTGCCTCATAGCGTACAGACATTGGTTTGATACCACCCTTGGGCAACCACGTGCGTGGAGTTTGCACATTCTCACCGTGTCTGTGTGGGTTTCCTCCCACAGTCCAACAATGTGCAGGTCAGCTGGGATTAGCCATGATAGATTGCTCCATAGTGTCCGGGGATAAGCAGGTTAAATGGACTAGCCATGAGAAATGTGGGGTTATATGGATAGGATAGGGGGATGGGTCTGTGTGCGATACTCTTCCAATGGGGTGGTGTGGCCTTGCTGCTTTCACACTGTGGGGATTCTATGATTATTGTGTGGTCAAAGCCATTCCTGTAGCATTCGATTCCTGCAGTTTCTCAATTAAAATATCAAACGTCAAATCATTGTGTCTTACTGGTCAAAACTAAATATATAGGTAAGATTGGAATATTATTACCCATCTCTATGATATCAGCAAACAATTGTCTCTGTCCTGTTTTCCACACGTTTTCCACATTTTACTCTCAATCTGGTGCTTGCCAAGAGAAAAATATTTTAGACTGACAGAAGCATTGGCTGGCAGAGTCTGATTTCTTTCCATTGGCAAATTTTAATGCTGTGCAGAAATACACAATGCTTAAAATAAAACTAACCAAAATGAAGATTAATAGTTCAGTGGAATTAGTTTAGAGTTGCAATCTGCCATTCCATAAGTAGGGGTAGGAAGACAAAACTGATTGGAGACTATGGTCCTCGTTACCAGGTAGCAGGTCTGAAATGTCACAGAGAAACTCACTGTTCCTTGCGGCGGGCTTAATCTATAACTGATTCACGCTCAACGGAACATGTCTGGCTCAGGATGGGACTGGCACCACCAGCTGAAGAGGAAGTATATCCACTGCCAGCCCCTCTGTTTGCCGAGCAGCTCCTGGCTGCAAACAGTAGCATCAGGAGCGGTATCAATTGCTGGCACTGCCCCCAGTCCCCATGAGGGAGGGCCTGGAGTGAGTAACAGGAACATTGAGGTGGATGGATGGTCTTCTTCATGGATCTGGGTGAGGATGGCCTGGATAGGATCCGGGGTGAGTGGGAATACCTTAGCATGTTTTGGACTCAGGGAGAAAGTGGTAGAATACACAGTCCTGGAGTAGGGGGGAGAAGGTGCAGAGGGACAGCACATGTTAGGGACCCTTTGATCAGAAAGGGCAGCCATGAAAAGGCTCCCCCCAAGCTGTGAAGCCTAGCCAGGTCTCCCACCAAACCTCCTTCTGGCTGAAACACTGGCCTTCGGTGGCCATTAGTATTGCAATAAAGGGCATCACACTATGGTCCATTAAATAAAAAACAAGTTCTGGAGCACAAGTTTTCTTCACAAGTATTACTGAAATGTTGTCATGCCCATAGCCTTTGCAGCATCCAGTGCCTCCAAACATTTCTTGATATCACATGGAGTGAATCAAATTGGCTGAAGACTGGTATCTGTGATGGTGCAGACCACTGGAGGAGGGCGAGAATGCTTCAGCCTTATCTTTTGCACTGATACGCTGGGGTCTTCCATCATTGAGGATGTAGACATTCGTAGAGCTTCTTCTTCCAGTGAGTTGTTAAAGTTTCCACCACCATTTGTGTGGCAGGACCGTAGAGCTTAGATCTGATCCATTGTTTATGGGATCACTTAGCCCTGTCTATCACTCGTTGGTTATACTATTTGGCGTGCAAGTAGTCCTGTTCAGTGGCTTCACCAGGTTGACACCTCATCTTTAGGTATGCCTGGTGCTGCTCCTGGCATGCCGTCCTGCACTCTCTATTGAACTAAGGTTGATCCCCCGGCCTGATGGTAATGGTTGAGTGGGGGAAATGCCGGGCCTTGAGGTTACAGATTGTGCTGGAGTACAATTCTGCTGCTGTTGATGGCCCACAGCACCTAATGGATGTCCAGTCTTAAGTTGCACACCTCTTATCCATTTACAGCTCACATCTGCTCTTCAACGCTCCACTTGTGAGTGCACTGGTACCATTCATTGGAATTCTGCTGCCAGTGTGTCCCGAAGTGCAGCATTGGCATGTCAGTGTGTGCGTCAATTTGTGTATAGAGATGGGTTCATAGCTCAAGGACTGGACCAGGCTGCAGTTCAAAGCTGTTTGCTTACTGTCTTCACACTCACCCACCCTGCCCTGCCCTGGATTCTCACTGCATTGTTGCTTTCCCCTGCCCTGCACTGTCCTGCCCTGCCCTCCCCTCCCCTGCCCTGCCCCGCCCTCCCCTGCTTGGGCCTTGCCTTTCCCTTTTGTGCCGACTCAAAGCCAGGCAGCTTGTCATACTTTTCAGCAGTCACCAGTCCAACTGAATGTGTGTGTGCTCCCAGCACTGATCCACGTGCAAGACGACCTCCCAACATTTGCCAGTCTGAGTAACTTTGATCTCTTCTCTCTCGATTCTGTTCTGTAACCAGTTTACTAAACATTCTGCCACTTGTCCTCTGATTCCATGCATTCTCACATTGGCCATACAGGTATTGGCATGGCAACAGAAACCTGCAGTTATAGTTTAATTTATAAATAAAATGTTTGCAAATTTGTCATAAAAACTGTTTTAAATAGTTTTCTATGATTAATCTGCTTGGATTCCTTTGTTAAAATACAAAAGCAGTAAGTGTTTTTTCATTAGACTTGGGAGTGATCACTTACCTAAATGCTGCATTGCATTCACAAGCTGTTCCCTGAGTAAATCCATGTGCATGTTTCTAATTAATGGAGAATAAAAGTTTACTATCGTCTGTCAGTCAGCAAACAGTTCTTGTATACAATGGATTAAAGCAAGGCAAGGATCTGCTTTTAAAATATCAATAACAAAACTCTTTCCTGCAGTAACCAGGAATTGTTTTGATCCTAAGGCTATTTGACAATAATCAAAACAAAAAAAGCTTTAAAAATTTTCTCAGTCGCACATGCACAATTTTGTCTGGCTCCTTGGGCTATAAAATTAAACTGCACTATGTTCTGTTGCCCAATAAGGTGCTTAACCATGACTTGCATTCAACTGATGAAGTTCAAATTATGCAACTTGAGAAAGGACACAGAAAAGCGACTAACTAACATGAAGAAAACTATCATCAAGCAACAGAAACATTACACAAAACAAAAACTGTCAAACATTGTGGTGCAATCTCTGCTCATTTAAATGTTAAAAGGATTATTCTATAAATATAAAAATACATACTGGGTCTGGAATGTTTGCTGTGTCCTGCTTGCGTCTTTCAGTTCAATTCATGAGATATCAGCAGAAAAGTTTCAGGAATTTCAAATATAAATCCAGGTTCCACAATATTCTGCATTAGTTTAAATATGTTGGGTGGAATCTTGTTGAGATTTGAGTGATGTGAGCTACAGCGAGACGTGTTGCAAAACCACATGAGACGTGGTTTCTGATTTCAGCATCTTGCTTCAACCTTTACACATTATACAAGAGTTCTTGTTAAGACAGTGAAAAATCAAAAAATAACAGAGATTATTACCTGGTAAATGCCTTATTGATGTAACAAGGTGTAGAGCTGGATGAACACAGCAGGCCAGGCAGCATCAGAGGAGCAGGAAAGCTGATGTTTCGGGTCTGGACTCTTCCTGCTCCTCTGATGCTGCTCGGCCTGCTGTGTTCATCCAGCTCTACACCTTGTTATCTCAGATTCTCCAGCATCGGCAGTTCCTACTATCTCTGCCTTATTGATGGCTGCTTTCACCTCATTTATGTTCATCTTTCTATCTTCCCAAACTCAGCAAACAAGTTTGAAGATAAGGAAACTCGACAAGCAGATCAGCACAGGCACCTGGTGAAATCAAAATAAAAACTGAAAGAACTGTGGATGATGTAAATCAGAAACAGAAACAGAAGTTGGTGGAAAAGCTAAGCAGGTCTGGCAGTATCTGTGGAGAGAAATCAAAGTTAATGCTTCTGGTCTAGTGACCATTCCTCAGAACCTGGTGAATTCAACATGCCACTTGTCCTGAATGACCTCCAAGTTGGATTCCAAGTGCCAACATCTTGGGACATGTTCCATAAGAACCAGCCAAACACACTCCATGTCCACAGACATTGGCATCGAACTTGTGCCAGCCAGTAAGAACCCTCATGGCACATCCACTCACAGAATGCTTCTGCCCTTCAATGCTGCCTCTCTGGTTGCCCCAGTAACTCTCATTGTAACACTATAGCAATAACATTGTGTGCTCGGGGTCACCCCACCCCCCCAAGCTCAGGGACCGCCTCCCCACTCAGGGACACACCCTCCCCAGCTCAGGGACACACCGCCCAGCTCAGGAAGACACTCCCCAGCTCAAGGACACCCTCCCCAGCTCAGGGACACACCCCCCAGAACAGGGACAGACCCTCCCCAGCTCAGGGACACACTCTTCCCAGCTCAGGGACACGCGCTCCAGCTCAAGGACACACTCCCCAGCTCAGGGACACCTTCCCCAGCTCAGGGACAAACCCCCCAGCTCAGGGACACCCTCCCCAGCTCAGGGACAAACCCCCCCGCTCACGGATTGCACCAGACTGAACTTGGCTACCACCCCTAAATATATTAAGAATTATTTTTAAGGTTTTTTTTCACAAAAACTGTTACAGTCAAACATTCCTTAATTATGTTTGTTCTTGGAAAATTGTATTTTGCGATGTACAAAATAGTTTGACTGAAACTTGAACAAAAAACTATTTTTTATAAAACTAGAACAATGAGTGCCCAGAGCACGTTATGTGAATAAAGCAGGAACTCTTGACTGCGATTTTTATTCAGCGCACTTTTGGATTGGCTTTGCCTAGTGATGCTATTCCAGGTAGTTTCATTCCCAGTGACAATGTGCTGAAATTGGCGGCATGAAAGATCCTCCTCTGAGGATCTGTTTGAAAGTGTTTGTTATTCTTCATAGTAATCCTCAACTTTCGCAGTTTGAAGGTCAGGAGCCGTGAACATACAAAAGAATTGAATAGTTTAGCACAGCAATGAGGGAGAGACAGTGAGACCTTGCACAAGCTGTGGTTTACTGCAGCATGAAGCATTGGCTATCAATAGGATAACTGATGGCATCACTAGAAGTGACATCAGCTCACAGGGTACTGCATATAATGTACATCGGTCAATAAACAGCTCACTTACAGCACTGTACCTCCAGTCACCATTGTGACTAAGGTACAGAACAACAATAATCTGGTGAAGAGTCACCAGACTCGAAATATTAACTCTGCTTTCTTTCCACAGATGCTACCAGATCTGCTGAGTTTCTCCAGCGATTTCCGTTTTTGTTTCAGATTTCCAGAATCCATAGGATGGAGTGGGGGAGAACCATGGAGGGAAGATGCTGCAGGCAACAGTGAGCCCAGTAGTGCATGAGTTTTGGTGGGAGATGGGCACCATGACAGAGATAGAGTGTGTGAGGTAGCGAAGAGAAGATGGTGGCACTTACAGTCATAGAGTCATTGAGTTGTACAGCACAGAAACAGATCCTTAGTCCAAACTCGTCCATGACGATCAGATATCCTAAATTAATGTAGTCCCACTTGCCAGCATTTGGCATACATCCCTCGAAACCCTTCCTAGTCATATAACCATCCAGATGCCTTTTAAATGTTGTAATTGTACCAGCCTCCACCACTTCCTCTGGCAGCTCATTCCATACACGCACCACTCTTTATGTGAAAATCTTGCCCCTTAGGACCCTTTTAAATCTTCCCCTCTCACCTTAAACCTATGCTGTCTAATTTTGGACTCCGCAAAAGACCTTGGCTGTTCACCGTATCCATGCCCCTCATGGTTTTATAAATTCTGTAAAGTTATCCCTCAAACTTAAATCTGAGACAGAAATGTTTTTATTAGAGATAAAAGGTACTGCAGATGCTGGAGAATCCGAGATAACAAGCATGGGG
>JAHRHZ010000045.1:1210243-1277300 GCA_024137785.1 Ginglymostoma cirratum | reverse complement strand
TGAGGGATGTGTTCCGGGAAATGCGGGAGACACGGTCGAGGGCGTTCTTGACCACTGTGGGGTTTTTATTAATGTTTTTATTAAGCATGGGTATCAGGGATGTAGGCTGAAGGCAGGCATACTGAGTTTGGCCATAGGTTAAGCATGATCTAATTGAATGGTAGAGCAGGCTCAAGGGGCTGAATGGACTGCTCCTGTTCCTGTGAGCGAGGTGACGACTTTGGACCAGGCTGGTAATGTCGATGTAAAGTGCACTGTGGTTGCAGTGGTGTGAACTCTGTAAGGCCTGAGTCAGAGAGTGATTCACTGCTGCTGAGCACCAGACAGCGTAACTGTGGTATCATTGAGGCAGACGATATACTGAATGAGGTAAGCAGGATAAAACTGCTGGAGAAAAGTCACTGGAGCTCAAGGACAGAGACACTACATGGAATTCCCCAAAACTAGCAAATTGTTGATAACAAGGTGTAGAGCTGGATGAACACAACAGGCCAAGCAGCATCAGAGGAGCAGGAATGCTGACATTTTAGGTCTGGACCCTTCTTCAGAATTCAGCAAATTGTAGGAAAGCTCAGTCCATTACTTATCATGTGGGTAGCTGTTTAAAAATGTATGCATTTCCACAACACTTATAAAATAAATAGAAAAATATTCAAAACAGAAGCTCAAGAGCTTTCTCTTCTCAAATCACTTTCCAGAAATTCTAAAATGCACAAAAATAAAATGCAATCTAAAAGAAAGGTTGAACAACATGAGAATTTGCAACAATGTGGATTAGATCAGATTACACAGTCGAAAGCCTGAATGGTTTTAATGTGACTGTGATGCTTGGCCATCATTCCAATTATTTTGAGATAGTCATGCATAAAAAAAGGAAGAATAAATTTTATTAAGATGTTAGATGGAATCTTGCAGCAATATAGTTTCCCTTGATATTGCTTTTGAATGTTGGTGGATTTAAGTCACTGGGAGGAAAGAAAGAAATATTTAAAAATCAGGCCTCACTGAACAAATAATAAACTTTGTCATTTTAACGAAAGAAAATGGGAAGACAGCCGCACCAACTATCAAACTGGAAACACAGCCTAGCTTCATGTTGAAATGACCCTAAATTGCATTGCCACAAATGGCTCCACTTTGAAAGCACAGAAGAGGTTTTATTCGCTGTTGAAGAGTTTTGTTTTACCAGATGGAGGTTAATTTACCAAGTGCACACATGTCATAACCCAGTATAACTCTAATGTTCCTCCAGCTTCATTTCTCCTTTAAACGAATATTAATTAGGAAGTGATACCTTTTGGTGAGACATGCATATCCGCAGATCCCAAATTCAGAGCCTCAGAGTTACAAAGATGCTTTCATCCTCTGAAGAAGGAACCTTTGTGCTTCCATAAGTCCACGAGGCCTCTTTTAAAATGATTTTTCTTCACATATCTAGTTACTTTGAGGTGATTCATGTCCTGCCTAACTTCCTGCTAAATGTTGTTGCGAGGGTAAGTGAAAGATTGATTTTACACTGCCTTTTACGAGGCAGCTCTTGTTGTAGTCCAAGGATATTCTCATTTTGGACCATGTCACTTTTGGATATATTTTAATAAAGATAACACACTAAAATTCTATCATGCTTCAAATAAGCGATATAATTGATTATAAATCTGTTCTGTAAGAATTCTATAATTCTGCCCTTCAACATGATATTTTCAGTCAACTAAATCATCTCAAAGTTACTCAGATGATTGGAAGGATTGCAGCTTTTCCACACTGCAATTCTCGTTGAGAAATTCAAATTCAACACAGCAGAGAAATTTGCTTTGTGGGTCTGTCAGCAATTTCACTGCCTGATCAATTCTGCATTTTGCAATATTTTCAAGACATCCATTTGAAAGCTGACACTGTCGTTTTAATCACCCTGGAATTTGCAATTGCATTTCACTTGCAGTTCAAGGATCAACCATGTCTGAAGTTCATTGACGAACTGCCTGCCATGCCTGGTGGTCTCTCTAGTCCATTTACTCGAATTATTGGTCTAGAAGTGTGCACAATATGGAAAATAACTTAAAATACATCTGCCTCAGCACTGCAAAAATTATATTATAATGAATGAGTGATCAACATTGCATTTTAATTATGATTAACAGCTCACATATCAACTGGATACTTAAAACTATTAAAGCCAGATGACCACCCAATACTTTTGGCATTTCACAGTCTCCGTATTTCAGGCCACTTATAGCTGAGAGCTTCCAAATACAGTCCCTCACATTCAGCTTTTACTGCTTCATATAGTCCACCTGCTGTCTTATAACTATCTGGGCCAGCTGCCCCATAACGTGGCTCAAAACACAACGCATGCTTCAAGCCCAAAGATTTCCAATGAGACTCAGCACTCCTTATGAAAGAATTAAAAGTTGCATGATAGCAAACGGAGCATGTTTGTTTCAAACGCACAGCTCAGGCAAAACCTCAGATCAGATTTTTGGAAATTAGAATTCCAAAAAAAAACCACAGCATTATATGAGTTTCTGTTCATTACAGTGGAATAGCCTGTCCAGACAGACAATGCGATGAGACAGAGGGTTGTCTTCCTTGGATATTCACCACAATTTTAAGATCAGCTGAGTGTTGGACAAGCGAATGTATGATGTCAATATCATGCTGAACACTTCCTTCCTCTTCCAAATTTGACTCAACAATTGCAGAAGATTTTGGTCTTTGTCCGTGGGATGTCAGTCATAAGGAGCTCAGAGAGACAAATCTTCATGGATGGATGAATAAAGTGAATGGCAGAGAAAGCTGATGGATTGTGTGAAATGCTGCGTGATCCTCAGAGGCAGTGCTACACCTGCCCCCACACCTCCTCCCCCACCCCAATCCCAGGCCCCAAGAAGACTTTCCACATCAAGCAGATGTTCACCTGCACATCTGCCAATGTGGTATACTGCATCCGCTGTACCCATTGTGGCCTCCTCTACATCGGGGAAACCAAGCGGAGGCTTAGGGATCGCTTTGCAGAGCACATGCGCTCAGTTTGCAACAAACAACTGCACCTCCCAGTCGCAAACCATTTCAACTCCCCCTCCCATTCCTCAGACGACATGTCCATCCTGGATTTTTGCTTCCAATTTCCACCCTGCCCTCACTTTCACCTGGTCTATCTCTGACTCCTCCCTTCTCTTTCACGACATCTTTGTTTCCATTTCTGGGGATAGACTGGCCACTAGCATCCATTACAAACCCACTGACTCCCACAGCTACCTGGACTATACATTCTCACACTCCACTTCCTGTAAAGGCTCCTTCCCATTCTCTCAGTTCCTCTGTCTTTGTCACATATGCTCAGACGAGACCAACTTTGACAAGGGATCCTCCGAAATATCCACCTTCTTCCTCAGCCAAAGATTCCCCAGCTCCGTTGTCGACAGGGCCCTCAACCGGGTCCAACCCATCTCCTGCACCTCCACCCTCACCCCTTCTCTTCCTTCCCGCAACAGCGATAGGGTTCCCCTTATCCTCACCTACCATCCCACCAGCATCCACATCCAGAAGGCCATCAGACGCCATTTACGCCACCTCCATCGAGATGTCACCACCAGACACATATTCCCTTCCCTTCCCTTGTCCGCCTTCCGCAGGGACCATTCCCTCCGGACACCCTGGTCCACACTCCCTTCACTGCCACTCCTTCCCCCTCCATACAACTTCACGGCACCCTCCCCTGTAACCGGCGAAGGTGTAACACCTGCCCAATTAACTCCTCCCTCCCCAGTATCCAAAGGCCCAAACATGCCTTCCAGGTGAAGCAACACTTCACTTGCACTTCCCAGAATCTAGTCTATTACATTCACTGCTCACAATGTGGTCTCCTCTACATTGAGGAAACGAAGCATCGACTGTATGACAGTTTTGCAGAACATCTACGTTCTGCTGGCCAAAAAGACCCTGAGTTTCCAGTTGCCACTTTAACACACCACCCTGCTCCCTGGCCAACATCTCTGTCTCTGGCTTGCTACAGTATTCCAGTGAAGGTCAGTGCAAGCTGGAAGAACAACACCTCATTTTCCGCTTGGGTCCATGCAGGTCTATGGACTCAATATCGAGTTCAATAATCCTAAACTCTTCCATGTCCTAGACCCCTACCCCACACACCAGGCCTTGTTATCACATTCACCCGGCACTTTTCCCTGCAACTGCAGGAAGTGCTACACCTGCCCCCACACCTCCTCCCTCACCCCAATCCCAGGCCCCAAGAAGACTTTCCACATCAGGCAGATGTTCACCTGCACATCTGCTAATGTGGTATACTGCATCCGCTGTACCCGTTGTGGCTTCCTCTACATCGGGGAAACCAAGCGGAGGCTTGGGGACCGCTTTGCAGAACACCTACGCTCAGTTCGCAACAAACAACTGCACCTCCCAGTCGCGAACCATTTCAACTCCCCCTCCCATTCCACAGATGACATGTCCATCCTGGGCCTCCTGCAATGCCACAGTGATGCCACCCGAAGGCTGCAGGTACAGCAAATCATATTCAGCCTGGGAACCCTGCAGCCCAATGGTATCAATGTGGATTTCACAAGCTTCAAAATCTCCCCTCCCCCAACTGCATCCCAAAACCAGCCCAGCTCGTCCCCACCTCCCTAACCTGTCCTTCCTCTCACCTGTCCCCTTCTCCCACCTCAAGCCCCACCCCATCTCCTATCTACTAACCTCATCCTGCCCCCTTGACCTGTCCATCCTCCCTGGACTGACCTATCTCCTCCCTACCCCCCCAACCTACACTCACCTTTACTGGCTGCATCCCCGCCTCTTTGACTTGTCTGCCTCCTCTCCACCTATCCTCTCCTCTATCCATCCTCTATCGGCCTCCCCCTCTCTCCCTATTTAGTTCAGAACCCTCTTCCCCTCCCCCATTTCTGAAGAAGGGTCCAGGCCCGAAATGTCAAGCTTTCCTGTTCCTCTGATGCTGCTTGGCCTGCTGTGTTCATCCAGCCCAACACCTTGTTATGTCTGATCTTCAGAGCTAGATTATTCTCCATGCCTTCCAGCTAGCCAGGGCTTAACATGCAAATAGTAAAGTCGAGAATCTACTCAGCTCTCCAAGGACTGCATTTATTTTTCCATGATAACTATTGTCAGTTTGGCACAGTTCCTTAACAAAATGTTTCAATTTAAGTTAACACATCGATGTTCAAATATCCTATGAGTGAATGTTTAAGTAAAATAATCCTTTCAAAAGTACAGCGCATGTGTATTAATTAGAAGCATGGGAAATGACATGCATGGACAGCAGGCAAATTTGTGAAATTTCCTCTCCCAGTTGACTGAGCTGCAATGTTCTCAGGTAGAATGAGGCACAGATAGTAACACGACCAATGCATGAGCTCCTCCTATTTCTGCCGATGCAAATGCATCATTTCAATGTTGAACCTTAATGAGGAATGGACGCATGACTGATGTACGTGGAGCTGTTCAGTAGCTGAGGAACAAAACTCAGGAACACAGGAAGGGGAAAAGAAAGGAAAGGAGGAATTAATAGATAAAAGGAGAAAAAGCAACACTTGAAGCAGTAATTTAAATTTTGAGTTGAAGGGAAAAATAAAAACCTGCTGCCTTTTCACTGTTATTAATCCTGGAAGCCCAAGCTAAAGAGGTAGATATAGAAATAAAATGTTGACAAAATCAAATGTAAATTGATTCAATAATAAAGCACTTAATTCCACTATATAACGAAAACAATTCTCAATACCAAACACGTGATAGATTCGCAACAGCTCAATAAGAATCTCAAAGGGTCACTTTGCTTTTTTCCTTCGCATCTTGCAATAGAGCAGCGCATGTTCTCTCTACTTGAAAATTCTTGGAGATTGACCATTCTGCCATAGAATGCAGCATTTTACAAAAGGAACCATTGAGTCTCTTACCATAAACTTACCTTCTTAATGTCGTCACCCCCAACTGTTGAAACCTGGTGCCACTTTATAGCCCTCAGAAGCTTGAAGTGTATAACAGGATTTGAACAGAGGTCTCTCAGAGCAGCACATCGCCTCAACACCATCCATGCCCAAAGGATGCCAAGTCATTGCCAAACCTAAATGTAGTCATCATTCAATGTTGTCTAAATTTAGAGGTGTGCTGCGTTTGCATATTGTGTGTTTTTCAGTGTATTTTCAGAATACATTACATGCAATAATAAAATAAAAGTGATTCTGGACTGTTGACACAATTTCTGCAGTAATGTCTTAACTATGGAATACGCTGCCTGTTCTGTACAGCTAGCTCTATTTGTATATAGAAGCACATCCTGATTAAATAAAATTTCAGGCCACCAATTTTCTCTTAACCAGCTGAACAATTTAATTGAATTAGACAAGCACCTAGATTTAACAGTCAGTTATTAATAGGGGCTCTTGAGAATATATTTTTCAAGTTTTATTTGTGTTGGCCCAAGCTCACTGTTTAATTTACTTCTTTGAGGTACAGCAACACATCAGTGCTCAGCATTGTTCACACCATGGTGCTCAGAGACCTGGTATAATATTACGGTTCTATTAATGAACCATTTCAGTGTACGCCTGCATCTGGTGAATGTGAAGAGTGACCTGCAAAAGTTAAGGTAATTGAAACAACCAGTTTCCCCTTTTTTTCGGCTAAGTACAAAAAAGAAATGCAGTAAAAATATCTCACAATTTGAACTCTTATCCATTCAAATTTATGTCGCAGATTATTTAAAATTCTATCAAAAACAAAAACGCAAGTTGATGTGAAAGCATTGTGTCTGGAATCTTAGCTGTTTATATGTTATAAAGAAAAAATAATTCTCATGACAACTTGAATAATGAAACTTACAGACCCTGATAGTTTGCATTGTACTGATCGTACTGAAA
The DNA here is from genome assembly GCA_024137785.1 of Ginglymostoma cirratum. Classification (NCBI taxonomy): domain Eukaryota; kingdom Metazoa; phylum Chordata; class Chondrichthyes; order Orectolobiformes; family Ginglymostomatidae; genus Ginglymostoma; species Ginglymostoma cirratum. The sequence continues at coordinate 1,270,416 of JAHRHZ010000045.1, read as the reverse complement.
ACCATCAACTATTAAGGCAGCAATATTATTTTCCATCTAAGTATAAAACTTTACTGGTGTGTATAATCAGCCCAAAATTAGTTTTTAGTAAATGTTTGGTCAAATAATGTTTGCTAAAGATAGTTTGATGAACCAATAATTTAGTGATAAATTGAAATACAAACTATAATCAGTTTTAGTTCATTGCTAGAAGAGAAAATGGATAAATTCATCACAAATATGTCCTTTTATTTTTGGATCTGAATGTGATCTAATTACAGCCTAAATTTTTGTTGTGTCTGATAACTTCCAAATTCAAGCTGAAGTAACTTTGTTCATATTAACCGAGTACCATGCTTTTAAAAACATAAGGCAAAGACCTGCAAACGCTGGAGATCTGAAACATGAAAGCAAAAATTGCTGGCAAAACTCAGAATGCTGATAGAAGGGGATTAGTCGGTGAAATGTCATTAAATGTCAAGGGTTGTGGTTAGATCTTCTGTAATTGGACATAGTCATTACCTGGCATTAATGTCATACGAGTGTTATTTACCACTTGTCAGGTCAAGCCTGGAAATTGTCAATTTGGACGTGGACTGTTTCTGTATTTGAGGAATCGTGAATGGTGCTGAACATTCATAAAATCCCTACAGTAAAGAGATAGGCCATTCAGCCCTACAACTTCACACTGACTCTCCAAAATGCATCCCACCTACGGTCAAATCCCTACCCTATCCCTGCAACCATGAATTTCATTTGGCTAGGCCACCGAGCCTGCGCATCTTTGGACTGTGGGAGGAAACCCACACAGATACATGAAGAACAAGCATCTCCACACAGACAGTCATTTGAGGATGGAATTGAACCTGGGCCACTGGCGCTGTGAGTCAATGGTGCTAACCACTGAGCCAGCATGACCTCATGATGGAGGGTAGGTCATTGATGAGACAGCTGAAGGTGGCTGGGCCTCTGAAGAACTTCTGCAGAGATGTCCTGGAGCTGAGATGATTGGTCTCTAACAACTATGGCTACCTTCCTATGTGCCAGGTTCATTGATTCCAGTTTTGCTGGTGCTCATTGATGCCACATACAGTTAAATGCAGCCTTGATGTTAAAAGCAGTCACTCTCACCTCACCTCTGGAATTCAGCTCTTTTGTCCATGTTGAACCAAGGCTGTAATGAGGTCAGGAGCTGAGTGGCCCTGGCAGAACCCAAACTGGGCGTCACTGAGCAGGTTATTGCTGAGCAGGTGCTGCTGGATAGCGCTGTCGATATCACCTTCCATCACTTTTCAGTTGCAGGTGTCAGAGCAGAAGAGCCAGTATTAAATTAAAGTGTCTTTTTACTTTCATTGTGGTTGTTTTTAAAATTGCATTACAGACCAAGTTTAATTCTAAATTTAGCTTATGAAACTGATGCTTAAGTCTAATGATGCTCTAGATTCGAAGATCAGTTTAAAGAGCTGCTGATGGTGTACAAAGAAGATTAATTATATTCAAAGGTAAATGAATCAATTCAATAAATGCACCAAATGTTCAGTGAAGGCAATGTCGATATATTTGCAGCAGTGCACTCTAAAACATAAAATGAATGTAGAATGTTGACAGCCCATTAGCAAAGGTGTAAAATCATGGTAATTTGATTATTGATGATTTAGTGGAAGTGTATATTATTTTGAAGCATGTACTGAAGCTCATAAAGCATTAAATGTGCTCCATTCATCCCTTACGTGAGGAGTTAGTTAACTATCTGGTTAAAGATAAGTTGTAGACTCTAAGAATATACATAGACAGCTATGATCAAAAATTACTGGAGCACAATAATTTGTGTAGAGTATGGAAGTGGCTGCTAATGGTAAATGTTCACATGTGAAAAATGATGTCTGTAAGATCCATTGGATGACTTCTGTGTCTCATTCAATTACCTTTAGAAATCAAAGAGAAACCTTACAGAATGTTTACCAGGAGGCTAAATAACTTGGGTTGAGTTTATATTTGGATATAGTTGGGCAAAATCTGTAAGAACGAACAGATTTATTGGATTGGCTGTTTCCTCCACTGAATGTTTTCTGTGTCAGCTTGGCTCAGTGATTAGGAAGCTCATCTCTGGGCCAAAAGGTTGCAGCGGAACCAACAACTCAGTTATGATACTTTTCAATTTATTTGCAAAAATGGTACATAGTCTCTCCTGATATTTTGATGTTCAAATGTTTATTTCTGCTTCAGGTGGATACTAAAGACTTCATTGACACCATTTTCAGATTGAAGACTCCTTGGGTTCCAAACATCTGGCAAATACTAAGCTCCCAATTCTGTCAGTATTATAAAGGAAAGGTCAATTATCTTGTAGTTTGTTCGCTATTATTTAGATCCTTAGGTTGTTTTCTTGTGCTGCAGTCACCTTAAGGCCATATCAAGAGATGAAAAGGTTTGAGATGTAATGCTTCATGACAAGAGAACACCAATTTCAAATGATTGGCTAAAGAAGTAAAAGCAACATGGAGAATTATTTTTACACAGCAGTGATCGAGGTCTGAAATGCACTGAGTGTATGTCAGAGGCAGATTCAACTGTTGCTTTCCAAAGAAAACAATCTGAAGAGAAAAGAATTTGGAGGGTAAGGCAGGAGAGTGGGACTGGCTACGTTGCTGTTACAGAGTTAGCTTTTTAAAACTCATTTGCAAATTGTGGACATTACTTGCTCTGCCAGCATTTAATGCTTAGAGGGCAGTTAAGAATCATAGAATCCCTACAGTGTGGGAGCAGGCCTTTCACCCCAACAAGTCTGACTGACCCTCTGAAGTATCCCACTCAAACCCACCCTATCACTGTAACCCCACATTTCCTATGGCTACTCCACCTAACCTGCATATTTTTGGATTGTGAGAGGAAACCCACACAGACACAGGGAGAATTTGCAAACTGCACATGTCCAGTCACCTGAGGTGAATTGAACCTGGGTCCCTGGCGCTGTGAGGTAACAGTGCTAACCACTGAGCCACCGTGCCACCCCAAATCAACCACATTGCTGTGGGTCTGGAGTCACATGTAGGCCAGATCAGGCAAGGATGGCAGATTTCCTTCCCTAAAGGAAATTAATGAACCAGATGAGTTACCATTAGCCTAAGTCTTTATTCTAGATTTCGTTGAGTTTAATTTTCACTGTCTACAATGGTGAAGCTTGAATCCACGTCTCAGAACATTTGCCTGAGGGTCTGGATTCTTAATCCAGCAACATTACCACTACACACCTCAGACATGGTAGGTGGAATGGCCTCCTTCTATTCTGTAGCCATTCTATGATCCTATGATATGGTGCTATTTTCTGTTGCAAGCATTAAATATGCAATTTCCATCTTACTTACATGAAACACATACCATGAAAATGAAGATATCCACTTGAATTCTACTGGCAGTGCAACAGAGCTCTTGAATATAGCTAAAGCTGCCTGTCCAAAGTTCTAAACATATTTTCATGAAGCAAACCAAATGCTGTGTATTTACCATTTTGGACATAATCTTTTATACTTTCAAGATAAAGTCCTAAAGTGGTCTGTTTGATGGACAATAGCCAGGAGGCAACATGCAAGGTAAGGTGATATAGTTGAAGGAAATGAACCCACAGACTGCTTTTGGCCATTTTACATACGGCTCAGAATTCCTATGAGTCTGTTGTCCAGTACAAACATACCCAAGGGGCAGTGCTGGTAAGTACATGTTGGTGCGAGAATTTGCAACCATTTTAGCAGATTTATGAATATACATAAATTTACTTCCTCATAGTATTAAAACAACAGAAAGAAAATCTGAAATTTTAAATGTAAAGCCCTTAATGTGGAATCAGAATATCAAAAATACATTTTGCACTTCTTTTTTCAAATACATTTAAAATTATATTTTGATTTTGTCGTTTGTTTCCTTAAAAAGGCCAAAACTTTTTTTTAATTGAAGCAGATGGCAAAATTCTTTCCTGAGGTCATGACTTTTGTGAAGCCAAGAATCCACAACCCCTCTTCAAAGGGCATCAATCTGAAATGTTACAAACATTTGATGCATTTATTGAATTGATTCAGTTACCTTTGAATACAATTAATCTTCCTTGTACACCATCAGCAGCTCTTAATGGATGATAGTATAAGGTAGGGATAGAGGGGAGATAGACCTTAGGTTTAGGGTAAAAGTTTGGCACAACATTGTGGGCCGAAGGGCCTGTACTGTGCTGTGCTGTTCTATGTTCTATGTTCTATATTCTCTCTGCATATGCTGCCTAAACTGCTGAGTATTTCCAGCATTTTCTGTTGTTATTTCAAATTTCCAACAACTGTGGAAACTTGCTGTTATTTTAATATTTCTCAGCTTGTCAGTCTGACACAAGACATCCCCAACGAACTTTTTCATAGTTTGCACCTTGTTGGAAGTGGGAAGTTTCAAGGAAGTGACTTAGCTGGTTCCAAATGCACTGAAGTTAGAACAAAGTTTGGGCAGGCATTTTCAATGAGGATTATGTCTACAAATAAACAGACGTGCTATGAAAGGTACTTAACACCTCGCCCTGTAATCTCATCCTTCATTAGAAAATGAACTCCAAGGAATTAAGAAGTGGTATGAGGAAGAAGTGGTATAAAAATAGATTTTTAAAATACCTACAGTTATACATTGTCCAGAACCAAAGCTGTTCCAGCAATGATTTTTGGTTTCCCTTGTGCATTCATCCAAACAAACCAGAAACATTTATAATCACACAGCAGTTCAATTTATCTCAACACGAGGAACATAATGAGTTACTGTTTTAAGGAGGAGCTTTGTTTGGAATTCTGATCCAGAACTTCACATTTTCCAGAATATTCTATTTTGTTTCTCTTTATCTAAATAATTAGTATACTTAATAAATGCTGATGTCATTGTAGGAGATAATGTTGGCTTAATAAATATTTATTTTCGAGTAAGATTCCAGGCAGCACCAGTAAAGATACCGATGGTCTGGATTATCCAGGAAGTGGCCATTTAAAACAAAGATGAGGGAATATTTTGTATTCTCAGAGGATTGTGGGTCTTTGGAATTCTCTTCCCCAAAAGGCAGTGGATGCAGAATTTTAAAATATTTTTTAAGGCAGAGGTAGATAGTTCCTTAAATGCAACAAAGAACTACGGATGCTTGAGATTTTTCTGAAACAAAAACAGAAACAAGATGTAGAGTCACTGGACTTGAAATGTAAACGCTACTTTCTTCTCGTAGATGTTGCTAGACCCGTTGAGTTCCTGTTTTTGGAGAAAGATTCTAAATTACCAAGGAGATCAAAGATTATTGGGGTATGCAGGAATGAAGAATTGAGGGTTAAAATCAGATCAGCCACAATCTTATTGAATGGTTGAGCAGGCTCAAGAAGCTGAGTAATCGCTTTTTGTTCTTTGTTTGTATGTTTGTATGTCAGTTATCAACAGATTGCCACTCTGTTCTGACGTTTCAATGCCCTGGCACGGTTCTGCATTTCTGATTGAGTCTTCTAATCCTGGCTTCTTCAGAAATGCAGAGTGAACTGGAGAGTTCTACTTTATCATTAACGCCAAGACAAGTCATGCTGGCTTTATGTGGAATTAGCTGCAGTCATGTAAGCTTGAATGTCCAAATGTAAATGTTAATTAATGGGTAAAAAGGTGAACAATAAGGGCTGGGTGAGGGCAGTGGGTCGGTGACTATAGTGGCAAGTGAGTGAAGTGACAGAAAGGCACAGGTAACAGGTAGGTGAGGTTGGTGATATGAGGAAGGTTATAGGTGAGTAGGCAGAGTAGGTGGGTGAGTGGGTCAGAGGATGAGAGGATCATTGGACAAGGTTGGGAGGAGTTACTAGATTGGAATACTTGGTTCAGATTGAAGGGGGATAGTATTTGGATGGTGGGTGGATGCTGGGATGTTATCAGGTCAGGTGTGGGGATTGGTGGCAGTAAGGTTGGAGGGGGTCAGTCAGGTTGAGGGTCAGTTCAGGAAGGTATTTGGGTCAGCTGGGTATATTTGATAGATCAGTTGTATCAAGTTCAGGATTTTTCTACCCAGCATATTCAGCTGAGTAAATTGAAACTGACTGAAATCTTTGACTCTAACTCTGAGTCTGAGAGCTTTCTGGAGGGTCCCATGAAGCAGGAGAATTGCTGGCAGTTCAAATTTCCCAGGCAATCCCCAAGTGGTCAAAGCATCTGGACTTTTTTAATGTCCCATCTTAGAAACATAGAAATAAGGAGCAGAAGAACTCCATTCCTCATAGAATCCCTGCAGTGTGGAAAGAGGCCCTTCGGCTCAACAAGAACACACCGACCCTCAGAGCATCCCACCCAGCCCCATTCCCCATAACCCACCTGATCTACACCTCCCTGAACACTACAGGCAATTTAGCATGGCCAACCCACCTAACCTGCACATCTTTGGACTGTGGGAGGAAACTGGAGCACCCGGAGGAAACCCACGCAGACATGGGAGAATGTGTAAACTCCACACAGACAGTCACCTGAGGGTGGAATTGAACCTACGTCCCTGGTGCTGTGAGCCCCCAAATCTACTCCACCATTTATTATGATCATGGCTGATCATCCAACTTAGTCCCCTCTTCCTACTTTCTCCCAAAGACTGTCTTGGGTTGGTAGTCCAAAGGCTGGACAATCCGGAGGCTGAGCAATCCAGATTTTGGACAATCCAGAGGCTGGACAATCCAGAGACTGGACAATCTGGAAACTGGACAATTCGGAGGCTGGGCAATCCAGAGTATGGACAATCCAAAGGCTGGACAATCTGGAGGCTGGATAATCCAGAGATTGGACAATCCAGAGGCTGGAAAATCCGGAGACTGGACAGTCTAGAGGCTGGACAATCCGGAGGTTGGACAATCCAGAGTCTGGACAATCTGGAGATTGGACAAACTGGAAATTGGACAATCTGGAGACTGGATAATCTGGTGCAAATCTTTTTTTTTGAGGAGTACAACAACGAAAAAATATTCAACAAAAGTGGGTTTAATGTTTCACAGAAGCTGTAATTTGTATCAATTTCTCTTTGTATCAAACAAAAAAATGTTTGTGACAAATTGTTTAAGTCCACACATTTTACCTCAATGTACCAGTTCTAATGAAATTTATTAATCTGAAATGTTAATTCTATTTCTCCCTCCTTAGATGTTTCTGACCTTCTAGTAATTCCAATATTTCAATATTCATGTGAGGGTGCGCTGCTAACACTATGCTCTGGAATGAATGGTTTCAGCCATTGTCCCTTTCACTGAGTGGGGAGTAGGTGGCAGCCCCATTGCAGTTACCTGGTCAGAACTAAATCCCAACTGAGCAGCCCATTGGCTTCTATCAACAGTTCCAGTTCCTGCAGGGGGCTTTACTCAGTATTTGTAGCAGTCTTGCACTTGAGTGACAAGGTTACAGGGTTAACATCCTCCCACCCCACTCTCACCAGGGCATCAATCCCTCTCTCCCATCAGTGCCAAGGATGACACCACTTCCTGAGCCCCCCAGGTTTGATGTCTCCCAACCATCCCTATCTACCCTAAACACACCATCACTTATGGTGTCCCCTGGCCATTTTGCACCCTTGCCCCTCCTACCCTGGAAACCTACCCACTTGACACATTACCCACCTGGTACTCAACTCTCTACCAGCCTGGCACACTACCCACTTGGCACTGTTTGCCTGGCAGTTTGCCACCAATCCACATACTAGCCACGCCCCACCCCCCAGTTCTTGGGTAACCCTAACCTCACGTTGAGCTCATAGACTCACTGTTTGAGAGCAGCTGTCAAAGTGGGCAGTCTGTGATTCTGGCCCTTTAAATATCGGAAATGACAACTGAGTGATGTGTTAAAGGAGGCCTGGTTTAGTTCCACACCAATGTTTAGTAGGATTATTATTTATTATTAACCATACTACTTGGTGACATCCATCATTGGAACATGTCAGAGTTAGTAATTGAGGAAGAAATAGCAGGACATTTAGAAAAGCTTAATGCAGTCAGATACAGTCAACATGGCTTAATGAAAGGAAAAACATATTTAACAAATTTGAGATCTTTGAGGACATAACAGAACAGTGTTGATAAAGAGGAATCAGAAGATGTCATTCATTTGCATTTCCAGAAGGCATTCAATAAAGTGCCACATTAAAAGTTATTATACAAGACAGGGGTTCACAATATTGTGGGTAATGTATTAGTATGTATTGAGGATTGGTTAACACACAGAAGACAGAGATTCAGGATAAATGGGTCTTTTTCAGATTGGAAGTTATAACTAGTGCAGTAGTACATGGATCATTTTTAGGGCCTTGGTTATTAACTATCTGTATGAATGAATTGGAATAGGAGGTAAACTGTAAAGTTTGCTGCTGATACAAAAGTAGGTGAGAGAGCATGAGGATGAGGAGAGCATGTGATGAGGATATAGAAAATCTGCAAGAGGAAATAGATAGATTGAGTGAGGCAGCAAAAGTTTGGCAAATGGAGAGAGACTTCAAAACAGTGCAGTATGTGTGTGCATGAAACACAAAGGTTAGCATGCAGGAACAGCAGGAAGGCTAATGGAGTTTTGTGCCTTTACCGCTCCTAGGTTGGAAGCTAAAAATAGAGAAGTCACATTATAAGGTGTTAGTGAGACAGACCTGGTGCACCTGTACAGTTCTAGTCCAAGTGTTTGAAAAAGGATACTCTGGTATTGGAGGCTGTTCAAATGACATCCACTCAGCTCGTACCTGGAATGAACACCGAACAGTTTATTTCTTTATTCATTAGAGTTTAGAAGAATGAGGCGTGATATTATTGAAACAGACAAAATTCTGAGGGGGCTTGACAGGGCAGGTGTTGAGAAGAATGTTTCCACTGGTGAGGGAGTTTCAAACTAGGAATATAGTCACAGAATAAGAGGACACAATGCCAAGGAACTTCTTCACTCAAAGAGCAGTAAATGTCTGAAATTCTCTACCCCACAGCATTGTGTAGGCTAGATCACTGAACATATTTACAGGGGAGGCAGATAGATTTTTGTTTAAGAATTCTGGTTTTGTTGGCTATGCTGAACTGATGTGAAAGAGAAGCTCAGGACTGGGATAGCAGGATAGGCTTGAAGGGCTGAAGAGCCTAATAATGCCCCTCAGAGATAGCAAGAACTGCCGATGCTGGTGTCTGAGATAACAGTGTGGGGCTGGAGGAACTCAGCAGGCCAGGTAGCATCAGGGTTATCTCAGACTCCAGCATCAGCAGTTCTTAAACTGTGTTCCTCCAGCTCCACACTGCGTTATCTCAGACTCCAGCATCGGCAGATCTTACTGTCTCTGAGTGAGTTATATCTCCATTGCGAAGCCTCCTCTGATGCTGCCTGGCCTGCTGTGTTCCTCCAGCTCCACACTGTGTTATCTATTTATGCCCCTATTTCTCATGTTCTTATGTCAGGATGGAAGTATGGCTCTGCACTTCAGAGGAATCCTGATCGGAAACTGCTGTCTGAAATGTGAAATTCTTTCACAGCGTAATAAAGAAATGGGGTAGCAATCTGTGTGAGATAAGGAATTATCTGAAAACAGAGCTCATCGTAGGAGATAAACCTTGCTGTATTCTTCTCCATCAATGAACATCATTAAAAATAGAAATATAGGTCATTCATCTCATTTTTGTTTATTGATGTGACCTTGCTGTTGTTTTCAAAAATGAGATTGTCAGACAGTCTAAATGAGGTGACAGTGAATCAACAGTTCCTTTTGTGCCTCTTCACTGGAATTTGGGCATGTGTTAAAATGAGCAGCTGATTCACTCTCATCCAATTACATGCTTGCACAAGTTATCCTGAGCCACTGCAATCCAATTGGCCAATCGATACGAAGTTTGCTGATTGCAAAATAAAACATTAGCGTCGTGTTAAATAGGGCCGAATGGCATCAGTGAAAGATCTGAGCAAAACTGGACTGTGCCTCAGTAAAAAATGCAGGGGAAGCTCCCAGAATGGCAAGGAGAGGTCTCCTGATTCACTGAACCTGTGTGGGAGGTGCTGGTGAGACAGACAGATTTATCTCAAGCCCTTCCTCACTATCTTAATAATAGACCCACCCACTTAGTTCTGAGTTTGTTAAATGAATAGGAGCAGCTGATAGCATCCTTTTGAGATATTTCCCCTACTTGCTCTTTTTGATTTCAGGCCAGTGACTGTCATTTTGAGAACTGACATCTCACATTTTTTGAATTTCTGGAGATCATTTATTACAGTGCTTACACAGCGAACAGTTCATGGGACAGATATCAGTGACTTGTGAACTCCACTGAAATATAGTTCAGAAACAAGCTTGAATCCTGCGTGATGTCTTTCCTTCTTGTATTTTTTATCCCATAAATCCTCAGGTGCACCTACGCAATTTATGGAAGCTATAAATATTTTCAATTCCTGAAATTCACTTGTTCTTTTAATACTTTCCTCAGTATCCATTGTACATTTCAGGCACTGGACTGATCTGTCATTGATCAGTTTGTCCAATTTAATCATCAATGAAGTAACAGCTGGGACCAGCATATCCTCATCATTATGATCCAACAGAACTTCCAATGAATAACACAAAATTACAATCCAATAATTACTCCAGGCAACATTAACCAACATCTAGAAGCTAGTTTAACATCATTAGGCGTGTTCCTTAGTTAAAACAAATGAGGAAATGTCATACAGCATTTAAACATTCTCCTGTGAACATTGAATAATTCAGGAGCAATATTATATAAGGTGCGTGTTGGATTGTAAAAGTTCTTTACTAGATTTTTTTGCCATGTAACATTTAATCTGTTTATTTTGGAAATGTTTTAGTTTGTAGTTCTTTCACTTCTTATCAACTGACACATACCAAGTGCTGCAGCAAGTAATGTTCAAGTGTTAAACAAACTTCTTTTCCCTGGGGTTACGAAAGGCTCTGAGGCCTGGTTTATTTCTTCTCATAACCATACTTATCTCTATCCCCTGAGCATTCAAATCCTCTTGCTACTTATACAGTACTCTGACACTTGTACTCTGTTACCTGACATTCTGAACCATGCCATAAACAATTGGTTGGTAAAAGTACTGCTGTATGTCTGAAAGGAAAGAAGCATTGCTGGCGTGTTCTCCCCCTACTTGAGAAACTAAACACACCATTGCAGAAATCTTGATTAGAGACACAAACACAGGCCTATGAGCCAGTATATGTCATCTCCATCTCCCCACATTCTGGTTCGGCCTGATGACTTCACTACTTCTTCTCACAATGAGCTGAGGCTCAAAGATGAACCCTCATTCACACCCAACTTTTTAAGAAGCAATAAGTTGGCCCCAATACTGAGTTTGAGGAATCTACTCCGGGTGTACAAGGGAAGCAGGAGAGGATCGAATGGAAAACATGACTAGTTCTTTGGAGTGACAACGAACATTCCAGACCTGTGCAGAGGGCAGTGTTTCAGATTTCAATTTTTTCGTCTCATGGGATGTAGATATCGCTGGCTGGGCCAGTGTTTTTTGCCTGTCCCTATTTGCCCTTGGCAGACAGCTGCAGTCCATGTGCTGTGGGTAGACCCACAATACCATTAGGGAGGGCATTCCAGAATTCAGCCATGAAGGTAATAAAACAGAAGTCCTATAGCAACTTTGAGTCAATTGGAGTAACCATTGCTGTCACAGAAGGGAAGCGTGGAAGCCATTTTGTGAACAGCAAGCTCCCAGTGACTGTGTGAGAATATTTGTCTGTTTCAGTGATGCTGGTTGACAGGTTGTTGAGGGGACCTGTCCTGTTCTCCTCCAAAATAACATTCATGAGATTGTTCTTGGCGATCACAGAGCATTGTCTGGTTTGAGGGACACCACCACAGGTAGAGCAGTGCTCCCTGAGTACCGCATTGGACTGTAACGATTGACCATGTGTATAAGTAAGAATTGAACCCATAGCTTTCTGGCTCATTCACTCTCTGAGTTATGACTGATAGCCAAATGAAATGTTTGACACACATCTGTAATTAACGAAACCACAGCGATGTCTACCAAGGAGCACAAAGTAGACAGTTAGTTTCTAATTTGCTCTGATTTGAGTTTCGTTGGCATAGTTGGCATTTACCACCCATTTCCAGCTGCTCCTGCGAAGATGGTAAAGCTTGAAGTGCTGCGCTGTTGGGAAGATTGTAGATACAACTATCCAGAACATCACTGCTAGAAGCTGCCGAAAAACTTAACACTTTCTACTGTAACCTCAAGTACTTTGAAAATGTTTAAAAAAACACACTATCATACGAGCTTTATGACTTCTCAAATATTCTGTGGATCCCATTAACTATTTTGCTAGTGGCCTCCTCCTGACTTTTACCACCCACTGTTTGTGGGTCAGATCATGAATTTGTGGTTGCAGCACAGAGACAGAACGAATTGGTGCCAGTAGCTGTAACTCTGTAATTAGACACCAATTTAAGCTTCTAAATGTGGTTCCTGCTGGTTTCTTCAGCTTTCGATTGGTTTACCTGAAAACTGAAACCACACAAAAAAGTTAATGTCCTGATTCCATTTATGATTGTAATGCTGTTACTGTCTCATTTTTAGGTACAAGCTGGATAGTAGAGATGTGAAGATTATGAAAATTGCCTGCAGACTGAAGTTGCTATAAATCAAAATGAAATTAAAAACCAAGTTGTTTAAAAATTAGTTGATCATTAAAAATAAAGCTGTTTCTCTGCCGTTTTAACCATCCTCAGATTTCCTTCTGTTAGTGACATTTTATTTCACTAATTAGATTCGGATGGAATGAGAATAGATGCATATGTTCCTTCTCAAGTGAAAATGAGTTTTTATAAATCATGGTGTTGCCACAGAAAGTAAATGTATGCTGTACTCGAAATAACAATTTATGCATGTTACGATACAATGCAGTCTGCTCTTAAATGAATACTTTTTGGAAAACACAAATGGAGTGCCAGTGTTATTTAATTGATCCTGATTAGGGACTAGTCCGCTCCAATATTTATCTGACTGATATGTGGTCCCAATTACCGCCAACAGCACATGTTCAATTCCTGCTCCAAGTGAGATAGGCATAGAGGTTTATGCCCATACGTGATTCAGTGGTGCTCCTCCAGTTATACCAGGAGAGATGCCTCAGCCACAGAATACATCTATTGTGTTATTTGATTTAATTAGATTTATGATTGTCACGTACCAAGATACGGTGAAAAGTATTGTTTTGCATGCTATCCAGACAAATCATACCTTACATAAGTAATCAGGATGATAGAACAGAAAGCAGAATATAGTGTTACAGCTACAGAGAATGGGCAGAGACATATCAAAATATGGGAGGTCCATTTATTTGTCTGATAACAGTGGAGAAGAAACTGTTCTTGAATCTATTGGTACATATTTTCAAACTTTTGTACCTTCTGCTCAATGGAAGATGGTGTAAGAGAGTATAATTGGGGTGGAAAGGGTCTTTGATTATGTTGGTTGCTTTCCTGAGGCAGTGGGAAGTATAGATGGTGTCAATGGGTGGAAGGCTGGTTTACGTGATGGACTGGTCTATGTTCACTACTCTCTGTAATTTCTTGTGGTCTTGGGCAGAGCAGTTGCCATACCATGCTGTCATGGGTCTGGATAGGATGCTTTCTATGGTGCACCTATAAACATTAGTAAGAGTCATTGTGGGCATGCTGAATTTCCTTAGCTTCCTTTTAAGTGTTAAGGGTTTTAGGACACTGGAGCAGCCTTGCAATGTTGTCATGGAGATATTCCTAGTGGGCACAACTTTCACATGTGGAAGAAATTAGATGGAACAGAATGGGATAGATAAACATAAACAGAAGGAGCATAAGTGATATATATCTGGACGATTTGCCTGATCACATGGACATATGCAAAGAAGAAAAATTCATCTTTAGCGAATGTAACAAAATATGAGAACCTGGTATATCCATGATTATCATAAGCAGCAGTTTAGCATAATGTATCTTAAATCATCTTACTTTGAAGTCTATGTCTAAAAATGGTTCTTGGCTTTCCTTTCTCCCCAACCAGTCTGTCTTGAACCCAAACTGATCATGTAATACAAAATCATATAATCAACATAGGTGACAGCAATGGGACTCACTGCTGAGAAAATGGTGGCAGCAATGAAGGTCAAGAAACAGATCTGAGATCTTCTGGAAAAGCAAAGAACTCAAAAGAACCATTTTTAATTACAGCTTTAAGACCAGTTAACATCCAGAAAAGTCACAGAGCTAAACATCTCCTATGAAGGAAGCAGCTCTGAACAGAAAACTGCTCGAGAGAAACAACCAGAACACCATAAGTCTCAAAAAGCCTTTTACAGCCAGTAATAGAGGAAACAAGACTTTAAAAAAGCAGTGAGAGAAGGAAAAGCCCATTTGTTGCTAAAGGGAGAAATCCAAATCGAGTGTTGGTGAAGAGACTAACCTTAGGCGCTCAAGTTATCAATTCTTTGAGGGAAGTGACAACAAAGTAGCACTTTCACCTGAATTCACCTGATTCTGTGGTTTTATTTGTGAACATTCAGTGTAGGAGGCTGAGTTGTAATCTTATAGGGGTTAATAAAATCATGACAGGTATAGATAAGGTGAATGGCAGGGGTCTTTTCTCTTGGGTAGGGGATTTCAAGACCAGGAGGCATATTTTTAAGGTGAGAGGTGAAAGATTTCAAAAAGACATACAGGGGGATCATTTTTACACTAACGGCAATTCCTGCGTGGAATGAACTTCCAGAGGAAGTGATGGATGCAGGTACAGTGACAAAATTTAAAATAAAAATGTATAAGTACTTGAATAAGAAAGGTTTGGAGAGGTGGGACTAGTTTAGTTTGGGATTGTGGTCGGAATGGACTGGTTGGACCGAAGGGTCTGTTTCCATGCTGTATGACTATAACATTCAGTGCTGAAGTGGGAGATATATGGTTAGGCTTATTAAAATGCTTTTCTTCTTTCCCACAAAATGGAGTGAAGGGTCTAGGCCCGAAACATCAAGCTTTCCTGCTCCTATGATGCTGCTTGGCCTGCTGTGTTCATCCAGCCCCACACCTTGTTATCTCGGATTCTCCAGCATCTGCAGTTCCTATTATCTCTGCACAAATTGACTTTGGTCTCTTGTGATTAGATAGTGAGATCTTGTGCAGATTGTGTACATTGATGTTGGATTAACATTGGGCTATTGCTCTAATGTTTTGATGAAAATTTACACAAGTTATCATCTCAACACTCCCTACAGAAAAAAGTCCTGCTTTAATATGGGACATCATTGTAATATGTGTTCACAATATCAGAACAAGGCACACATTTGTTTAAAACATTGTGTACTTAATCAAGCTGTAACTCAATTTATTTTAAGCTGTGTAACTCACTTAGCGGTTAACACCTCTAGTAACACTGTGGGGGCAAAAGAGATTTTATGGAAAGTATTACTAGGTCACCATGAGAATAATATGCCACATCATATTGGACATTCAACACTTCTATTTTAAATATGAATAACTGAATTAAAATCTGCCCTGGAGTTTTGTTCTCCACAGGTCATTATGGGAATAATGTTCTGAGTCTGGGTTACCCACTGGATGAACAATGCCAGCTACTGCCACCTGAAGGGAATATGGGCATCAGCTGCATGTGTTTTCCTAACTATTAATTTTAACAGTCACAAAATGACAGGCTGATAAGGCAACATTTTTGACCTGTGCTGGTGATAGGCACAGTTCGCTGCCAACAGCACATATTCCATGAATTACCCCAATGGCTTAAAGTGATATTCAAAAGGTTTGAAGCCATTTCATTAGGGCAATGTGTAGAAGCCCTCCAGCTACAACAATTTACAATTTCCTTTGTTAACTTATCAAGTACTTACATGTTACCATTAATGAGCACTGTTCACTGAAATTGCAGTTGAAGATTTGTTTCCAGATGGCATCACTTTCCCCTTGCTGATAATGAGAGGGACGGACTGAAAACTGGCAGCATTGCAAATGTAGTCCACATGTCTGGATACTGATCCCCGTCTTTAAAAAAAATTACATTTTTAAGCTAGCAACATTTTGCACTGAATCATTGGTATTTTCAGCACAAATCATCATTGGTGGAAAATCAAAGCTTCAAAAAAAGCAATTATTTTAAGAACGTTTCATAATAAAACCCACATTGAGACATGTATTTACTGTAACAAGTGTGAAGAACCGAGATGAGGAATTTCTTCAGCCAGAGGGTGGTGAACCTGTGGAACACATTGTCACAAAAGGCAGTGGAGACCAAGTCATTGAGTGTATTTAAGACCGAGATAGATAGATTCTTGATTAATAAGGGGATCAAAGGTTGTGGGGAGAAGGTAGGAGGATGGGGTTGAGAAACATATCAGCCATTACAAAATGGTGGAGCAGACTTGTTGGGCTGAATAGCTTAATTTGCTCCTATATCTTAGACAGTCTTCTGGAGTCATGGTAAAGTTTTTGCCTCATTATTACCACATTTACTGAAGCCGGAAACTAAACCCATGATCAAAAACTTAAAGCTATGCTTCTGAGAAGGTGCTCCTGTTAGCAGTCTGTCTTCTCAGGGTGGTGAGAGATGCATCAGCTCATTAATCCAGCTGATAGGGAAGAGAAGCCATTGGCTTTGGTTTACAAGAACCAAACAAGCAACATTCAGTTATGGCTGTACTGCTGAGGAAAGCAAACAAATAAAAAAATACGAGCCATTTAGCTTCGTAACTCTAGTGTCCTCGGTTTGACTGGGTGTCAGGTATTCAGTTTAACTTTGAATACTTGAAAAGATTGGGCGCATCAAGATGTGAAACATTACTTTGTGAAACGTAACCTTCTCTAGATTTTAAATCCAGTCATGGCTCCAGGACAATGGGTTTACCTCCTTCAAATGGCCAAGTACCAAATCTGAAATGAGTTCATGTCCTGTCAATCACCTGCATCTTGCAAACCAATTCATGCTTTCTGCACCTGAAAGGAGAGGTAGTGTGACAGCATTGATGTGTAGGTGCCAGTGTTGGATTGTGGTGGACAACGTCAGAAGGTACATGACACCAGGTTGTAGTCCAACAGGTTTATTTGAAATAACAAGCTTTCAGAGCGCTCTCCCTCGTCACCTGACTATAACTTAGTGTTGTGTGACTTCTTACTACAGTGTGTCAGCATTGGTGTGTACATATCTGCATCAGTAGCATTCTGAATTGAATATCCAAGGAAACAGCAGCATTCAGTCGGAAACAAGCTGAATTTTACATCCACAGCTGAAGGGACATCAGTAGCTAATTGTGGAGCAGTTTCTGAAGCATGCTATGCTACCATGATTTACAGAAAAAGTGGACATTAAAGGAGGCATTTAGGAAACAATTACGATTTTGGTATGAAGTGGATAGCACATTATCATTTAAAAATGTGTCCTGAATCTGTAAGAAATATCTGATCTGATACCAGGCAATATGGAGAGAGGCATCGTGAGGTCTCATGCAGCTTTGCTCCAGGGTTGTTCTGTCATTTGATTAACATTTGCATATTCAGCAAGAGGACAAAACGTTGTAGATGATCTTCTCAATCCAAGTTGTCAACTGAAGTCAATCATGAGTGCTCATTCAGTAAGCTGCTTCTTAAGAAACATTCCTGAGAGACTTGGAAGATATTTTATTTTGTGGCTCTTTATAGCAACAGCTTGTTCTCAGTGCAGACATGAACAAGATCAAAAATCACACGACACCAGGTTATAGTCCAACAGTTTATTTGAAAACACTGGCTTTCAAAGCTTCGCTCCTTCTTCAGGTTTCAGTGAGACGGGTGGCATCAGATAGAATTTATAAATAACAGGTCAAAGGGTCATAGAACTGATGCGAATGTATTGTACAAACCTAAGATGGCTGTTAAATCTTTAATCAGTTGGAAAGGAGAAGCAGGTTTCGATTGATTTAATATGCAAATCCCAGAATTTCTTTCAAGGCACTGCCCTAAGATAACTAAAGGCTTTGTCAGTATACCAGAGGTGACATCTCAGGTCAGACAATGAAATTTAAGTGTAGGGCCTTGTTTAGAATCTGTTAGTGTTTTAACTTGGAATCAGACTGGTTTTATTTTAAACTAAGACTTTATAAAATGTCTGAAGAAGGATTGAGGCTTCAAAAGCTTGTGTTTTCAAATAAACCTGTTGGACTATAACCTGGTGCTGTGTGATTTTCGACCTTGTCCACCCCAGTCCCACATGAGCACCTCCATCAGACATGAACAAGCATTTCACAAAAAGACAGTTTAACATCATAACCATTAGGGCCTGAAAATCTGGGATGTTTATTGTACCAAGTCAGATGGTGAAATTTGAATTTAGTAAAATATCTGAATTAAAAATAACTAGTTCAATGGTGACAATAAAAGTAATGTTTATGGATGGAGGCCATTCAGCCTGCACCAACTCTCCAAAGAGCATCCCAGCCAGACCCAGAACCCTGCATTCACTATGGCTAACCCACTTAGCTTACACACTACAGGGCTATGTACCATGGCCAATCCACCTACCCTGCACATCTTTGGAACTTGGGAGGAAACCAGAGCACCCGGAGAAAACCCACGAAGACACAGGGAGAATGTGCAAACTCCACACAGACAGTCACCCGAGGCTTGAATTAAACCCAGGCCCCTGGCGCTGTGAGGTTTCAGTGCTAACCACTGAGCCAACGGGCCACCCTGTATTGTTGATTATTGTAAAAACTTAACTGGTTCACATGACCTTTAAGGAAGGAAATATGCCATGCTCAATACACAAATGGCCTACATGTGCCTTCAGTTGCACAGTAATGTGTTTGCTTCCAAACCATCCTTTGAGCAATTAATAATGGGCAATATGATTGCCTACATCCCATGACTGAATAAACAAGGCAATATTACTTTTTTAACAAAACAGAAGTTGTTGGAAAAGCTCAGCAGGTCTGGCAGCATCTGTGAAGAAAAAAATCAGAGTTCATACGTCAGGCCTGGTGATCCTTCCTCAGAACGGACCTGAAAAGTTAACTGATTCTGTTTCCTTCACAGATGCTGCCAGACCTGCTGACCTTTTCCAGCAACTTCTGTTTTTGTTCCTGATTTACAGCATTCGCAGTTCTTTCAGTTTTTATTTAATATTATTTTTATATGGAATATTATTTTGATTCCTAACCTAATGGATCACAAATGTAAAGTAATTATAAATCAGATCCTAAAAAAATCTTCATTTGAAGGTGACTTCAAGTGATCTCCCAGTATAAACAGGAAAAGGTGACAATGCTCAGAAGGTCATTGAGTTTCAGCTCAATGGTGCCCCTTCTCCCAAACTTCTGAGTATTTCCATTAGTTTCTTTCTTTGTTTATCAGCTTCCAATATCTGAAATATTTTGTTCAGGGTCTTTTTTCTCCTTGTCTATGTTCTTTCAAACCCTGTTACTGCACTCATCAACAGCGTATCATTTTTCAGGAATGATTCAGTTTCTAAAAGCTGTTTGGTGTAATTTCTGTTAAAATAATCTTTTATCACTTTCCCGTAATACTTATCACCCACCCTTTACTCATAAAAGCTATTGACATTGATATCTGTCACGCCTCTGTCATCATCTGACTGGATATATAATGCAAATGTTTAACAATTAACAGCTGAATAGTGAGGGATGAAGTATGACTATGATTGGCAAGGAGATTAGATGGGATTTAGGGTAATTGCATTAGAGCAAACTCTTAGATTGCAATATTAAAATGGATCAGGTAGCAACACTCTGGTTTAAGGACACCTTATTGAATTGGAACTGTGTAGTTTCCTTTGTGTACGGAACTGTTGTGATTTAAAATGAAAATGGTAAACTTCTCACAACAGTTTAAATGTGACTGTGGTTTCCCCACTATTTGTGTTAACATTTTACTGTATATCGAAAGGTACTGTACAACATCAAAAACACAGCATGGAGCTGCTTCATGCTTACAGTGTCTCCAAACCATTGTCAAGTCACAAAAAAATCTTTGTAAATGATAAAAGAAAGGATCAAGACCAGAAAATGAAAATAATTAAACCTGTCGTCTACCTAATTAATGGGATGGCAACTTTTTTGTGCCTAGCATTATATTTAACAGTAACATGACATACAGTCACCAGAATTTCTACTGGCAGACACTAGTGAAAAGGAAAAGTTTAAAACACTTTTCTTTTGAATGTCAATAGTGGTCATTTAGTTACAGCAGTTAATATGCAACATTTAATGGAGCGATTATGTTATGCATTTTGGAATTACAGTTGAAATGGGAAAATCAATTCAAAACTACCATTAATATTGAGCCAATTTGATCCAATTAGACACAAACCAGTTAATGTTGATAATAGAGTTAATAGGTACTGCAGATGCTGGAGAAATAACAAGGTGTGGAGCTGGATGAACACAGCAGGCCAAGCAGCATGGTAGCTCCTATGATGCTGCTTGGCCTGCAGTGTTCATCCAGCTCCACATAATGTTGATAATATTTCTATCATAAATAATGGTATGAATGAACGTACCAATGTGAGCTTCCATATTTTTATTGAGTGTTTTACCCATTAACTGAGGATAATCACTATATACATTAATTTTCTGTATTCTGAGAAGGAATAGGGATTTGAATCAGAATAAAGAAATTTCTCTTCTTCTAAAGTATTATCTTAGATAACGAGCAGAGGAGAAGGCAGGTAGAGAGACGGAGAAATCTTAGGCAATGCTTCTTCCTTCTTTGAAAGCCCAGTATTTGTTATAAAGAAAAGAGCATCATGCCTTACTTTTCACTTTTCAAGTTCCTATATCAAGATGTGTCAGTGTAACTCTTTACACCAAAAAGGATGGACTTCCTCATTAGCAGCTACATCACCCTGAACCTCACTTGGATAATGAATCTAAAGCAAAGTCAATTGTTTCAGAATTATAATCAAATTAGGAGCCAGATTAGGCCCCTCGGCCTTTGATCTTGTTCCATCATTCAATGAAATCATGGCTGATCTGATTACTCCACATTACTCTACAATCCTGACTTGGAAACCTATCTCCATTCTTTCAGCATCGCTGGGTCAAAATCCTGGAACTCCCTCCCTGAGGGCATTGTGGGTCCACCGACAGCACAAGGGCAGCAGCAGTTCAAGAAGACAGCTCACCACCACCTTCTCAAGAGCAACCAGGGATGGGAAATAAATGCTGGCCCAGTCAGTGACATCCATCCTCGAGTGAATATAGAAAATGTTTTAAAAATGATGATGCAGAAGAATAAGCAACCTGTTTATCCAGGTAGCTGCTCTATTTTCTATCCTCTTTCAGTTTTGAAGAAGCCTTCAGATTGGAAGCATTAATTCTGTTTCTTTCCATGATTCTGCCAGTGTTGCTGAGTTTCTCCAGCACATTGTGTGTATACAGACAGCTAACATCTACAGCTTTTTGCCTTCATTTAACTGTTAACCCAGTTGATTACTTCCTCTCACCCCAAGCCACACCCCCATCTCCTATCTACTAACATCATCCCGCCCCCTTGACCTGTCCGTCCTCCCTGGACTGACCTATCTCCTCCCTACCCCCCTACCTACACTCACCTTTACTGGCTCCATCCCTGCCTCTTCGACTTGTCTGCCTCCTCTCCACCTATCCTCTCCTCTATCCATCTTCTATCCGCCTCCCCCTCTCTCCCTATTTATTTCAGAACCCTCTTCCCCTCCCCCATTTCTGATGAAGGGTTTAGGCCCGAAACGTCAAGTTTTCCTGCTCCTATGATGCTGCTTGACCTGCTGTGTTCATCCAGCCCCATGCTTGTTATCTCGGATTCTCCAGCATCTGCAGTACCTTTTATCTCTGATTACTAACACTGTCCACATTCAAAGGTGTTGTCATTGCTTATTAGAATTGACAGCACATGTCTTAAACAGCTGCAAACAAAATTGTGAAGATTTATTCCAGGTATAGCTTAGTCATGGTTTGAATATCTATTAATCTCTGCTTTGGTTTCACCTTCCAGAACTTCCCAGACATCAATTACAATTAGCCACCTCAACTGGGCTCCTGCTCCGATGATGCTGCTTGGCCTGCTGTGTTCATCCAGCTCCACACCTTGTTATCTCCTAATTAAACTTGACATTTTTGGAAAATTTTAAGTTAGACAATGTTGGTGGTAGGCGAGGTATTTGTAATCTCACATATAAACACACATTAGACAGTGTTCTAAACTTAATCGTTTTAACCACGGCGCCGTTTTCGATATTAGACGTTTGCTCTTCAACTCAGAATCTTATTAAAGACTGTGGAGGATTGTGATAATTACCTTATGATTTCATGAGTGTGGAGTTTTGACTTTATTCTACCCAACCATTTTAATTGCTTCTAACAGACTGACTTCTTCGCACTTTTCTCTTTCAGAATTGGTTAAAATGTTCTGGTAAGGAAAAAAGAATAAAAAAACTCACTGACTTTTACACAAAGTGACCTCCATTTTCGAAGCAAGTGTACAGAAATTGTAACTTTACAATGTTCTAATAATAGCCATTCAAATGAAACTTCTTTCCAGCTCTGTATTTTTATTATCTTTGGTGTGTAACAGCACCAGCCAGAGTATCTTATAGCTGGGGTCTGATTTGAAACCATGGTAATACAATGAATCAGACTTTTACATCATAGCTGTTGGATTTTTGTTCAATCTCTCTAAATTTAACCATGATGCTAAATTTAGAAACTATATATAATCCCATTCTTAGATGACACATTTGCTTTCCTTTTTAAAAGTTATTTTGCATTTGTTTCTTTTTGCACCTTTTGTTCCCCTGAATTACTCACTCCGGTTGTTGGTAAAGTTGCCGTCTCACTCCCACTCCTCACACATGCAGCTGGAGTGATTGTTTTGAAGCATAATGGGATTTGCAGTAATGCCCAACATTGTATTCTGCCAAAAACCATAAAGCAGGAGCCACTGAATAATGAGTTAAAAAAATGTGGCTCGTTCCCCAGGTACGTAAAACATGGAACACAGAACAGTACAGCACGGGAACAGGCCCTTCAGCCCACTCTGCCTGTACCGACTCAATGCCAATCTAAATAAATCCCATCTGCCTGCACATGGTCTGAATCCTTCTGTTCGCTATCTGTTCATGTGCCTGTCAAAATGCGTCTGAAATGTTGCTAGTGAATCTGCTTCTGCCACCTCACCCAGCAGTGTGTTCCAGACACCCACCACACTCTGTGTAAAAAAGACTTAACACATACATCTCCTTTAATCTTTCCCCCCCTCACCTTAAATATATGCCCCTAGTAGATGAGATTTCCACCCTGGGAAAAACACTCTGAGTATCCACCTTTTCCACGCCTGTCATAATTTTAGATGCTTCTATCAGATCATCCCTCAGCCTCCGACACTCAAGCGAAAACAATCCAAATTTGTCCAACTTCTCGTTTATAGCTAATATACTGCAATCAAGGTAACATCCTGGAAACCTCTTTTGCACCCAATTCATAGGGTCCACATCCTCCCTATAGTGTGGTGACCAGAACTGCACACAATGCTCTAAATGTGGCTTAAGTTTTACACAGCTGCAAAGTGACTTGCCAACTTTTATACTAAATGCCTCTAAGGTTTTGGAGTAGATTTGTAGCTCGGGTTGCGGATGTTGAGGTTGGTTGGCTCACTGAGCTGGTTCATTGTTCTGCAGACATTTCGTTACTGTGCTGGGTAACATCCTCAATGCAGCCTCCGATGAAGCGTCGGTGTGTTTTCCCGCTTGGGTTTTAAACTCTGGGGTCCGTTGGGCTGGATTGCCTCACTTCCAGTTTTCCTTCGCAGTGGAGTGTATATGGGGTCGAGCTCTGTGTGTTTGTTGATGGCTTTCTTCATGGAGTGCCAGGCTTCTAGGAATTCCCGTGCCTGTCTCTGTTTAGCTTGTCCCAGGATCTTGGTGTTGTCCCAACTGAATTGGTGGTTCTCCTCAATCCACATGGATTTCTCTAGTCTATCTGGTGTAGATACATCTGAGGTGCAGCTCGGGAAGGAGGGAGGGAGGTCCCGGAAGGATCACCTAATACATATTTTAAGGTTGGGATGGTGAGTAGCTTAGAGAGGAACTTGGTGGTGGTGGTGGTGTTCCCTTGCATATGCTGTCCTTGTCTTTCTAAGTCATAGAGGTTGTAGGTTTGGTGCATTTTCAACAATTTATTGATTCCTATATCTTATACACAGACACAGATTGCAATAGCTTATGCACAGACACTGACCCCTGTTGTTTAGATAAAGTGAATAGCAAAGGTCTTTTCCCCAGGGTGGTTGAGTCCAAAACTAGAACATATAGGTTTAAGGTGAGAGGAGAAAGATTTAAAAGGGGTGTGAGGGGTAATGTTTTCACACCGAGGGTGGTGTGTACGTGGAATGAGCTGCCAGAGGAAGTGTAGATACAGGTGCAGTTACTACATTTAAAAGACATTTGGATAAGTGCATGAAGCGAAAAGGTTTGGAGGGAAATTGACTCGATGGTCTGAACCATGTGCAAGTATGCAGCGGAAAACCCAGATGTGTACGCTACCACTGTCACAGACTTCATCAGTAAATGTGGGGAGGACCGTGCACCAATGAAGTTAATCTGTGTGTCCCCCAACTGTAAACCTTGGATCAACCAGGAAATCCACTCCCAGTCGTGTAGGATTCAAGCTGGGTGACCCGGACTAATGCAGGAAATCCAGATATGACCTCGCCAAAACCATCAGGAAGGCCAAGAGGCAGTACCAGACCAAGTTAGAGGTCCAGCCTTACCAAACAGATGCCCGCCATCTATGGCAACATCCAAACGACATTATGGGATACAAAATGAAAGTGTAAGATAGTGGACAACGACACCTCCCTCCCTGACACACTCAATGCTTTCTATGCTCAGTTTGAGCAGAATACCACCAGCGTGGTAACACCTGCGCCGACAACCCTAGACACATCAGTTCCCTCTGTGACTACTTCAGAAATCAGATCCGTCTTCCTGGGAGTCAACCCAAGGAAAGCGAGGGGCTCAGACAGTGTCCTCTGTTGAGCACTCAGATCCTGTGTGGACCAACTGGCAGAAGTATTCACTGACACCTTCAACATCTCCCTCCTACAAGCTGAAGTCCCCACCTCCTTCAAGAAGACCATCATCATCCCTGTACCCAAGAAAACACGTGCAGTGAGCCTTAATGACTACAACCCAATAACTCCAAATTCAATAATCATGAAGTGCTTCGTGAGGTTGGTCATGGCCCACATCAATTCGTCTCCCAACCTGCCTCGATCCCCTACAGTTTGCCTACCGACATAACAGAACCACAGAGGATGCTGTTAGGAATTTGCCTGGAAAGATAAAGCAGGAGTAATACTGCTCTAAGGACACTATGGTCAGATGGGCACTGAGATGTTGTTGTGCTTAGGGACTGGCAGGTGTTGGATGTTGAATCAGTCAGTCAAGGAATGTCCTGTACTAGCTAGGCAACCATGGAGAATGTGAAAAAGAAAGCGAAAACAAAGAGGGAACTGGCTCTGAAACAACAACAGAAATTGCTTGCAAAACTCAGCATGTCAGGTTGCATCTGAAGAGACAAAGCAGAGGTAACTTCTGTTCTGAAGAAGCATCACTAGACATGAAACAGTAATTCTGCTTTCTCTCCACAGATGCTTAACATCTGTTACTGGGAAAATATTATTTTTTTTTAAGGAGGATACAGCACAACATTTAGAAATACATAATATGATCAAATAGGGTCAGCACAGCTTCATGAAGAGGAAATCATGCGTGACAAATTTACTAAATTCTTTGAGGAGGTAACAAGCAAGATAGATGAAGGGAAACCAGTCGCTGCAAAATATTTGGATTTTCAAGGGGTATTTGATAACATATCCCATGTTATGCTTATTTAGTAAGATACAAACCCCTGGTGTTGGGGGTAGTGTATTAGCATGGATAGAGGATCGGCTAACAAAGAGAAGACAGAGAAGCAGTGGAAAAGTTGAGATTTATGATGGGGTGGTAAAGTTGCTTTCTTTTCACCATATCTCTGAAAACAGATTCTGTGTTTCTGGACTATATCGACGCTGGCAAAACAAAAAACAAAAGATGACTGTTTCACGGGAATCCGTACAAAAAACAAACTCCGACAAAACAGACTGATCCTGCACTGATTTCCGTTGGAAGTGCTTCCCTCGGAGTCTAAGGTTTGTGATAATATTGTTAAACCTGTCGAAATGTGCTTTTTAAAAATTCATACGAGAACATAAGACAGATTCAAGCAAAGAATGGCCCTCAGCTCATTAACTTTATTCTTTCGGAATATTGAACCGACCTACTACCCCTTTCAGCAGCGAGCCACTTCACAAAAGAATCCAATATCTTGGCCTCTGCCTCACTTCCTGGCAATCCATTCTGGCTGTTGCTCATTCCTTGTGTAAGGAAATACTTCCTGAGGTCTTACCCTTCACAGCATTGAACCTGTGTCCTGTTGTCCTCTGTGATGTTTCTCAAAGAATTTCATCCCTGAAAGTGATCTGAGGACATTGTCTTCAGATGGAATGAAAGAGAATGTGAACTGAAATTCATTGTTGAATTATTATTAATTTGGGGATCATTGAGAAATGTTGGCTCAAGACATACTGTCAAAGAGAATGGAACAGATTTTTACTTTCAGTATCCAGACAGCCATCCCAATGATTTGTTCCCAATAAGTGTTCAGACAGAATATTATGATACAAAAGTGATATTTGTAACGGCGTCATGCAGGAATTGGCTGACAGAGGTGTGCTCAAATTCTACCTGGGAATTCTATTTGAATTTGAACAAAAAGCTGTTGTGAAGAGAATTACTTATCTGATTTCTACTTATGCTAATTTTAAAAAAAAGTTAATCCCAGCAGATAGTTGATTCTTCTTATCGCTGAAAGCTTTATACTCTGAAATCTATGGACAAACATCATTTACTGAAAGGATGGATGTCATAGCAGAGGTCTGCAAACAGAGCAAGCCAAGTATGACAGAATGATCAAGGAACCTAATGACAGCTAGATCTTGTGTTTTCTGTCACTTCAGATGTGAAGAACAACCATGAGAAGATAAATGTAAACTTAATAAGAGATGCATCATTAAAGGAATACAAGCAGTTCACAGGGAGATATAGGTAGGTTATGTGAGTGGGCAAAAAAGTTGGCAAATGAAGTATGATGTGGGAAAATGTGAAGCTGTTCATTTTGGAAGGGACAATAGAAGAACAGAAATGATTTAAATGGAGAAAATCTCCAGAAAGCTGCAACACAAAGAGACTTAAAGGTACAAAAACTGTAGAAATGTGGATGCTGGGTAAATCAGAAACAACAACAGAAATTGCTGGAAAATCCCAACAGGTCTGGAAGAATCTGTGGGCAGAAAACAGAGGTAACCTTTCGGGTTGAGTGACTCTTCCTGAGAACAGACTTGGGGAAATTTATACACAAAACACAGAAAGCTAGCACTCAGGTTCAGCTAGTAATCAGGAAGGCCAATGGAATACTGGTCCTTATTTCAAGAAGGTTGGAGTATAAGAGGAGGGAGGAGTTACTGCATATGTACAAGGTGCTGGTGAGACCACATCAGGAATACTGTGAGCACTTTTGGTCCCATATTTAAGAAAAGATATTATTTCTTTGGAGATAGTTCAGAAAAGTTTCGCTAAGATGAACCCTGGTATTGAGGGATTGTCTTATGAGCAAAGGGTTGAGACTCTACTCACTAGAGTTTTGAAGAATGAGAGGTGATCTCATTGAAACATAGGATTCTTAAGGGGCTTGACAGGGTAAATGTTGAGAGGATGTTGCCCCTCAAGGGAAAGTATAGCACCAGAGGCCATAGTCTCAGAATAAAGGGAAATTTAAGACTGAGATGAGGAAGAATTTCTTCTGTCAGAGGGTTGTGCATCTTTGAAATCCCTTGTGACAGAGAACTTTGGGGGTAGAGTCTGTGTGAATAAATTCTTGATCATTAGGGGAATCAATGCTTATAAGAAAAACTCAGGAAAGTGAACGTGAGGACTGTTGGATCAGCTGTGATCTTATTGAATGACAGTGCATACTGGAGCAGCTGAATGGCCTATTTCAGTTCCTTTTTTTTGTGGTCTTACAGCCAGCTTGCCTCTGGCTGTAGAAGAAAACACAAGGAAGCTAATAACTCTATATGACAGCAGTGTGATTCCTTTACGACTTCTCTACTTTCAGTATTCATCAAAGTCAAACCAGAGAATTGTTAGTAACACAGTAAGATCACAAAGATAGATAGACACAATTGTAAATCTCAGATTTCAATAGCAGTGTGAAGATAGTGAATGCTCGTAATGTCAACTGACTTAAAATTCAGACGCCCAGACTAACGCTCTGAGGAATGGGTTCAAACTCCACCAAACCTTCAATGTCGTTCATGAAGGAAAAAAAATCTAGAAAAATGGAACAATCATTTGGAGGTGGTTTACTGATGTATTTTATGGAAGAAAATCTATTTTCCGTACCCAATCTACTCAAGACTCCAGATCAACAACAACATGGTTGAGTAATTAATTTCCCTCTGAAATGGCCAATCGAGTTACTCAAGCAATTAGTGCTGGGTAACTAGTGCTGGCTCTGCCCATGATGCTCACAGTTCCTGAAAAGAATAAGATGGAACAATACAGCAGCATCATATTTATCAGAACACTGGGCCCTCAGGAAATGTCAAACCTCCCTCCTTCAGGATCTCTTTCCTCTACCACACGTCGATATTTGGTTATGCTTGTGCTGGATAAAATTTTGCTTTAATGTTCGTATATTTGTGAGTCAGGTTTTATGAAAGTATGATTTGAGCATTTCTGAAAAAATATATATTTTACTGAAGCTTTTTGGCTTACACTCATGATGTGAATTTGAAAGAAATACCACATTTTTTCTTATTCACTGGATGTGGGTGTTGTCAGCTGGACCAGCATTTATTGCCCATGCCTAATTGCCTGGAAGGCAGTTAAGAGGGAACCACATTGCTGTGGGTCACATGTAGGTTAGACCAGGTAAAGATGGCAGATTTCCTTCTCTAAAAGACATTAGTGAAACAAATGGGTTTTTCTGATAATCAACAATGGATTCATGTTCATCCTTCGACTCTTAATTCCACATGTTTATTAAATTCAAACTCCATCAGTAAGGCAGAACTCAAATCCAAACTCCCAGAAGATTAGCTGGGTCTTTGGGTTATTATTTGAGCAATAATGCCACGAGGTCATCTCCTCTCCACTAAAGGTGGATGTTGATATTCCAAAGATTCCCATATGGAAGTCGTCTCAGAATCAGAATCTAGAGCTCTGCAACATGTTGTGTGGCACTATCAATTGCACTGAATAGGATAGACTTCAAACTGACTTGTAACACAACCCTCCTTAAGGCACTAAAACAGAAATTGCTGGAAAAGCTCAGCAGATCTGGCAGCATCTGCATAGAGAAATCAGAGTTAACGTTTTGGGTCTGGTGACCCTTCCTCACTAAAATGTTTGTGTATTTTAACTTCCATTTTAATGTCAAGTGTAATCTGCAATATTTATTTCATTTTGCACAAAATTGCATGACATGACAATTAAAACCAGCTTCTTGCTCTATCTCTCTACAGCCTGTGGGAATTCTTTATTGTGATAGGCTACTAACTGTGACCCTTCTGAGGAAGGGTCACTGGACCCAAAACATTAACTCTATTTTCTCCTTCACAGATGCTGTGAGACCTGCTGAGCTTTTCCAGCAACTTTGTTTTTGATCCTGATTTACAGCATCCGCAGTTCTTTCGGTTTTTACTTACTGTGCTTGTTGGCTTCATTATCGTGGCATGCCACAGAATCCCCCGAAGCTGTGTCAGATACAAACTAGCATCTGGGAAGGGAAAATCCAACCCATTGAAAAATTCTGACATTTTTATGGACAGTTTTTCTTGAGTCTTGCAGTCAGCACTCTATTTTACCACTGACTGGAAAATGTGGGCTGTTATTCAGAGGCAGGGTCTGGACCCAAACTGTGAATATATATGGGAAGGTGCCCCGTTAGTGTCAATCATTGTCTCATTCATAGTTTATAACATTTATTAGTTATTAAAAGGAAAACAACTTCTGCACATATGCCAATTAACTCAATGCATTTTCTCCTATTAGTGTAATACGAAAACAACAGAGTCTTTGATAAATGAATGAGCTGAGTTCATCCCCCTAGGGACAGTGGTTAATTTCAGTAGGAAGCATATATTCATGTTTTTGTGTTTGTAAGATTTACTTTACGTGGTCTTGGGAATAAATGCATAAAGTACTCAGAACTGTGTCAACAAGTATCTTAGAGTTATATTTTCATAAGGCCTCGTGGTACCAGCCTAAGTTTCTATCTACGCAACATGCTAACATTGTAAGAAAGTTCAAACTGGCAGATCAGGCAGTAAGTAAAATGGGAATTGTGTCTACCAGGTAATTAGTGGTGAGGCTGCACACCACAAAGAAAAATGTTCAGAGTATCAAAAAACCCAGGGGTGTAATAAATAGAACAGTTCTGTGACCTGAGCAAAACTTAGAAAAGTTGGGACTGTATTTGACAATATATTTCCAAACTTAAACAGTAGCCTGTTAAAATAGTAGGCAGCACTTTCAACAAAGAGCTAGATCCGATTCTTGTAAAGATCTGGACCTGTTGTTTCTGTGGTACAAATACAATGCAGGTAACAGCATAGTCTGCGATCAAATCTCATATCACAAAAGAGAATGAAATGCAAATGAATTCCTGCTCCTATATTCTATGTTTTTATGTTTCTATGTTTATTAAAGCATTTTTAAACTTTTTAAAATCTGCTCATTGGATGTGAGCAATGTTGATGAAGCAGGCAATTTTGTGCATCCTACATTGAGGGGCTGTTGTGGTCAATTAGATACACAGGTTGTGCTTTTTAGGAGGAGTGGGCTGAGGGCATGGTGGACCCAGGACTTTTTTCCAGTGATGGTGAAGAGGCTCGGAATACATATTCACAAATCCTTGAAGCTGTCAAGACCAATAGATAATGTAGCAATGAGGGCAAATGGGATGCATTCCTACCATTGACAAGGTACAGAATGTGAAGGCAGAGATGTAATTCCAGAACTGGATAAAATGCTGGTTGAGCTAAAGCTGGAGTTTTGAGCACTTACCTGTCACCATGTCATAGGAAGTAGAGAGTACCGAGGAGAGCGACGTAAGAGTTGTAATGTTTGAAAACCACAGCAGTGAGGAACAATTTGAGAGACCAGGCTTATTTTCCTTGGAAAAGAGGAAGCTGAGGGAAGACTTAGACAATGCGTACCACATTATGAGGCACCTATATAGAATATGTTGTAAAGACATGATTCCTCTAATGAAGAGGTAAATTATTTGGGATCACGGATTTATGGTGATTGGTAAAAGGTTTAGTGGGAGTAAGAGGAAAGGTTTTCTGACCCAGACCACCGGGAGTGTTTGGAATTGTTTACCTGATTTAGTGATGGAGACAGAAACTCCCAACACATTAAAAAGGAACCTGGTTCTGTAGCTAAAGTGCTGGATACTACAAGGCTATGGACCAGCGGCTGGAAACTGGGATCAGAGTGGAAGACTATGTTTCTTTTTTAGCTGGCATAGACATAATGGACTGAATGGTCTCTTTCTGCACCATAACATTTCTATAGTTCTAAGTCAGATAAAGAATGTTCAATTGATTTGCTTTGCCTGCTCCGTCATTGATCAGTTTGTTTGAAATCTTGAAAAATTGCTCACTTCCTGATATCCCACCCCTGGAATGCTGCAGAGTCCCAAACTAATTCAGAATCATCCTGATTGGGATTTGGACCGAATCAGGGGGGGTTTCACATTTGTATTTATGCTGATGAATTTGTACAGAGAGCTGCAAATCACTTCGGCAAAACCAGCACATTAGACCCCAGGAGTAGCTGCAGCTAAACTCCATAGCATGCCAAAGTCAAGCCCTTTTTCTTATTTGAGAGAGACAGCTGGTGGTGGTTTAACCTGAGGGTCACCGTGCCTCAGGTGAAGGGAGAGGTTGAGGAGGAGAGTCCTTTCTGGTAACCTCAGCCAATGGAGGAATTGAATCCATGCTGTTGGAGTCAATCTACATTGCAAACTACCCATCCAGCCAGCAGAGCTAATCAATCCACCAAATGTAAACACCTTCCCAACCCTTCCCGCAGACTAGAGAAAAGTGCCTTCTGCCTTGAAGCAGTAGCTATTTCTGATTTTTCAGGCCAACTTTTCAGCAGGTTACGATGTATGATTGAGAAGTTTTCATTGTTGAGTAGGCACTGCAGTGATACAAAGCAATCAGTGAGTTGCCATTAATTGGAGATCAATCGGCCCAAATACTGATCACTGACTATCCAGCATCGGGTAGGAGGTGAGGGGCGGATCTATCATTCATGAGGGGAAAGGAAGGGGCTGAATGCAGAACAACATTTATCCATGCTTCCCTTGTGGAATCCAGGGGGAAAGTCAGACTTTAGCATCTGATTATTTCCTAGCTCATGTTTACTGAGTTGACAGGAATCTTGACCCTGCAAAGCTGACCTTTAGAAATGTGCAGCCTCATGAGTCTTCTTCGTCCGAGGGAGGAGGCCAGATCAGGTCCAGTGTAAAGGGTGGAGGAGGAGGGTGGATCCTGAGGTATCTGGGGTGAAAAGCCTGCCAAGAAATGTCGGTGACCTGCTCTAAGTTTAACAATCAGGATTCAACATAAAACATCCCTCACAGTCTCACTCCCTCACTCTCTACCCTACCAGCCCATGCCCATGTATTTATCCCCCACAGTACCTAATACTCTCATGTCAATCTATCCATCTCCTAGAGCCCTTCATATCCAAATGCACCTATATATCCCTCTGGCTCTTTATAGCTCCTACGCCAGCTCAGTGCCAATCCTCTCCCTCATTTACTATTCTTTCCCTTTTCCTTTCCATGCCAAATGATCTGTTATCCACCATGGGCACAATCCAGGAGTAGGTGGGAGACAATCAAGTTATCAATCTATGACTGAGGCCTTTATTGAAAGGAAAGACCTTACATTAATACAAAAAAACTAATACTTCAATTAACTAATCCCATCTGAAAGCAAGCATTTTACTCAACGCCTCATATATGCAAACTGTTTACTTAAGCTCTCAATCCCTTACGACAACAAACATTTTATTTCAATAAGGCTGTTGGAGCTGTCTCTCGATAGCTCCCCTCATTATGAAAATGGTATTTGGGAAAATTGATCATGCAGCACAAATCCTTTAAAATTTTCATGGGAATGGACACTCTGAAATAGTTAGACTCATTTATTTTTAAATGTGCAGTTTATTTTATACAGTTTCTTGATAACTTTGCCATTCCCAATGAGTTTATGTACTTTTAACACACAAATATTCCTTCTCACAATCCCAAAAGATTACATCTGCAAAAGGTATCAAAAAAATACAAAACAAAAAGGGTACCTCTCCAAACGGGGTGATATACAAAACATTCCTTCAGGCTCACCCCTCACAACACCCACCAACCCCCACCCCACACCTTCCCCCTCATTACCACATACATGCCTTGCATCATCCAGACCAACGTGAACAACATGAAATCTCTTACCATGGCTTCTCAAACCCCATGCCAATTTAAAGCTAAATTCTACCTACCACCCTTCCCCCATTCACTTTCCTGCCAACTCATTAATGCCAGTATCACGCTTATAGAAGAAAAACATGTCAAATAAATTTCTATATTGCAAGCTACACTCTAGTGAGAAAACCACTCTTTTATAATACATTTCTTAACGGGTCTTGGACATTTGTTGACAAGTTGAAATTTGTTGACAGGTCTTATATCTGCGTGCGCAATTTACACACAATTGTCTCCACAGTTAATAGTCCTAAAGTCACCTGACCCCACAAAGGACCTCTAACCTCTAATGTCCAAGGTGTCCTGGGGCATTATGTGCAGGGGGACCTCTGCTGTACAAAGTGGGTACATTGGCTATCCATCAGGGGTGCACTGGGAACAGACCCACTTTCACCGATGTAATCCACACACACACACACACACACAGGTTCTGGGTACCATGGTTTCCAAAATCCCATTTCACCGGAGCCAGCTGGTCTTTTAAATAGCCAACTGCCCCTAGGAACCACACAGGCATGAATGACATCCAGCATCAAACCAGCCCCTGAGATAATGAGAAATGTGAAGTTTAGGAACAGGACTAAAACTCCCAACTTATGGCATTTTTCTTGAATCAACAAAGATGTTCTTCATTACGGTGAAAATCAGAGACAAACATCTAGTTAACAGGACCTCTTCTTCCTACAGGCCAGCTTTCATTGATCAGGCAGCAGTGAGGGCTTCTATCAGTTTGTAAAATGCCATTGGCGTTCACATGTATATGTGAGGACTCCAGCCTGTCCGAATGTAGGAGGCTCCCAGTTAAATGGTTCAGTCAGACCGTGTTCAAATCATGGAATGGGATTTAATAGAAAATTGATCTCCTTTACTTTAACCCTGAACCATCTAGTTTGGTTATTGGATTTAAGTTTCCACACTATAGCTCCTCAGGGCAATTAGCAATGAATAATAGGTTATGCTCACAATAATTGTTTAAAAATTCTCATAGTAAAAAGATACAGAGATAGCCAGCATTATAATTAGGTATGGGACCAATTAGCTGAAGGCAGCAGTTACAATTCCATTACACAACTGCCCATTATCAGCAGGATCATTTAAATTTCAAAAGACAAGGCTGTTGCGTTTGCTGTTCATTATTTAAATCCAAAAAATGATTCACAGTCGCTATATTACTCAAATTTACACTTGGCACCTAAACTGTGTAGACTAAGGGCTTTTATTAGTCTAGTCATGTCAAAATATATTTCACGACCTATTTAACATGTGTGTTTAGAGAGCTTTGGAAAGCATGTGTGGTGTTTTATTGCAATTTAGAATATATACTTCCACATTCACAAGGATTTGCTTCCATAATGTAAGCTGGCAAATGCGGTCTGAAGCAACATTTTTGCTCAAATGTCACTTTTACAGTTTGTGTCACGGTATCCAAGTAGCAACTAAAGAGCAAACAACTAGCATTTGTTACTGTGATTGTCTTTTTAAAAGATTTTAATGATTTAAAATGTAAAACAGTAAAGCATTTACTGCATTCAATGGTTATTTTTATTAAAATATGTAACATAAACTTCACTGTTAACATTTTTGAAACATATATTTATTCTTAAGGACTATTTGGAAAGTACTAGAATATCTTGGATGATTTGGAAACTCTGTGGATTAAGAAGTGCTGCCATGTAATTTCTTGGAAATTGAAGCCAACTGTTTAAGGTGTACTGTAAGCTACTTGCTGATTTCTAAGAAATAGCAGTGGGAGTAGGCCATCCGGCCAATCGAGCCTGTTCCTCTATTCAATAAGATCATGGCTGATCTTTTGGTGGACTCGGCCGCACTTACCCACCAGCTCACCCTAACCCTTAATTCTGTTGCTTTACCTATCTTTGCCTTGCAAACATTCAACAAGGAAGCCTCAACTGCTTCACTGGGCAAGAAATTCCACAGATCCACAATCCTTTAGGTGAAGAAGTTCCTCCTCAACTCAGTCCTATACCTGCTCCCCCTTATTTTGAGGCTATGCGCCTAGTCCTACTTTCATCCACCAGTGGAAACAACCTCCCTCCTTCTACTTTGTCTATTCCCTTCATAATTTTATATGTTTCTATAGAATCCCTCCTCATTCTTCTAAAGAGTTTTCTTGACTGGAAATCAAGGAGCAAAGTTAAAGGAGATAGGAATGGGGGTTCATTGCTCTAATTACTCACAGAATCTAGCTTTGAAAGGACTCGAGGACCCCATGCTAATTGCTGCTTCGCAATCCTCTGTGAACTTAATGTCTGTTTTCCAGATCCAGTAGTCATTGAGGAGAGAAGACACTCCAGAGGCTGCAGTCTCTCTCCTGAAATTATGTTTCTTAAAAGTAGTTACTTAAAACTCGATAAAGTTTCCAAATACCAATATTTCTATCTGTCTGATAAAACTGTAAATAGTAGACGGTGAGCAATTCTCAACAATGCAAGTTGATTGGAATCAGAATGAGTCATATTGCATCAAACAATGGATATCAGTGGTTCAGCTTCATGTACGTGATCAATTAACATTTTATCCTCTGTTCTCAGACCCACGGCTCACAGGAGTTGTTTTTTTCTTTCGCCTTTTTGAAAAAACCCAACATCTCTGCAGAGACTTGTGTTGTTTTTATTGTATGAATGTGTTTGCGTGTCAGATTGAGGAGTTTTAATTCTGGACCAAAGCCTATGTGTTAATCAGATTTTCCAGTTTTGCTTCTAGTGAATACATTGTGTTCAGCTTGTTAAAGGAACCTGGTGATTTTTGATTTGGATAATAGCTCAAAAGAGAAGCAATTGATCATTTTGATAACAGAATCAATATTTGTATGAATGGTGTAACTGAAGGAGCAGTGGGACTCAATTATCAGCACACTGGGGAGGCAATGGCCGAGTGATATTATTGCTCGATTATTAATCCAGAAACTCAAGTTGTGTTCTGAGGATCTGGGTTCAAATCCTGCCAGATGGCAGATGGTGAAATTTGAATTCAATAGGAAATCTGGAATTAAGAGTCAAATGGTGATCTTGACTCCATTGACAATTGTTGGAAAAACCTGGTTTGCTAATCCTACTTGGGAAAGGGAATCTGTCATCCTTGCCTGGTCTGGACTACGTGATTCTAGATCCACAGCAATGTGGATGTCTCTTAAATGACCTTTGGGCAATTAAGGATGGGCAATAAAATGCTGGCTGAACGAGTCAGAGGTAGTAAGAACTGCAGATGCTGGAGACAGGGATAATGCAGTGTGGAGCTGGGGGAACACAGCAGGCCAGGCACCATCAGAGGAACACACATCTCATGAATGAATATTAAAGAGAAACATTCCACTTGTCATATTTGTAGTGTATTGAAGTCAATGACCTCGATATTTTGATATTGACGCAAAGTTCATTTTGCTCTGTATCTTCATAAAGTGAAGGTTATTCTTGCTGGCTAATGTGCTAATTGTAATAATGTCTCTTTGTAACAGATGCCTAAGGAGATGCAATTGTAGCTGTAACTATAGGAGAATTTCTTTTTAACTGAATTACTTGCCTTTGGGGACATGCTGTTACTTTACAATGGGCTCAGTCTGCCAATATGTAATCTTAGAAACAATATTCTATTGCTATTCATACGCCACTTATTCATGAAACATGAGTGTGAATACTTCTTTTTTTTAATCTATTAATGCACTTCTAAGCGCTCATTGGCAAAATATTTCAGTAAGTCAAATATTGTCAGCACCACAAACATTGTTCCAGCTTTAATCTCTCGCTGTTGCCCTCGGCTGCCAGTAGTCTCACAGGACTGAGATTATGGTACATCAAATTGTCACCCACCTTTAAACCATTGAGACACAGTCCACGTTCTGTAGACTTTAGAAGAATGAGGGGTGATCTCATTGAAATATGCAAAATTCTGACAAGGGGCGATACAAGGAGGATGCCTTCCCCAGCTGAGGGAGAGCGAGAAACAGTGAACACTATGTTAGAATAACAGGCCAGTTTGCACTAAGATGAGGATGACTGTCTTCACTCAGAGGGTGGTGAAAATTTTCAGTTCTCTGGAAGCTCAGTCATTGAGTATGTTTGAGACAGAGATGGATGGGTTTCTAGATACCAGAGAAAAGGGACTCAGAGACAGTGCAGGAAAATGACACTTGTGTAGATCTGCCACATCATACTGAATGGTTTAACAGGCTCTTGGAGTCAAATTGTCCCCTTCTGCTCACTTTTTCTTTGTTCCCTTGGTTTCTAGGACCTTAGATCACTCCCTTTCACAGTTATCTTCTATAACTTTACAGGGTTTTATAACTCAATCTTGACATTGTCTCATTATTGGTATTTGAATTATCATGTATTCTTTCCAGCGCTTTCTCCATTGGTCATGTCTAGTATGTATTAATACATTAACAAATTTCTGAAGAAGGGTCTAGGCCCGAAACATCAGCCTTCCTGCTCCTCTGATGCTGCTTGGCCTGCTGTGTTCATCCAGCTCTACACCTTGTTATCCCAATCCTCATCTCATCAGGTTAATGTTCAAGGCTCCACCATCTTCAGCTGCATCAACAATGACCTTCCCTCCATTACAAGGTCACAAAGGGGGGATGTTCGCCATTGACTGCACAGTGTTCAGCACCATTTGTGACTGCTCTGATACTGAAGCAACCCATTGTCAAAAAGAAGCAAGACTTAGACAATATCCGGGCTTGAGTGGACTCCACACAGATGGCAGGAAATGATGATTTCCAAGAAAACTGATACTAATCATTGTTCCCTGACATTCAAAGGTATTACCATCACTGAATCCATGATTATTATATTCCTGGGTGGTTACAATTGACCAGAAACTGAACTGGACTAGCCACATAAACACAATGGCTACAAGAGCAGGCCAGAATCCTGTAATGAATAACTCACCTTCTGTCTCCCCAGAGACTGCCCACCTTCTTTGAGACATAAGTCAGGAGCTTGATGGAATGTTCTCTACTTGCCCGATTGGATGCAGCTCCAACAACACTCAAGAAGCTTGACAATATCCAGAATGAAGCAGCCCGCTTGATTGGCACCACATCCACAAACATCCACTCCCTCCACCACCGAAGCTCAGTAGCAGCAGTGTGTACTATCTATAAGGTGCACTGCAGAAATTCACTAAATTTCTTTGGACAGCACCTTATAAACCCACTTCCATCTAGAAGGACAATCACAGAATCCCTACAGTGTGGAAGCGATTCAGCACATCGAGTCCAAACTGACTCTCCAAAGAGTATTCCACCCAGACCTGTCCTGATTATCTTATCCCTGTAATCCCACATTTACCCTGGCTAACCTACCCAGCCTGCACATCCCTGGACACTATGGGCAATTTAGCGTGGCCAATCTGCCCTAGCCTGCACATCTTTGGGTTGTGAGAAGAAATCAGAGCCCCTGGAGGAAACCCACGCAGACACAGGGAGAATGTGCACACTCCACACAGACAGTCACCCGAGGGTGAGATCAAACTTGGGTCCCTGTAGTTGTGAGGCAGCAGTGCTAACCACTGAGTCACTATGCTGCTGATACATGGGAAGACCACAACAAGCAAGTTCCACTCCAAGTTACTCACCATCTTGATTTGGAAAAGTATCATTATTCCTTCAGTGTCATTGGATTTAAATACTGGAATTCCCTCCCGAAGTACATTGTGGATCTACCTACAGCCCGTGGACTGCAGTGGCTCAAGAAAGCAGCTCACTGTCACTATCTCAAGAGCAACTAGGGATAGGCAATAAATGCTGGCCCAGCTAGTGAGGCCCAATTCCAGTGAATGAATTTTTAAACTAAACACAACTAATAGGTCACAAGGGGGGGAAACAAGATGTAGAGCTGGATGAACACAGCAGGCCAGGCAGCATCAGATGAGCAGGAAAGCTGATGTTTTGGGCCTAGACCCTTCTTCAGAAATGGGGGAAGGGAAGGGGATTCTGAAATAAATAGAGAGGTGGGGGAAGGCGGATGGAAGATTGATGAAGGAGCAGATAGGTGGAGAGGAGACTGACCGGTCAGGGAGGCGGGGATGGGGCCAGTAAAAGTGAGTGTAGGTGGGGAGTTAGGGTGGGGGTTGGTCAGTCCAGGGAGGATGGACAGGTCAAGGAGGCGGGGATGACGCTGGTAGGTAGGAGGTGGGGGTGCGGTTTGAGGTGCGAGGAGCGGATAAGTGGGAGAAAGGACAGACAGGTTAGGGAGGCAGAGACGAGCTGGGCTGGTTTTGGGATGCAGTCGGGAAGTGGGGAGATTTTGAAGCTTGTGAAGTCCACATTGATACCATTGGGCTGCAGGGTTCCCAAGCGAAATATGAGGTGCTGTCCCTGCAGCCTTCGGGTGGCATCGTTGTGGCACTGCAGGAGGCCCAAGATGGACATGTCATCCAAGGAGTGGGAGGGGGAGATGAAATGGTTCGCGGTCGTTTGTCACAAACTGAACGTAGATGTTCCACAAAGCGGTCTCCAAGCCTCCGCTTGGTTTCCACGATGTAGACGAGGCCACATCAGGAACAGCAGATACAGTATAGTTTGCATCTTAAAATCTTTTATGTTAAATGTAGTTTTATTTTCAACAAAACGGCAGACTCTTCTACATACAACAGCACCACACAATCTGTGAAATCAAAGGAAATACAGATACAAAAGAGCCTGCAATGGGTGAAACAGACTTATTTAGAATGAACCACTTTCTCTGAACACCATTCCTTCGTGAGCAACACTTTATCGGGTTGATTCTGTCTAAACAGGGACTTGTGTTTGGGTGTCACATGAAAATATAGTTCCAATTTGATAGTTTCAATTTGTGGCAATTAAAAGTAATTCCACAAATTAAAAACATCTTAATAATCATGCCTGAAGGAAATATAAAAATGTTATTTCAAATTTTGGTACAATTCATTAACTTCCTCTGTGAAAGTTAAAATTACCTTGCATTTCTTTGATACATCTTTATATAACTCCAAGCAAAATGTAATTTGTTTGCTTGTTTTTTCCATCGTGCTCAAGAACAGCAATGAAAAATAACAGCATCAGCACTCAGGGGTATTTTACAA
The DNA here is from genome assembly GCA_024137785.1 of Ginglymostoma cirratum. Classification (NCBI taxonomy): domain Eukaryota; kingdom Metazoa; phylum Chordata; class Chondrichthyes; order Orectolobiformes; family Ginglymostomatidae; genus Ginglymostoma; species Ginglymostoma cirratum. The sequence continues at coordinate 1,229,708 of JAHRHZ010000045.1, read as the reverse complement.
ACTGAAATTGTTGCTTCTAAATATATTAAAACATGCCTGTTTCCACAATGAGTTGGCGCATGGGAGAACACTGCAAGTTATGAGTTTCCTGTGAGCTGGAGAAACTATGCTTAACAGGAGATAATTATGCTGATAAAAAGCATACTGATTTTGGCCAAGTGTTCTGTTTTTTTCTGTAACCAACATCAATTGGTTCCAGAACAAATGGGTGCAACCAGAGTCTGCTGATCATCCCTTGAAATTTTATCAAAGATTGCAATATGTAAAGTACAGAAAAACTTTTACTTTTGTGTCACTTTGCAAACTTTGCTACAAACTATCCCTTTAGCACAAAAAAAAACGACTAGCTCTGGAGTACAGAATGGTTATCCTTGAGAGATTTCATTTAAAATGGGGGCTCTGTTATTATCATCCCTATCCCTTCGACTGTCGGATTCCATCTGCCTCACCATTGATCAGAACTGAATTATTCTTTAACCTTTTCCAGGGTGTCTTAGACAAGATTTGGGTGCAAGACATTTAGAAAGATATTTGTTCTTATGGTGTTGTAGACAACACTGAGAGGCACTGAGCGGTCTGGTATGCATTCTGAATTTCGGTCATACATTGTTCTATCAAATCTAGCTATACTGCCTCTGTGCATTTTTTTTAAAATCTGTCTGAATCTATCCTCTTGAATATTGAATCTATCCTGAAGTAAGGGGATGCTTGTGGTGCTTAGCTATAGTTATGATAAGACACATTGGAACTGAGCGGAGAGTTTCTGAGACAGGAAAGGTCACTTTGATAAATGGTCTCCTTAATGCAGATGACTGCTCTTGCATCCTGACATTATCATGAGTCAATACCTGACGGGGGTGCTGACTGGAAAGATCACAAACTGTTGTAAGGATGGAGGATAACAGCTTGTCAATGATAAGAAACAACATAAATTCTCTTACAGCAGCTTGATGGAGCAGGATCCCTTGAGGGACAAGACTTGAGAAAGGACAGGTGCTGTACGTTATTGATCCTCTTTGCACTCTGTAAAAAGGCGTTTATCTCAGTTACCGATGAAGGAAGAATTCAGTACAGGGCTCGAAAGTAAATTGAACATAATCTTTGGCAGGTTACTGCCACCATCTGCAAAACCCCTTTTCTCTCTTATCCAAATTTTGGTGAACAGGCCATTTGGAACTGAAACCAATGATGTTTGCCATTTGCTTTCTCCAGTGCCACACACTTACTGTTTATCCAGTAGCAGAGAATGTAATAATCTACTGCAGGCTCACATCACTGTCTCTCCCAGCTCCACTTCCCACCACATTATTCCATCTTCAGTCTAGTAGAAGTCTGGAGTTTTCAATCATCATGAATTTGGTCTCATACATTGAGACTAAGAAAGTACTCCATATGCATTTTCACTTCATTGAAGATCTTTCTTGACCTGCTAACCAAGAAAGCATCATTGTTGACTAATATAATTCATCACAATGATAGCTTTGTTTGATAATCTTCCCCATTCCTTAAAGGACTTGGCAGCTTCACAATTAATTTAATGATACCATCTTGATTATCTTGATCTCATCTGAAGGTTTATCACATGCTTCCTTCAGCTTTATCTTGTTAAAGTCACGATGCTGACACCCTTATCAGCAATTATGCCATTTGTCATTGACTGGTAACTTCACTCCTGTCTAAATGAAGGGCACACACAACAATAAAAATAGGAATCAAATGACATTCTTATTCCATCCATCATTTGGGACTGAAATTAAAACATTAGGCAATGTCTCAACTGAGACCAGAAATTGGTTCCGGCAAAATCAGAAGCAAATATTTCATGGGTGAGGTGAGAATGTTACATTGTTTCAGCAGACTGTGCTTTCCCAGCTAATGGCTAAAGCTGGTGGAGCACAATATTTTTCATTCTGTAAAAAGTTCTTCCTGCCAGTGTTAATCGCAATTTCCACAAAACCAAAACATTCAAGTCATAACTCGTGGGCTAATCAAAACTGATATGGAATTAAATGAATGTTTCCAATTTAATTTTATTTAGCACAACTGTTTATGCACATGGTACATATTACATTTTACTCCACAGAAGTATTAAATTGTATCACAAGAGTTTGTTATGAGACTGCTTTTAATAATTTGTGTTTGAAAATAGTAATGAAAGTACGTTAGAAGTTATCCTTTAGAAAAAATGCTTATATTTCTCTCAAATTGAGTTTTACCATTATTTTAATAAAGCAGATATAGATGAAAGCTTCCTCAATTGTCTGCCTGTTTCAATTGGATTTGTAGGTAGACAAACAGGAGGCTGGAAGAACACAGCAAGCCAGGCAGCATCTAAAAGAAAGGAGAAGTCAACATTTTGGGTATAACCCTTCTTCAGGATTTGATTTGTACCTGTTATAGATTTAAACCCTGGTCCCTGGTGAGGTATGATTGAGGCTGCCAGTTCCGGGCAGTAATGTGAGAATGCTGTAGTGATGATGGTCTTCATTATGCCATGATAAGAAATATTAAACTGAGGAACCAGCCACTGTTCCAATTATTCGAATGAATGTCAAATGTACAGATATTTGAGCATAAAATCAAGACTGACATTCCAGTGCAGTATTGACAGAATGTGGCACCATCAAAGGTGCCATGTTGAGGACGAGTTACTGCACTCTCTGATGGGTATAAGATATTCCATGGTTATTCTGAACTATCCCTCATGTCCTGATCAATATTTATCTTTCAATCAATGTCACTGAGATAGATTGCCATTCCTATAATGTTGTTTGTGGAAGTTTGCTAAGCATTCACTCATTTCCTACACCACAAAGAGGGTTTTTAAAAATTGTGCATTTATGGGATTAGGGCATCACTGGCTAGGCCAACATTTATTGCCCATAATTAATAATCCAGAGCGCAGTTAAGAGTCAGCTATATTATTTTGGGTCTAGAGTCAAATGTACATCTCCATAATCCTTAATATAGTTCACTCAGGTATTTTATCAAACTGAACAGGCCAATTAAATCGTTTTATTTAATACATCCCTAAAACTGAGTGTATAATCACAACTGATGCCAGGAAAGTGTTGCATTGTGAGATGTGCAAAATCCAAAGTCATGATTGAGGAATAAGATGATATTTCATTGGAATCCATGAACTAAATTCTACCATGTACTGACATCACCCAAAGTGGGTGAATTGGTCTTTGTAAGACCTTGTTCTGTGTAAAAGGATTTTAGTGCTTGGCTACATGTTTGCAATGACAACACCTGAACTGTTAATTGAAATGATAAGCCCTCCTTGCTTCTAGTCAGATCCACTGTCAGCACAGCCATTCTGAACCAAGTCCTGTTGATATTCTGAGATAACAAGGCGTAGAGCTGGATGAACACAGCAGGCCAAGCAGCATCAGAGGAGCAGGAAGGCTGATGTTTCAGGCCTAGACCTCTAGGCCCGAAACATTTTCTGAAGAAGGGTCTAGGCCCGAAACGTTTTCTGAAGAAGGGTCTAGGCCCGAAACGCCAGCCTTCCTGCTCCTCTGATGCTGCTTGGCCTGCTGGGTTCATCCAGCTCTACACCTTGTTATCTCAGATTCTCCAGCATCTGCAATTCCTACTATCTCTGAAACAATTTTAACCCCGTTGATATTCTCAGTGATTTGTTCTTTCTACTTTGTTGATGGAAATTCCTCACCTTGGATGGAATGGCTGAGATCACTCACACAAGAGGTAGTTCTCTTACTGGAGCAAAGATAGAAGGGGAGGAGATTCAACATATTAACAGGTCAGCCTGCTTGAATTAGACAAAATAATCTTCAATTCCCAACAAAAAATGTCACGAGGTAGGTCCAGTAATGAAAGATAGTGCCTGAGGATTGGCAATTTTGTCATTGGTTGGTTTTGACGCTGGTGGAGCTGAAACGGTGGTTGAAGGGCATCACAGTGACATTGATGATGTCGGTCCTTTGGTGAGAAACGTGTATCTGATGGTGGGTCCAGTACAGGCAACAGCAAGGCAGTAGCAGAGGACAATTGGTCCAGTGCCAAAAGATGGTGAGATGGCAGAGGAGGGATGGCAGTGTAGGTGTTGGTGATGGTCGGCTGGCTCAGAACTCAGAACTGGACTCTCTTTAAGCTGTATCTCTCTACTTTTTTCTTTTTTTTAAAAGCTGTGCATAATGGCCCTGGATCAAAGCAACCATTGAAAAACTTTACTTTGTGTCTTACTGTTTTTCTCGCTGTAAAGTACATGTGGAAAATGGTGAAAATGTCAAAAAATCATTTGGACATGCCCAGGTTTAGTATAATGTTAGTTAGATTTAAGGTGTCGTTAATCTTCCCCAGTAATATTCCTTAACTTCAACACAAAATGTAAATGTTGCAGTGTGCTATTTTCATTCTCATTTCTTAACTTTTTTTCCAGATAATAGTCTGTCCAGCCAACTCATGGATTAGAAAACCTCTAATCAATCTTCTTCTCTCCAAGGTGAACAATCCCAACTTCTTCAAACTGTCCTCATCACTGAAGTACCAGAAGTACCAGAGAGTCGCCAAAAATATTCTCCTTAAACATGGGAGCAAAGGGGAGCTGAGAAGAGCATCTGTCGAATTTGTAAAAGTGTTGAGCCATTCTTTGAGCTCACTATTGTGTGCTGGTCTTTAAGCAACATCTGTCCTGTTTCAAGGTGAAATGCACACTTGGAATAAATGGTAGACTTATACCTTGTACTGTGAGGAAAATTAAAAGAACAATTGATGAATTCAACTATATAATAGTTTGTTAAAGTGGCTTTCCGCTACATTAATTTCAGCTGCAGTCATTCTGCTTCGGGCAGTGCAAGGAAGTCGATCGTTAATTCCACCAACATTATACAGCTATCACTGTTTGTGCTTTAACACTGCCTCAATATGGCCAGAACGTTGAAAACGGCGAGACATGGAGGCAAACCATTTTATTGCAGAATAAAAAAAATACAATTTATACACATTCAACACCTTAATCTTTCCTTTAGTAATTTTTATGTTGAAAACCATATAAGAATGAATAGGGAGCCCTCAGGGTTCATGTGGTTATTTTCAAGGCGTTTCATTTACTATGGTGCTGAAAGAAATAAAATGTTTATTTATTGTCTTTTGTACTTCTGTAGTGTGGATCAAAAGCAGAACGGCTTCTTTTTAAAGAAACAATTCAAAAATCATCATTTATACACCCAGTAGTTCAGCTGGAAAAAACCTCAAAAGATATTACTATGCCATGTTTCCCAAGTCAGTTGAAATATTCGAGTTTGATTATGTACGAAGACATTGGGCTGAATCCTACATTTTTTTCCAGCCAAGTGCCAATTGTACTGGGTGTTTTGAAAGATTTCCCTCCATGAGGCCCAGCCAGATCTCTCACCTTATCACTTCATTTACCACCTGCCCTGCTCATGCTATCCATCATGTCCAATTCTGGTCCCTTCTTACCACACACTTTTCCTGGAAGGACTTGTCCATCACCAGGGATCTGGTGATCCCTGATCACCAGAGCACCAACCTCGTGCCAGCTCCATCTCTACATTTGTCGTTCCAAAGCTGCCTTGCTTGGTGATGGACATTGAGTGTGAAGATGTCAGAGAAGTGGAAGGCAGCATTGTGATTCTCAGATAGGGACCTGGAGGTGTTGCTCAGGACATCGATGCAAAGGAGAAACACATTCTTCATGGGGGACAGGCGGAGAAGGCCATACTACTGGACATTGGCAACCTGGTCTGAAGCTGTCACAGATATCAATGCTGTCCCCATGGTTTGGAGGAATGACCAGCAATGCCATAAGAAGGCTAATGACCTTCTCAGCTCTGTCAGGGCAAATGCTACATTCTTCACTCCAATACCTCACACTCACTCTATCTCCATTACTGCACCTACCTCCCATCAAGGCTCATGCTCTGCCACTCTCACTATTAGCTGTAACATCTTCTCTTACTCATTTTTGTTCCCCTGCAGGCTCCCTGCATGCCCTCTGTGAGCTGACACATTCCCTTGGAACACACTACCAAGGACAATCCATTGGCTCTGTCCAAGCTGCTTGGTTGTGTGCCTGTGCCGCTTGGCAAGGCAGGGTAAGGAAAGGATCTGGTGAGCATGTTTGGCAGCGCTAAGAGAACAAGTGAGCAGTCCTAAGATGGAGCTGAAGCCACCCTTTGAGCTGGGTGCATGCCCCTGTGCCTGAACTTGCTTCCTAAGTGCCCTCAAGTATATCAGTGAGTTACCATAATAATCATGAGGGCTTGGCAAATTCTGGATGCCAGTGGATGAGGGGTCTGGGCAGCAGGTGCCCATGGATTGTGTCCTGAGGTGCAGTTGCTAAGCAACATGGATGCTCCTTGCTGCCAGTGATGAGCTGGTCTCCAGTTACTCGCTTGGACTTCCATAGGGAGACGTCAGAGGTAGGGTCTTAACTCAGGGAGTGGGAGGGGTGTGGAATGCATTGCCGGAGAGGGTAGTGGAGTCGGCCTCATTAGGGGCATTTAAGCGGCTATTAGATAGGCATATGGATGATAGTTTAAGATAGGGATGGAGGTTAGAAAGACCTTAGGTTTAGGGTAAAAGTTCGGCATAACATCATGGGCCGAAGGGCTTGTACTGTGTTGTACTGTTCTATGTTCCATGAGAATTCTTGATGTCAAACCTGTTTGTCATGTTTGGTAAGGCAGGAGGCTGAATGTTAATGAGCAAAGATGTGACATTGATAAGCTGTTTAACACACAGTAAATCGTTAAGTGGTCACTGGCCGTGGTAAGCAAGAAATCAGCCTTGCCACTTGGCAAAAGGTATAAGTGATGCAACAAGGCGCTCCTAACATCGAGATGGGATTCACTTGACCTCCTGCCAATTCTGTCACAAATCTTACTGACTGCCCATGTCAGTCTGGACCCTATAAGATTCTGCTCATTAACTATTTCTCGGGGAGCAAAATACACAAACAGAGAGACAATGTCAATTTTATATTGAGAATTGCAGTGTCCTGCGTGACCCATGATACAGTGAACTGCCTTAACGTTACAAGAGAATACTGCAGAGTTATTTACAAAGCTATGATCAATTCATAAGAGAAAAATATCCTTTATTGTCATTTGTACTCAAGTACAGACATACGCGAGTACAGCGAAAAGTTTTGCAGTGTTGCCTCTTATGGCGCCACTTGGGTACAAGTACCTAGATACAATTCTTAGACACAAAAAGAGGACTAGAAGAGAAAAGTAGTTGCATTACTTTACAGAAATAGGACATAGTTAAAAAGATAGACACCACAGTCATGTAAACAAATTACATATAAACATTATTTTGCAGGAGCTGACTGCAGGGCCTCTGCACGTGGTCTGACTGCCTGCACCAGGCTCTGGTCCAATAACCATCCCTGCTCCGCTTCAAGCTTCCAGTCTGCTCTACACTGGCTCTCAGCTGCTCCAAGGTATGCTTTTCCAGGACTGCTCCCCCTCGCTGATCTCCACTCCAGGCCTGCTCCCCCTCGCTGATCCCCACTCCGGGGCTACTCCCTATCACTGATCTCCACTCCGGGACTACGTCCCCTCATTGATCCACGTTCCGGAATTGCTCTCCCTCCTAGCATCTGCTCCGAGACTACTTCCCTGCTGCTCCTTATGATTGCTTTCCTTATGTTTAATCACTGTTTTAATGCCCTTGCCACAAACAGCAATCTGAGCTGAAATCTGTTAGTTTTATAGAAATCGGGCGGCACGGTGGCTCAGCGGTTAGCACTGCCGTCTCACAGCACCAGGGACTTGGGTTCAATTCCACCTTCAGGTGACTGTCTGTGTGGAGTTTGCACATTCTCCTCGTGTCTGCGTGGGTTTCCTCCAGGTGCTCCGGTTTCCTCCCACAGTCCAAAGATGTGCAGGCTAGGTGGATTGGCCATGCTAAATTGCCTGCAGTGTTCAGCGATGTGTAGATTAGGCGTGTTATGGGGGGTGGGCCTGGGTGGGATGCTCTGAGGGTCGGGGTGGACTTGTTGTGCTGAAGGGCCTGTTTCCAGACTGTAGGGATTCTGGGAATCCTTACAGTGTGGAAACTGGCCCTTTGGCACAATGTTCCACACAGACTTTCTGAAGACTATTCCAGCCAGACCCAAACCCCTACCTTTCCCTGTAACCCTGTATTTCCCATGGCTAACCCACCTAATCTGTACATCTCTGAACACTATGGGCAATTTCCCATGGCCAATCCACCTAGCCTGCACATCTTTGGACTGTGGGAGGAAACCACAGCACCCGGAGGAAACCCACACAGACACTTGGAGAATGTGAAAACTCCACACAGACAGTCGCCTGAGGGTGAAATTGAACCCGGGTCCCTGGTGCTGTGAGGCAGCAGTGCTAACCACTGAGCCACCGTGCTGCCTTATTGATTAATGATTTTATTTAATTGTTTTAATGATTTAACTAACAGATAAACCCACTCCAGTGTCCTTTTTTGAAATATCTCGATGAATTTTTTGATAGTCATCAGAGAGAGGAGACATGGCCTCAGGTAAGCATGTCTTCCAAAAAGCAACACGTTAATCTTTGTTCTCAAAACTCTCGAATGGGACTTGAGTCCACAGCGTTCCGTCTCAGGTGTAAGATCTGCCACTAGCAAGCTAACATCTAGAATAAAGTTTTCTCCAAAACGACTCAAAGGCTCAAACACTAACATTCACATTCCTGTTAGATTGATTCCTGTAACCAATCATTGTACCCATTGTCAACAAATGTAAAAGATGTTTTTGTTCATTTACAGCAGGCAATGGGTAATAGTATAAGTAGGTGTAAAACCTTTCCACCTCAAGCATTCACTGCTGGCTATTCCCAAGTGTTGCCAAGGTGACTGATGCCCTGGTTTGAAGCAAATTAAAGATTCTTATGTTTTTATCTGCTGCACCTTATCTCAAATTTCAGAAAACTACCTCCTACTGCATAATTGTGACTCCTGAATTCCAGTCAGCACTTGAGAGTGGAAGTCATCACTGCTGTTATTGTAAGAACACATAACGCCTGTATAAAATTCCTGTTTTAATTGAGGCTTCAACTCATTGACTTTAACAGGGTAACTCCCCATTAAAAAAGTAGAGTAGGAGGAATTTGATATGGCGATCTTTTAGCATTCATACAATAACTTGGTTGACAGTAATTTCCAGTCTGCAGTCTAAGGGTAGCTGCCAATTAGTGCCTCTGAGGAGTTGCACAGCTGGATTCATGCCCATGAGGAAATCGTTCAGACTTGATTAACAATTTCACAGAGGATCCTCTCGTCCTAAGCAAGGGGAACCTTTCATCCCCCTCAAAATTGATTGGACTCCAGAGAGGAAAGGACAGTTTGAAGGAAAATGCAAGGCGAGTGCGAATTTGCTACGTTTTAGTAAGAGTTTTAAAACTGTCCAAGTCATGCTCTCTTTGTAAAATTGAAGGTGGCTTTAGAAAATAAAAATGAGTTTATTTCTAATGCTATGTCAAGGTGCTATTGAATGACAGCTGAATATGAAGAAGTAAGGAACTGGATAATCATTAGAAGTGAAAAATTTACAGGGCAACAGAGAAAAGGTAAGGAAATGAACACAGCAATATGCTCTTGTAGAGAGTAAGCATTGATGCAATGAGTTGAATGGTCATCATGTTGTAAACATTTTATTATTCTGTATTCAGCTTTGCTGTGACTTGTTTAATACCCTCCCCTTCTGATATCTTTACCAATATATAACAGACCGAAAGGGAATAGGAACAGACCACCAAGATATGTTCACAGTCGCAGCTAAAGTAGGCTGGCGCTTGCTATTTTAACACCATTCACCCCCTTGGCATCCTCACTAGGAGCAAAATCCACTGGTACAGACAAAGATTAACAAAAATGCAAACACGTGGTCAATTCAAGAAAATTCACCAACAGATAAATTTCGAGAGATTGTGGCAATTCTCCAACCGTCTCAGTTTTCATCACTGATCCCGATAACAATGTCACCCCATCAACCACATAGTTCCTGGCAACTTCATCCAACTCTTTAACTGTGGGCTTCATACGCACAAGTCCTCATTCCATCCTATCATTTTAAAAATCTTGGTTGTACACCTTATATTTTAGAATAAATCATCGAGTTTACTATAATTTTATCACCAATAAACAGGCAAGAATGCTCCCATTCATTATGAAACAAGGTCTAGGGGACAAATATTTAAGATTTTGGGTAATAGATGTCTCCCCGAGCCGTAGAGAAACCTCAGGTAAAACCTTTTATGCAATCACTGACAATGACCGGGAATGTGCTTCCTGTGAGAGTGGTCGAAGCAGGGACAGTGAATGATTTCAAAAGGATAATTGATGGGCACTTGAGGGAAGTAAACTTGCTGGGCTACAGAAGTAGATTGGGCAGTGGGATTGATTCACTTTCTCTGTGAAGTGGAAGCATGGACTTGATGGATTGAATTGCATCTAAATGTGTAGTCAGGGTTCTCTGGCTCTAAAAATGCTGAGAGATTTTTTACCAATTACTCTTGATACAAGGTCAAAAGCAATTGGAAAAATGTATTTGCAGTCTAACATTCCCTGCATTGATTATATCTGATTCACATGAATAAATAAATAGATTTTACAAAGTTGTAATCTTGGCCTGCAGTCTCACACTTCAGGTGTCTAAGTAGAACATTGGGAAATGGCCTGATGCATACACCTGCTTTTCCCTTTGATTTTCCAATAGTCTATCCTCACAAAATATACTCAAAAATGAAATAGTAACACGGCAACCACATACTATATTAATTTGCCGTGTATCAATTTAACAGCAAAACAATTTTATGAAAAATACAACTTTATAACATGTGCTGAAGCAGATTTGCATATGTTTAAGATATTCTAAATAATTACGTTCATTTGTATTGAGAAGTTGAAAACATTCATTTTTACACGAGAGAGGTAATGGCTTTTGCAAGAGTTTTTCATTATTCAAGCTGAGAGGGGCATTCTGAAACACTTTCCACAGTTTAATATGATTTAGCAAATGGTTCTATTTAAATAGATTAAGTGTTGCTGCAGAGATAATTAGTAATTGGGAAAGATGAAAGTCTGGAAGATGTCCTGGCTAATATTCACCCCATGGCCAACATCAGTAGAAAAGACTGCCACTTAATTTTAAGAACTGAGTGAATTGATTTCTCGACAATGGTAACAACATTTTCAAAGTACTTCATTGGTTAGAAGAGGCTTAGAAAGTCCTGGGATAGTGAAAGCTGCTTCATCAATGAAAGTCTTTCATTCATTCTTTAGTGAGATTAATCTAAAAACTTATGTATTTTGGATTTCCTTCAATAGGTCCACAGTGTACTGGAGGACCATGAATGATAGCAAGGGCAACAACCTTAGGTCATTGTTTCAATTCTAGCTCGATGGTTCAGGGAACCAGGGTAGCTGGTGGAGTTTGAAATCAATTTTCCTTTTTAACAATCAGGAATTGAAAACTTAGTGTTAGTAACCATGTAGAATTAGCCATGAAGTTATCATAAACTCTGACCAAGGTCACTAATGCCCTTTAGAGAAGGAGATCAGCCAGCCTGACCTGGTATGGCTTACATGTAACTCCAGTCCCATAGCATGTGGCTGGCTTTTAACTGCTCTCTGAAATGGGCTAATAAATCATTCAAGTCAAGGGCATTTAGAACATAGAACATAGAACAGTAGATCACAGTACAGACCCTTCGGCCCACAATGTTATGCCGACCTATTATTCTACTAGGATCAATCTACCCGACATACGCTACATTTTACTATCCGCCATGTGCCTGTCCAAGAGTCGCGTAAAAGTCTTTAAAGTATCTGAGTGCACTACCACTGCCGGCAGCTCATTCCACACGCCCACCACTCTCTGTTAGGATGGGCTTTGAATTCTACCCAAATTTGTGGTCTTTTTTATGTACTTCCGGAAAGTGGTTGCAATAGTGCTTTGTTAACCCTGGTATATCTTAAGTTTCAATGACACATTTTGAACTTTGATTTGCTGTCACCAGCTTGTACAATGGTATCTGCTGTGGGTTTGACTTGGCCTGACATGTCTGCCTTGTGTAAACTTTTTTGTAGCAAATGCGAGTTGATAGCTTCAAGGTGAGGCAATCTGGGAAATGAAGAGAGGGAAAGAAATATTGAATTCAGGTTGAAAGAGTTAGGCACAGGAATAGGCCAATCAGCTCCTCAAATTTGATCTACCATTCAATAAATTCACAACTGATCTGATTACTCCACAATCCTGCCTATTCCCCCAGGTAACCTTTCCTCCCTTGTTTTCAAGAGTCTATCGATCTTTTCCCTAAAAATATTCAAAGAATCATCTTCCACTACCCATTGAGGAAGAGAGATCCAAACAAATCTCTCCTCCATCTCTATTTTAAATGGTGACTCCTTATTTTTAAACAGTGACCCCTAGTTCTAGATTCTCCAACAGGAGAAAACATTGGTGCACAGTGACTCAGTGGTTAGCACTGCTGTGCTGAAGACCTGGGTTTGATCCCACCCTCAGGCAACTGTCTGTGTGGAGTTTGCACATTCTCCTTATGTCTGCGTGGGTTTCCTCCGGGTGCTCCAGTTTCCTCCCACAGTCCAAAGATGTACAGACTAGGTAGATTGGCCATGCTAAATTGCTCGTAGTGTCCAGGGATTCTCTAGTTGGGTGCATTATAGGGTGATGGGTCTGCATGGGATGCTCTGAAGGTCAGTGTGGACTTGTTGGGCTGAAGGGCCTGTTTCCACACTGTAGGGATTCTATGATTCTCTCCTGACACCCCTGTCCAGATCTCTCAAGATCTTATATGTTTAATCAAACATATTGTACTCTCCTAAACTCCAATGGATACAAGCCTGGCTTGTCCTAACCTTCCTAATAAGACAACAGGTCTACATTGTCTGGAAAGTGCTTTGGTATTTTCTGCGGCTTTATAAATGGAGGTTTTTTTGTTAGTGGTGATATAGACAGGCAGGCGTCGGATGGAAGACCCAACTATATGGGACTGGAACATTCTCATTACACTAAACTGCAGATCGCACTAAACTTATTGTAGCATGGCGCGTACTTATCGATGAGTGCTGCTATGGTCATTCTATTAATTTGAATGGGTAACTGGATTAGGCATCAGATCAGACTACAAATAAATTTATTCAGAAAGCGCTTTCGTAGTATAGTAGTAGTGTCCTTGCCTCAGGGCCAGAAGGTGTTGTTTCAAGTCTCAGTTACTCCAGAGGTGTTTAATAACATTAATAAAGACAAAATATTGTCGATGTTGGAAATCTGAAACAAGCACTGAGAATGCAGGAGAAGCTCAGCAGATCTGGCAGGCCCTGTGGGGAGAGAAACAGAGTTAACATTTCGAATCCTTTATAACTTTTCTACAGAAGATGATGAAAAAGATTAAACATTAAAAACATTAAATAAAAATCAAAAGAACTGAGGATACTGTAAATAGAAACAAAACCAAAAGTTGCTGGAAAAGCTCAGCAAGTCTGGCAGCATCTGTGGAGAGAAATCAGAGTTAATGTTTTGGTTAAGGAATTAACTAGTTCTGAGAAAGGGTCAATTGACCCGAAAAGTTAACTCTGATTTCTCTCCACAGATGCTGCCAGACCTGTTGAGATATTCCAGAGATTTCTGCTTTTGGCTTAAAACATTAACTCTGTATCTCTCTCCGCAGGTGCTACCAGACCTGCTGAGTTGCTCCTGCATTTTCTGTGCTTGTATTTGCAACAACATGATACAAGGTACATGCAGCTTTGTAAAAGGACTGAGGGTTCTCGTGAGATGGTACAAAAGCTCTGTGTGGAGTTTACTCAGAGGGAGAATGCCAAGATGGCCAGGAGAGGGCGAGTTGTTCCTGTGCTGTCAGTCTGCTGTGAATATTCTCAGTGAGGACTCTCTCCAAGTAGAACCTCTCATCAATCGGCGTGAGGCCAGGCTGCTTTCTTTTCCACTAATGATGCGTGAAGTAAAAATGAGTAATAAGTTACCAAGGGAGCCGAGAATGCCCGGGACAACCCACAGGATGGAAAGAAAAGATCACATTTAGGACTCGCTGCCGTGGTCAGGGTTTGAAGTTGCTCTGTGATACATTGACAAGGCAGGAGTGAACACCCCCTCCTGCCCATTTAAACACATTGTAATTCAAAATCCTCCTTATAACTTTATAATATTTACATTGCCAGCTCTCAGATGCCTTTTACTTCTAACTGGTACACAAACCCACGTAAAGTCATTGAACAAAATGTGACTAGGCCATTTTAGTTTTGATCTCATAGACAAACATTCACAGCTGACCTTTATTGACAATTGCACACGGTTTTAGATTGAGAATTTGCAGCATTTCTCAAATCCTGAGCTGTCTGCAATAGCTGTCTGTGGGGGAGCTGACACCAATCTCTGTTACTACCCAATCCCTAGCTCCCAGGTTATTGACTAGACCCTCAGCCCCAAAATAGCTTCTTCATTACATTCAGAAACAAATCTTACCAAGACCATTACAGTTTGAATATTACAGGAAATACAACGTGTACGATTGTAGTGTTAGTGTTTAGCAAATACGTCCCACACACACTGAATTCAAGCTGCACCTGCCGATTTTGGAACAATGTGACTGCATAGGAAAGTGTGCAGAAGCAATTTACGAGAGTGGTTTTATGAATAAAGTCAGTAGTCACACAACACCAGGTTATAGTCCAACAGGTTTATTTGAAATCACAAGCTTTCGGAGCAGCGAAAGGTGACTTTGTCCACCCCAGACCAACACCAGCACCTCCACATCATGGTTTTAGGAATGAGAAACTTAAGTGATGAGGATAGATTGAAGAAGTCGGAATTGTTCTCCTTGGAGAGGAGAAGAATGAGATTTCAAACTTTTCAGCGGGCTGGATAGAGTAAACAGGGAGAAGTTGTTTCCACTGGTTGAAATAACTCAGGAGAGGGCATAGATTTAAGCTGATGTGCAAAGGAAGCAAGAAAGATGTAAGGAAAACCTTTTTCACCCAGCAAGTAATTAGGGTCTGGAATGCACTGCCTAGAAATGTGGTGGCAGCAGGTTCAACTAAGGGATTCAATAGGACATTGGAGGGTTACTTGGATGGAAGTGGTGGTCCGGGATATGGAGAAAGGCAGAAGATGGTACAACCATGATGGGCTGAATGGCTGCCTTCTACATAGTAACAATTCTGTGAGAGTTAATCCTGGGCACATTAATCACCATTTTAAGGCAGGGTGGGTGTTTGGAAGTCAATTCTCTCTGGAATATTTGAATGAACAGACAAAGGGAATGGATTAATCCCTGGACATAGGAACTCCATGGTTCTCATTGGGTTTTGGATTTTGGTAGCCCTGGATTTTTTGGAAAATGTCACCCAGAATCTTGCTGTCACTGTGACAGGAATTCCACGTCCAACCAATTGGCACAACTTTGTGGTGGAAACATCAGATGAAGAAGAGACTGGTTTGGGGTCGAGGGACAGTCAGCAGGGAAACAGAGCAACAGCGCAGGAGTGGCCGGAGAGTGGGCAGGAATGCTTTTTAACCAGAAGACCAGGCTGGTGTGCCAGTGAGGTGTGGAAACATTGAGGGAGAACTGCTACAACTCAAACACACCATCATACTGCTATAAATATGTAATGAGCTGTCAGAGGAAGCGGTGGAGGCTGGTACAGTTACAACATTCAAAAGGCATCTGGATGGGTACATGAATAGGAACGGTTTTGAGGAATATGAGCCAAATGCTGGAAAATAGTACTGGATTTATTGAGGATCAGCATGGGCCTGTTGGTTCGAAGGGTCTGTTTCTGTGCTGTACATCTCTATGATTCTACAAATGTAAAATGCACTTCATGCACTCACTGGAAAGCTAATCCAGACAAAAACAGAGTGTCAATGATTACCACACAGACAGAATGACATGCTAATCACTACAGTGCAAATTACTAAACTTTTATGTGTTTAGAGTCCGCACTCTGTTGTTTCAGATGTTTAAAATAATTAGCTTAGCATCTGCATTACAACAACACAAGAAGGAACTTAAAACATTATCAAAATTAACATACATTCCAGTTTCTTCACTGTCTTATTGGGACTGTTGTGCCCCTGCCATGGGTTTTATCATTGAGGTAAGTTGTAATGTTGAGCCTTCTCAAACACACCCCTTACCTGAGGCATGATGACCCTCAGGTTAAACTCACCAGCAGTCATCTCTCTCTCCAATGAGAGAGCAGCCCTATGGTCCTCTAGGTTTTTTTTATCCATTTGTGGGATGTGGGTGTCGCCGGCTGGCCAGCATTTATTGCCCATCCCGAGTTGCCCCTGAGAAGGTGGTGGTGAGCTGCCTTCATGAACTGCTGAAGTCCTCCTGCTGTAGGTTGACCCACAATGCTATTAGGGAGGGAATTCCAGGATTTTGACCCAGCGACACCTCAGGAACGGCGATGTATTTCCAAGTCAGGATAGTGAGTGGTTTGCAGGGGAACTTGTAGGTGGTGGTGTTCCTGTGTATCTGTATTATGGTGACTTTTTAAAAAAATAATTCATAGAACTTGGGAATCACTGGCTAGACCAGCATTTATTGTCCATCTCTAATTGCTCAGAGGGCAGTTCAGAGACAAGCACATTGCTGTGCTTCTGGAGTCACATATAGTTAGACCAGATAAGTTCCCTTCACTCAAGGACATTAGTGAACCAGATAGGTTTTTCCTGACAATTGACAAAGGATTCATGGTCATTTTTTGACTCAATTCCGGATTTCTGTTGAATTCAAATTCCACAGGCTACCATGGTGTTTGCAAAGCCAGGTCCCCAGATCATTACCTGGGTCTCTGGATTAACAGTCCCATGGCAATACCATTAGGCCATTGTCTCCTCAAAAGGAATTTACCCTTTACCTTTTGATGTTAGGGATTGAGGATTGACAGAAAGAGACTCTGTCAGCTCTATGGCCTATGATCACAGATTTTTTTTCAAGGTATGATTTTATTAAATCAAATCAAATTGTGAGCTGAAAGGGCACTGTGCCCATAGGCAAATGTTTGGTTTAAATGTGAAATTGTTAACACTCGTTCAGAACTGATTGCAGCAGGGAGGCAACACTGAATGAAACCCTTCAGGGTCCTGAGCCCCTCGCAGGTGACCAAGCCTGTGCCTGCTGCTCACTGAATCTGCACAAAAAGATACCAGCCCATTTTCTGGCATCGGGACACTGCCCCTGCTGCCCTCAACCTCAACCTCAGAGCTGAACACTGTGTTCTCCAAATCATTTGCTGATTACCTATAAGAGAATCTTTCTATTGCAACTTTTTCTGACCTTGAAGCACTGTCCTGGAATAAAAGCGACAGGATTGAAGAGGGGAATGAGACAACATAATTGTGCTCAAACAGTCTGCCCTGAATGTGTTGTAATTTGCTAAATGGGACAACAGCCAAGAGTGGCCAGTCTGTAGGATACCAGGTAGCATCCAATTGGAAATTTTCCAACAGAGCCTGCTAGACTGTGACTCCCAGCCCCTCTGCCCACACTTAGCATCTGCCCACACTCTGATCCATTAACTGACACTCTGACCTGCCTACTCATGCTCAGAAGCCCCTGCTGACACTCAGACCCACCTGCTGACATTCAGAGCCTCCTGCCCACACTCCAATCTCCTTGCCTACACTCAAACCCCTGCCAATGGCCTTAGTCAATGTTTCAGCTTGATTTGGGACATGCATTGGGGTGGGGGATCTCATTCCCATCAGAGCAAACCCCCATGTTAGCAGGGCCTTCACCCAGTTGTCAGACTGTGATTCTGTTCTGTAGTTGTGGATGTGACACCGGCCGAGACACTGACCAATTAGAAAGCTGTGCCTCCTATGAAGATAGGGGGAGGCAAAGGTGAATGAGAGAGTGAGTCAGTACATTGGAGTATGACTGAGTGAGTGAGTGAATGAGTGAGAGGGAGTGTGAATGAGTGTGTGAGGGCATGAGCGAGTGAGGTTAGAGTCAGTGAGTGGGTGAGTGAGTGAGGTTGGAGTCAGTGAGTGAGTAAATGACTGAGTGAGGATGGAGCCAGTGAGTGAGTTGAGTGAGTGAGTGAGGGTGGAGTCAGTGAGTGAGTGAGTGAGTGAGGGAGGATGAAGTCAGTGAGTGAGTGAGGATGGAGTGAGTGAGTGTGAGTGAGTGAGTGATTGAGTGAGGATGGAGTGAGTGAGAATGGAGTGAGTGAGTGTGTGTGAGGATGGAGTGAGGGAGTGAGTGAGTGAGAGTGAGGATGGAATGAGTGAGTGAGTGAGTGTGAGTGAGCGAGTGAGTGAGGATGGAGTGAGTGAGGATGGAGTGAATGAGTGTGTGAGGATGGAGTGAGTGAGTGAGTGTGAGTGAGGATGGAGTGAGTGAATGAGTGTGAGTTAGGATGGAGTGAGTGAGTAAGGATGGAGTGAGTGAGTGAGTTTGAGTGAGTGAGGATGGAGTGTGTGAGGATGGAGTGAGTGAGTGAGTGTGAGTGTGAGTGAGTGAGTGAGAGAGGATGGAGTGAGTGAGTGAGGAGTGAGAGTGTGAGTGAGGAGTGAGTGAGTGAGTGAGGATGGAGTGAGTGAGGAGTAAGGATGGAGTGAGTGAGTGAGTGTGTGTGAGTGAGGATGGAGTGTGTGTGAGGATGGAGTGAGTGAGTGAGTGTGACTGTGAGTGAGTGAGTGAGAGAGGATTGAGTGAGGATGGAGTGAGTGAGTGAGTGTGAGTTAGGATGGAGTGAGTGAGTAAGGATGGAGTGAGTGAGTGAGTGTGTGAGTGAGGATGGAGTGAGTGAGTGAGTGTGAGTGTGTGAGTGAGTGAGTGAGAGAGGATGGAATGAGTGAGTGAGGAGTGAGAGTGAGTGTGAGTGAGTGAGAGGATGGAGTGAGTGAGTGTGTGTGTGAGTGAGTGAGGATGGAGTGTGTGTGAGGATGGAGTGAGTGTGAGTGAGTGAGTAAGGATGGAGTGAGTGAGTGAGTGAGGATGGAGTGAGTGAGTGAGTAAGGATGGAGTGAGTGAGTGTGTGTGTGAGTGAGTAAGGATGGAGTGAGTGAGTGAGGATGGAGTGAGTGAGTGTGAGGATGGAGTGAGTGAGTGAGTAAGGATGGAGTGAGTGAGTGTGTGTGTGAGTGAGTAAGGAGTGAGTGAGTGAGGATGGAGTGAGAGTGAGTGAGTGAGTAAGGATGGAGTGAGTGAGGATGGAGTGAGTGAGGATGGAGTGAGTGAGGAGTGAGTGAGTGAGTGAGGATGGAGTGAGAGTGAGGGGTGAGTGAATGAGTGAGGATGGAGTGAGTGAGGAGTGAGTGAGTGAGGAGTGAGTGAGTGAGTGAGGATGGAGTGAGTGAGGAGTGAGTGAGTGAGTGAGGAGTGAGTGAGTGAGTGAGGAGTGAGTGAGTGAGGATGGAGTGAGTGAGGAGTGAGTGAGTGAGTGAGGATGGAGTGAGTGAGGAGTGAGTGAGTGAGTG
>JAHRHZ010000045.1:1195150-1210143 GCA_024137785.1 Ginglymostoma cirratum | reverse complement strand
AGTGAGTGAGGATGGAGTGAGTGAGGAGTGAGTGAGTGAGTGAGGATGGAGTGAGTGAGTGAGTGAGTGTGAGTGAGTGAGTGAACTCCGTGCGGTACAGGGTGAGGAGGCTGCAGTAACACAGCCCAGAGGGAGGGGAGTGTTCATTCATTCCTGCCCAGGCTGCGAGCGAACAGATTCCAATCTCCCTCAGTTAGACGGCAGTGATCGCTCTCTCTCTCTCTCTGGGACTGTGTGCGTGTGTTTCTCGCTCCTGCCGCGGTTGGCGGCAGCTCCCCGCCACCCCCCACCCTCCTCCTTCATTGATTTATCCCCTGGACAATGTGAAGTTTCAGCTGACACTGGGACTCAGTCTCTCCCGAAGCCATCCCCAGTCAAACAGCGCCTCTTCAGCCGTGCGCCTGGAGCTCGCTTCACAGCCCCCCGGTCAATTCGCCAGAGAGGTAACTTCGCCAGCAACACGCTGTCTGTTCCATCGCTGTGCCGGTTAGTTTAGACACAGGCTTGATTAACACTGACTAGAACAGACTAGACCACATTATGCTGTGTATGTGTAAACGGAGTGGGATTTAATCTACCATTCACCAGAATTAAATCACTGATTATGTCTAATATGTTCCCAGCAAAGTGCATAGCATCGAGGTGTTTGCAAACAGTTCTTTGATTAAAATAGTAATACTTGCGCGCAAATATCGATCATCCTGTACTTTGTGTTTAATCATTAAACATTTTTTTCTCCGTGTTTTAAAAAAACATTTTAATGTTTACAAAATCACAAGAAGTACCTGTTACATGTCGGTGTCATGTTAATGCAGAGAGAAAAAAAATGTGAACTATTTGACTGCAGTTTGCTGAAATCCTATCATTCCAGGAAGTTCTTCCGTTAAAGGAAATTTATGACTGGCAAAAGCAAACTTTCAGCGGATTCACATCTTTCATTCGCTGGCCAGATAAATACACCGTCAGCTGTATTAGTGTGGTGCAGAGACGGTGGGTTAGCAAGATCCCAAGATTGATCCTGGGTCTGAAATGTGAATTTAGCTGATTTAGCCGGGGTTGAACATCCAAAGTTTTCAAAAAGGGAGCAGACTCTCAGTGTGAATAAGTCATAAGTCACACAAGTGTGAATGGGTCCTGCTAGACGTCTGTAGGCTCAATGTGGGTCCTGCTAGACGTCTGTAGGCTCAATTGCGATGATTGGCTTTGGTTGTATTGCCCAGTGGCACCGCTGAGCCAGGCTGTTATAGGAAGCCTGGTGCAGGTAAGTTGTAGAAAAGTATCCAATGTAGGTTCACACCTTCAGGACAGAGAATGGAGGAATGAAGGGGAATTGAAAAGAGCTGGATTTCCCAGTACACAGTGAGTACAAGCAGTTGTCAAATAGGATATCAATTAAATAGAGTAGAACGATACACTGACTACCAACTATCTAATTGTGACAGACCTATTGGTTTAGATAATGTGTGCGAAAACTTTAAAGCAGTCACATTTTATAGATAACAGATGGGAAACTCTGTACAATTGGACTATTCTACTTACCCTTTCTGAACGAACGTTGATTTGCTTTGATGTGTCTTAATGCTCTGGGGTGATTTAGGACTGAAGTCTTTCAAACACATTAACTAGAAAAGCATTCTTTCCGCTGCTTAATTAAAAGAACACAATTGTGTGCAATTTAATGCAGCTTTTATTTTTGTAAATTGTATCTTTTAAAATCTGAAATGTGACCCATCAAAAGTAGACTTGGTCCTACTGAAGTTTGCAGGAGTTAAAGGTTTGCTTCTGTTTCTGTAAACCCTCCTCACAATCTTGGAATCTCATGGAAACTGTGAAGTCTCTGAAATTATAGTAAATGGAGATGAGTTAAAACATCCCAACAAAATTTACACTCGTCAACCTATAAACAAAGTCCCAGATAGACACTGCTATTTTCAGGTTGCTATGTGATAACATACTTTAATGGGAGAGTAAGGGGACATCTGCAAATTATCACTTAATGGTTGCTACTGGGAGGTAGTTTTGGGTAATTCTTATAAAGTAGTAGGAGGAAAATGAAAGGTTTTGAGAAGTTTACAATCTATTATATTAGGCATGGGAGAATAGCCATGTTTCCTGTTTTCCATTGAGAGTCTTTACTGAGGGAAACTGAAGTTCTGTCAGGTTACTGTCTTTGTTCCTGGACAACTCAAGGACCCTCTTTGAAAGAAAAGGAAGGAAATATTGTGTACGTTGGTGCTGTTTTGTTAGATTCAACAGTTTGAAATGATTGTGGTGATTTTCAGCAGAAAGTGTTATAATGGAAATAATCTGTGGTTGGGGATATTGTCTTGAAATGGATCCAACTATTTTATTATTCATGGGATGTGGGCATTCAGACTGAGCTAGCAGTTGCTGCCCATCCCAACTGCCCTTGAATTGAATGGCTTGCTAGGTCATTTAATTTAATTTATTATTGTCACATGTACCTAGGTACAGTGAAAAGTTTTGTTTTGTTTGCAGTACAGTCAGGTCATACCATAAAAAAGCACATTAGGGTAATTGAACAGAGTGAGGAATAGAATGTTAAGGCTGCAGAGAGGGTGCACAAAGAGCAAGATCAACATTAAATTTGAAATTTGGGAGGTCCATTCAGAGGTCTACTAACAACAGGGAAGAAACTGTTCTTGAATCTGTTGGTATCTATGTTTAAGCTTTAGTATCCTCTGCCCAACAGAAGAGGGTGGAAGAGAGTATAATTGGGGTGGGAGGGTCGTGGTTTATGTTGGTTGCCCTCCCAAAACAGTAAGAGGTATCGATGCAGTCAATGGATGGAAAGTTGGTTTGTATGATGGACTGGGCTGTGTTCATAACTCTTTTTTTTTTACATCCTGGACAGAGTAGTTACAGTCTCAGAGGGCAGTTAAAAGTCAACCACATAGCAGTGGGGCTGACCAGATAAAGGCAGCAGATTTCCTTCCCTAAGAAGAGTGAACTGGATGTTTGTTTTGGACTTACAATTGCTTCATGGCCACTATTACTTACCCTAACATTTTATTCCAAATTGATTACTTGAATTTAAATTTGAACCCATGTCTCCAGAGTAATATCCTGGGTCTCTGGATTATTAGTCCAGAGACTATTACCACTATAATTCTGTCTCCCTATTGTGCTATTTATAAACTTTGTTCACTTTAGTTTTTCAATATGGATCGTCTTGATTTGCCGAGCAGCTGATCTCACAATCGCCTCAGCACCATTCGATACAGTTCTAATTTCAAATGAATACAAACTGAAGCCACTAAACTGAGAAAAATGGTGAAAGAGAAAAATTTAAACAAACGGTACAAAAATAGTTTTAAGACAGTCCCCAAAAAGATGACATAGGAACTTTTCAGACTTCATCTTTAGTTCTATAGAACAAGCAAATAACCATAGTCTTCTGTAATTTCATCAGTGAGTAAAGGTTAACTGTGCTTTACATGTAACATGTAAAACTCCCGTTGTCTGATTGGAGAGTACTGCTCAGCCAGTGGTAGAAGTCAGGTTTGTTGATTGTCCAGTTCTTTCAGCAGATACTGTAGACAGGTTAGCATTGTTTACTGGGGTATCTTGTAAGTGAAGCATTAACCTGAATGTCTAGCAAACGAGTTCAGATGGATACAAAGACACTGGAGAAAGACTATAAAACTATACAATGTAGAGCAGAAGTAGACCATTCAACCTTTCAAATCTGCCGTACCATTCAATGGGACCATTGGTGATCTGATAATCCGGATCTCTACATTTCAGCCTTTTCCCCATAACACTTGATTCTCTTACTGTTTAAAAATGTGCCCAATCAAGCCTTGAATATACATAGTGACCCAACTTCAACAACCCTCTGTAGGAGAGAATTTCACAGATTCTCTACTCTTTGAGAAGAAATCCTCATCTTAGCCTTAAATGTTCACCTTAAAGAGTCACTAGGATAATCCCCGGAATGGAGGGATTGTCTTATGAGCAAAGGCCAAGCAGGTTGGGACTCTACTCACTGGAATTGAGAAGAATGAGAGGTGATCTCATGAAAACAGATGGGATTCCTAAAAGGGACTTGACAAGGTAAATATTGAGATGATATTGCCCTTCATGGGAAAGTCTAAGACCGGAGGGCATAGTCTCAGAACCAAAGGCATAAATTTAAGACTGAGATTAGGAGGAATTTCCTCTCTGATGGTTGTGAGTCTTTGGAATTCCTTGCCACAAGAGCTCTGGGGGCATAGTCCTTGTGTCTATTTATTGCTAAGATAGATAGATTCTTGATCAGTGAGAGAAATAAGGGTTACAGGGAAAAATGTAGAAAAGTTGATGTGAGGAATGTTAGATCAGCCATGGCCCTATTCAATGGTGGAGGAGGGTTAAGGGGCTGAATGGCCTGTTTCTATTTCTTGTGGTCTAAATGGATGATCCCCTATTCAGAGATGATGTCCTCTGATCTTAGACTCTCCCACAAGGGGAGACAACTTCTCAACATATAGCTTGTCAAATCCTAAGAATCCTGTATTTTTCAAAAAGGTGACCTCTCTGTCTTCTAAATTCCAATGAGTACAGGCCTAATCTACTCAACATCTCCTCATAAGACAATCCATCCAAACCTGATAACAGCCTAGTGAACCTTCTCTGGACTGCCTCCAACGCCAGTGTATCTTTCCTTAGATAAGGGGCCCAAAACTGTCTGAGGTATTCTATCTGCGGTTTGAATAGTGCTTTGTCTAGTTTTAGCAAAACCCTCTAGTTTTATATTCTGTTTCCTTTGTAATAAACGCCAACATTCGTTTTGCCTTCCCTATTACCTGCTGAACTTGGATGGTAGCTTTTTTGTGATTAATGCATGAGGATTCCCAAATCCCACTGTGCTGCATCTTTCTGCAAACTTTCTCTGCTTCAGTAACATCCTGCTCCTTTTAATTTTCTTGCCAAAGTGTATGACCTCACAATTTCCCTCATGATATTCCATCTGTCAAATGTTTTGCCAATTCACCTAACTTATTTATACCCCTCTGCAGACTCTTTCTATCATCCTCACCACTTGCCTTTCCACCAATTTTTGGGTCATCTGCAAACCTTGTGATAGTACATTCACTTTCCTCATCCAAATCATTTGCAAGTGATTGTGATCCCAGCATAGAACCCTGTGGCACTCCACCAGTTACAGGTTGCCAACCTGAAAATGCCCAGCTTATACCAACTGTCTTCTATTTGTGGTCAACCATCTACCCAAGCTAATATCTGCAACACCATGGGCTGTTATCTTATCAAGTAGCTGAATGTGTGGTACCTTATGAAATGACTTCTGACTATTCAAATATATTACATCCACTGATGCTCCTTTATCTCTTCTGCCTGTTATGTCCTCAAAGAATTCTGGTAAATTTGTCAGGCATGATCTTTCGTTCATGAACCCATCCTGACTCTGCATGATCATTTTATTTATTAATAAATGCTCTGCTATTACATTCTTTGTAATAATCTGTAACATTTTTCAAATAACAGACATGAAGCTAACTGATTACTGCAGTTACCTGTGGTTTGTTTTAAATAAAGGTGTTACATTAGCAATTTCCAATTCTCTGGTGCATTTCCAGAATCTAAGGATTCTTGGAAGATTACACCAACACTCTCTGCAGCTACTTCATTTAATATCCTAGGATGCATCCCATCGGGGCCAGGAGATTTATTGGTCTAAACCCCATTAATTCCTTTGGAAGTTTTTCTCTAGTGACAGTTATTGTGTTTGCTTCCTCTCTTCTTTTATACCCCTTGAATATTTATTTAGTAATTTTGGGAATTTATCATTGTGTTCTGCTGTGAAGACTCATCCAAAGTATTCATTCAACTCCTCTGATGTTTTCTGATTTCCCATTATTATTTCCCCGTTTTATTCTCTAAGCAGTTTATGTTCACTATATTCGAGAGTGTTTGCCAGCATTCACCCTGTCGAGGAACACAAGGTGATTCAGTTCTGGCTGTTTAACTCCTTTCCAACTTGTGGGATTTTACTGATAGCTGCATTTGTTACAAACCCAAATGTAACAAAGCATTCAGTGACCCGGAATCACTTTGGGACATTACGAGTTCATCATATCATGGAAAATTTTAAGTTTTCTTTTGATGATTTCAAACTAGGCTGCATTAATTATCAATGCTTGGTTGACCTTTGCAGTCTGTAAGTACGAAAGGAAGGAGAGTTGGCACCTGACAGAAAGTGACAATTCATTCTGAGCAGGAAACAAGCAACTGGAGCAGAATAAATCTTACATTAAAGTTTTAAACTCTTTGGATAGATAAGGCAACAATTATAAGTTTGTAAATTTATTTGCAAATGGGTGTTTCTGTTGACTAGGCCTTTGTCCAGGTACAATGTCCCATTAAAATTGCAGCTCAGAGGTTATTTAACAGATACCATAAATTTTCCAATTTGCAAACAGATTTACAGGCTGCTAATAATTGTTTTGGGGTTTTCCCGATCTTACAATTCATTTAAAATGCTTAGGACAACTTAGGACAGATGCTACTGCGCATGGACAGAAGGTTCATAGCAGTCAATTTTCTCTTGGGGAAAAATACTCTTCAGACTAGTAACTGTAAGATTAAAGGGTGGGCAAATATAAAGCAATATCATGCAACTGCTGTTTAAATCAGAAAAACAGACTTTTCAGGCGTGAATTTAGAAAACATTTCTCCCTACAAAGGATGGCAGGAGTTCAAAACTCTTTTTTAAATGGTCATTGATGCTAGACCAGTTGTTTATTTTTGAAACAGAGATTGTTAGAGTTTTCTTAACCAAAAGTATATGGGGATGTGAAGCAAAGGCAGGAAAATGTCCTTAGTCCGGAGATCAGCCATGATCTCATTAAATATTCAGAAAGATTCAAGAAGGCAAATTGTCAACTCATGATGCTAAAGAAAATTGGAGAGAAATCACAAAAGTCCTGAAAGAAATAAGAATCTGCAAACTGAATTTGATCAATTCAGTAGTCATAAATTAGGGATTCTGATCATTAACCCATTCAACAGAAAAAAAACCTATTCCTGCTCCAATTTCTTATGTTCACATGATGTATAAACAAATCACGTTTAAATGTGTGCACCATTATCCATTAATAAGTCAAGCTGCAGCAAAATCTAAACTGAAATAGTTTGTTCCTTGAGTGTGGATTTACCTGCCCATCAAATCAGCTGAGCTCACTTAATTTTCTGGACATGGGTAGGCCTGACCAAGCTTCAAGAACAGCCATTGAAGATCTTCAAACCTAAAGTGGACTCAGATCCACTTACCTGTCTGTCCACTATAACCCTTATTTCCTTTACTCTTCAATAAACTATCTATCTTTGCCTTAAAAACATTCAACGAAGTAGCCTCAACTGCTTCACTGGACAGGGAATTCCACAGATTCCCAACCCTTTGGGAGAAAAGTTCAACCTCAACTCAGTCCTGAATGTACTCCCCCTTATTTTGAGACCATGCTCCCTAGTTCTAGTTTCACCTGCCAGTGAAAACAACTTCCCTGCTTCTACCTTATCAATTCCCTTCAGAATTCTATATGTTTCTATAAGATCCCCCTCTCATTCTTCTAAATTCCAATGAGTATAGCCCCAGTCTACTCAATCTCTCCTCACAAGGCAATCTTCTCAATTCTGGAATCAACCTAATGAACCTCCTCTGAACCCTCTCCAGTGCTAGTACATTGTTTCTCTAGCGAGGAGCTGCAGGGATCATTTAGATCAAGTTAAAGTGCAGGCAGGACTTTGTTTAAACATTTCGTCCAACTCTCGTGAAATGTAGTCATGTCACACGTTAGCAATCTGTCTTTCCTCGAGAACCCAAGTGCAGAATCTGACATAATTAGGCCAAGTACAGCCATTTTATTTACTCCTAGATAAAGAGTACGGTATAATGGGTAAAATTTACCAATAATTTGAACCTCTCAGGAACCTATGTTTGTATCAGTTACCCCAGTGAAATTTTGCTGAACGCTTTATTTGCTTCTGAAAATTAATGGAACCCCAGGGCAGAGAAATTTAATTACCATTGTATTAGAACTAAAGTGTATTCCAAAAGTATCTGGATTTTTGTACAACCCAAAAAGGATCCCCAGTAAAAACTAAAATAATACAAGCATTATCGCCTACAAAGTGAAGGGACAGGGGCAAAAAAATGGGGACAATAGATAGATGGATAGAAACCAAAAGAACTGCGGATGCTGTAAATCAGGAACAAAAACAGAAGTTGCTGGAAAAGCTCAGCAGGTCTGGCAGCATCTGTGAAGGAAAAAACAGAGTTAACGTTTCGGGTCCGGAGACCCTTCCTCAGATAGATAGATAGATACTGGGTGACCAGTGTGGACACAATGGGCTGCAGAGCCTCTTTCCATGCTGTAAAATCTCCGAATCTGTGACTTAAAAAAGGGCTGTCTATGACCTGAAGAAGATATTTTTAAAAATTAAGTTCTGTTTTATACCTATGATCCACTTCCGACAGGCTCTCTGTGTCAGTGTGGAGACTGGGAAATTAAAGTCTGAGTCACTCCAGACCATTAGCCAATGCCCAATCTGAGTTCTGTCATACAGTCAGCACAGATATTGAGAAAGGGGAGAAATCAAACAATATCTTTTATATCGGGCTGTTTATAAACTCAGGACGACCTACAGCATTAATACAATAGAAAGGGAACTCAGACAACATGGGACACAGCTTCAATTCATATACAGCAAGATTCTGTTGATAGTTATCTAATAATGACCAGAACATCAACATTTTAGTCATGTTTTGAGGAAAAAATATCAGAAACAATTGCAGGGATCATTTATGTTCAAGTTAAATTGCAGACAGGACTTTGAGTAAACATGTCATCCAACCTACACCTTCTGAGATAAAAAGTACTGCAGATGCTGGAGAATCCGAGATAACAAGCACGGGGCTGGATGAACACAGCAGGCCAAGCAGCATCATAGGAGCAGGAAAACTTGACGTTTCGGGCCTAAACCCTTCATCAGAAATGGGGGAGGGGAAGAGGGTTCTGAAATAAATAGGGAGAGAGAGGGAGGCGGATAGAGAATGGATAGAGGAGAGGATAGGTGGAGAGGAGGCAGAGAAGTCGAAGATGCAGGGATGGAGCCAGTAAAGGTGAGTGTAGGTGGGGGGGTAGGGAGGAGGTAGGTTAGTCCAGGGAGGACAGACAGGTCAAGGGGGCGGGATGATGTTAGTAGATAGGAGATGGGGGTGGGGCTTGAGGTGGGAGGAGGGGACAGGTGAGAGGAAGGACAGGTTAGGGAGGTGGAGATGAGCTGGGCTGGTTTTGGGATACAGTTGGGGGAGGGGAGATTTTGAAGCTTGTGAAATCCACATTGATATCATTGGGCTGCAGGGTTCCCAGGCTGAATATGATTTGCTGTTCCTGCAGCCTTTGGGTGGCATCACTGTGGCATTGCAGGAGGCCTAGGATGGACATGTCATCTGAGGAATGGGAGGGGGAGTTGAAATGGTTCGCGACTGGGAGGTGCAGTTGTTTGTTGCGAACTGAGCGCAGGTGTTCTGCAAAGCGGTCCCCAAGCCTCCGCGTGGTTTCCCCGATGTAGAGGAAGCCAAAATGGGTACAGCGGATGCAGTATTCCACATTGGCAGATGTGCAGGTAAACATCTGCCTGATGTGGAAAGTCTTCTTGGGGCCTGGGATTGGGGTGAGGGAGGAGGTGTGGGGACAGGTGTAGCACTTCCTGCGGTTACAAGGAAAAGTGCCGGGTGTGGTGGGGCTGGAGGGGAGTGTGGAGCGGACAAGGGAGTCGCGGAGGGAGTGGTCCCTCTGGAAGGGTGGGGAGGGAAAATTGTCTTTGGTGGTGGGGTCGGATTGCAGATGGCGGAAGTGTCGGAGGATGATGCGTTGGATCCGGAGGTTGGTGGGGTGGTACGTGAGGACGAGGTGGATTCTTTTTTGGTTATTATTGAGGGGACGGGGCATGAGGGATGTGTTACAGGAAATGCGGGAGACACGGTCGAGGGCGTTCTCGACCACTCTTGGGGGGAAGTTGCGGTCCTTGAAGAATGAGGACATCTGAGATGTACGGGAGTGGAATGTCTCATCCTGGGAGCAGATGCGGCGCAGGCGGAGGAATTGGGAATAGGGGATCGCATTTTTGCAGGAAGGTGGGTGGGAGGAGGTGTGTTCCAGGTAGCTGTGGGAGTCATTGGGCTTGAAATGGACATCGGTTTCTAGGTGGTTACCCGAGATGGAGACAGAGAGGTCCAGGAAGGAGAGAGAAGTGTTGGAGATGGTCCAGGTGAACTTCAGGTTGGGGTGGAAGGTGTTGGTGAAGTGGATGAACTGTTCGAGCTCCTCGTGGGAGCACGAGGCGGCGCCGATGCATTCATCAATGTAACGGAGGAAGAGGTGGGGTTTAGGGCCAGTGTAGGTACGGAAGAGGGATTGTTCCACATAACCTACAAAGAGGCAGGCATAGCTTGGGCCTATGCGGGTACCCATGGCCACCCCCTTTGTCTGTAGGAAGTGGGAGGAATTGAAAGAAAAGTTGTTGAGGGTGAGGATGAGTTCGGCTAGGCGGATGAGGGTGTCGGTGGAGGGGGATTGGTCTTTTTTTCGGGACAGGAAGAAGCGGAGGGCCTTTAGGCCATCGGCATGGGGAATACAGGTATATAGGGACTGGACGTCCATAGTAAAAATGAGGTGTTGGGGACCTGGGAATTGGAAGTTCTGGAGGAGGTGGAGGGCGTGGGTGGTGTCACGGATGTAGGTAGGGAGTTCCTGGACCAAGGGGGTGAAAGTGGAGTCTAGGTAGGTGGAGATGAGTTTGGTGGGGCAGGAGCAGGCGGAGACAATGGGTCGACCAGGGCATTCAGGTTTGAGGATTTTGGGAAGGAGATAGAAGCGGGCGGTGCGGGGTTGGGGAACGATGAGGTTGGAGGCGGTGGGGTGGGAGGTCACCTGAGGTGATGAGGTTGTGGATGGTTTGGGAGATGATGATTTGGTGCTCGGGGGTGGGGTCATGATCCAGGGGGCGGTAGGAGGAGGTGTCAGAGAATACACCTTCTGAAGTTTATTTCTATTCATTTATGGGGTGTGGGCTTTTCTGGTTAGTGTGGCATTTAGTGCCCATTCCTAATTGCCCTGAGCTGCCTTCTCGAACCTCTGCAGGCCCTCGGCTTTTGGGGCAACCACACCGTAGTTCAGGAGGCAGTTCCAGGATTTTGATCCAGTGACAGTGAAGGAACGGTGATATTTCCAAGTCAGGTTGGTGAGTGGCTCAGGGGGGAACTTGCAGAGTGTGGTGTTCCCATGTATCTGCTGCCCTTGTCCATCAAGATGGTCAGCCTGTGGTTTGAAAGACCCTTGGTGAGTTTGCAACATGAGAAGAGTTTAGCATTGAAGTGTGCAGAAGAGGTTTACCAGGATGCTGCTTGAGTTAGAGGATATGAGCTATAAAAAGAGAGGCTAGAAAAACTTGTTTGTTTTCTTTGGAGTGGCAGAGGCTGAGGGGAGACTTGTTAAAAGCCTATAAGATTATGAGATACATAGATAGGGTTGACGTTCAGAGACTTTTCCCAGGGTTGAAATTTCTAATACTAGAGGGCATGCATTTAAGGTGAGAGGGGGATTGTTCAAAAGAGATGTGAGGGGCAAGTTTTTCACACAGAGTGCGGTAGGAGTCTAGAATGCGCTTCCAGGGGTGGTAGTGGAGGAAGATATGATAGGGCGTTTTGGAGACTTTTAGATAAGCACATGAATATGCAAGGAATGTAGGGATATGCACCAAGGGCAGGTAGAAGGGGTTAGTTTAATTTGGCATCATGGTCACCACAACATTGTGGGCTGAAGGGCCCATTCCTGTGCTGTACAGTTCTGTGTTGTATGTTAATATAGAACCTGTGCTCTGGAGTGGGGCTTGAGCGTTTAATGTCTGGCTCAGAGACACAAGTACTGGTCACTAAGGCATCCAGAATCCATTTGGACCATGATATAGTCACTGCTGGAACTCAGTGGCACTTTTAACCTACAGAGCAGAAATGGAGAAGGACACAGAGGGCAAATCAACCACCGTAGCCCTTTGCAAACTTCTAGTAGCCAGCTCAGAAACGTTGCTGGCTGATGTTGAGAATCTGACTGGAGTCCAATTCAAACAACCTGAAGAAGAAAGAAAGACAGACATAAAAATGAAAGAAACAATGAATCTTCATTTATTCCAAACATTTCGTGAGATGAAGAGAAAAACCTGAAATGAGGGAAATTTGAAATTCAAATAGAAAATTTTGAAACGCATCTGAACTAGGTCAAATGCCAGGGCCTACCTCAGACAGGTACTTGATGTAGGACAGCCCCATTATACTGTCTAAGAGTCTGGATCGTCCCTTTTGATTAAGAGACAGCATCTGAATTGTGTCTAGCCTGCTTCAGTTTTGAAGACTATGCAAAGTTAAAAACACTTCTTGTGATTGTACAGAACTAATATTTGTGGATTTTATTTGTCGAAGCCAGTTACTTTACTAATATTTAACAGTAATTTGTCATTTCTGTTTCTGGTTGTGAGCCAATATTTGTGCTCTGCTTCAATTGCAACCTTCCTATTCAATTGCCTGAAGTAAGGGTGTGACGGTGCAAAGTGTACTCTGTGATCTTGCCTTCACTATCAAGCAGAACAACTCCCTAAAGCAATTAAATTCCAATTCCACCTGGTCTCAGAACAGGGAAAACACTATAAAAGTGAACAAGGTAGAATAGAGCTCTGAATGTAAGAGTGTAGTTTACAGCCATGTGTTTACTGGGAGTTACTGAGAACGCCACAAGAAACCCGAAGAAAAACACTTTTTGTCTCGTGGCTCCTTGTTCCAGTCTAACTTTCTGATGCAACCTGAAGGAGAACTGTTTTTTCGCTTTTGTAATTTTATTAAGTAGATGGCTGTTGATGTAATTTTCCATCGATGGTGGTTAGCATGTTCTCAACTTCACCTGGAGGGAGAATCAGCACTTTGTTTTCATATACCACTCAGCATTTTGGTGATGGGATATAGCTTGCTCCCTCTCCCTTCAGCACAATTATTACATTAATTTTGTGTATAGGCAGTGAGTGTGGGGTCATTAAACAAATGGCAAGAGTATAACTCTTGAGAACTTACAAACGTAGAAAAGATGCAGGCTATTTTCTTGGCAATAATAGATATTGAACACTTTTAATTATAGTTCCAGTTCACTTCCGTCTCTACCTTTCTCTTATTACTTTAATTCGCCAATATCTGTCTCTCTTTGACCAGCTCTATTGAATCTGCAATTATGTCCTTCGAGACCGTTCAATCGTCAAAGCCTTTTATGGGAATCTTTTCAATCTTTTAAGATGATGTTGTGTTCTTTTCTGGATTTCTATGGTTGACTTGATACTTATCAAATTTTGTCGTTCTTGCAATCACTTCAATCAGATCATCCCCTAACCTCAGCTCCAAGCAATACAGCACAAGGTTTGCCATTTCTCTCTTGTCATAGCTCAATCTCTATCCCCGTTTCATCACTGGACTTTGTCCAAGGCTAATAAATTTTTACTCACACAAGATACATAGAACTGAACATAGTGCTCCACATGAAATATGGTAAGCTCACTGTAACAACACAATTAATATTTATTTTTATTCTATAGTTCTTGTGATTAAGCACATTCATTAGCAGTTTGAGAAATTTTTGCAGATATTTCACAACAACACTAGTTCTTAATGTGATTTGATCAATTAAAACACAGTTTCTATTCTGTGTTCCTTTGCCAACTATTACATAACTCAATTTGTGCCAGTGTGAGTTGGCTTTAGCTCCACACTAATAGAAATTTTGTAATGTAACTCTACCATGAAGTCATCAGAATCTAGCTTTAAAAAATAGGAGCATCAGTATCTTTTCAGAATGTTCTGTCTGCAACAAAAGTCATCCCTTTCTTAATTAAACTCTGTGCAAACTTTTTAAAGCTTCATATTTGACTTTTCAGCAAAGTCCTGTCTGATTCTGTTTTTTCCTAACATGAGGATTTAGTTGGCATGCAGATGTTGGTGAGTGGAGTCTGGTTCATTAGGATGCTGAGATCTTCACTTTCTCTTCCAGACAGCGATGGTATACAAGCTCTGGGTCACAGGTACCAATTGCAAAAACCGCTCAATGTGAATAAAATCACTGTCCACAGCACAAAAGGCTCTATTCAGTGGTCATACAATGACTGGAGTATTATCATGTGTCTGTCTGCCAATTCAAGTTCCTTCCAGCTTTGCTCAACGGGATATCGACTGTTAAAAAATAACACTTTCAGGGGTTTCGCTGATGTGGTTGACAGTGCATGATAAGTGACATACCTAGAACTCCCTGTGAAAGAGCAATAAAACTATGAGGGAGCTTCTATTGTGCAGAATGTATACTTCTATTAGACGCTGGAGGACATCTGTTAAAGGGTCACTAGCAGAAACGCACCTTGTTAATCACTGATTGGATTTTCTTTTGCGAATATTGTAATATCAAAATCCTCAGCAGATCAATCTCTCACAGACATTCATTTCTGGTACTTACACAATGTACAAATGCAGAAGAGCAGCGGTGTAATTTTCCATCATAGCCACCGAACGAACATTCAAATGTGGAATATGTTACATTTGCTTTCATATTCAAATTAAAGTGTGCAAATTGTATCCGTTGAACCCTCAAAATTAGTTGCATAATTAATTATTTTGAACTGAAATATTAGCAATTATTAAAACATATAAATTGAATTTTTGTTTCTGTAAATATTTCTTTATTATGCAATACTCAAGCATTATTTTGAGGATGTATGTGATGGAAATCATGCTTCCGTCTTAGACACTAATAATGGATTGAGGCTACCCACAGGCACCTACTGTAGGTGGGGATTGATTCTGGGAGAACAAGCATGGGGCTGGATGAACACAGCAGGTCAAGCAGCATCATAGGAGCAGGAAAACTTGACGTTTCGGGCCTAAATAG
>JAHRHZ010000045.1:1158400-1185150 GCA_024137785.1 Ginglymostoma cirratum | reverse complement strand
CCCGACCCGAAACGTCAGCTTTCCTGCTCCTCTGATGCTGCCTGGCCTGCTGTGTTCCTCCAGCTCCACACTGTGTTATCTCTGACTCCAGCATCGGCAGTTCTTACTATCTCTGGACATTGATAACTGTTTTTAATTCTATCCAGTTATTACAGACACAAAAAGAATCAGCAGCAGCTTTAGGCGAATTGGTACTTATTAAGATGGAAGTAGTTCGCTGTTAGCACAATCCTTGTTCACATTTGTAAATAAGGACAAAAACCTAACCGTGAAGACACAATATTCACAGGCAAAAATCAAACAGTTAGCACATTTACAAACACGTATTCCTGCAATTTCCTCTTGCGAAGGTGTTGACTCATTCTGAATACAGACACCAGATCCTCATTCACTCCTTTGCCAAGAAACCACCCTTAAGGTGTGCATCAAAATGGATTGTGCTAATGGGCCCCTTTCAACATAGAACATAGAACATAGAACAGTACAGCTTCGGTCCATGATGTTGTGCAGACCTATTATCCTACAAAGATCAATCTACCCTGCGTACCCTATATTTTACTATCCTCCATGTGCCTATCCAAGAGTCGCTTAAAAGTCTCTAAAGTATCTGACTCCACTACCACTGCCAGCAGCACATTCCACACGCCTACCGCACTGCTATTAACATTTTGCTAAACACTTTGCTATTAACATGCAAGTTTAGGAAATTAACAAAGTGCAATTCATTGTTTGGGAAGTTTTATTTTGGGATTTCAAGAGACACACCAATTTCTAGTCATTACACAGAAGGGGAGAAGAGTGAAATGTCCCTCCTTTTTAAAAAAAAACTGATCTGCTTCATAAACAGCCTTTAAGTCAAACTGATTCCGCTATAAGTGACCACATGAGGAATTTTGATAGTTCACCTAAGATATATTACAATCAGGCTTTTTTAATCAAAAGTCATAGAATCCCTACAGTGTGGTAACCGACCCTTTGGCCCAACAAATCCACACTGACGCTCAGAGCATCCCAACCAGAATCCATCCCCCTTATACCAATCATCTCGGAACACTATGGGCAAGTTAGCATGGCCAATCCACTTAGCCTGCACATCTTTGGATTGTGGCAGGAAACCGGAGCACCCGGACGAAACCCATGCAGACATGGGGAGAACATACTAACTCCACACAGACAGTTGCCTGAGGGTGGAATCAAACCCGGGTCCCTGCTGCTATACGGCAGCAGTGCTAACCACTGAGCCACCATTCCACCCGCTGTAAAGTATATTTGAAAGGTAGGTCTGAAAGTTCTTTTCCTACTTCCCTGCTGTTACCACACAATGTCTCTGTGGAACTGATTGTTTTTCAACAAGATCAAGCTTTCCTTCAGTCACTGCCATCAAACAGTGATTATGGAGATTGGAACAAATGGGGGTTGACCATGACTGTTGCTGACTGGTGACCACCAATATCATGTGAGATACAGATCTACTATCACCAAGTCTCCTTCTTGGCATTAGTCTAATTTACTCAGACCAAGTGGTGAAGGATGCCTACACAGTGTTTGGCAGAAGAGGAGGCTCAGTCTTGATGAAGACAATAGGTTTATTGCCTTGTACTTAATGACTATTTACAGTCCACCTCACTTGCAGAGAATTCATTTGCCGGACCTAATGCTAAATTTAGGAGTAAATACACACTACAGTGCCGCTGCATAGAACTTAGCAATGACCTGGGACTGAGCTGGAACTGAAATGTTGACTCCTCTCAGCCTTTTCCATCCTGATGGGTGAATCGTATCACATGATGTCAGTTAACCCTTTCAGGTCTAACCATTTTATACAACAACAGTAACTTGGGTTTTTTTTCATCAATTCCCGACAAGAGCCCTCATCTCCGGTATGTGCCTGACTGCATTAGCAAGATATACATTACCAACTCAGTGAGAGGGGGAATTTTCTTTACTATCTTCTTTCTAAAAGATCAAACTGGTTTTCTTAGATAACAAGGTGCAGAGCTGGATGAACACAGCAGGCCAAACAGTATCAGAGGAGCAGGAGGGCTGACGTTTCGGGTCGAGACCCTTCTTTAAAAAAATCTGGTTTTCTTTTTCAGATGCTGTTTGACATTCTACGTCCTTTTTTCAACATGCCTGCTCCTCTGTTTAGTTGTTGCATTTTCACTTTGCACATTCATTCAGCTTTTATGGAAATAGAAGAAAGCATGAATTTTCAAACAATGAAGCTGGCATTAATTGATTTATTAAGTAGATTTGATTGTTCTACCATTGTTGCCAAGTATCATACCTTCCATTGTAGTATCATTAAATTGAAAGAGTTTACATTTTAACTGATCATATCCTTGTGCATTAATGCCATTCTGTGAATAGCTTGATAAAAGCAAAATACTGCAGATTCAGGAAATCTAAAACAAACACTGCATCTCAGAGAATACATGAGAAACTCAGCAGGTCTGCCAGCATTTGTGGTGAGAGAAACAGAGGTAAAGTTTTGAGCTCGGCTTCAGAACTTTGGTTGAAAACACTAGGCATTGATGCTATAACCTATTTGATTTTATGTGGAGCTGAAGGCAATGGAAGGGAAGCCAAGGGATAGGATTTGTGATACTGTACTTTACACAGTGGAGAGAAAAAGACCCTGAGTTGACCTTGCTCATGTATCTCATTACTGATTCAATCTCATGGTAATTAACCATAAAAGGACCAATTCTAGTGTGGAATATTTATGGGGATGCACTCAAATTATTTTCATTTCCAGTTGTACTGCCAATTTTATGTCTGTGCCAAATGGCTTAGGTGTATGTTAGCCCACAGTTCTCAGAATAATTGACACTATCAATCATGTTGAATTTCTGACATTTCCTTCATGTATTTGTCTAACAAGTTTTAGGTTGCTCTGAGGGTAGTATAAATCTAACATGACACCTATTCTTGGGTTTTGTTTTAACATTAAGGATAGCAGAGGGTTATAAATGGGCCTTTATAAGGTGATTTTTGATGACAATTTTGATTGGCGTCCTTCCTTAAATGCCAGAATAGCTCCTAGTAAAACCACAAAGAATTTATGAATGCGTGCATGAACTGGTTTTTAGAAGGAAAGTGTGAAGCTGGCACATGGTATGAAAGCAAGGTCAATCTCAACCAGAGAAAAATTACTAATGTAAATAAAGGCCTCGTGGGTTTTTTAAGTAACAAATGGTCACTGATTCAAGACTTCCATCAGTCAGTGCAGGTCAACTGACTGCACAAGCGGAGCTTTGTAAGAACTTCTGAACTCACATCTGTTCCTCTCCATGATCTTCGATGAGGAGAACCTGCCCTTTGCATCTAATCTCTACACATCAGCAACTGGCAAAAGAAAAATATCTTGAAGGTGACTGGATGGTCTTTACAAACAAGTCAGACGCAGAATGTGATTGATAGCTGCTACTCTGATCACATGGGACATTAATTTAGAATTGATACATCCACATATATATAAATCCATAAATAAATATGAACTTAACAAATCTTTGGTATTTCAACATTTTCTGAAAGGTTTTCCACTCTTTAAACTGTCCTGTGAGATGAACTTGATGTTGGTGAAGGACAGATAATGAGGGTTTGGTTCCAATTCTAATAACAGACCCTGACAGAGTTAGAATTAAAGATTTTGTGTTGACAGTAAAAGGTCATAGGTCATGGCATTACCTGACTAGAATTTCTAAGGCTAAAATATGCAAACCGGTTGTGCCTTTCTCTTCTCAGCACTTGTATACATCACTGAAAAGACATTGATATTTGAATGAGAAATATATTCCTCTTAATATGAGGTGCTTATATATTGATGAATTTTATCCCACAAGCTCTATGACAATCTGCTACTTATATTTTAACTGGAAGGCAGTCAATTTTGATTGAGAATGCATTATGTATGAGTTAACATTCTATTTCCCATCACTTATTGTCCTCGAATAATTAATTGCCACTATATCAGCTCTCATTTGGTTTCATGGTAAACTGCAAGATCTAAAATTGTTGGGGATGTCTTAACCACTAGTAAATGCAAAATGAAGGTGAACTGACACTTTGAAAGCAGTGATGTTAGCACACGCCCACATTCCAGCACCTGGTAGGGCCTCCATTATATTTCTGTTAACCTAATCATCAATTTTTATGAACTTACCCATACACAGTTAGCGCCTTATCTCTGTTTCATTCAAAACATGAAGGTAGAGTTTCTGTTTCAGATCAGAGTGTGTTTTCCAACATGGAACTCAAAGTAAATTCTAACACTCCTACTTCAACATACATACCTGTAGCGATTGGAACCAGGTGGATCCATTAACAATGAGATGCTTGATTGGAATTGTTAACCTGGGCCAATCAAGGAGCTCTGGCTGGTCAATATAAACAGGAGATTTAGAATCCTGCTGTTCAGGGGGCTGACTCTGAGTTGGTTGTTCACAGCCGGTGACTTGGTGACTTGGTGACTTGGTGACTTGGTGACTTGGTGACTTGGTGACTTGGTGACTTGGTGACTTGGTGACTTGGTGACTTGGTGACTTGGTGACTTGGTGACTGTAGTTATTTCAATATGCCAGGACCAGCTGACTGCATCCTGCTGTGCTTAATTTCTGCAGAATGTACAGGAAAAGGGAGACTGGCATGAAAAAGATTTTAACGTCAAAGGTTTGATGTGTCAAGTGACCTACTCCTGATCACTGATGATCTCATAAAATCTGACATTTGGGTTTCCAATTGGAAATTCTGTCCAACTTCAACACTGAGGCTATCCCCTCATACTGACACTGTTTGTCAACCTCAAATTAATATCACGATCATGAACCCACATAATGAATCTTGGCATTGAGAGAAGCTGTCAGATATGTGAAAGATTTCTTTGAGAAGGTGACTAAACAGGTGGATGAGGGTAAAGCGGTTGATGTGGTGTATATAGATTTCAGTAAAGTGTTTGATAAGGTTCCCCATGGTAGGCTATTGCAGAAAATTCGGAGGCATGGCATTGAGGGTGATTTAGCGGTTTGGATCAGAAATTGGCTAGCTGGAAGAAGACAGAGGGTGTTGGTTGATGGGAAATGTTCATCCTGGAGTTCAGTTACTAGTGGTGTACTGCAAGGATCTGTTTTGGGGGCCACTGCTGTTTGTCATTTTTATAAATGACCTGGATGAGGGCATAGAAGGATGGGTTAGTAAATTTGCGGATGACACTAAAGTCGGTGGAGTTGTGGATAGTGCGGAAGAATGTTGCAGGTTACAGAGGGACATAGATAAGCTGCAGAGCTGGGCTGAGAGGTGGAAAATGGAGTTTAATGTGGAAAAGTGTGAGGTGATTCACTTTGGAAGGAGTAACAGGAATACAGAGTACTGGGCTAATGGTAAGATTCTTGGTAGTGTGGACGAGCAGAGAGATCTCGGTGTCCGTGTGCATAGATCCCTGAAAGTTGCCACCCAGGTGGATAGGGTTGTTAAGAAGGCGTATGGTGTGTTAGGTTTTATTGGTAGAGGGATTGAGTTTCGGTGCCATGAGGTCATGTTGCAGCTGTACAAAACTCTGGTGTGGCCGCAGTTGGAGTATTGCGTACAGTTCCGGTCGCCGCATTATAGGAAGGGTGTGGAAGATTGGAAAGGGTGCAGAGGAGATTTACCAGGATGTTGCCTGGTATAGAGGGAAGGTCTTATGAGGAAAGGCTGAGGGACTTGAGGCTGTTTTCGTTAGAGAGAAGAAGGTTAAGAGGTGACTTAATAGAGACATACAAGATGATCAGACGATTAGATAGGGTGGGCAGTGAGAGCCTTTTTCCTCGGATGGTGACGGCTAGCACGAGGGGACATAGCTTTAAATTGAGGGGTGATAGATATAGGACAGATGTCAGAGGTAGGTTCTTTAGTAAGGGATGGAATGCCCTGCCAGCAACAGTAGTCGACTCGCCAACTTTAAGGGCATTTAAATGGTCGTTGGATAAACATATGGATGATAATGGAATAGTGTAGGTTATATGGGCTTCAGATTGGTTTCACAGGTTGGCGCAACATCGAGGGCCGAAGGGCCTGTACTGCGCTGTAATGTTCTATGTTCTATGACTGCTGGAATCTTGATGACCAAAGTGGTAGAAGCTATAAACATTCCCTACTTTAAACAGAAAAGAATGGAAATACTCAACAGGTTTGGCAGCACCAATGCAGAAAAGGTAGAATCTTTTTTAGGTCAAGCTTTCTGTGTTAATCATTTAATCTATTAAGGAACTGATTTCTCAGATCTGGAGAATTCCAACTTACAGCTGAATGATGTCTCACCTGTCTTCTTCTCCATAGACCTGATGGGCTGAAGGGCCTTTATCTGTACTGTAGAACTCTATGACTGTGACTTTATGACTCATTTCACTCAGGATCTCGAGTCCTGCTATCCACCTCTTTCACAGCTTGATCTTCCCAGCTGGCCCTAGCCCTTCTCCTCTTCTTCCAGAATGTCTCGACTCGAACACTCTCCTCACCATGTTTCCTTTCTCACTCTGTGACTGATGACCAAAACACTTGTGTTTTCTCTGCTATGTGCTTTGCTTCCACGCTCGTCACTGAGCCTTCTCTGATGATTGTTTCCTTACTCCGTGCATCCGTCTTAGCATCCCAGTTTTATCCAGGCATTGTTCCTCTCTTCTTGAAGTTTTCTGAGTTTTTTAGCATGATATAACACGGTCAGTCCCATGACTGTTTTTGTACATTCCTTCTTTTATCGGATCCCACCTGTTCTCTCAAACATTAACAAATCTCTTATTCATTAATGGGACAAGAGCAGCCCTGCTCCAGCGTTGGGTTCCCACTCCTAATTGCCCCTTGAGATGGTGATGGTGACCTGTCTTCTTGAACTGCTGCAGTCCATGTCCTGTAGGTTGACCCACAATGCCCTTGGAGGGGGCAGGATTCCAGTGTTTTGACACAGCAACAGTGAAGGAATGATGATATATTTCCACGTCAGGATGGCGAGCAGATTGAAGGGGAACTTGCAGGTGTTGGTGTCCTCATGTAACTGCTGCCCTTGTCCTTCTAGATGGTAGTCATCAATTTAGAGGGTGCTGCTGAAGGAGCCTTGGTGAATTTCTGCAGTGCATCTTGGAGATGGTACACACAGCTGCTACTGAGCATCGGTGGTGAAGGGAGTGAATGTTTGTGGACGTGGGTTGCTTTGTCCTGGATGGTGTCAATGTTCTTGAATGTTGTTGGGGCCACACTCGTCGAGACAAGTGGGGAGTATTCCATCCCACTCCTGACTTGTGTCTTGTAGGTGGTGGTCAGGCTTTGCAGAATCAGGAGATGAGTTACTCACCGCAATATTCCTAACCTCTGCACTGTTGTTGTAGGCATTGTGTTTATGTGGCTAGTGCTTCAGTTTCTCGTCAATGTTACCCTCTAGGATATTGATAGTGGGGGATTCAGTGATGCTTGACATTTGTATGGCGTGAATGTCACTTACTATGTTTCACCCAAACCTGGGTGAACATTGTCCAGGTTTTGCTGCAGTTCCGTAAATGAGGATTCATGAATGGCTCTGAATACTGTAAGGATGTTGACTCGCTCAACTAGCTGGCTTGTTTTGATTCAGACGTTTCATCACCATGCTAGGTAACATCAACAGTGAGGCCTCCGATGAAACAATGTTATCCTGCACCGCTTGGAATTTATACTGTCTGGTCCATTATGGTGAGTACTGTCATTTCCGGTTTTGCTGTGTATGTGTTTGTATATGGGGTCCAATTCTATTTTTACTGATTGATTGCATTATGGGTTGAGAACCATGCCTATTGGAATTCCTGTGCGTGTCTATATTTGGCTTGGTTACATTGGTATGGTTACATTGTCCCAGTTAAACTGATGGCCTTCATTGTCTGAGTGTACCGATATTAAGGAGAGTTTGTCGCATCGTTTTGCTGCTAGCTGATGTTCGCGTATTCTGATGGCTAGTTTCCTTCCTGTCTCTCCAATGTAATGTTTGTGGCAGTCGTTGCATGATATTTTGAAACTACATTGGTTCTGCATGTTGTGGCAATGGGGTCTTTAATCCTTGTGAGTGTTTTTCATGGAGTGGCTGAGAGCTTGTGTGCCACCATGATATCCAGTGGTCCTAGGAGTCTCGTTGTCAGTTCCAATATGTGTTTGATGTAGGGCAGTGTGGTCAGTGTTTTAGGGCGTACTGTGTCCTCTTGTTGTCTATTGACCATTAAATATGAAGAGTGTGGTGAGGCAAAGTCTAGTAGTTTGAATATGTTGTCATTGCCGATGAAGCTGCTGGTGTGTGTTCCTGCTTCCACTAGATGGTCAAGTATACAAACAGATCAATGACACCCCCACGGGGTCACCCATCTCAGGACTCATCACAGAAGCAGTCATACGAAGACTAGAACACACTACCCTCCCCCTCATTCAACCTAAACTTTCACCTCACCTCTGGAATTCAGCTCTTTTGTCCATGTTTGAACCAAGGCTGTAATGAGGTCAGGAGCTGAGTGGCCCTGGCGGAACCCAAACTGGGTGTCACTGAGCAGGTTATTGCTGAGCAGCTGCTGCTTGATAGCGCTGTTACTGACACCTTCCATAAATAATACTTGAGGTCTCAGCTATTCACAATAGATAGCAATGATTTGAATATAGGGACCCAGATGTAATATTTCCAAATTCACAGTTTACATAAAACCAGGTGGGAATGTGTGCTGTCAGGAAGATGGAATATGGCTTGAAGAAGATTTGGATTGACTTTAGTGAATGGGCAAAAAATATCACAGTTGGAACATAATATGGAAAAATGATGCTATCTATTCTGGTAGGAGGAGTGAATGTGCAGAATATTGATTAGATTTTAAGTGATTAGAAAGTATAGATATACAAAGGACTTAAAATTACAATCAGAATTGGCTTTATTGTCACAGGACTTGGGTGGCCTCATCACTATGAAAGTCTGATATGAAAGCCAGCACGCAGGTACAACAGACAATTCAGAAGACTTATGGTATCTTAGCATTTATTGCAAGAGGATTTGAGTACAGTAGCAATGAAATCTTGCTTCATTTCTATAGACGCTTGGAAAGACTATCCGTGGAGGACTGTGTGCAGCTGTCATCCTTAGGAAGGATCCTATTGCCAAACAGGGACTGGAAGAAAAGTTTACAGGCTTGCTTGTGTTGGCGGGATTGTTCTATGAAGTATGGCTGGGAACATTGTGCCTGTAATATCTAGAGTTTCAAAGGATGAGAAGTGATTTCATTGATAATGACAAAATACTTAAAGGGGGCTGAGTAGATGCAGATGAGACGGTTCCCCTTGTTATGAAAAAGGGTCACACTACTCAAAACATTAATTCTTTTTCTCTCTTCACAAACACAATCAGACCTTCTGAGTTTTTCCAGCAATTT
Organism: Ginglymostoma cirratum; assembly: GCA_024137785.1. NCBI lineage: Eukaryota > Metazoa > Chordata > Chondrichthyes > Orectolobiformes > Ginglymostomatidae > Ginglymostoma > Ginglymostoma cirratum. The sequence goes on along the minus strand of JAHRHZ010000045.1, from coordinate 1,175,746 downwards.
CTACTTTTGTTTCTGACTTCAAACATCCACAATTCTTTGTTTTATTTAAGATGTTTCCTCTGTTTGGTGAATCTAGAACCAGGAGGACCAATTTCAAAATGAAGAAGATACTAAGGATTGAACTAAAGAGAATGTTCTTTTACTCAGAGGGTTGTGAGCTTTTGGAGTACTCGCCCTCAGATGGCTGTGCAAGCTCAGTATCTGAGTATGTTTGAAGTAGAAATTGGTGAGCAGAAATCTATCAATGACATTTGGTTAACATAGGAAAAAGGATCAGCAATGACTGTATTGAACAGCAGAGCAGGCTCGATGGGCTGAATGGCCTTCTGCATCACCTATCCTTACATTCTTTCAGATACTACACTGATAAGAAAGATTTTTGGAACCTTTCTCCTGTCTTTTATTGTCCCAATATTATAACAGGAAGCTAAGTTATTTTAAATGCTGCACCTTACGAATGTAAGTGTGCTGTTTCTTGAATGAAGCCCCTTTAATTGACTGGTTTACCTTCAAAGACAGGCAGCTCTAAAACAACATTAGTTAAACTTTTCTCCACAACACCTTTAAAATAAACATAATGCTGATTAGATGTGGTCCATTTTGTAACCAGGGCATGACTATCCACATCTGAATTTACTTTCTCTGGTTATCAGGTTCTCATTACTCATCAGGAGCTAAAGTCATTAAATATATCATCCAAAGTTGGCTCCTTCATTTATTAAATGGCAGAAGATATGTTATTTTGTAAACAGAAATTTTAATTGTTTTATAGTAAAGGTTTAAAATGAGATTTTCAATTATATTGGTTCTGTTCATTCTGGATTGAAGTAATTTCATGTCAGGACCAGGATTCTTCACCATAAACCATTCTGAGGCCATAGACTTGAACCTTAACTAAAGCAGGTCAAGAGTTAATGAGCAGAGGCTGTGACCCAGTTGGTGAAAATCAGAACGGAGAAGGACTTTCTGATGAAGAAGATTTTGTAAGTGATGGCCTGCATTGTGCCCTGAGGTGATTGAAACCACGGTAATCAGTGAATCTCCTTAAGAAATATTCAAAAATAAGCAGGCCTAGTATCTATTTTAGTATTTCTTTATCCATGTGCAAGAAGTGCTTCACATCCTGCTGGTCAAAACCTCTCCATCTTTTAATTGAGAAATTCATCATGGATCTCACCATCTGTTGCTCATGTTGAGGCAGCAATGTGTTTGATAATTGCAAACGCATTATACCTTGTAAAGAACTTGTATTAATCTATTGCACTCAGGGGGCAACTTTGAAGTTAGAATATCCTTTCAGAATCATAAACTTTATATGATACAGATCCTAGGATCAGTTCTACATTTAGATGTTGGCTTGATAATTTAAAGATCCTAAATGTCTGGCTGCAGACCAAAATAAGCAACCATGAATGGTCTCCAACTTTAAAAATACTTTTTTGTATATTGAAGTGTCATGATACATTCAGGAATTGGATGTCAACGGATTGCTTGTATTAAGTTGAAGGATGCGCGGCTTTATGAGGACAGGATAGTTAAACAGCCTTAAGTTAACAGTGAACTGAAAGTAGAAATGAAGAATGTTTCCAGTTTAAGTGTTTTAGGACAAGGTGAAAATGAGGAGCTCAGACACAAGCGAAGATTCCACTGTCAGCACAAAAGCAATTGAACGTGTCTTTGCAGCTTTGTTGTGTCTATAATGACCTGTATTGCTAATCAATTTAATAGTGATTACATTCAACAGTGATTTTTTGGTTGACAAGTGGTTTGTAATATCCTAAGGATTTGAAAGGCGTTATAGAGATGTAGGTTTCAAGAGAATCAAATATGAAGCTGAGACAAAGAGAGGAAATGCTGGAAATGTGAAATACAAACAGGAAGTGCTTGAAATACACAGCAAGTTCATAAGCATCAAGATAGATCCTGTGAACCTTTGAAGCTTTTCCATTCATTCTTAATAAAATACCTGTTTATCATTATTTGAATCCTGACATTAGCATTTAAGAGATCCCAATAAATTAAGATTTAAGAGGTTGGCCTCTGCAATGGCAAACAGAACTGCATGATAATACCTTTCTGATACATTACATTCCCCTTGATGAACATGATATTTTTGTATTGATCAGACCAGGAACTTGTCAGATTCAGGAAAAGTTAAGAGCTGCCTGAGACAATCTAATACTCTTTCTCAGCTATTCACCAGCCTAGTTAGCTGAAGGCATCGGGAGGAAAGCTAAAGTAACTTAATTGACAAACTTGTGGTGTTTTTCCAGATAAAATTCTCCTGGCAACTTATGGTTTTTGCCATCTCTACCAGGATGTGGTGCTAGGGAAGAGCTGATTGAGGTAGCTCTCTGCCACCAATTTTCCTTTCACTTTGCTTTGCCTTGGGCTTATCTATTGATTAATGGTAGTGAGATACATACTGTAGAATATCTACAGAAAGGATTCTTTCCTGAATTAATGAGAAGGTTTATTGCATAACAACAACTACCTGTAAAAGAGGCATAATTACAAAGATTTTAGGGAACTAGTACAGACGTGTTTGCTCCCTCTGGAAGTTAGAGTAGAAATCCCTTCCCCAATTGTAGGCTACGTGTGGAATGAATGGAGCCAATGTGACCTGAATACGACCCCTTTCAGTACAATTAACTTAAACAATGACAATAACCAAAAGACAGGCCAACGTGGTAGTAAAACAACTATAATAGGGTCTTGGTAAATGCTAGATAAGGAGATGTCATGGATTGTTAGATTGTTAGCAGTTCTCACAATACTAGAAATGTCCCTGTATGTTTTCTGCAGCTCATTAAACTGATTTGATTAAAGAATGGAAGTTAAGTCTTTAAAATGACAATATTATGCATGACTATAGAAAAAATTCACTTCTTTGTTTGAAATACTAGCCTCTGTGCAATTTTAGTTAAAAGTAGTTAGATGTATTTATATTTCAGGGCTTGAACCTGAAGTAATCAATGCTTGTGTTCGATGAACAAAGCTTAAATGTGGCACATAAACAAAGTTGCTGGAAAAGCTGAGCAGGTCTGGCAGCATCTGTGAAGGAAAAAAGAGTTAATTTTTCGGGTCTGGTGACCCTTCCTCAGTTCTGTTTTTTCCTTCACAGATGCTGCCAGGCCTGCTGAGCTTTTCCAGCAACTTTGTTTTTGTTCCTGATTTACAGCACCTGCAGTTCTTTTGGTTTTTATAAAGCTTAAATATGAATGGATCAAACATACTTCGGTTACTATAATGTGCTGTAGATATCATAAGCCCCTAAGAATGATCCAGCATTCATAAAGTTGGAAACAATCTTGGAAAGTAGAGATTTACCCATTTCCACAGAAACCCTGTGGATGCCATTTTTACTAAAACAGAATCAAAGTTGAATAGAGATAGTAGGAACTGCAGATGCTGGAGAATCTGAGATAACAAGGTGTGGGGCTGGATGAACACAGCAGGCTAAGCAGCATCAGAGGAGCAGGAAAGCTGACGTTTCGGGCCTGGACCCTTCATCAGAAGATTTCTGAAATTTTTCTGAAGAAGGGTCTAGGCCCGAAACGTCAGCCTTCCTGCTCCTCTGATGCTGCTTGGCCTGCTGTGTTCATCCAGCTCCACACCTTGTTATCACAGTTGAATAGGGTTTGTTCTGATAAGGGAAAACAGCACATGCTTTAAATCGTTTAATTTGTTTACCGTTTGAAAATGTATTTGGTTATGTTTCCCATTGGGTGATATTCCCCTGGTGACCCCAGCACCCAAAGGTGCATGATGGATGGAACAGCTACAATGTGACATACTATTGAGCAGACATGTCCACTTTCTGTCAAAGACATAGACTTTAATTCTCTATGGGAAGTAAAACATCAACACCCAATATTCATGTCTAGGTCAGAGAATGAACTTGTTCCTGGGTGTGCATGTAGAATCTGAGCAGTTTAATTGAATGATGTGTAATGAATAGTTCAGTGTAGTCCCAGTGACTCTGCCAACTCTTTCTCCTGCTTTCTCACAGATGATGGTTTACATCTCCAAAGAGCTGTTTATCTCTCATTGTTGCTGTTTTCCTCTGTGATGTGATAGAATAAGTATAATTTAGAAACCACAGGAGCAATTGGCTCACCAAAATACCATAGCAGAGACATTCTAAAGAAGGATATTTTTCTTGTTTGAATTCCTGTTTAAGTTTGATGTCAAGATTTATTTCGAGAAGATCGTGAAATATAGAATAGTAAGACAAACAAATGGCTCAGCCCTTTTGGACTTCCATTTATGGCCATCTTAGTCATCGTTTCCCAAGAATTGCAGTCATTTTCTCAATGAATAAAAGCAGCTGCTACATTAATGGCACATTGCTTCAGACTTCTCCCTTTTCAAAGATTTTAACAAATCGTATGAAGTGTGAGATCATTACCAGTTGTTCACTTGTGAGGACCCTAACTCCAGGCAGGTGGCATTGATATTGTGCAGAAAAGCTTTTGGGCAAAAGTAAAGTGAAGCTACAACATCAAAATCTGCTAAATCTTTCACTTCCAATTTCTCCGGTACAAAGTGACAATAACTAACACGCCAATTTCTGTGTATTAGTTCCATCTGCCTCCCTTCTAATGAAAAACAATTGTTTAATATCAAAAACATAAAGGTTAACAGCTTTGATAAAACTGGGAAAGCTGGTTAATGTGCTAACAATGCAAAAGGTGATAAGATGTTTCTCTTTGTCTACACCTCAGTCCTGTGAGGGAATACTGCACTGAGATCTTTCTGATTATATTCATTCATGGAATGTTGGTGTCACTAACTAAGTCTGCATTTATTGCCCATTTATAATTGCCCAGAAGGCAGTTGAAAGTTAATTACATTGCTGTTAGTCTGGAGCCACTTGTAGGCCAGACCAGGTAAGGATGGCAGATTTCCTTCCCTAAAATACAGCAATGAACCAGGTAGATTTTTCCTAACAATTGACAGTGGTTTCATAGATTTGTAGTTGTAGATTTTTATTGAATTAACATTCTACCGTCTGCCATGGTGGGATTCAAATCTGGATCTCCAGAACATTATCTGGGTTTCTGCGTTAATTATCTAATAATGCAGTAGGCCATCAGTTCCCCTAATGATGAGATTGAATGAGATGATAAATACCTTGTCTACTCTATATGTGAAAAATTCCTTGGCTCTATCCCAAGGAAGAGTAGGGAGATTACTTAGTGTCCTGGCAAACCTTCAACCAATATCTTCATTACAGATTAACTGGTCAGGATCACATTACTATTTGTCAGAGCTTTCTGCAAGCAAATTTACTGTCTACATTACAACAGTGAGTATAGTTTAAAGACAACTAATTGCTCAACATGATTCAAGGCATCTAAAGGTGACAAAGTGTATAATAGAAAAAATAAACTCTGAAGTTATTTTCCCCTTTCAAATTTCTTCTTTTAGCCATACTAACTGAGACGGCGACCAGATTAAGCGACACAATCTGATCCTGCGCACTAGAACCTGCATAAATAAGTTTTCAAAATACAGACGTTTTTATTGCTGCACAGTAGGAATAGTGTACAATTATTCTAAATGTTATAATCAGGTGAACAGGGAGAAATCGACTTTATAATTCCCACTCAGCCATTTACAACAATTATTTTAATTTTGGTGGCAACTTTCACAGTGACTATCATACTTCAATTAAAATATAATTAAATAAATCAAACTGAAACAGTCAATTAATTAGAAGATGATCTTAGATTAGATTAGATTTTATTTTCACGTATACCCAGGTACAAGTGTACAGGAGCACAGTGAAAAGTGTACAGAATCCCACTTTCTGGCGCTATCTTAGAAGACATTAGTTAGAGTTAAAACAAGAGCCGAAATTAATGAAACAGAAACAAAAAGAAAAAGAAAATGTCTAGATCACTCTCGCTACAGCTGCCATGATTCTTGAGCCAGGCTGACCAACGCTGCCTGTGATGGACCGACCATCACCGCGGTGCCGTCAACAATGTAACCGCTACTTTGCCACAACCGATGCCGCCACCTCAAGTCCTGTGCCTTGCCACTGCCTCTGCTGTACCCACCAACCTCAAAGTCACCACACTGCTGTGCCAACACTCACCACAGGGCCCCTGTTGCTGATGCTGCCGCCATCTTGGAATCAGCTGAAGTATCAGAGTCCACAGCCTTCCTAAACAAACGCAGGAGTGTAGCCCTTTGAGCCAGCGCTGACATCAGAGCTGCCATCAATGCCACCGCCTCGAGCCCTGAGCTGGGCCATGAACCGTGTTGGGCAGCTGTGGGGTGCACACCTGGGCTTTAAAGATGGCGCTGGTGCCAGAAATTCTGGGAGGTCCCAGCAGGAGCCAATATCTCTCCTTCTGGCAAGTGGGAGAATATGAGACACCACAGGAGCGTGGTACACAGTTAATGAGGTGAGTTTGGGAATAAAGTGCTGGAAAACCTGCTCGAGCTCACATTCAGAAATACTCCATGAAACAAGCGAAAAATGCCACTTTGCTGATTTCTGTTAAGATTCAGTCCTACATAATTAGAACACACAACAGTACAACACCAGAACGGGCTGTTTGGCCCATGATGTTGTGCCAAACATGATGCCAAATTAAACTAATCCCTTCTGCCTATCCATGGTCTATATCCCAACATTCCTTGCATATTCATGCGCTTGTCTAAAAGTCCTAAAAGTCCCATAAACGCTCCTACCATATCTGCCTGGCAGTGCCTTCCAGTCACCTGCCGCTCTCTGTAAAAAAAAAAAAAAAAAACTTGTCCATCACACTTCCTTTGAACTTTCCCCCTTTCACCTTAAATACATCCCCCGAGCATTAGACATTTCAACTCTGTGAAAAGGATTCTGACTGTCAACCCTATCTATGCCTCTCATAATTTTATAAACTTCACTTGGGTCTCCCCTCAGTATCTGCTGCCCTAGAGAAAACAACCTGAGTTTTTCCAGTCTCTTCCTACAGCTCATACCCTCTATACCAGGTACCATTTCCAACCTGGTAAATCTCTTCTGCACCCTCTCCAAAGCCTGCACATTTTTCCCGTAATGTGGCAGCCAGAATGTCCTAAACAAAGTCTTATAAAGCTGCAACAAGACATCCTGACTCTTGTACTCAGTTCCCCGACCAATAAAGGCAAGCATGTCAAACGCCTTCTTTACCACCTGATCTGCTTGTGTGGCCAATTGTTTTGTTTAATCTGGATTGTTATAGGCAACCCTTCATCTTTCAATGTGCAATTTTTTTTTACAAATATGAATTAACCAACGACACTAAGGTCTTTGTTGCTTTAATAAAAATGTTAATTTCCACACAGCTGGTTTTGTCATCCACATTTGGTTTCCCATTGATCAGGTGACTACTTCAATCACATCAGGATAATATTTTTAAAAGCCATTTCTTGTCAGTGAAAGGTGCCAAGTAGAACAATCAGTTGAAGGAAGTTGATAATCTGTTTCTTACTGTGAGATAAGTTTCTTACGATGACATAAGTGGACCAGAAGCTACAAAAGAAAATGTTTTAGTGCTTTTGATCTTTGATTTAAACGAAGATCCTGAAGTGAAGGAACAGAATCCTTTTCTAAACTACTGCACCATCATATTCTGCATTTACAAAGCAAGAGCAAGGAACAAAATGGAGCATTATCTACGTTATGATATTGATTTATGAGAAAGATACAATATTTGTTGGTGCAGAACGTGCATTTTAAAATACAGAACCTTTTTATTGCTACATGATACTGACTGTCTAAAGATACATAAGTGTTATGTGTAAGTGTTAAACCCCAAACCCCTCACTCAACCACAACTAGCTAGGGAATTATTGTAGTGATGTTCCAAGTCACTGAAGTGTGGAGTTGTGCTAAAGACTGGGGAGTAGTTGTGAACCAGCTGCCAACATACTTCCCTTTGCATTTGTCTCTGGCACATCACTTATGCCTGAAATATCCATCCAGAAAGCAAAGTGCTTGAGTTGCACTGGATTTTATGATAATCTGGTGATACGTTAATGGTAGTGATTGTGTGGCTGCAAATGGGAATCGATTGTTTTAAAAAAACACCAGAAGTGCAGAATTCTCAGTTCATCTTGCTCCATCCTGAAGTTACAGCAGTGTCAGAGAAAGCTCATGTTTCCTTTCAACTGGCCTAAAGCAATGGTTCTGTCCAATTCTGCTCTCAGGGCAGAATTTAAGTCAGAAGGGAATGTAAATGACATTAAGGCCAATGGTTTTAGAGGACAGCTGCAAGCCAGAGTGACAAGCAGACACTTTTAAAAGAAGCCCCCTTTCAAACCTTGTTTTGACATGGGTGTCAGAAAAGATAGCACATTAGTATGGCTGTGTGAGTTGTGATGTTCCGTGACTGACAATTGAAATGGAATCTAAGTACAGCACAATCCTGAGGCATGTGAAACATTGTGGGCATAGGAAAGGAAGTCCATCGCCAGAAGTTGCATTTAACAGAACAACTATTAACTGAGCCCCCAAATTAAAGTGATGTATTAGCGAAGGGAAAGGTTGAAATGAGCAGTGTTACCTTCCATTTATGTAGCTTCCATCCAGCCAGAGGAAGTCCCTGTGCTTTATAACAGTGATGAACAAATTATCACAGAATTGTTACATATAGCAGGAGGCCATTCACACCATTGTGACTGCAGAATTTCTGATTTAGTGCCAAATTGTTGATTCTATTTAAATAATCACCCAATGGCCTCTTGAATACTTCGGTTGAACTTGCATCCAGCACACTTCCAGGCAGTGCCTTCCAGACCCAGATTACTTGCTATAGTCACCTCATATTTGCTTCTTTTCAAATCACTTTAAATCTCTGCCCTTGGGTCTTGATCTTTTTTATGAATGGGAACAGTTTCACTCTCTTTACTGTCCAGATCCCTCATGATTTAGTAAACCTCAGTTAAATATCCCCTCAGTGTTCTCATTTCCAAGGAAAACAGTCTCAGCTTCTCCACTTTATTCTTGTAACTGAAATTACAAGAACTATTCTTGTAATCCAGAAGGATGTCAGAACCAAAGGTGAAAGGAACTGTTAGAAAGATATATTTAAGAGGCATTTAAGAGCAGGATAAGAGGCTTGATTATTTTTTGAGGTTTGATAACCTTGTTAATGAAAGCTGAGTATAGATGGTGGAGTGGTGAATAGAGGAGGTGCACAGGCTCGGCACAGTTGAGGGTGCTTGATTGATTATCCATTTGGAGCTGGTTACTCAGATGAAATGTGGCAAAAATGTGCAGCAAATTCAAAATAGGAACGAGGACCTTGAAGTTAGAGCCAGGGCATCTAGTAGAAAGGACACTGGTTCATGGTAAAAGGGACATGGGTTGCAGTGCTGTCAATTAGGTAGATCTTCTGATGGTTTTGGAAAAAAGAAAGTTGAAATGGATCTGTTCAAGACCTGAATACTAGAGTGATATGGGGGATAAGAGGAGAACAGATGGGAAATCAGGGAGAGGTAGGTGAAAATGCAATGACAAGAAAAATGTCTGCGTGGTAGATTGGATAAATCCTTTTTCATTTATTGCACCTTTTCCATGTGTTGAGTCATTTGCATGATCAAACCATAATTGTTTGAGACTAATTTATTAAATATCTCACCAATTGCTGGAATCAGGAATAAAATGAAGGTTAATCACCTGGTTAACAACATTCAGAATAGCTGAAGTTCTGCATTTAGCCAATTGTAATTTATTTATATGAAATAATTTGGCATGTTTCTGGGAGACATGATAAGGCACAAAGCCCAGAGAAATGACTATCTCCAACAGCTTTGTTTTCAATATCTGCACTGTTGAACTGCAGGCAGAAGAGTATGCTAATGAACCTGCTGCACTGTCAGACTATTTTAAAAACAATCAGCAACATATGCATTTGCTGTATTTGTGAAATAGTTTTATAAATTTTATTGGAATACAGGAATGCCCATTGGACTATGTCTGCCTAGTCCCAAAATTAAATGTAAAGGTGATTTGTTCATTGTTCCTGTTTCAAGTTGAGCCTGTGTTCTCCATTCATTATGTGAAGCATGCAGAAATGGAGATTAGTCGACATGACTCAGAGAACTTGGTCTCGACACTTGGAGATTATTTAGTGAAGGGGAAGCTATGTTGCTGCTGGAGCAAATTAGTGCAGATGCTGGAATCTTACTAAAAGCAAAAACTGCTGGAGATCACAGCGAGTCATCTAGACTCGAAACGTAAGCTTGCTCTCTCTCCATGGATGCTGCCTGACCTGCTGTGATTTCCAGCATTTCTTGTTTTCTGTGTTGCTGTTGGATTATTTCCTGACCAGGGTTGGTCTGCGGTCCCCATGAGAGAGAGCTGAGTTTTGTGCGCACTTGTGTTTTTATTCAGAGAAGAGAAACACACATTGTTTTTCAGATATTCAAAATTCAGGCAAGTACATTTATTAAACAAGTATCCACAGTCGAGGCAGAGACATCATTGTTCAGCCAGAATGGGTGTGCTTATAAATTATACTCATAAAGACTTACAAACTGTAGTAACATTTTCACAGTTAAGAAATGCCAAGTCTGCATCAACAAGCAACACTGGGAATGCAACCAAGTTGGTTGGCACTTGGACAACAATGGTTTCCTTAGTGGAATGCTAAAATAAAGAACTGCTGATGTTGGAGACCTGAAACCAAAATGGAAATTGCTGGAGAAACTCAGCAGGTCAGGCAGCATCTGTGGATCTAAAGAAGGATCACTGGGTGTGAAACGTTAATTCTGTTTATCTCTCCAAAGGTGCTGTCTGACCTGCTGAGTTTAACCAGCAATTTTGTTCCTCCAGTAGGTGTTTTGGGGAACTATCTTCCTCACATTTTCTGGTTTTATTTCTGCCTTTCCTGTGTTTACAGATTCTGTTTTGCAACTAAGTTAATCAGAATCATCAATGTCTTTTCAGTGAATGTGAGATTTATATGGTGTGAAAGAACAGAAGCTGTCAAATTGTAAATGTGAGGAAAGATGTTGAAGAAAAGGCATTCTGTGATTGTTCAAGTGTTGCTCTGGATGAGTTAATTAATATCATTCATGGAAAATTATTGGGATTCATTATGAATAATGGACAATTGTTAAGTATAAAATAAAGAGAAAGTTACCATTGCTTTGTGGAAGGTAGGTTATGTTTAAAAAATTAAATGGGGCTGAATCGGACTGTGTTTGCAAAGTTGATGTCTTATTTGACCCTGAGATGAATTTTGAGCCCATGTCTCCTCCATCATGGAGATTGCTAACTTCCACTGCTGTAGCATCACTCATTGTCATTACAATCTCAGCTCCTTGCTCAATGCACCAATAATTACTGTAGATGCTTGGGATGGACTCACTATGGAACATCCATGAGGCTGATAGTGTTGTGGATAGCACAGTTAGTGAGCTGGTCACACCACCAGTAAGTGCTACGTAGACAGAGAAGAGTTGGGTGACCACCAGGAAAACAAGTAAGCAGGGTCTGTGCATGATGCTGTTTGGAGGGTCAGTACAGACTCAGGAGGCCAAATGGCCTCTATCTGCGCTGTAGGGAGTCTATGATCTATTCTATGGGCTCTATGTAAAATGACCAAGGAGTAAGAGACTAAGGCCGGTAAGACTAAGGAGAAGAACAGACAGGGAGGGATTACTGAACACACAGGACTGGCAGTCTGAGGTATATTTGTTTCAGTGCAAGAGTATGACAGGTAAGGCAGACAACCTGAGAGCTTGGGTTAATCCATGTAAATATGAAGTTGTAGCTACTATAGAGACTTGGCTGAGAGAGGGACAAGACTAGCAGCTTAAACTTCCTGGGATTTAGTTGTTTCAGGTCAGAGTCATAGAGAGTCATAGAGTCCTACAGCATGGAGACAGGCCCTTCGGCCCAAACTGGTCTGTGCTCACCAAAATGTCCATCCATGCTAACCCCATTTGCACTTGGCCAATATCCCTCTAAACCTTTCCTATCCATGTATTTGTCCAAATGCCCTTTAAATGTTTTTAATGTACCTGCCTCAAACACTTCCCCTAGCAGCTCATTCCATTTGCGTACCACCCTCTGTGTGTAAAATAGTTGCCCTCAGGTTCCCATATATTCTTTCTTCTCTTACCTTAAACTTTTTCCCTCTCGTCCTCGATTCCCCAACCCTGGGAAAAAGACTGAGTGCATTCACCCTATCCGTGCCTCTCATAATCTTATACACTTCTATAAGAACCCCCTCAGTTTCCTATGCTCTAAAGAAAAAAGTCCCAGCTTGTCCAACCTCTCCCTATAACTCAGTCCCTTGAGTCCAGGCAACATCCTTGTAAATTTCTTCTGCACTCTTTCCAGTTTAATAACATCCTTCCTACAGCAAGGTGACCAAAACTGAGCACAATACTCCAAGTGCAGCCTCACCAACGTCCTGTACAACTGCAACATAACTTTCCAATTTCTATACTCAATATCCTGACTAATGAAGGTCAGTGTGCCAATAGCCTTCTTCACTGCCCTGTCTACCTGTGACTCCACTTTCAGAGAGCCATGCAGCTGAACTCCAAGATCCCTCTGTTCCATTACACTCCTTAAGGCCCTACCATTCACCATGAAACTCCTAACTTGATTTGACTTTGCAAAATGCAACACTTATCTATATTAAACTCCATTTGCCATTTCTCGTCCAGCTTCCCCAGCTGATCAAGATCCTGCTGCAATTTCTGATAACCTTCCTCACTGTCCATGATACTGCCTATTTTAGTGTCATCCACAAACATACTAATCATGCCTTGTACATTCTGATCCAAATCATTGATATAGATTACAAACAGCAATGGGTCCAGCACTCACCCCTGCCATAGTTCCCCTGCTTTTTCCCCATACGCTTGATGCCTTCAAATCTAAAGATGTATCATGCATAAATGGGCGGCACGATGGCACAGTGGTTAGCACTGCTGCCTCACTGTGCCAGAGACCCAGATTCAATCCCTGCCTCGGGCGACTGTCTGTGTGGAGTTTGCACATTCTCCCCGTGTCTGCGTGGGTTCCTCCGGGTGCTCCAGTTTCCTCCCACAGTCCACAGATGTGCAGGTTAGGTGGATTGGCCATGGGAAATTGCCTGTAGCGTTCAGGGAGGTGTAGATTAGGTGGGTTATAGGGGGATGGGTCTGGGTGAGATGCTCTGAGGTTCGATGTGGACCTGTTGGGCCAAAGAGCCTGTATCCAGATTGTAGGGATTCTATGATTCTAAATTAGACAGGCCCCCAGTCGAGGAGTTGGAGATAGTCCCTGTCTGTCTGTCCTGCTGTGAGTAACTCATCTATCTGCAAGATAGGAATGTGACCTTGAATGCCTGTTCATCACCAGCTCCACAACATTCCTTCCCTAACTTAGTGACCATTACAGTGTAAGCTCAGCTACAGTGCTGCATTAGAAACCACCACCAAACAAACATTTCCAGCCAAAATGAGTTCATGTCATGTTGTATGCAAAAGCAAACAAACAATCTCTGTAATAAAACACAGAACTGTGACAAACAAAAACAGAAAGTGCTGGAGAAGCTCAATTGGTCTGGCTGCATCTGTGGGAAGGAAACAGAGTTAATGCTTTGAGTGCAGTGAGCCTTCTTCAGAACTGGACATAGGGCTGAAAACATCAACATTATGTTTCTCTCCACAGATGCTGCCAGACCTGCTGAGTTTCTCCAAAACTTTTGTTTTGCTTGTTAAATGAACTTTGTACATTTCCTTTGAGCTTGTCTTCCTTTGCCAGCTCCTGTGCAGTGCACCCCCCACCGCATGCCCCGCTGTGGCTCCTGCATTGCTGCTGACCTTCAGTCCAGGGGTCTGTAGACCACCTGGAATTCTTCACATCAAACAGCTGGTATCAGATTGCACCACGAGCCTGGGTGGTAACAGTCTCAGGTGGGCAATAGCAGGGGCACTCATGGAGTGACAGCAGTAGAAGGATGTCATCATGAAAAAGGGAAGTAAGTGTGTGTTGCTTGAAGCTGTTGCCAATCTCTTGGGGAGGGGTAGGCAGCACTTCCTCAGTATTGCTGGTCATCTATTGGAACACAGCTGTTTGGGCTACTGTGACCCCTGCCAGTTCATTACACTATTGTAATTCTGAGTTTCCATCACAGCAATCAGCTGTTTCTCGGGCTGGCCCAACACCATCCCACCCAGGCTTCCACCAACATTGCCTCCCCACCCCTCCCTGCCCACAGGGTACAGGGTGGATCATTTCTTCATTCAGAGAGGCTAATGTACCTGCAGAATTCTCTACCATAGAAAGCTGTGGAGGTCCAGTCACGACGTATGCAAGAAAGAGATTGATACATTTTTAGATTTGAAGGCATCAATGGTATGAGGAGAAAGCAGGGGAACTATGGCATTGAGAGAGAGATTCAGCTGCGATCAGTTTGAATGACAGAACAGGTTTAAAGGGCCAAATAGCCTACTCATCTCAATTTCTACGTCTCTATGTGACAGAATCAAGGAACAGTAACATTTCTTTATAATCAGCGATCCTGTAAAGTATAAGCTAAAATGTGCTGAACTGAAAGGAGGCAAAAATTATGGAAAAGCCAAGAATAAAGCAAAATTTAAAAAGTGTAAATGAAGAGGAAACGAAAGAGAATTCCTGGAAAGTGGAGAATGGGTAGTATTTGTTCTAACACTGACGAACAGCCCCAGGTGCCATGCATTGGGAGTTCGGGTACAGTGCTGCTATCAGTCCTCTCCTTATGCTTGTCTAAGGCCTGTTCAGTCATCTGTGGTAGAGACTAGAGCACTAATAACTCTCAACAGATTGTCTCTTGCCTTGGATAACAAGATGGCTTTTATTATGCCACAGTAACAATATACTGGTTACTTTAACTCCTCGGCATATTAACTAATATTAGCAAGACCTAGAGAAGACACATTAGCCTCAGCAGGAGACTATACCCAAGTCCCCACCCACCCTGTACTCCACCCAGTGGCTGTCACAGAGATTTTCTCATCAACCCATTCAGAGATGTTATTACACATCACCTGGGGAGGTGGGTCTAGAACCCAGGCCTGCTGATCCAGCTGGTGGCTGTTACATTTCAGAGTCAACAGAACTTAAGCTGAAATCTCATTAACCTTTTTGCATCTGTTACCTCATACAATAGCACAGTGACAGAAATTGACATTTCTCAATGAGACAGGGTTTGTATCCAATAATGGGATGAGATTATATTGTTTGGAAGCAGCTCAAAATGATTTAATTTGAGCTGTCAGAACTAAATTCCCTCTGGTGTTTGCCCACTGGACTGTCTGTTTCATAAGAGAAAGGGTGAGAGATGGAACCTTGCATTGCTGATGCTGTGGATGGTGCTTTTCTGGGGTTGATGGGGAGACATGCTTTGGGCAGAGTGGAGACAACT
Source organism: Ginglymostoma cirratum (assembly GCA_024137785.1). Classification (NCBI taxonomy): domain Eukaryota; kingdom Metazoa; phylum Chordata; class Chondrichthyes; order Orectolobiformes; family Ginglymostomatidae; genus Ginglymostoma; species Ginglymostoma cirratum. The sequence continues at coordinate 1,160,354 of JAHRHZ010000045.1, read as the reverse complement.
CTATGCTCCCTCTGGTTCTGCTTTCCTCATCTTGGTTGGCTTGGGATGTGGATATCGAATGTCTGAAACAACTACATTGCAATGTTTCTCACCTCGTTGAGAATTCATTCCACTCTCCCTCCATGGAAGTAGAAATGAAGAAGTAAGAGAGAGGAAATTTGTTTGTTCAGGGTTCAAGCTTCATTTTGTGACTGATCTAACCTGTTGCTATCTGAACTGTATAGGTTCCTGGAACCTCAAAAGTTTTCCATCCACATTTTAAACCAGGCCTGACATAGAGTTTCTTTTCTAGAATTAGCATTGCAAAACACTCAGGAGCATAAAATTCACACTTCCATTACAGAACCTGTTTTCTCAGATTATGGAATTCACACTGTGATTATGAAACTTGTTTTTAACATTACGAAATTCACACTTCTGCCATGAAACCTGTCTTGAATGTGATGGAATTTACATTAGCAGAATAAATGAACGTTAATCACCAATGTGGAACAGACCTCCCCCCTGTTCAGCTCCTGACAGTTTCTTGGATAGATAGAGTTCTACCTGACACACTGAATATGTTCCTTGATGCTCCAGTTGTCACATTTTGGCTCAGAAATCTCTATCCGTCAGCTTTTCAGCATGTCTCTGTGTGGAATCTCACTTTCAGAGGAGAAACGTTGGTACAGAATACCTTTGCTATTTCAGAGTTGAAAATGTACATAACTCACTGTTAGGTGCACCTGCCAGTTATAAAAGAATTCCGCGTCTCAGGAGTTGCTTTCTGAAGGTTGAAACTGACATATTTTGTAATTGCTGTAGGAATAACTGAAATATCCAGCATTGACATTTTAAACAACTGGAAATACCATACAGAATCCTTAATGATAGTTATTTTCCAAATGAAGAAATAGATGACCAATAATGATTAATGTAGAGTGGGCTACTTAATGTTTAGATTCCAATACGACATTGAAAAGAAAATTTGCTAATGAAAAATTGAGTTATGGTCAGAATGTCATGGATGAGAACCAGCACTTTTGTGCATTCAGTAATATCATCGCAAAATCTTTGTGAACTGATTTACAACTTTTCTACATAAACCAGAGAGAATCAAAGTGAACAAAGCATGTTGGATAAAACAAAGAATTGTGGAGGCTGGAGATCTGAAATAAAAACAGAAATCGCTGGAGAAAATCAGCAGGTCTGGCAGCATCTGTGGAGAAAAGGCAGAGTTAACATTTTGAGTCCAGTGACCCTTCCTCAGAACCTTTCTGGTCGCTGGACTCAAAACATTAACTCTGTTTTCTCACCACAGTTGCTGCCAGACCTGCTGGGTTTCTCCAGCAATTTCTGTTTTTGTGTTTAAAAAGCTTTGGATTCCGAGAGGGAAGACCGATGGTTAACCGATAAGCTAAATTTTCATTGGACCTAAAAATTATTTTTACTTGCATGATTATATTTAACAGCAACATTTTCCATCATGAAAGCCCCATCCATATAAATAATCAAATGTGACAATCCTAAAAGAATGGAATTCAATTAATCCCTCTAAATCCAATGATAAATGGTGTGAATAATCCAAATAGACTTCAAAGTGTTTTGAGATTATTTAAGTGTGATGCTGTGAATGTAGACTTCAAAATCCCAAAGACAGTTAAGAGCTGGCAATTAATTTATCAGAAATGACAGTCACTAAACAACAAAAACTGCGATGGAATTACAGTCATTCATATTCAGCCTCTCTGAGAAGGTGTGGATAGTTTGCTTTCACATTAAATTATCTGACACTGGAACATTTTCTGATTCTGCTGTGTGTGTGCGTGCGTTTGCGCGTGTGTGCATGTGTGTGTGTATGTAAGTGTCTGTATGTGTGTCTGTGCCTGTGTGTCTGTGCCTGTGTGTCTGTGCCTGTGTGTCTGTGCCTGTGTGTCTGTCTGTGTGTCTGTCTGTGTGTCTGTCTGTGTGTCTG
>JAHRHZ010000045.1:995674-1145087 GCA_024137785.1 Ginglymostoma cirratum | reverse complement strand
GAAGGGTTTAGGCCCGAAACGTCAAGTTTTCCTGCTCCTATGATGCTGCTTGACCTGCTGTGTTCATCCAGCCCCATGCTTGTTATCTCGGATTCTCCAGCATCTGCAGTACCTTTTATCTCGGTTCCAAATACCTGGCAGTTTTTGAAATCATTCCAGGAAATCCCATTCGATACTGGATTCAGGTTTGGGACAGTCTATCCATGCTTGTATCGAGCAATGGCAAAGTTAGTTTTTATTCTGGTTCGGGATGATATCAGTGGAAAGGAATCCTCCACTGTTTAGAAATTAGGGGTCACTCATTTAAAACAGAGATCAGGCGAAAGCATTTCTTTCAGAGGGAGTCTTTGGAGCTCTCCTCCTGGTAAGGTGGTGGAACCTGAGACTTTGAATATTTTTAAGGAAGAGTTGTTAAGAAAGTGGGTGAAAATTTATCACGGGTAGTCAGATACATGGATTCAAGGTTACAATTAGGTCAGCCATGCCCTTATTAAATGGGAGAGAAGACTTGGGGGGCTGAGTGGCCGACTTCTGATCCTAATTGTATATGTTAAATAGCCACAGTGAAGGCTTTTGGCAGGTAAAGGAACATCTTCTCTGGGACTTGAAAACGTTGTTCTTGGTCCACAGAAGGGAAAATGTTGGAAATACCTGGCTCTTCTAACAGGATGTGGAAGGGTAAGATGATTAAATATTTTGTGAGATATTTTTGATCTGAATAGATTACTCATCTGTACATTTTGAAAACTTTGCCTTGAAGTTTTTTGGGGGAGGTCCATTCTCCCCATTAATTGTTTTCCTCAATGAAGCATTTCTCTCCATTAGGCTGGAATCAGATGAACATATATCTTTTCTCATCCATGTGTTCAAGAATGAAATTACACAGCCCTGGAGCATGTGGGACTTGAACCTGGGTCTCCTGGCTTAGAGAAATGGATGCTACCAGTGCACCTTAAAAACACCAAAAATTGAATGTTTTACTTTGTCATACCCAGAGATGCTTTGAGGCATCACTTTTTCAACCACCATCCTAGTTATTTTCTTTTATCCTGTATCACTAAGCCAGCTGTGCATCTGAATCACTTACCATTTTACATACACAGCCTGCCAAGAATGATCCAAAAACTGCATTCATCATTTGACCTGTGGCCTCACTAATGCCCTGCAGATATTTTCTAATCAATCTTTTCAGAGATGTTATAATGCACCTCTGGATCATGTGGGACTTGAAACTGGACCTCCTGGCTCAGAGGTAGCAATGACACCACAAGGCCCCTCCCCACTCCCCCCGACACTGCGAAATTAAGTACAGTGGTGTTGGGAGTCACTGGCTGTAGAGGAGCAGGTGGAAATTCTTCAGGAGCTGATTTTAATCATACTGCCCCCTAGAGCTGTCCCAGTTGAGCCTGACCAGCTCAGCAGAACCATACGTCTTTCTCCCTTGTACAACGGAGCTCGTTACTACGCAAACTTATGAGCTTGTTTCAGAGATAAAAGGTACTGCAGATGCTGGAGAATCCGAGATAACAAGCATGGGGCTGGATGAACACAGCAGGTCAAGCAGCATCATAGGAGCAGGAAAACTTGACGTTTCGGGCCTGGACCCTTCATCAGAAATGGGGGAGGGTTTCACAAGCTTCAAAATCTCCCCTCCCCCAACCGCATCCCAAAACCAGCCCAGCTCATCTCCACCTCCCTAACCTGTTTTTCCTCTCACCTATCCCCTCCTCCCACCTCAAGCCCCACCCCCATCTCCTATCTACTAACATCATCCTGCCCCCTTGACCTGTCCGTCCTCCCTGGACTGACCTATCTCCTCCCTAACCCCCCACCTACACTCACCTTTACTGGCTCCATCCCCGCCTCTTCGACTTGGCTGCCTCCTCTCCACCTATCCTCTCCTCTATCCGCCTCCCCCTCTCTCCCTGTCTATTTCAGAACCCTCTTCCCCTCCCCCATTTCTGATGAAGGGTCTAGGCCCGAAACATAAAGCTTTCCTGCTCCTATGATGCTGCTTGACCTGCTGTGTTCATCCAGCCCCACGCTTGTTATCTCATGAGCTTGTTTAGTGTGTTCTCAGCTGATAGCAGGGAGACTCACTGCCGGCTGGGCTAGATACCTTTTAGTTTCCTCTGGAAAGCTGGTTGAAGGATGCATTACCAGGAGTATAGCAAACAATTTTGGAATTGCCCTGAACCCTGAGTGCCAGGCAGTCAAACCCACCAGCAACTTGTGAAGTGAGTGAAAGAACTGACATTAACTCATTACTATCTTAGGAATCAAATTATTTTTACTTCAAAACATCTTTATTTTCTACAGAAACCTCATAACGGTATTCCTTTGGCATAAACTGGTCATGGAAATTGTCCTCTGGGATTTGAAAAATGATATATTACTGAGAAATACAAAAACAAGATCTGTGTGAAATATGAAAAAAGGATATTTATATCCTGAATGTCGTTTTTGTTCTGGGTAAATTATGCAATTCTAGATTAGTTACCAGTGACAAATCTTCCATTGAAATAGAACAATTGATAAATGTAAGTGGATTCCTTCCACACAGTAGTATTTGGGGACGAAACTGATGACAATAACATGGTAACCGTTCAATACGAAAGATGTGAAAACACCAGCCTTTCCTCTTCTGAGTCAATGGGCTTTGCTCAATAAGTATGTACTTGCTTGATTTTGTTGCCAGACTTGTGTAAGTGCTGCTGCAAATTTATGAACTTATCGGTCAGCAAATGAGAACCATCATAACTGGCTGCATGTAAGCAGTTATTCGTAAGATAAGCTCAAGAAGCAGGAATATAACACCGCAAGGCTGGTAATGGAAAGATAAGACGCTGTAACTAGAGCAGGAGCTGACTGTTTCTGCTTTCAGCTCAAAGCTATACAAAGCATTGCTTTCGGGAACTTATTGAGAGTCTAAAACCACAGTCTTCAATAAGAAAAATGGAATATTGCCTGCAATACCTCCAGTATTATTTAAAATACTGACATAATATCCATAGGAATAAGAGCAGCAAAGGTGATATTTAGTTGAGGTTTTTAATATAGTGAACAAAGGATGCTGGAGATAATGGTGAAATTGTACATTGAAATTAGTTATTCAATGAGAAAGAAGTTACATCTGATCGTGGTTAGTAGAGCATTGTGTCCTTTATCATAGGAAATAACTAGAGCAGAAGGGAAAATTGAATAAACATTAAAATAAAAATGATGCAAATATTTGTACTGCTTTAGCAAAGAGTGACGACAGAATAATAGACAAAATTACTTCTTGCCATACTGTTGAAATCTGTAGTCCTATAACTGATCTCTTTCCTTCCCATTGCAAGCATACAAGAAGGACCGTGAAGAAAGTGTTTGGTATAGAACATAGAACATAGAACAATACAATGCAGAACAGGCCCTTCAGCCCTCGATGTTGCGCCGACCTGTGAACTAATCTAAGCCCATCCCCCTACACTATGGTTGCCTTTATTGGTCAGTACATTGAGCATAGGAGTTGGGAGGTTATATTGCAGCCATACAGGACAATGGTTAGGTCACTTTTGGAAGACTGCGTGCAGTTCTGGTCCCACTGCTCTAGGAAGGATGTTGTGAAACTTAAAAGGGTTCAGAAAAGATTTATGAGGATGCTGCCAGGGTTGGAGGGTTTGAGCTGTAGGGAGAGGCTGAATAGGCTGGGGCTATTTTCCTTGGAGTGTCAGAGGTGGAGGGGTGACCCTACAGAGGTTTATAAAATCATGAAGAGCATGGATGGGATAAGTAAACAAGGTCTTCTCCTGGGTGGGGGGTGTGGAGGAGTCCAAAACTAGAGAGCACAGGTTTAAGGTGAGAGGAGAAAGATTTAAAAGGGACCTAAGGGGCAACTTTTTATGCAGAGGGTGTTGCATGTATGGAATGAGCTGCCAGAGGAAGTGGTGGAGGCTGGTACAATTACAACATTTAAAAGGCATCTGGATAGGGACATGAATTGGAAAGTATAGAGGGATATGGGCCAAATGCTGGTAAATGGGACTAGATTTATTTAAGTTGTCGGGTGGGCATGGACATATTGGACTGAAGGGTCTGTTTCCATGCTGTACATGTCTACGGCTCTATGACTAACAAGGGACCTTCTGATGTAGCAGTAGTATCCCAGGTTCAAGTCTCACCTTGATCCTGAGGTGTGAAATAGCATCACTGAAAATACTGACAGTACAAAGGATTAATAATCCAATCAAGATATTAGTGCAGTTGGCTGCTGTTCACTGAATTTCTACCTTTCATCAATATTTTCTAATGAGATCAGAAATAAAAATCATTAATATTTTAATTTGTAACTTATTGCACAGCTTTGATTGGAGTCATTTTACGTCATGCAAATATTTTATAATGTTATTGTATCAGATATTAGCTTTGTCTGAATGTGTCTGTAGAGAGGTGCTATATTGCCACCCAGGTTGATAGGGCTGCAAAGAAGGCGTACGGTGTGTTAGGTTTTATTGGTAGAGGGATTGAGTTTCGGAGCCATGAGGTCATGTTGCAGCTGTACAAAACTCTGGTGCGGCCGCTCTTGGAGTATTGCGTACAGTTCTGGTCACCGCATTATAGGAAGGATGTGGAAGCATTGGAAAGGATGCAGAGGAGATTTAAGACCATAAGACCATAAGACATAGGAGTGGAAGTAAGGCCATTCGGCTCATCGAGTCCACTCCGCCATTTAATCATGGCTGATGGGCATTTCAACTCCACTTACCCGCATTCTCCCCGTAGCCCTTGATTCCTTGCGAGATCAAGAATTTATCAATCTCTGCCTTGAAGACATTTAACGTCCCGGCCTCCACTGCGCTCCGTGGCAATGAATTCCACAGGCCCACCACTCTCTGGCTGAAGAAATGTCTCCTCATTTCCGTTCTAAATTGACCCCCTCTAATTCTAAGGTTGTGCCCACGGGTCCTAGTATCCCCACCTAATGGAAACAACTTCCCAGCGTCCACCCTTTCTAAGCCATGCATTATCTTGTAAGTTTCTATTAGATCTCCCCTCAACCTTCTAAACTCTAATGAATACAATCCCAGGATTCTCAGCTGTTCATCGTATATTAGGCCTACCATTCCAGGGATCATCCGTGTGAATCTCCGCTGGACACGCTCCAGTGCCAGTACGTCCTTCCTGAGGTGTGGGGCCCAAAATTGGACACAGTATTCTAAATGGGGCCTAACTGGAGCTTTATAAAGTCTCAGAAGCACATCACTGCTTTTATATTCCAACCCTCTTGAGATAAACCAGATTTACCAGGATGTTGCCTGGTATGGAGGGAAGGTCTTATGAGGAAAGGCTGAGGGACTTGAGGCTGTTTTCATTAGAGAGAAGAAGGTTAAGATGTGACTTAATAGAGACATACAAGATGATCAGAGGATTAGATAGGGTGGACTGTGAGAGCCTTTTTCCTCAGATGGTGATGGCTAGCACGAGGGGATGTAGCTTTAAATTGAGGGGTGATAGATATAGGACGGATGTCAGAGGTAGATTCTTTACTCAGAGAGTAGTCTGGGCATGGAATGCCTTGCCTGCAGCAGTTGTAGACTCGTCAAATTTAAGGGCATTTAAATGGTCATAGGATAAACATATGGATGATAATGGAATAGTGTAGGTTAGATGGGCTTCAGATTGGTTTCACAGGTCGGTGCAACATCGAGGGCCGAAGGGCCTGTACTGCGCTGTAATGTTCGATGTTCTATGTTCTATATTTATGCCCAGATAGAAGAGTCTATTTAATAATGTCATGCACAGCAACAAGACTGTAGCTTGAATAATATGATTGACCATTTCAAGTTGAATATTTATTGACTAAAAGTTATCAATATTTTATCATGATGGCCATTACCATTTAACTGAATTGATTTGTTAAATATCTCCGGTTCAGTTCGCACTAAACAACTGCACCTCCCAGTCGCGAACCATTTCAATTCCCCCTCCCATTCCACAGACGACATGTCCATCCTGGGCCTCCTGCAGTGCCACAATGACGCCACCCGAAGGTTGCAGGAACAGCAACTCATATTCCGCTTGGGAGCCCTGCAGCCTAGTGGTATCAATATGGACTTCACGAGCTTCAAAATCTCCCCTCCCCCTACCGTATCCCAAAACCAGCCCAGCTCGTCCCCGCCTCCCTAACCTGTCCTTCCACCTATCCCCTCCTCCCACGTCAAGCCCCACGCCCATCTCCTACCTACTAACCTCATCCCGCCCTCTTGACCTGTCCGTCCTCCCCGAACTGACCTATGTCGTCCCTAATTCCCCACCTACACTCACCTTTACTGGCTCCATCCCCGCCTCTTTGACCGGTCTGTCTCCTCTCCACCTACCTTCTCCTCTATCCATCTTCTATCTGCTCCCCCCTCCCTATTTATTTCAGAACCTCCTTCCCCTCCCCCATTTCTGAAGCAGGGTCTCGGCCCGAAATGTCAGCTTTCCTGCTCCTGTGATGCTGCTTGGCCTGCTGTGTTCATCCAGCTCTACACCTTGTCATCTCAGTTCTTTTCTTTGTTTTGACCACTTTGCATATGGAAGCAGTTCAGACAAGATTTTCTCAACTGATTTCTGGGAGGAAGGGATTGTCAAGTCAGGAATGCTTGAGAAAATTAGGCCCATAGTTAGTGGAATTTAAAAGAATAAAAAGTGATGTTATTGAAAGATATAAGATTCTGATTGACTTGACTAAGTAGATACTGAAAGGAGGCTCCTGTCGTTGGGAATCTCGTGTTAAAGGACACAGTTTAAAAAAGAAGTCTCCCATTTCAGACTGAGATGAGGAATGATTTCTTCTGTCAAGGTAGGGGGAGTGGGGGATGGTGTTGTTGGTGTTTGAAACTCTCTCTTCGCCCATTGATCAATGGAGTCTGGGTCATTCAATATTCAAGGATGAGTTGGAAAGATCATCAATTTTTTTTACTTTAGGTTGACAAGGGAATAGAGAGTAATGGGGAATAACTAGCAAAGTGGAATAAGGCCACATTAGATCAGCCACAATGTCACAGAATATTGGTAAATCTTTAATCGGGGCAAATGGGGCACTCCTGCTCCAATTTTCTATGTTTTATTTCCATCACATTTTCAGCATAATTTCTATTCATTCCTCTTCTATGTTAAACACCCAAATGTTCCGGCTTCGGAAATCTGCAAAAATACAACGAAAGTATAAAGTAATAATAGTAAAATATCCCTGAAGTTCATGGTGCTTAGTAATATTGTACGGAAAATTGAAAATGTCATGATCCAAGCTGACGATATTACTGGACAGAAGGAAATATGACTTTTTCTTTTCGTCAACATCGTGGCCTTTCACTGAAACATAGTCAAGTAAGATTAAAGTGTTTATTTGATAAAAGAATAAGCTTCATTGACAAAAGATGAAAAATAAACTAAAGCTATTTAAATCTAGAATATCATTTGAAAGGTTTTAAAATGGAGTGAAACAAAATTTCATTCTGTTCTGGCGCTATCCATTATGGATACAATTACATACTTGTCCAGTGAAATTACACATTGATATCACGTCTTTAAAGTTGACTTAATTGATTCAGCCCAGTTTTTTCCTGAATTGTGCAGTCTTCTTACATGAATATTTACGAAATTGAGGGCTTACATTTTCTCAGCTTTTTATAACATGCACATTTTTAACCAAACAGTCCTGGTTTGGAAGCTACACAAGTTAATCTTTGCACTGAGTTAACTGTTCTTTCTCTTAAACTAGAATATGTGTTCCTGACCCCAGTCAGTTCTCCTGTGAAGAGCCCTATAAGCTTTTAATCTTGAGGTTTTCTAAACTAAAATCAATTTTTGATTATTTTCAACTAATAACCATCTAATGGCCATCAATGTTTAACCCATCTAATGTAAATCACTGTAGTAAAAAACACAATTTTCCATTAGAGATAAAAGGTACTGCAGATGCTGGAGAATCCGAGATAACAAGCATGGGGCTGGATGAACACAGCAGGTCAGGCAGCATCATAGGAGCAGGAAAACTTGACGTTTCGGGCCTAAAATTAACTCTCCAGTGGTTTCCTGTTCTCTGACACATACTGGATTAGACTACTATTTCAGAACTATATCATCTAGTTATTATTTTGGTAACGCTTTGCAAAAGTAACCGCCACCCCAAGTACCACTATTTTAAAATGCAAACTTTAAAGGTGATATTTATGTATGAAATCTTTCATAACACTGAAATAAGTATTAACGTATTAATTTCTGATGAAGGGTTTAGGCCCGAAACGTCAAGTTTTCCTGCTCCTATGATGCTGCCTGACCTGCTGTGTTCATCCAGCCCCATGCTTGTTATCTCGGATTCTCCAGCATCTGCAGTACCTTTTATCTCTGAGTATTAACGTTATTAGTTTAAATTTTTCTAATTTTGTAATAAGGACTAATTGAGAGGTGCTGATAACAAGCGATCTTGATCTCTTTTGCAACCAGTGAAAGAACCACTGAAACTATGCCCTGATAAGGATGTATTTTAAAGAGTTGGGGGGTGCTGTTACTTAGCTCTGGATGGCTGGTTTGTGATGCAGTCTGATACCAGTAGCATGGGTTCAATTCCTGCATTGGCTGAGGTTACCATGAACAACTCCCCTTCTCAACCTGAATGAATGAATGAATGATTTATTGTTACATATATCTGGAGATATATGGTTAAAAGTGCTCTGTCACCACAATCTGGCGCCATTTTGAGGTACAAAAGAATAAAAAGAAAGTACTTAAATAGAGTTCATCTTCATTGGCTGGGTCCCAAACATGGCTCTAGAACCTCAGTCAAGTCCCTGCTCTGGGTCTGCTGCAGCCAGAAGTCTCCACTCCATGATTGCTGCAGCTGACGTCGCATTGCCATTCCAGGAATCCACACTTTGGGCCTGTGAGCCAGAAGTCACTGCTTGATACAGCTCCAACCTCCCCATGACGTCAGGAAAATGAAGAAAAGAAAAATTGAAAAGATGAGAAGGAAAGAGAGAAAATGAATGCGGCTGGCCTGGAGTGGATGGACTCAGCCCGACTATTACCTACTGTGCTGGTGCTACCACCTTTACCTGGGACTAACCTCTCCCCTTAACCGAGGCATGATGTTTATTACCTGTTCTCTCTCTCTAATGAGAGAGCAGCTCCAAATCCAGTTGGACTGTGGTGGCTTCACCTTTTTATTTTAGAGGTCAACAGTGAGCCAGTGAACAGCTCATTAACTTTCAGCATTTGAACTTTTTCACAGTACTGTTTTGTGTAGTAATCAATAGATTGATTGCGATATAACTTGAACTAAACATGTACCTGCTGACCCTTATTGTATTTCATTTCATCTTGGTCTGTGACTGCCTAAAACACAAACATGCTTTGAATGTGACCATCAATGTTACCAGTTATTTAACATTTAATGTGATTATTTGTAAGAAAATTCTGGGGAGTTGCAAGGTCTGTCTCTGTTATCACTGTGATGCCTTTAATGCACAGCTGTTCAGTTTTAATGAAGTGATTTATCCTGTCCGGTTGTAAATAGCTTCCGATTCCTGAGGAACGAACCAGGAGGTTTGTGAAGACCAATGAAGAGGTTAAGTGGCACAATCCCACACAGATGCCCAGTGCATTTAGAGGATGCCAGGTTGTGCTAATGAAGAGGTTGTTGGGAATCTGAAATCTGCACACAATATCTTTGCAACTGGATTTCCAGGAAAACCGATGCAACAGAAATGCCAAACATCATAATTTTGAGTTACTGTCAATGTTAAATTGTGCTGCACAAGGTTCATAAGTAAAGTTTGTTTTTTGTATTGATAGTTAAGGAATTTCAATTTCAATTTTTGAGGAAACCGGGATGAATGCCATTCAGTAGTTTACCAATTTTGCCATCTTGTTTGCTGTCACTGTCGATAAGGAAATGGGCAACAGATTTTAAAAAGAAGCAGCCAGCACATTCAGCAAGTTCTACAAACAAGTGTCAAGCAACCGCGGTCTTAGTGCACAGGTCAAAATCAAAGTGTACAAAGTGACCTCATCAGGATTTTGGTGGGATCATTCACCCCTCCTGCAACACTTTCACCACTACTGTCCCTTCGAGGGTCCTCAAAATCACAACCTGGCAGAATGGAGGCATGTTGCTGAGGTCCTGGAAACAGCTGGCATCACCAACATCGGGGCCAGGCTTCTGCAAAGACATCTATGATGGGTGGGTCACACTACCCAAATGAATAGCCATCATCTGTCCAAGAACATGTTGTACAGAGAGTTAACGACTAGTAAATGGAACAAAGCGGCTCAATGCAAACGTTTCAAGGTCTTTCTGAATATATCACTCTCTGTCAAGGGCAGGTCGTGTCTCACAAACCTCGTCGAGTTTTTTGAGAAGGTGACCAAGCATGTGGATGAGGGTAGGGCAGTTGACGTGGTGTACATGGACTTCAGTAAAGCCTTTGGTAAGGTTCCATATGGTAGGTTATTGGAGAAAATGCGGAGGCATGGGATTGAGGGAGATTTAGCAGTTTGGATTAGAAACTGGCTTTCTGAAAGAAGGCAACGAGTGGTGGTTGATGGAAAATATTCAGCCTGGAGTCCGGTTACTAGTGGTGTGCCACAAGGATCTGTTTTGGGACCACTGCTGTTTGTCATTTTTATAAATGACTTGGACACAGACATAGGTGGATGGGTTAGTAAGTTTGCAGATGACACTAAAGTCGGTGGAGTGGTGGACGGTGTGGAAGAATGTTGCAGGTTGCAGGGAGACTTGGATAAACTGCAGAATTGAGCTGAAAGGTGGCAAATGGAGTTCAATGCAGATAAATGTGAGGTGATGCACTTTGGGAAGAATAATAGGAAGGCAGAATACTGGGTCAATGGAAAGATTCTTGGTAGTGTGGACGTGCAGAGGGATCTTGGTGTCCAGGTTCATAGATCCCTGAAAGTTGCCACCCAGGTTGATAGTGCTGTTAAGAAGGCATACGGTGTGTTAGGTTTCATTGGTAGAGGGATTGAGTTCCGGAGCCGTGATGTCATGCTGCAACTGTACAAAATGCTGGTGCGGCCTCACTTGGAATATTGCGTACAGTTCTGGTCGCCCCATTACAGGAAGGATGTGGAAGCATTGGAAAAGGTGCAGAGGAGATTTACCAGGATGTTGCCTGGTCTGGAGCGAAGGTCTTATGAGGAAAGATTGAGGGACTTGGGTCTGTTCTCATTGGAGAGAAGAAGGCTAAGAGGGGATTTAATAGAGACCTACAAGATGATCAGAGGATTAGATAGGGTGGACAGTGAGAGTCTTTTTCCTAGGATGATGACATCGGCTAGTACGAGGGGGCATAGCTGCAAATTGAGGGGTGACAGATTTAAGACAGATGTCAGAGGCAGGTTCTTTACTCAGAGAGTGGTAAGGGCGTGGAATGCCCTGCGTGCCAATGTAGTTAACTCAGTCACATTGGGGGCATTTAAACAGTCCTTGGATAAGCATATGGATGATGATGGGATAGTGTAGGGGGATGGGCTTAGATTAGTTCACAGGGCGGCGCAACGTCGAGGGCCGAAGGGCCTGTTCTGCGCTGTATTGTTCTATGTTCTATGTTCTATGTACACCACATGGACTATCACCAGTTGGAAGTACAGCCCAGTGATCACAATGCCTGGACATGTTATATCAGGACAGCTACATACATCTTTAATACTGGCCACAGAGTCAGCACAATTGAGAAAAGGAGGCGATGGAGTAATCTAATGGTCCAGGGCAGTGACAACACCTTCTCCTTCACCTGCTATGGGAAAGTCTGACCATCATGGATAGGCCTGGCTAGCCAGCAGTGAGTCTGCAACCAACTTTCCTAAAGTCTTCATCTGCGAAGAAATTTCAAAAGACAGAGATGACTTCAACAACTTATCAAAATGTGAATGTGAAACTTGCAGCTCTTTCTCTTGTCCATTATCCCTGACCTCCCCTACCCCTAGCTCCCTATTGATGGCTGTGCTATCAGCTGTCTAGGCCTTAGCTCTGGAATCTCTTTCAGTTCCTACCTTAAAGATGCTGATTAAAACTTACCTCCTTTGTCCAAGTGTTTAGCCATTTATTCTAATGACTCCATTGTGACCAATGTCTGTCTAATGATACTCATCTTAAGTACTTTGGGAGTTTTACTGGGATCAAGGTCGTACATATATACATATATATATGAAGGTAATTGTGCTGAAGATAGAGGGGTGAAAGTGTGGAGTCATTTTCAAACAACCCCTTGAGTGAAAAGGTAGCTTATGTAGTTTGCATAGTGGTCACCTGTCCCACCAAGTCACATTTAGTCTGTAGACTCAGCTGGAAACTTCCCCAATCTGTGTGTGTCTATGTGTGAGTGTGTGTGTGTATGTGTGAGTGTGTGTGTGTATGTGTGAGTGTGTGTGAGTGTGTCTGTGGCCCTGGGCCAGTTGGTGTTGGAATAAGATGGTTGTACTATTGTGCTTCAGAGGAAGGTTTAAAGCTGGGTGGTCTCTGTTACAAAGTTGTGTCGAGTAATTGTGAATTGGAAGGCAGGAAGTTAGAATTTATTTGTAAAAAAATGATAAAGGAGAACAGTGCACGGTCCCTTTAAGAGAGAAAGTGCTTTTCTAAACTGAGAGATTTATACAGAAAACAGGTCTGCAGGCAGCTGCAGATTACAGACAGTTCTAAAAATTGAAGCACGTATCGATTGGCTGTGTGGTTGAAAACCTTAGGGTTGTTTTGATGTTTTGGAAACTAGCCTGAATCAGCTATCATTTTAAACCAAGCACTTAGAACTGAAAGCCAATTGAGTTTAAATCTGATGGTGTTGACTACTGGGGCCAATCCTAGTGTAAGAAATGGATGGGTCAACAAGGGTATAAAAAGAGGGCATTTGGAAAATCCGCAGAGAGCTAACTACCATCTGAAAGGGTGAGAGCAAACCTGCCATTTAAGGAATAAATACCAAGCTCTCACACAAAATCACTGAGCTTTCTAAAAAAAAGCACCATAAAAGGTACGACGGCACTTCTTGCTCAGAGTCCTCGCAGACAAAATAACAGGGAAAACATCCCTGACAGCAGGATCAGCAGAAGAAAGGCTGGAGAAATAATGAAGAAGGCAGAGCATTCCAGAAGACACATTCTGTGTGAACTTTACAAAACTAATTTTAACTTATTGTTATCTTATT
This sequence comes from Ginglymostoma cirratum, assembly GCA_024137785.1. Classification (NCBI taxonomy): domain Eukaryota; kingdom Metazoa; phylum Chordata; class Chondrichthyes; order Orectolobiformes; family Ginglymostomatidae; genus Ginglymostoma; species Ginglymostoma cirratum. Next base: position 1,131,903 of record JAHRHZ010000045.1, on the reverse strand, counting down.
ACTCAGACCTTTGTACGTGGGACCTGTATTTATTGGAACAGCATACCAGTAGAATTCAGTTCAGTTAGGGAATAGTTAGTAGTTGGGGGGAATTGTTCGGCTTGTTAGTAACTCTTTTCACTGTTAGTGTTAACTAAATAAATTATTACTTGTTACTTATAAAGTGAGTATCACAAATTCCTTTCATTTAACTCTTGTAACAGATTACGAGGGTCAAGGTGATCTTCTCTGAGTATTTCGGGTTTAATTATTAGAAGGGAATCTATATTCCTGCTGTGACAGATTGGGTTTGGTATTTCAGTTTAATTATCAGAGGGGGTTGACCTTTAGCTTCCTCTTTGTCACATCTCCAGTGGGTGCTGCATTACCAGAGATGTCATCACAGCTGTCTTACCTTGTTGATGTTGATTTGACAGCGGTGATGTGGAATTGTAGGGAATTCTCCTGGTTACCTCATCAATCGTTCCCTATCAACTAACATTAGCGCTTAAGACACTGATCAATTATTCATTCACCTAATAGCCTACAGCCAGCGCCTCAATATTAGAAATAAGTTTATTGTCACATGAACTCATAAGAGCGCAGTGACATGTTTACAAAGTTGCCACTTACACTGCCACCTTAGATGCAAAGGTACCTAGATACAGGATCTTAGGTATAAATTAGAAAAATAGAGAAACAAAACATTCAGCATTGCAGTACAGTCCTCCATGCAGACCGCAATGAGCTCACCTCCAGTCCGCTGCTAGATACAACTCTCTGTCTTGTAGTGATTGTGACAAGGTCAGCCAGGTGGACCTCATAGAATATGGTTTCCCTGATTGGGACTCCTAACCTGGTCCAATCAGGGAGTCCTGGCTGACAGATATAAACAGGAGTGTCAGAGGTTTTGCTCACACTGAGAGTAGCTCTAGAGAGCTGGATTAGTGTTAAGAACGCTCTGTGTGTAAAGATAGGCTAACTAGGTGACAGGATACTGGCCTCTGCGAGGTTATTTCATCTCTGCTGCTGCAAAAAGCTTGAGTTCTCCATCTGCTGCTAGACTTATTCTGTTGGTATTCCTTCACCTGGACTGGAGGAGATAGCAAGTGATAGAAATCGGTTTTGCTAAATTTACCTTTTGCCAAGGGTGTGTTTATGGGGTGCTGCTATATTGGAACAGTTGATGAGTAGTAACTAAAATAAATATATTATTTTGTTAAATATTTCAATAGAGATAACTTTTTTGTTTGTATTTTACCTGTAGTGTATGAATAGGTGTGTCGTGCTTAAAGCCTAATAGAGTGACCAATCGAATCACATCTGGAAAGCAATACTTTACGCTTGCCTTTCAATAGGATAAAAGTTACACTCTAGGCTATCTGCTTGCTATGTATTCAGGGAGTTTGATCTGTTCCATAACACTATCCTCCCGGTGAAAATGCTTTTCCTCAAAGCCCTTCAAAACCTCCTGCCTTTCACTTTACATTTGTGCCCCCTTGTTATTGTCCCTTCGACTAAGGGGAGTAGCTCACCATGTCTAATAGTTTTCACACAGCTGTGTAGGATATTAGAGAAAGCTCTCTACCATCAAAGAGATTCCTTTCTGAACTCTAATCCCCAACTATTCCTTTTTTTTAAACATTCAGAATGATCTTTATTTTGTCAAGACCACAGATTAATAGTATTGTCAAAACTCCTCTTCTTGGTCTTTCTGAGCTGCAAGCACGTTGTTCTACTCGCGCTGTCACCTCTCAGCATCTTTATTGCATTGTAATCAAACCTCATTGAAATAAACAACACAAACTCATTCTATTCTCAGAACATCAAAATTCCAGGTCTGCTTTCCTTCTTTCTATAATCTCCAGGTTTGTTGTTTTCTATAATTAGCCATAGATCATACAGCACAGCAACTGGCCCTTCTGTCCAACCAGTCCATATCGAACATAATCCCAAACTAAACTAGTCCCACTTGCCTGCTCCTGGCCCATATCCCTCCAAGCTTTTCCTATTCATGTACTTATCCAAATGTCTTTTAAACATTGTAATTGTATCCGCATCCACCACTTCTTCAGGAAGTTCATTCGACACGCGAACCTTCCAGTGTGTAAAAAATATGTTTCTCATATCTTTTTAATTCTCTCTCCTCTCACCTTAATGTGCCCCTAGTCTTGAAATCCCCCATCCTAGGTAAAAGTTACCTCCCATTATCTCTATCTATACCCCTCATCATTTTATAAACTTCTATAAGGTCGCCTCTCAGTCTCCTGCGCTCCAGTGAGAAAAGTCCCAGCCTGTCTCAATGACTCAAACCTTCCATACCCGGCAGTGTCCTGGTAAATCTCTTTTGAACTTTCTCCAGCTTGATAGTATCCTTCCTAAAATTGGGCGACCAGAACTTGACACAGTATTCTGGATGAGGCCTCACCAATGTCCTGTACAACCTCAAGATAATGTCCCAACTCCTATATTCAAAGGACAGAGCAATGAAGATAAGCAAGCCAAATGCCTTTTTAACAACCCTATCTATATGTGACGCAAACGTCAAAGAATTATGTACCTACTTCCCTAGGTCCCCCTGTACTACTACACTATCCAAGGCCATTCCTTTAAAGTATAAACCCTACCCTTGTTTGTTATATCAAAATGCAATACCTCACATTTATCCAGATTGAACTCCATTTGCCATTTTTCAACCCATTGGCCCATTTTATCCAGATCCGTCTGTAATCTAGAAAAAACCTTCTTTACTGTCTACTATGCCTCCAATTTTGGTGTCGTCTGCAAACTTACTAACCACACCTTCTATATTCTCATCCAAATTATTTATAGAACTGATTAACTAGCCTTTACTTACCTTTACTATTCTTGTACTTTGTGGTTGTCTGTACTATTGACAGTGCCCATTATGATTCTCTCTTAGCAAACTAAAATCATGGCTAACTTTTCTAAAGCCTGCCACTTCCAATTTTAACCCTCTGAACTATTACTGCAGCTGGTTCAATAGCTCATCTTGTTCCCACGCTAACGTTTCCATCGTGGGCCTCTGGTATTCCAATGAAGCTCAACAAAAGCTGCAGAACCTCATTATCCAGGTAGGCACTTTACAGCCGTTAGGATGCAGTATTGATTTCCACAACTTCAAAGCATGACCCCTGTCCTCCATTTGCCTAGCATCCACCCCCGCCCTGCCACCCTTCTAGCCTATTAACTTTACTCTTAGCAGAGTGGATCCATTTTCTCCTTGTTATACCTATCATTTGCATTCATATTACATCCTCCCTTTGTCTTTTGCATTCCCACCGTTTATTCCATTCTTCCCTACTTTCCTTCTGTAAACAGCATCAAAACCATCAATTTCCAGCCTCTTCCAGTTCTGAAGAAGTCACACGAGACTCGAAATGATAACTCTACTCTCTCTCCACTGATGTTGCCAACCTGCTAAGTTTCTCCAGCAATTGCTGTTTTCTTACCTCAGCTGGGACCAGTCAATGCAGCAAAAACCAGAGATTGAATTTTGAATTTTCTGCGCAGTGTACTTTTGTACTAAATGTGGTGCAGATAATTATTGAGCTATTGGGATTCCTGATTGAATATATTTTTTTAAGTCAATTACTTTGCTTCTATTGTTTTGACATTTCCTTTAAAAAAACAATGTGTTTAAGCAGACTTGACATCATTGATCCTAGGGCTTGATGCCTACTTTGTCCTGTCTGGGGGTGTGATTGTGTTTATTTTTATACTCTATAAATTTTTCATTTCCTTGTTACAGAAATTCTATTGGCACAAGAATCTTAATCGTTGGTGATGGAGCCAATGTCAGAAGCAATGCAGAAATCCCTCCGAAATCAAGCCCTGAAACCACTTCAAACCTGTCAGTTGCTATGGAGCTTCATTTTGCTATTAATTATTCCACTTGCGGAAACATGGAAACAGAACCTTCCAAGACTCAAGCTTTTTCATAAAGGTAACAATTGGAAAGAGGCTATTGACATGTAGGTCTTGGACAGCAAAGAACTTTTGAGACGGTATTGTCTGCATGTTTTAGTTTGTTTTGGATACTGAATGCAAGAGCTCCCTGCTGGTATTCACTCAGTATTAAAGGTGATGTGTTTATCGGCCAACTTTAGCACAGGATGTTTCTGAAAGTTCAGATGGCCTGAGGGTTATTTATAGTTGTGTTTTCAAAGAGATGTCAATGGAAAGATCCTCACTGACGGGTTTGTCAGACAGCCATTCAGTGCATTGCTGGATTACATTTAATTGCCATTACACGATGTAATGAAACAATGAACTTTAGTTCTCTCTGTATTGCAGCATTCATATGGCAGCAAAATATCAACCAGCAGCAGCACCACTTTGGCACCACTACTAATATGACTTGAGTGGCAGAGAGCCAACCCGAGTCTTTGATTCTTATTGCTGCTGGCTAACACCGTTATTTTCTTTGTCTGAGTTACACTTGGGTAAATCGGCATCCTCCAAATGAAAAGCACATTTACAGAACACCTCTGCAGTGCAAACCATTCTCCAACTTAATATCTTTATTTCACTCTCCCACTGGAATTGCAACAACAGCTTGAAATTACGCGAGATAACAAGGTGTAGAGCAGGATGAACACAGCAGGCCAAGCAGCATCATAGGAGCAGGAGAGCTTGACGTTTCGGGCCCAGACCTTTCATCAGAAATGGGGGAGGGGAAGGGGGTTCTGAAATAAATAGGGAGAGAGGGGAGGCGGATAGAAGATGGATAGAGGAGAAGATAGTCTCCATCCCTGCATCTTTGACTTGTCTGTCTCCTCTCCACCTATCTTCTCTATCCATCTTCTATCCATCTTCGCATTTTCATTCTTATGCCTAACTTTTATCCTTATTTGCTTTAAATCTTTACATCTATAATTTTAGAGAATAATTTTATCACGCTTAAATAACTTTCTGAGATAGTTGGCTAATAAAGTAACATGTTAAGTTTTGAAAGTAAAAAGCTGCATTGCTGGTTACTTTTAAAATGAAGCATTCGAAACTATCATAGTGCTGCTTATGAGCCTACAAAAATCATTAGTACATGGACCACTCCGAGGAAATTCCTAGTGACCATGTGGTCAGAGTGAATGAGAGCTCATAATAAGAAAAAAAGGTCTGAAGATGCTCCATTCCATCCACTTTCCTGTGTGCCTCAAAAACTTGGTCAATAATTAAACATGTATATGGATAAAAATAGAAGCTTTTAAACTGTGGATGCTGAGATGTTTGCTTACAAGTTCTCTTTATGACCATGAGACAAATAAAGAGGTGCTTGAAACCACAAGGAAGAAAGAATTCTTTCAAAGAGGAGCGGTGTTCAGAAAAGAAAATGTTAGCTTTTTGATCAAAGCTGAGAAGCTAGGGCGATCTGTTTGGGAGGGAAAGGTGAAGAGCAGCAGAGAGAGAGGCTTGGTCTGGGTGGAGTTGGATGGTGGCTGTTAGTGTGGCTTCAGATCGATCACATTGAGGATGAAGGTGGATGAGCACTGTGACTGCAGAGTTGTCGCTCCAACATTAATTACTGCAGGTGAGTGAAATTCAGTACCTGAATCTGAACACTGCTGGGATCAGCCAGGTGATTTTCTTTAGGCACCTTTAGATTTCAACCAACGTGTTATAGTATAAAATACCCGTCTGGGTATTTCTATCAGTTATTCTAAAGCATGTAATTTATAGAATGTTTATCTGCAAAGCTGTTTCAAACCTGATACTTCTATCCTGATTTAGTTCCAGGCTTTGTTCAATGTATAATTAGGCTAATTGTAATCTAAACTCAGTGCTGACATCTTTTCTCAAGATATAAACACACAATTAAATGCCAACACGACTAAAAGAGGAAAAGCATGCAATGTGGTCATGTTTTCTTGGCTGTAGAAGAAGACAGTTTTCTGTGTACTCAGGTTATACAGCAGTGACTGCTGCTCACTCAGCATAGACTGACATGAAAGACTTTATACCTTTAATTGTCATTAAAATCGAGGTAGAGTTATGCAGCCCCTGCAGATGTGATAAAGGGAAAGTCAAACTATTGGCTCTTTTTGTCCCCAGCCTTTGTTGAATCCTAGATGCTTCTTCTTCCAGTTGTCATCTTCTGAGTTTAAAGAGGGAGTTTCAGATGAGCTCTCTGTAGGAGTGGCTGGATCTGGTGATGGTGGTGGTTTGGCAAAAAATAATTGTGACATCTCCAAGTGGGCCTGCTCCTAATCACAATGTTTGCCAACAGTCACTGAGTCAGGAAGCTAATATTTTAAACCTTTCAATCTTCCTGAAATTTGGGTACTACCAGTACTCCCAGGAGCGAAGCACTTGGAATTATTTCTCTGATATGAAGAGAGTATTTTTGACTTGCAGGTCACTTTCCTTGACTGGGGTTGCAAATGGAAGTATTAATTTGCCTTTTAAATAAAAATAACAATGCCGAAGAAGACTTAGACAATTATTTAGAGTAAAGACAAGGCAAATTATTGAGTCATGATCTTTCATTCCCCTCCTGTCTGCCATGGGTCATCTTAACACTGACAAACCTCACTGACCAATATTGCAAAGGGGAAAACAGGTTCTTTGTGGAGATTTCAGATTGAAACTGGTTGGGTATGTTTTCCCACCTGTTATTAATATAATTCTTCGAGTAGATGGCAGAATCACAATAGCCTCTCATCAGAACGTGACTTTGCAACAACACCATAATGAGTTTGAAATTCTAAAGTTTGTGCACCATCCACAAATTTTATTTTGAGCTCCACTGCCACAGAAATTGATATCACCAATATTTTGTACCTATAAAAGGAACAATGCTTCCTGACACAGCATGACACGTTCCACTGGCCATGTACAAATTCTTGGATCAAGAATGCAATTCGTGTCATTTTGTGAAATAAATCCTTGATTCCCTGAAGCTTATCAAAAAAAAACAGCCTAGCTTGAACGTCTCTTATCTCCACTGTGGCCGAGCTGTAATTAAAACTGGAGAAAGGTATTTGGATCAGTCAGTAAAGTGTCAGGATAGTAGTGATCTTTTATGTTTCTATGGAATTCAGGAAAGAAACAGAATTTAAATGAAAGGACAAGTAAAAACTGCTTTTATTTTTACATGCATTTCGACTTCTCTCAATGGGCCCTGGGTTAGCTGCTCACTGAAAGCTGTCTAATGACATAACATGGGTTACAATGCCAAAAGAAATCAGGATTTGCGAAAGACTCAACTTTAAATCCACTCTGTCTTAATGGAAGGTGCACGTGACAGCTGGTGAAAAACATTGCTGTGATCTAGCTGTACTTTTCCAGCTTTCGTGAAGCTGTCCTCAGATTATTGATGGTTGGTCATTCTCATCTGACAACAGACATTTTTGTCCATTTATTTTTCAATACCACCCTGACTGCAGAGAGCAGAGCAAGTGGAAATTCCAAGCTGTGATGAGCAGAGGAACTTTTAACATCGTTCTTTTGTTTGCTTAGTAGCCACTGGAAACAACAAACATGTGAAGGAAATGTGAGGCTGTCCTTTGCAACTTTAAACCAGGTAGCCCAACAGTTTTATGAGCTCGGCAGGCCAATCTGCAAATCTGGGGTGTGCTTTGCGTTAATGCTTGACAGACCTGTCTCTTATAGAGTTAGATCAAGAGTTTAGATTAAGTTATGGAATAAGGAGCCAGAAGATCAGCAATTGCTGGCAGCCCCAGAGCAAGGTAAAACTATCACAACAATCTGTTTTTTTAGGATGAGCTAGCAAAACAGTTTAAATTTCTTCATTCTGTGTCGAACGTTTACAGTGAAATGTAGCATTCAACAGAAAATAATTCTGTCACAGTTCTGCCTTAGTTCCTTACAAGCAATTTGGTGACTACGATTATTTTGCTAGTTGACTCAAATTAGCTGAAATTCTTGCATTCTAAATTAAAAGTGTTAATTTATTGTAATCTGACCATCATCTGAAACGTTTATCTGAGTTTGGGAGCAGCTGTTAGCCAGGCCAAGGTGGGAGTATTGCTGCTTCTTTGTCTGGAAATTCAAACACATTGCCTGATTCTTTTTGCTGTGTGATCAGTATGCTCGATCGCCAATGTAACAGTCATTTAGAACCCACTCACCAATATCGGCAGATTGTCAAAATCAGGACTCATGTTCAAATGTCACTCTCTTTGCATTCGCAAATTGCAGGACCTCTGTGCATGACTTGAGTTTGTCCAAAATTATAACTAAACAATAGCGTGAATAAATAGTATTCAACACCAGAACTGTACAGAAAAAGAGGATGTGCATGAGGCCAACACAACAGCGCCCAACGCTGCTAGCTACCACCAGGAAGGTCTGAATTAGAGTTGGGAATACTTCCCATTCTCAATATTCAACCTCACCGCCAAACCTCTCACTCCAACTACTGTGTCGCTCTCCTTGATCAGAACCAAACCCATCTACCTCAAACAACGCTGCCTTTCTCTCCTGGTTTCTGCGTTGTTTGATACAGAAAGCTAAAGTGAGGTTGTCTACTCCTGCAATAATGTACACTGATGATGACCTGTGGCATCTTCCTGTGAACAGGTATTGCATTTGGAATGTTAATTAGTGTAATTAATAGTATATTAGGTGATTTCAATCTGCATTTTGCCATAGCTTATCAGGTTCTGCTTGAGACTGGTTTCAATTAACTCTGTTAGATAATCGGTGTACTATGATGCCTTGCTCCTGAGGCAGTTTTGTAGCTTCCACAGCAAGCTGCTGGAGGGATGAGCTGCTTCTCATCGCAACCCCAGGAATCCATCCTGCTTTGATTTCAAGTGGCTACAGTTTGAGGATGTTTTCCTTTACAAACTCCGCTCAGTCAGCGATGAATCTCTACACTGTAAATCCATTCTATGTAATCAGTGAGGTTGATAGTTTAATATTACCATGCTTATTTCATCCTGGAGTTTATTTCTTTGCTTTATGTTAATTAACTCTAGCTTTGAATTCTAACAAATGCTGTCACTGTCCATTTCTAAAGCAACAGATACTCTGTTCTGATAGATGGAATAAAGACCGAACCTTTTAATTTTTGTGCTTTTTAAAGTTGGGGACTGAAATTAGAAAGAATCAGAATTTTAAGAGATTGCTGCACATTTTGCAGAGTAAGTAATATGACCCTCATGGCAAGCATCATTTACACAGCTGCTTGAACAAGTGAATGTTTGTAGTCGAGCTGGAGCAAAGTGGTTTTGCATTTAGATTGAGCTCTCGTTGGCAACAAGAAGTTGATGGGTACATGGACAGGTGACATTATCAATGACATAGGCCTTTTGCTTGCCTACCATCATGTGATTAGTTGTCAGGTAACTGAGTAGTTTGTGGCTGAGAACAAGATAAAAAGAGAAGTGATCAGATTACCATCAACTGAGGAGCTGCCTCTCTTGTTCTCTGCAGTCAAAGCTTCGTTTAAATCTGAAGAAAACCCAGTTTATCTTTCTTTCAGCGGTTGTAGTAAGCTGTGATTTTTAGTTTATAATTCAGTGATCTTTTATAAGTGAACCAACTACAGTGTCTCTATTGGAAACCAGTGGAAGATCCAGAAAAGGAAGGCTGAGATAAAAAGCTTCTAATCAGCAAGAACTAACTCAACTCATCTTTTCACAAAAAGGACTGAAGTGTCTTTCCAGCTTTCCCTCCCATCCATTTTTTTTTGCTGTTTGTCTATCTGTCTGTGTCTGTGTGTGTAAAAGGGGATATTTATAAGGAGATTAAAGTTTTAATTAGTAATGTTATGTGCTGATGGTTTATAATTATCTACCTGTAGCTGGGCTCTAACCGCCTTTAGTAGACAGTAATTTCTGTTACGTACAGATATCTGGTTGATGTTTTCTGTCAACATATGCCTAGAAAGTAGGTAAATTGATGAGTTTTGTGAACTTTTAAAATTTTTTAACTTTTTTGACAACTCCGGATACAGCAGGGCTTGATTTCCAGTGTGTACTCCCATAGGCAGAACAACAAGATCAGAAAAATAAGCTTAATGAGGCTACTGTACCAGCCTCGGCTGCTGCTGGTTTACTCCAATTGAACAAAATAAGAGGCTATTATCATTTAAAGTTGTGTTTGTTTGAAGTTAGTATTTCCTTTAGCCCATACTAATTGTGGTTTAGCATATGTACAGTTTCTTTTTTAGACCCATCTGTCTTAAATTATTGCCTGAAGTCAGCTTCAGTAAGAGCTCTATAATAATCTAGAGTATAAAACAAACTCTTTGTACAATCAAATTGCCTGAAATAACTCCTGAAGCACTTGTGCTTTGCCTAGTTAAGCAAGAATCCTTAATTAAAGGGCCCCAATGTGATTATAAAAACCAATACATTGACTTGTTCAATAATACATCTCTGTGAATGGTTCCAATGATGAGGAACTTCAGTTGCATGGGGAGATTGGAAAAGTTTGGACTGCTCTTTGATGAGAAGATTGAGATGGGAATTGTTTCAAAATCACAAGGAATTCAGACAGAGCAATAAGCTCAGAAGCGGGGACGCTCACTGATGTTTACATGATTTTTTTTACACCATTCCTGACTCCTTGGGTACTGAAACAATGCCTGTCCATATGCAGTAAAACCTGGACAACATTGAGGCTTGAAATGTTATTTTTATTCATTTGTTGAATTTGTACATCACTAGCTGGGTCAGCATTTATTGCCTGTCCCTAGTTGCCCCTTAAACTGGTGGTGAGCTGCCTTCTTGAACCACAGCAGCGCTTGTGCAGTTAAGGAAGAAGTTCAAACGTCTTCACCCAGCGACAGTGAAGGAATGGCAATATCTTTCTAATTTCGGATGAAGAGTAGTTCAGAGGGGAACTTGAAGGTGGTGGTGTTCTGGTGTATCTAATGATCTTGTCCTTCTTGATTGGAGGAGTTGTGAGTTTGGAAGGTGCAGTCTAAAGATCCTTGATGAATTTCTGCAGCACATCTTATAGATGGAATACACTACTGCAACTGCGTGTTGGTGGTGGAGGGAGTGGATGCTTGTGGATGTAGTGCCAATCAAGTGGCTGCTTTATCCTGGATGGTGTCAAGAGCCAGGAAGTGAGTTACTCTCTGCAGGATTCCCAGCCTCTGACCTGCTCTCCTCAGTTCAGTTTCTAGTCAATGGTGATCGCCTGGATGTTTATATCAATAGTTTTATCAATAGTAATGCTATTAAATGTCAAGGGCTGATGGTTACAGAAAACATATGAAATATGAATGAAGAAGACCATTCAGCCCCTCACGTCTGTTCTGCCATTCACTAAATTGACAGCTGATCTTTTCAGTTTTCAATTCCACATTCTGGTCTACTTCTGACAGCCCTTCATCCTGTTGCCTAACAAGGATCTATCCACTGCTTAAACCACCCTTGGAGACAGGAACTTCTAAAGTCACGCAATCCTCAGGAAAAACAATTATCTTGATCTTTGTCCTGAAATTTGAAAACTTGAACCCTTTGTTCTGGGTTAAGCAACAAAAACAAGCTGCTCATCCACCTGAGTCCCCTATTCTCCTCATACTCTTTGATCCCTTTAGCTCTGAGATTTATATTTAACTCCTTTGAAATTTTCAATGTTTTGGCCTCAACCTCTTTTGTGGCAGAAAATTCCACAGGCTCCCTACTCTCTGGGTGAAGACATTTCTCCTCATCTCAGTCCAAAATGGCCAACCCTACATCAGGAATGTCCTTCCTGTAGTTACCCTACCTATTCCCAATGTAGGTTTCCACGTGATCACCCCACCTCATTTTTCTAAACTCCAGCAAATATAACTGATCCAATCTTGCTTCAGACGTTAGTCCCACCGTTCCAGGAATCAGTCTGGTAAGTCTTCACTGCATTCCCACCATAGCCAGAACATCCTTTCTCAGATAAGGAGACCAATATCTGATTGTAATTGTACAGGGCTTTGGTGAGACCCTGTGGTTTTGGTCTCACCAAAGCCCTGTACAATTACAATCAGATATCTCTGCTCCCGTACCTGAATCCTCTTGGTGTGAAGGACAGTGTGCCATTTGCTGCCTTCAACACCAGCTGTACCTGCCTGCTTTCTTTTAGTAGTTTGCAAGGACATGTCTCAAAACCCATGTTGTCCAATCTGTTGACATTCAGGTAATAATCTGCCTTCCTGTTTTTGCTGCCAAAGTGAATAACCTCACATTTATCCACATTATGTTTCATCTGTCATGTTGGGCTCTCCTCTTAATCAGAATTACTAGATTCTAAATTATCTGACAATTAAAATTATATCAACACTAAGACAATGTGTTACTGTGTCATTTGCATAATCCAGATGATTTTGCCTAATTCCAAATTTTGACACAAACAATGGCTTTGAATTATCAGGTGAAGGACATGTTGCCAAATTGCTTTTGTAGAACAGATTCTAGCAACAAAACAGAGTTATAGCAAAGATTCAGGGGATATCCATTAACTCAGAGCAAGAATTATGCTGCAACTCCTGGTTTCCCGCAAAGTCATAAAAACATGGCAGACCAAAATTATACTGCTGAACCTACGCACTCGCTAGTCAGGAAAGTAGAGATCACTGGCACTGCCAATTAAATACCAATATGAAGAGCTGGTGAGCAAGTCAGTACAATGGGAAATGTATGGCAGGTAAGTTTTTGGAGATGTACACCCATAATATACATTAGTACAGGACTGCCTCAGCACAGAAATTCATGAGGGCTATGTCCCAATAGTGCAGGAAAGCAATATTATTGGAACTTACAAGGGACCTGGGTGTCTTTGTACACTGACCACTTAAAGCAAGCATGTAAGTGCAGCAGGCAGTCAGAAAGGCAGTGCTTTTTGGCCTTCATTCCAAGACGGCTTGAGTGTAGGAGTAAGGATGTTTTACTGCGGCTGTACGGGCCTTAGTGAGACCATGCCTGGGGTCCTCTGTGCAGTTTAGGTCTCCTTACCAAAGAAAAGATGTATATTCTTACACAGGGTTTGCAGCGAATGTTCACTAGACTGATTCCTGGGATGACAGGTTTGTCGTATGTGGAGAGATTGGTCAGTCAACTTGGCCTGTGTGCAGTGGAGTTTAGAAGAATGAGAGGGGATCTGATTGAAACTGAATCCTGACAGGTCTGGATGGAAGATTCTCCCACTCACCATAGTGGAATTTAGAAGGGTAAGGGGTGATCTGATCAAAGTATTCAAGGTATTAAGGGAGAAGACAACGTGGATAAATGTAAATTATTTCCACTGGTTTGGGAAATTCTGGAACCGGTGGCATAGTCTGAGAATTAGGGCCAGACCTTCAGGAGAGATGTTAGGAAGTACTTCTGTACACAAAAGGGTGGTAGATATTGGCACTCTCTTCCACAAACAGCACTGGATGCTGGATTAGTTGTTAATTTTAAATCTGAGATAATAAAGTTTTATTAAGCAAAGCTATTAAGGAATATGGGCCAAAAACAAGTATATGGAGTGAGGCCACAGATCAGCCATGAGCTTACTGAATATTGGAACAGGCTTGAGGGGCTGAATGACCTACTTCTGTTTGTAAAGACTCCTCACTGCTGGCATATCCTGGAACAGACCTGCCATTGGTACCATTTTTAAAGGCCATTGTACAGATGGACAAGCTCTATCAGTCCTGGCATGCCCTGCACAGTTCCTGACATTAGTCCTGGACGTGGCAGATGGAGGAGATCACTGACCCATCCCCACTTTATAAACAGGGACCTGAAGGACCTGCTGGACAGGCTGCGGATGAGAGATATCCTCTTCCTCCTGAACTAGAACAAAGAACAATACAGCACCGAAGCAGGCCCTTCGGCCCTCCAAGCTGCGCTAACACATTTTGCCCTTCCAAAAACTGTCTTCGCTTACAGGATCTGTATCCCTCTATTCCCTTCCTATTCGTGTATTCGTTCAGGTACTTCTTGAATGCTGCTATTGTGTCTGCTTCCACCACCTCCTCTGGCAGCACATTTCAGGCACTCATCACCCTTTGAGTGAAAAACCTGCTTCGCACATCTCTTTTAAACTTCACCCTTCACACCTTGAGCTTGTGTCCCCTAGTAATTGACCCCTCTACCCTGGGAAAAAGCCTCATACTTTCCACTCTATCCACGCCATTCACAGTCTTGTAAACTTTTATCAGGTCGCCCCTCAATTTCCTGCATTTCAGTGAAAACAAATCCAATCTGTCCAAACTTTCTTCCTAGCTAAAATCTCCCATACCAGGCAATATCCTGGTAAACATTTGCTGTACCCTCTCCAAAACATTCACATCCTTCTGGTAGTGTGGTGACCAGAACTGTACACAATATTCCAAGGGTGGTCAAATAAAAGTTCTATAAAGCTGCAACATAACATGTCTATCCTTATATTCAAAGCCCCTTCCAATGATGGTCAGCATGCCATAAGCCTCTGCTGCCAACTTTAGTGATCTGTGGGCCTGCACACCCAGATCCCTCTGCATTTCAATACTCCTAAGGGTTCTGCCATTCGCTGTAATAATTTCGACCTCTACTTGACCTTCAAAAATGCATCATCTGATATTTGTGCAGATTAAACTCCATCTGCCATTTTTCTGCCCATGCCTCCAACTGATCAATATCCTGCTGTATCCTCTGATAATCCTTCTTACTATCTGCAACTCCACCAATCTTTGTATTGTTTGTAAATTTACTAATTAGACTAGCTACATTTTCCACCAAATCATTTATGTAGACCATGAACAGCAGAGGTCCCAGCCCTGATCCCTGTGGAACACCACTATTCATAAACATCCATTCCAAAAAACATCTTCCCACCACTGCCCTCTGTCACCTATGACTAAGCCAGTTCTGTACCCATCTTGCTAGCTCACCCCAATACCATGTGACTTCACCTTTTGTACTAGTCTGCCATGAGGGACCTTGCCAAAGGCTTAACTACCAGAGCCTAGCAGCCTGGTCTGGAGTTACCATCCAAGACAGTGCAGTCTCAGCCATTTGGAGAAATGCCTAACATAATGAGAGAAAGATCAATTAACTTCTCTCCTCTGCCAGGGTAAGATCCACCATTTTCTCTCTGCTACCTCACACTCACTCTGTTGCTGCTGTACCCACCTACCTCAAAAGCTTAAGCTATGCCCCCCACACCATTGCATGTAACATCTCTGTCACTGTCTCTCACCCACCTCAATTCCCCACCCCCTCCTAATCCTGTATGCCCTCTGCACTGCCACTCACTTACTCATGACAACTCCACTCTTTTCTGCCACCTGCACCAAGGGTTATAGCTGGATCACCCACTTTCATCCCTCCTTAATAACTCCCTTTCTCTCTTTCCAGGAGGAAACGGCCCACGTTAGGGTAGAAAGGGTTGAGACGTGTATTGTGGTGCCCTGTATCCCCCACCGCACCCCTATGAGGAGAAGATCCTGAGTCTGACCACCCTGAGTGACTGGCTGATCGTCTCCAAACTCCTCGGCTGTATTCCAGGCTGACCTGTGACTGACTTAGCCATGACCTCCAACTGAAGGTTTTCTCCTTTGACTGAGCACAGCTGACAATGGTGACAAGTTTCCTTGCTTTGCACCTGTGCTAAACAGCAAGGCAAGGCAAGAGGTGCTGTGAACATTTAACCCCTCGCTGAGGGGAGTGCAATGCTAAAATTGCAGCGCAGGGATACAGTGAGCATCAGGGTAGGCTCAAAGTGAGTGAGTGCTATTAGAACAAGCGAATGGATCAGAGACCCAGCCTGATGTAATCCCTGAGCTGTGGGGGTGTCCCTGAACACACAGTGTCCTTGCTCCAGTGGTACAGTGAGAGTAACTGCTGTGTCCAAAGGTACAGCTTTAAACTGTAGAAGCATCTTGTAAGTGGGTGCCATGAGGATTCTTAGACACTGGCACATGTCAGATACCAACATCTGTGAATGTGGGGAGTGCTTGGTTGGCTACATGAAGCTTGTCCTCAGACGTCGCTGCATGGTGTACAGATTGGCAGCCTGCAGGAATAAGCGACGAGCTGGAGTCACCAGGTACCTACTGTGGGTTGCAGAATGGAAAGATCCATATTCTTGAGGTGAGATGTGCAGTTTACGAGGCTGATAGCATGCCAAAATTCCCTGTCACTGCTGCTGGAAGAGAGTGTCATCTCAACCCTTGGATCTTTAGTTGGAAGGTGCAGCTGGTCATTCCTGATCCGAGATCAGCCTCGCTGGAGTTCGCACATGATTCTCCTGGATTTCCCAACACCACCCACATCAACCAGGCCCCTAGAAGATTCCATCGTATGTTTTTATAATCTACAGACAGAGTAGAATGTGATCAGTTGGTCCCACCTGTGTGGGAAGGTTGAGAATCAAATTGAGATGCAGATTTAAAGTGTTTAGAATAAAGAGTTTTGCAATTTTTTGCATTTGTTCTACATTTACAAGCTGTAGTGTTTGCTGATGTGTCTCTAAATTTTAAAGGTGCAGATTGCGAAAGGCATACCAGCTGTTTGCTAGTGATAGGTGATTTACAAATAAAACTGAACTGGAGGCGAGATTATCTCCTAGCCATAGCCTGCTGCTACTCTGCAAAATGGATCTCAAACCATATCATCTCAACCTTGAATGGACAGTGAAACTGAGCTGGGTTTGCTGGAGTGAAGTTTTTGAAAAACAAGTAATGGATGATATACTTGTTTTGTTCCTTTAGAATCTGAAACACAAAATGAAATTTGAGTTATGTGAAGCATTTTTCCAAGGCTTCACGGAATGGTAGACGATTCTAGGATCTCTGGTTCTCACTTATTCCTTCACTAAGTTAGGACTTCAGTAAAATTCCCCTTCACGTGTGTAAAAGATTTGTTATAAATGTGCTTTTTGTATGTATCTTTTAATTACGATTTTACTTAAATTGGAAAAAAAACCTACAAAATACATAAATAAACATTGTAACTGGTGGAGCAGGGAAAGCTTTTTCAGTGAGTCTTAATAGGACTGAAATACTTAGTCCCAGTGGCACTGATGAAATGCAATGAACAAAGGAA
This sequence comes from Ginglymostoma cirratum, assembly GCA_024137785.1. Classification (NCBI taxonomy): domain Eukaryota; kingdom Metazoa; phylum Chordata; class Chondrichthyes; order Orectolobiformes; family Ginglymostomatidae; genus Ginglymostoma; species Ginglymostoma cirratum. The sequence continues at coordinate 1,114,936 of JAHRHZ010000045.1, read as the reverse complement.
TGCTGAATCCAATTTTGAACAGTTTTCACAACCAACTAAATGTCGTACACCTTTTAAAATTTAAATAGGAACCCTCAGTAAGGGCACCATACAGGCCAAAGACTAATTCCAGAGATTAAAAAGACATCAAAAATAAATATGATACAGTTCCTTCTGTTGCTTTCTGAATGGCATTTTAAACCCTGCTAAAATGTATGCTGGTGTGAGAACTTTCTTTTCTCCCTCACCATATGGAATTCCTGAGGGCTACACAAAACCTTTAACAGTGATTACAGAAGCAACAAGCAGCAGGGATTGAAAGTGTAGCTATATGTTTATTGTCTGCGTCGTTTCGAACTTTGCCTACAGCAGTGAGAGTATACTGAGGTATGACAGAGATTCCACTTTCGGCTGCGGCCTGAGATTTCTAGCTTATCCGTGTGAAACATTCCACCCATCACTGAAAGCATTAACCTCCAGGCTACTGATAGCACCACCTGCTATTCACTTACCTGTGGGCTGTTGTACATGGGCCTGACACCAAATTCCCGAGATTCCTGGAAGCAGAAACCATCAAAGGATTATCGGTACAATTCATTAGACTTGGCAGCTGAAGAAAAAAATTTTTTTTCCATCAAACTACCATAAAATTTAATACCCTGTGTATGCTTTAATCTTTATGGTTGAGATCCCCTTTAATATTATTTCTGTTTACCATCGCAAACATATTTACTAGTTGCCCTAAATTAGGGGGACAGAAGGTTGCCCTGTCATGCTTTAGGGGCAGAGTAAATTCTTCTTTTCCCCAGGATTCTACACATTTTGTGCAGGTGGAGAGGTGTTTAACAAGTCAAGATGTTAAATTCAACAACAAAAGACTTGTAGAGATTTATGAGGGTGTTCTTGCAAGTCCATAAGGCCAGAAGTTATACTCCTTCAATTCCTCCCACTTCCTACAGACAAAGAGGGTGGCCATGGGTACCCGCATGGGCCCAAGCTATGCCTGCCTCTTTGTAGGATACGTGGAACAATCCCTCTTCCGTACCTAACTGGCCCTAAACCCCACCTCTTCCTCCGTTACATCAATGACTGTGTTGCCGCCACCTCATGCTCCCATGAGGAGCTTGAACAGTTCATCCACTTCACCAACACCTTCCACCCAAAACCTAAGTTCACCTGGACTATCATTGATACCTCTCTCTCCTTCCTGGACTTCTCTGTTTCCATCGCTGGCAACGACCTGGAAACTGATACCCATTTCAAGCCCACCAACTCCCACAGCTACCTGGAATACACCTCCTCCCACCCACCTTCCTGCAAAAATGCGATCCCCTATTCCCAATTCCTTCGCCTCTGCCGCATCAGCTCCTGAGATGAGGCATTCCACTCCCGTACATCTCAGATGTCCTCATTCTTCAAGGACCGCAACTTCCGCCCCGCAGTGGTCGAAAACGTCCTCAACCGTGTCTCTCGCGTTTCTCACAACTCATCCCTCACACTCCCTCCCCGCAATAACAACCAAAGCAGAATCCCCCTCGTCCTCACGTACCACCCCACCAACCTCCGGATCCAATGCATCATCCTCCGGCACTTCCGCCATCTGCAATTCGACCCCACCAACTAAGTCATTTTTCCCTCCCCACCCTTATCTGCTTTCCGGAGGGACCACTCTCTCCATGAGTCCCTCGTCCGCTCCACACTCCTCACTAGTCCCACCACCCCCAGCACCTTTCCCTGCAACCACAGGAAGCACTATACCTGCCTTTACACCTCCCTCCTCACTCCCATCCCAGGCCCCAAGAAAACCTTCCAGATTAAACAGATGTTCACCTGCACATCTGCTAATGTGGTATACTGTATCCGCTGTTCCCGATGTGGCCTCTTCTACATCGGGGAAGCCAAGCAGAGGCTTGGGGACCACTTTGCGGAACACCTACACTCAGTTCACAACAAACAACTGCACCTCCCAATCACGAACCATTTCAACTCCCCCTCCTACTCCTTGGATGACATGTCCATCCTGGGCCTCCTGCAGTGCCACAATGATGCCACCCGAAGGCTGCAGGAACAGCAAATCATATTCAGCCTGGGAACCCTGCAGCCCAATCGTATCAATGTGGACTTCACAAACTTCAAAATCTCCCCTCCCCCTACCGCATTCCAAAACCAGCCCAGATCATCCCTGTCTCCCTAACCTGTCCGTCCACTCCTTCCATCTCAAGCCCCACCCCCACCACCACCTCCTACCTACCAGCTTCATCCTGCCTCCTTGACCTGTCCATCCTCCCTGGACTGACTTAACCATCCCTAAGTCCCCACCTACACTCACCTTTACTGGCTCCATCCCCACCTCTTGGACCTGTCTGTCTCCTCTCCACCTACCCATTATCCACCTATCTCCTTTATCCATCTTCCATCCGCCTCCCCCTCTCTCTCTATTTATTTCAGAATCCCCTTCCCCTTCCCCATTTCTGAAGAAAGGTCCAGACCCGAAACGTCAAGCTTTCCTGCTCCTCTGATGCTGCCTGGTCTGCTGTGTTCATCCAGCTCCACACCTTGTTATCCCAGAAGTTATACAACACCAGGTTATAGTCCGACAGACTTATTTGAAATCACAAGCTTTTGAAGCACTGCTCCTTCACCTGACAAAGGAGCAGTGCTTCAAAAGCTTGTGATTTCAGATAAACCTGTTGGACTATTATCAGGTTTTGTGTGACTTCTGACCTTGTCCACCCGAGTCCAACACCGGCACCTCCACATTATTGCAAATCTATAGGTTAAAACAAACACCGGGAAAAACCCAGCTCCTTTTGTAAACCCACCATCCAATAACCTAATCGACCAATTAAAACAAGCCACAAATTACCTACACTGCCCACCAGGGGCTCTGAAACAATAACAACAAATATAGGAAGGGTAGGGAAAGAGATAAGGGTCAAATCAAAATGATGTTGCTGTTGGAGGGGAAGGCCTAGGTAGTTTCTAATCAACCTGTTCAGAGATGTTATGATACACCTCTGGATGAGGTGGGTCTGGAAACTGGACCTTCTGGCTCAGAGGTAGGGACACTGCCATTGCATTACAAGAGCCCTAAAGTAAAACCTTATATATATATTTAAAAATCAATCTGTTCACACACAGCTCTGGAGCAGGTGGAGTTTGAACCTGGGTCCTTGGGCTAGGTTCAATGAGTATTTATTGCCCATTCCTGATTGCCTTTGAGAATGTTCTTATAGACTGCAGACTGTAGGTTGACCCACAATACCATTACAGAGGGAGTTCCAGGATTGTAACCCAGTGAGACTGAAGGAACAGCGATATATTTTCAAGTCAGGATGGTGAGTGGCTTGGATGGAAACTTGCAGGGGGTGGTGTTCCTGTGTATCTGCTGCCCTTATCCTTCTAGATGGAAGTGGTCATGGGTTTGCAAGGTGCTGTCTAAGGACCTTGGGTGAAAGCAAGGCATTAGAAGGGGTGTTGATCAGTGAATCCAGGCAAGCAGTATATATTTATTTCATCCTGCTGCTGAGTTATGCATTGGAGAAACTTTGTGGAGTCAGGGAGAGAATCGCATCAGAAACCTGGCAGCCCTGTGTGTTTGTTTCTTGTCAAAGGCAACCCCCAGGATGTTGAGAGGATTCAGAGATGGGAATGCCATTGAACACCAAAGAAAATGTTTAGATTCTCTTTTGTTGCTGTTACGGACAGATTGTGTTTTTAAATAAATCTCTCTGTTCCTGTATTTTTAGCTGCTGTTTGTAAGCAGGTTGTGATTTTATATTCAGTGCTGGCATATCTAATGCTAGTCCCACCTTTTGGTGGATTTTGACTATGTAAGGGCCACAACAACATTGCTGTAAAATTAAACCGTAATGGGATTTATTTTACACATTTTTATTCACTGGTGGATACTTTGCAACATTAGAACACTTACAAACATGGAAGGAGAGGTTATTCCTTTCTCATTCAAAGAGATGATTCAATTAGCAATAACATAGCTACAAAATGCCCAAGGGACACCAGTTTATTAATGTCTCTGCCTTTAGGGTGGTGTTCAAGATCTCAAACTGGGGTTAGTAATCTAAAGTTTGTTAAAGCGGGTGGCTGATTGGCTTGCCAGTTTAAAAGAAAAGTCTCTTCTAAGTTCTTCTCAGAATGCTTTACTGAAATTTAACTTCAACTTCACAGATTGCTCACAGAGAGCTTAAAGAGCTTAAAGACTGGTTATTTTATTACAGGCAGAAAGCTTTACATTGACGGCCTGAATTAGCGGTTTTGATATTGTTGGTAGATGTTGCATGGGGCAAAATTGATCTCTCAGCTTGCAGTGATTGTAACTGGTCAGCTAAGTGGACCTTATGGAATGAGATCCCTAAGTGGGGCTGTTAGTCTTGTCCAATCTGCGAGTCCTGGCTGACAGACAAGAACAGGCATGTCAAATGTTCTGCTCACTCTGAGTGCTGGCTGTGAGGGAGCTGGATCAGTGTCAAGGATTTTCCACATGTAAATAAAGGGGGTCCTGGTGACAGGACACAGGCCTCTGTGGAGTTATTTCACCAACTGTTTATGGCCTATCTCTGGGGATGTGGAATTTCTTAAATATGAAGGAGCAGTGCTCCTTTGACCAAGTAAGGCATCAACGAGCTGAGCAACAGATGCCAGGTGGACAACTCGTTGATACTTGCACTCACACCCAGTACAAAGGAGGATGGTTATTGGTGTTGGAGACCAATAACCTCAGATCCAAGACATCACTGCAGGGAGTTTCTCAGGCTGCATTCATAGGCCCAACAATCTTCATCAGCTTCAGTATTAATCCTTCCTCCTTTGTAAGGCCAGAAGTAGGGATGTTTAGGATAATGGTACAGCTGAGAGAAAATAAAATTCTCCTCATCTCTTTCCTAAAAGGGTAATCCCTAATGTAGAACAGTGCCCCCTAGTTCAAGAACAAAAACAGAAGTTGTTGGAAAAACTCAGCAGGTCTGGCAGCATCTGTGAAGAACAAATCAGAGTTAACGTTTTGGGTCTGTTGACCCTTCCTCCCCCTAGTTCTAGATTCGCTCACAACAGGAAACATCCTTTCTATGATTGTAAGGTTTATTTGCAGATTTGTAGCTCAAGTTGCGGATGTTGTGGTTGGTTGGCTCGCCGAGCTGGTTCGTTGTTCGACATATGTTTCATTACCCTGCTGGGTAACACCATCAGTGCAGCCTCTGATGAAGCGCCGGTGTGAGAAAAATAGAGAACTTTATTTAAACAGGCAGCAACACACTGCAGCAGCACAGAGCTACGCCAAGAGGAAGAAGAGTTCCTCTTCCAGGTTTTTAAGGACAATGGATATCCAAAAGTTGGGTCAGAAGATGCCTATTACACGTACAACACCAGGAAGATACTACACGCCACGACACACTCATCACACTATCCTACATCAGGAACAATCAGAACTAACCACAAGACTCCTACGACCGCTGGCCATCAGAGTAGTGCACAAGCTCATGTCAACCCTACAACAACTGCTCACCAGAACCAAAGACCCACTCCTCGCCATGGACAGGACCAATGTCATCTACAAGATCGCCTGCAGAGATTGTGACAAACACTACATCGGACAAACAGGAAGGAAATTAACAACAAGGGTATTCAAACATCAATTGGCTACAAAAAGACACGACCAATACTCAGTCATCTCTATCTACATGGATAAGGAGAACCACCAATTCAACTGGGACAACACCAAAATCCTGGGACAAGCTAAGCAGAGACAGGCATGGGAGTTCCTAGAAGCCTGGTACTCCACGAAGAAAGCCATCAATAATCACATAGAACTTGACCCCAAATACACTCCACTGCAAAGGAAAACTGGAAGTGAGGCAATCTAGCTCAACGGACTCCAGAGTTTAAAAACCAGGCGGGAAAACACAACGGCGCTTCATCAGAGGCTGCACTGATGATGTTACACAGCAGGGTAATGAAACGTCTGCGGAACAATAAACCAGCTCAGCGAGCCAACCAACCACAACTTTCTATTTCCACCCTGTCAAGACTTTGCAGGGTCTTACACACTTCAATCAGGCATGATTGATTATGAATTGAGCTGAACACTGTACACTCATCACAAGCATCCCTACATCTGACCTTACAATGGAGGAATGATCAGTATTGAGAAGCTGTTGAAGATTGTTGGGCCTAAAAACTTAGCCTGAGAAACTCCTGCAGTGAAGTCCTTGATCTGAGATGAATGCCCCTCCACAACAATAGCCATCCTCCTTTGTATTGGGTGTGAGTGCAAACAGTGGTGAGTTTTCTGCCTGGTGTCTGTTGCTCAGGGTCCTTGCCTCACTTGATCAAATACATCCTTAAGGTCAGGGCAGTCCCATTCACTTTATCTTTGAAATTTATGTTTGCACCAAGGCTGTAATGAGGTCGGTAGCCAAGTGCCCGTAACAAAATTCCAAAAAAAGCATCAGTGAACAAGCTACTGGGGAGTAAGTGTCCAAAGTCAGAAGTCACATGACACCAGGTTATAGTCCAACAGGTTTATTTTGGAGTGCTGCTCCTTTGTCAGGTGAAGTGTTTGTCTCCTGATGAAGGAGTAGGCGTCCGAAAACGTCTGATTTTAAATAAGCCTGTTGGACTCTCACCTAGTGTAGTGTGACTCCTGACTTTGGACACCCCAACACTGGCACCCACACATCAGGGAGTAAGTGTGACTAGAGTGCAATGTCAACAACGCCATTCATCATATTGATGATTGAGAATGGACTGAACAGATAGCAATTGGCAGGATTGGATTTGGCCTGCTGTTCGTAATTAAGACATAACTGGGAAGCTGTCCACATTGTCAGGTAGGTACCAGTGTTCTATGTATATAAGCTTGGCCATAAATGACACTGGAATGAACCTAACTTCAAGAATTTCTTCTAAAATGTACTGTTAATATAATTGCTCCATTTATCTTTTCTCTTTTCCTTGTCTTTCTCTCTCTCTTTCTCCTTCTCTCTCATTGTCATCACCTTATTCCCAAATCTCACTTCCTTTCTAGAGAATGTAGTTCCTACTATCTCCTTTCTAGAGAACCTGTTCGTCCATAATTCAGATGCCACCCCTTAATTTGCAGCTCCACTATTATCATTCCTTCAAACTGTCAGATACACATGCAGTTTATGTCATCATCCTGTCACTTCAGATTAACTCTGCATCAAGGAACATGAAAAGACATTTGATTCCTTTTGAAGAGTCAATTGTAGCTATTAGCAAGGGATTATCACTGTTAGTTAATTGTTCCAGCACTCTCAAGTTTTCTGAAGAAATTATGATGACAAATGAAAGGTATTGGACATAATTGAGAGATATAGTGTGAACAGTTTCATTGTTATCAGTTTGGTTCAGATTGAAAGCACGATCATTGAGGTCAGGAGGTTGGATCTGAATTCATATTTCATGCTATTCTTGGTGTAACACTGAGAGAGAGCTGCATTGTCAGTGGTCCCATTCTACAGATGAGGCAATAAATCTAAGGTGTTATCTGGACTATGATTGTTTTTGAAAATGTTTTAAAGAAATATAGGGTGTATTTTATGCAATCAAAACAAATGTTTAATGCAGTTTTAAATCCCTCAATTTTTATGAAAAAGCTGTTAAACTTATTTGACAGAATGCAGCAAGGAATGAGTCTCCTCTTACAGAAACATTCATTTCAATATAAATCAGCCCCGCAGCATGGCGTTTTGATGGCTTTTCTTGAGTTTCATTCCCTTTAGGAGTTTCCCTTGCCCTTACAGGTTTTAAACGTACAATCAAAACCTGAAGAACAGCATTGTGCATCGATACCAATGAGAACTGTTTCATTGGTCTTTTTTGGGATCAAATGTGAGTCTGTGTAGCAGCACTTACTGCACTCCAAACAGGAATTCATTCTATGTAGCCTTTAAGACATTTCACTGGGGTTGTACAGTGGCCCGTGAAAGTGTCATTTCATTTTTTCTGCGTAAGGAGGAGCCAGGATATAGCAGACTTTAAAATGAGGATTAATTATTTTAAATTGTAATATTGCTTAACTGGGAGACAAAAATAAAATCACATCGAGTTCTCTAATGTCATTTGGAGAAGGAAATCTTGCATCATTGCCTGGTTTAGCCTACATGTGACTTCAGACCCACAGCAACGTGATCGATTTTTAACTGCCCCCTGAAATGGCCCAGCAAGCCACTCAGTTAAAGAATAATTAGCTGATGGGTAATAAATGCTGGCAGTGGAGAGATTGACTGGTGGTGTGTACAGCTGGGCATTGTCAGCATCAACGCAAAAAGTGATGTGTTTTCCCATGACATCGCCAACGGGCAGAATGTGGACAAGAAGTTAGATCCTTGGGAGACACTGGAAGGTAGTAATCTTGGACTAGGAAAAGAAGCCGTTGGTTCGAATTCTCTGTCGATAGGAAGATGATCAGACTGGAGACAGTTAAATGCAGTCCCACTTATGAGATGATGGTTTAAAAAAAAGTAACATTTCATTTGTCACAATTTAACTGCGGCTGATGTAGAGATAATACTTCCTGGATGTGTCCTATTTCCACATTTACTTTGTGAATTTTTGTCTAAAATAACATGGAACCTTTTTCTAGATTAAAGGTGTTGTGGTAATGGAGATTGTTGGGATAGTTAAGAACAGGGGACTTGGGAGCAAGATGAGGCCAATCAGTCCTTTTGAGCTCGTTCTGCTGTTTGATAAGACCATGGCTCTTCTGGTGCAATCTCAAATCCATCTATGGATAAGACTGATCCTGTGGTGGCAACAATGCTGTTATAATCAATCAAATTTGCTCCTTCTGTGCAGAAGTTTCTATTCATCGCTTTCTAACTTCCAGATATCAAGAACTGATTTGCCAAGCTCCACACATTAAACAGTGCGGATCCTGTCCATGCAAAACGGACAAACATTGTTCTCCCACTACTTCAGGAGAATAATGGGCGTGTTTAAAATTCCTTAAACTAAAAGGGTCAAACACTTCATAAATTTCAAATTATTGACAGAGATCACTTTATCACTGTGCCCCAAAGTTGTCAACACTGCATGCATTGTGCAGTGTTGCAGTTAATTAATAACCTGAGGTTCACACTCAAAATGTAATGGTCCATCATACAAAAGAGTTATTTTTGGTACTTTCAGAATAAAACCACAATGAGTAGTCTTTCGGCTGAACTCCTTCAATATTTGACAACAGTGTTTGCTATGACTGAAAACCTACCACCTTACCAGTTAATGACAATCAACTATTAACACAAAATAATGTTGAGGCCCCTTTCAATTACAGTTTATTCTTTCATTCCTTCCTTTCTTCCTCCTCCTTTAATTTGTCTCTGTTTCTCTGATTTCCTCTCTCCATTCATTTCCTCCTCTTTATCCTACTCATTTTTAACCTGTCTCACATTTCCGTTCTTTTGCTCATAAATAGTAGCAGTTTGAGCCCTCACTCTCTAATAGTGCTCTAGTTGGGATCACCAGATGTTAGCTCAGTTCACTGACATAGGAGAGTACTGTACATGCTTTTGCCACGATTGAGATATTTAACAACTACTACCGCAGTGTGTTAGTTTATCGTTGCTGCGTTAGAAATGGTTAGTAATTGCCAAAATCAATAGGAAAATTATACTTGGTATTACCTAAGTTGAGCTATACCGTAATACCAATTGTTTATTCAATAATATATTTGTTCCTGGCAAAGCTTACTAAAATGTTCAAATGTCTTTTCTCTCCATAATATGTTCACTATGTTACATTGTAAAGTAATTTCCTGACACCAACTCAACATAATCTGTACAAAATATTGTTTTAAAGTTCTTGTATAAACTTTTAGGTTACTAGTTTCTGCTGTGTGCTATTCAGCACATCATGTCTGTGCTGGATTTCCAAACTTAGTGTCATTTTCCTGCTTATTTTTCATATCCTGTACATTGCCTCGATTTAAGTAGTCACTTAATGTCCTTTTGAACGCCTTCACCAAACCTTCACATAATGCATCCCATGCTCAACCTGCTCACTGTGTGAAAAAAGTTTCTTGCACATCATTTTTATTACTTCTGCAAATTGCTCTGTGCAGATGCTCTGTCTGTGCCTGTGCCATCGCTCCGCCTGTGCCCTGCGCGGTCGCTCCGCCTGTGCCCTGCGCGGTCGCTCTGCCTGTGCCTGCGCCGTCACTCCGCCTGTGCTCTGCGTGGTCGCTCCGCCTGTGCTCTGCACAGTTGATCGTTCTACGCCAACCCTTCTTGATCCTTTTAAGAGTGGGAACAGTTTACAGTCTCTACTCTATCCAGACCTCTCATGACTTTGAGAACTTCAAGCAAATCTCCCACAGTCCTAATTTCTCCAATTTTCTTCATAACTGAAGCTTATCATCACTGAGACAATTCTTGTAACCCTCTTCTACATACTCTCCCTAAGTGCATTCATATCTTACTTAAGTTATGTCCCAGAACTGTACACAGTACCCCAGGTGAGACTAAACTTGCATCTTACAGAGGTTCAGCATAAGCTCGCTGCTCTTGTACCCTCTGACACTAATAAAAACAGATTCTCAATGTGTCGCTGGAATTTTGTTTTGATTCATTCATTAGATGTGGACATCAGTGGCTAGGCCACAACATTTACAGTCCATCTATTATGGCCCAGAGGGCAGTTAAGAATCAGCCACATTGCTTTGGGTCTGGAGTCACATGTGGGCCAGGCCAGGTACAGACGGCACTTTTCCTTCCTTAAAAAGCATTAATGAACCAGATAGGTTTCTCCTATCAATGGCTTCATGGCCATCATTAAACTCTTTTAATTCCAAATATTGTATTGAATTGAAATTGAATTCCACTATCTGCTGCAGTAGGTTTGAATCTGGGTCCCCAGAACATGGTCTGTAGCCCAGCAATAATACCACTAGGGCTATCACCTCCCCTACATCCTGGGTGCTGGATAATCCAAATGGAAATCAAAGAAAACATTATATCCTGAGAGATAGTAAGAACTGCAGATGCTGGAGTCTGTGATAACATAATGTGGAGCTGGATGAACACAGCAGCCCAGGCAGCAACAGACGAGCAGAAAAGCTGACATTTTGGGTCAGGACCCTTCTATATCCTGAGGGCTGTTTTAAAAGTTGACAGCTTCTGTGACTCTGGGAAAAATGAAAGGAACAATACCCATTCCTGACATCGAGCATTGTAATAAATGTTCAATGACTGAGAATTTGGGTTTCAGCTCTCCCAGGGTAGAATCTTGAGTGAACATCAGTCCCCTTGGGGTGAACACACACATGGATTGCCACCTTTCTTCAAAACCCAGCAATGGAGTTGCACCAAGCAATGTGATGCTCAACTTTGCGAATGATGTTGTTTTGTACAGTGGAACCAATTAAGCTGACCCAGATTGTGATTACTGAGCTTACAAGGTGGGCTTCGAATACAATACTGCATCACTTTTAAAATTCCAATTGGAGTCAAACTTTGATTGAAGTTAGTCAGGTCATGGATAGACTCAATGTTGCAGTCTGGAATCTTCGGAGTTAGAATTGATGTGTTCATTACATCATGAATTATAAGAATATGTAGATTTGTGCATACTAGTCAGCCAATGATACATGTTCCTGCTGCATTGATAATGTGAAGGATTTCAGGTGTCCATTCTGAGGAGCTATATTGATGAATGATGCCAATGCAAGAAAGGTCAGACCCATTGTAAGCAATGAGCTTATCACATGTGGGCTGCACCACATTGTGCCAATTTCCTGAGTACAGGCCTAGAACCTTCCCCTCCCCCATTTCTGAAGATGTACTCAGGAAATTGGCACAATGTGGTGCAGCCCACATGTGTTAAGCTCATTGCTTAAGGGGGGAAGGGGGTTCTGATATAAATAGGGAGAGAGGGGGAGGCGGATCGAAGATGGATAGAGTAGAAGCTAGGTGGAGAGGAAACAGCAAGGTCAAAGAGGCGGGGATGGAGCCAGTAAAGGTGAGTTCTGAAGATGGGTCTAGGCCCAAAACGTCAGCCTTCCTGCTCCTCCGATGCTGCTTGGCCTGCTGTGTTCATCCAGCTCTACACTTCGTTATCTCAGATTCTCCAGCATCTGCAGTTCCTACTATCTCTCCCCGATATCTACCTCCTTTCACTTTAAAACTATGTCCCCTTGTAAAAGCTACCTCCACCCTAGGAAAAAGTCTCTGGCTGTCTACTGTATCTATGCCTCTGATCATTTTGTATACCTCTATCAAGTAACCTCTCATCCTTCTTCGTTCTAAAGAGAAAAGCCCTAGCTCTCTCAACCTTTCCTCGTAAGACCTTCCCTCCATTCCAGGCAACATCCTGGTAAACCTCCTCTGCACCTTTTCTAAAGCATCCACATCTTTCCTGTAATGAGGTGAACAGAACTGGACACAATACTCCAGATGTGGCCAAACCAGGCTTTTGTACAGCTTGTAACTACTTGACAATGTAATTACTTGACTGGGGCCTGTCAGCTGTGATGCTGCACTTGCTTCTTGGATTCCATGGACATGCATTACGGCTGGGGAATAGAAGTCTGGATAGAAGTCTTTGCTATTGTTCCTTGGTAGCACCCTCTCTACATGTTGCTGTAGAGCATTGTTTTGGGTTTATCTGAACAATTGAATCTATTGCACATTTTAGCCCTAATGCGTCTTGTTGAACAGAGCTTGCACATGTCACAAAACATGAGACACTGTCTTGGCTGATGGAACATCCAACATCTCAAATGAGATCTGGATATTTTGTTGAATCTATTGATGCCTACAATAGTTATTGCAGAGTTAGACACCTGAAGATGCAGCTGTCCTGCTATAATTGTTTCAGACTTACATCCTTCTTTTAATAGTGCATCAACGGTATAATCTTTACATTAATGCAAAAATGCATTTTGGAAAGATTTTAATGGATATGGTGGTATTGATCAGTTCCATAAACCTGATAGCTAGGTTAGCTTCAATGAAATCATATTCCTTTGTATTGATACCTACCAATGAAATGTTTGAAAGTTTCATCTGGTTGTTGGCAGAATGACATGAACTTACATCTGTGTAAGCTGAAATTAACTTAGGTCTTAACCTGATCATCAAATACTTGGAAAGTCTTGTCTGGATCTTTGTAGACATGACTAAAAATGCTGGAGGATTTAATTCTTCACAATCCTTCATTCCCCAAAGCGATAGCAAGCTTAATTGCCTCTCTGTCTTTACCAATTAATTATAACCCTTAAGTCAAGATTAATTCATTCCCCAAACAATCGGAACTCTGACGGAATATCAATGGAATGTCAATCCCTGTTTAAGTGTTTTGCTGTGCAGCTTTGGTGTGGTTTTTGTGTGGTTGTGATTCTTTAAAATTACCAGTAGAGACAGAATCCGTGTTGCAGTGTGAAATTTTTCAGCTGGCTTGTATTTTTGTTTACTGTTTACTGCTTTAAAAGTAGCAGACATGAGTCTCCAGATGGCATTAGTATCAAAAACCAACGAGGGGCATTGTGCATGCCTTCTGTCTGGCTTTTGTACTTTTTCCGAAGAAATGAGAAGGTGGAATAGACTGATGACTATAACCAGTACACACTTTAAACATTAAAGTAATTTTTTCCAGTATTTATTTTCCATACATTTGATGAGTGTCTTAGGATGGAGATGTCCTTCAGCACATTTAAAACTGTAGTTCTTTAAATTGAATCAACATTGACCTTTTTTCTATGAAAAATGAGAGTACTCACACTTGTTTTTCACTTCAGCAGTTGTAACCGTCAGTCTTAGCTGCAGTTATAACTTCAGATCTGTTTTTGAGCAGGAGATGGTGACTATTAAGAAAGTAACTTTTCGTAGCTGCCATTGTTGTAAACACATTTCTAGCCTTTGGTACCAGCTTGGTCTGACCAGTTTTCAGTACCAACTCACTTCCACCAGCTTTTAATGCCCACCTGTCCTACCATAGTGCAAACACTATGTACATTGATATCATATTTCAGACTTACAAATATTGACTGAATGCTACGCTAGTTTAGGTTACCATCATATTACATACAAACTGTAATTCACAGTTTGACTGCACTGAGCTGCTTAACAGTACTGACCAGACCTCATGAGGCATTGAAAATAAGATGGCAACCTTTTTACTAGAGTGCTACTTGTTGTTAGATCCTCCAGGTGTTTTCATGATATAGTGCCTTTTATGAGATCTACGCAATGATACAAGAGTCTCAGGATTATCTGGAGGTGAATTTGACACATCCCAACACAATGACTGCTCTCTTCTTTCAATATCATTAACAAAATCATTCACTAGTCAACTGTGATCTGTTTCCTGAAACATCACATTGCTGCTTTGTTAGGTTTTAGATTAGAGGTTTGAATTTGACTTGAACGTTTCAGGCAGGTCACTTTGAGAAACTGTTAGACCCCAAATATACTGCATTTTTTGGCCCTCACCATAGGAACCATCAGCTTTTGCTCAAATTGGACTCACATTCCCAGGATAAAGAGAGAAACAATCACAATTCCGAGGTACCAGTGTCTGTGGAATGACATCCCGATGTCAGTCATTACATTAAGGTGAAAGTAAAGAAGGAAGAAATTGTAATTTACAATTACAAGAAAATTACCTTTTTTAAACAAAACATGATTGAGAGATCTCACAAACGCATCATTATTCCTTCCACATGTACAGTTTAAGTTAATTATACGGGTCAAGGCAGTTACTATGAGGTTTTAAATTACATTCACAGAGATAAACACATACCTGACCTAAGAACGGAATTCCAACAGATCTAACCACTTCCCATTTTCTTCTCTTGAACAGGATTCCTGGTCCAAATATAACACTGAAATTAGAGAAAAGCCTGACTGTCAGAAAATATTCCGGGGTTATTTTACTTTAATACAGATCAAGTTAATTTCCTGTCAAATCTCACCTAAGGCATAATCATTTCAAAAGTTTCCATTTGATGTAAAATAAAATATTTTCATTCCGGATTTCCTGAATTTTATCACGATTAAATTCTGAATATGTAACCAAGATGCGGTATGAAATATTTTGTCCATGAACATATTTTGTTCTTGGTATCTGTAAGTAAGTAGTGTTTGTGCTAAAGCAGGATAGATCTTACCAAGGTCATTCCCCATTAATTGAAGTTTGACACATCTTTCGTTTTGAATATAGATGTGGACTTGTTTTGAGTGGGGGGTGGCATAACGTAGTCATTTCTTGACTTGACTACAAGTTTTCAAAAGTTACTTTTAGCTTTGCATGACTCAAATATATCATATTATGTCAATGTAAAGTTGCTTCAAAGAAATGTTCAGCAAGTGCTACTCAACATCTTGAGGTTATCATATACAAACTAGCCTTTGTCATGGGCCATATCTTGCTTAAAGCAGGTCATGCCGCAGTGTTGTGGACATTTGTTCCTGAACTGTTCAGCCAGAATATGAAATGCGATGTAACCTGTTTGAAGTGTGAGCTGATATTGGTGCAGTGTGAATGACGTAGCATTTGTGGCTTTGGTGGTTGACAGGACCAATGGCATATGTCCTTAACCAATGAGATGGAACCAAGATAAAAACAGAGGAGCAATGAAAAAGCAGGGTAAAAAATGTCGTCAGGAAGAGAAATAAAGTGGTAAAGAAAGATAACATTGAGGTGAGAACAAGAAAGAACCGAAATTGGAACTGAGCCTTCTGTTTGATACCAGAATTAGAATGCTGTTAAGGTCACAATTGAAGAACTATTTTGCAGGCAAAGAAAGACCATCTTTCATGCTGGGAACTGATAACCAGGCAGAAGAAAAGACAAGGACAACAGAAGGTCCTGTCTCTTTCTCTCTCTTTCTCTCATCCTGAATGTTGGATTTCAATTGAAGTTGCAAGAAATCAGAACCTCAAGATTTCAACCAATTTGCAAAACGGAGGATCATGAAATGAAAGGTCAACTCCCAAGTGAAGGAGCAGAATAAATCAACTGGGAAGTTCTTGAGTTTGTGAACTTGCTGATGATTTAGATGTGCCTCACGAATTCACTGTTATTTCTCCAAGAACCTTTACCCCATGTCTTCGATGTTTTAAATGACTTGTAATTGCCACGGCTGTTGATATGTTTGGAAAAGCGTCAGCCCATTTAGAGAGAGAAATGTCTCACAAACATCATGAGATATCTGACCAGTTGATCTGTTTTTTGAATTGATTGAGGGTCGAATTTTGGCCAGGATTTGAGAGAATTCTCCACACTTCAAAATATCACCATGGGATCATTAGTAGTTCAACTTGTTCTCTCAAGGAAGCATTTTATCATGTGTAAATGCTCTCATGCAGTGCCTTACGTAGGAATTTTTTTCACAAGAAAAGGTATTGAATAAATACATGTTGTCCTGACTACCTAGAAATTACATAGTAGTTTGATTGTTCCTCAAAAATATACTTTTTCTCTGCTTGTTGCAATAATTTTTTACAATGATAAATTTACTTTTTTGACAGTTTCAAGTCTCGTGAGCTCAAAAAATGGATCCTCTCTCTTTGGCTATTTCCACTTTTCCCAAAACATCATTTGGAAATCGAAAACAAATAACTACAAGAATACTCCAAACCTATTTCCATCTTTTAAGCCATTTCAGATTATTTGCATGGTTTGATTATGCTTTTTATTCATTGCCAATTTGTACAATCAGCAAGTGAAACACAACAAGTAATTGATTTTGCCAGAAAATATTTCAAATTGACTGTGGGCTGTGCGTGATTCAGACTGATCAGAAACAGCGCTGAAAAGCCTGCCCACCAATGTTCACACTTCATTGAAAAGCAACTATGAACATGCTTGCACCAAACCACACATTTAGATCTTTAGCTGTCTGCGCTCTTTAAAGCTAAAATATCCACGATGTTGGTCTATAGATACCGCATGTAAAAATGTATCTCTGATTAACTACATTTTTTTTGATTTAAGAAATGAACAGTTCCTGTAATTATGAGCAGAAAAATTAATTGAAGGGCAGTTTTCTATTAAAAATCTGCTCACCTTAAAGCTGTCAGCCACTTAAAGATATATTTGAATGTAAATAAATGACATTTCTCATCACTATAGGTTAATTACTGAAGTGTATTCCTAATTTCACCCCAGGGTTGAAATTTCTCTTTAAATTCAAAAAGAGATAATGCCTGATATTGTCTGTTCTTAATAACAAAATTACGTTCATTTCAAATCTTCATGCTGCTACAAAATTTATTAACAGGTCATTAATTCCAGATAAAACAAACATCCTCACATCTGTCCATAAAAGTAAAATTCTGGCTCACATCATTTTATGAAAAATTTGATCTAAAATTTTTTTTGGTTGAAATTGATAAAATTTTAGTGAAAATAAGTAATTACAAGAAAAGTCAGATGTTTTCCCAACAAATAGGGCTTTGTGATTTTTTAAAATTATTCTCTAGTGGGACATGGGTGTCACTGGCTGGGCTAACGTTTATTGCCTGTGCCTGGTTGCTCTTGAGAAACTGATGTTGAGCTGCCTGGTGAGAACTTGTTTTATGTCAGAACTGGTTGGAGACAGTTTGACAATGCCGACATCAGTATTCCATTTTTACATTACGTGGATTAAAAGTGCATGGTGCAAAAGGCCATTAACATTAGTGAATTACGCATTGGTTTCTGGATGGCAGAGACATCCATTCATAGCAACACAAATGGGATAATCAGCGCTAACACCCATTGACAGGTCCCTAAATCTACAAACCAAGACACTTTGTTTATGTTCCCACAATCTATTCATTTATTAAAATGCATTAAATTGTCACAGATTTATGGCCATTATGTTAAAGTGTTTCCTCATGGCTTGTATGAATACCTTCCACTGTGTAATAATATTGTCAGGATCATTAGATAATCTTTCAGTCTTTTGACGACTAATGGACAGTAAGACATTCATTACAGTGTATCAACATTTACAATCTGATTTGACTAATTAAGTGGACAGCTGAATGTGCATTCATCTTTTGTATTCCAGAGAATAACCTAGTCCAAATGATTTATACGTGGACATTTTGATGAGAGAATTTGGCAGACTTTCAGGCTTTTTTTAGGAAGTTGTGCCAGTATTGACCTAGGGTTAAGCATGCAATGACCTTAGCCAGTGTCCAAGCACTTTGATAAAGCTTCATCCAGATAAAGCGGTGAAAAGAAATGGTTAGTCATCACCCCATAGCAACGGTCAAAAATAAACATAAACATTATGTGTTTTCCTCTGTGTGTAACTGTGGTAATTTTTAACCCCCCATCCATTGTCTAACAGGTAGCAACAAGCAGATGGATAAGGGTATGAGGCAACTTCACTCCCATATTCCCATTATCTGCTTCTTAAACATTATGGGAGCAGGCTTATAAAATATTAATATGATGTGCAATTCTTAGGAATTGTGAGGTAAAAGCCATCCCAGCACATCATTGTCTCTGCCTTCCAGCATTGCCAAGAGCTCCAGCTCATTAAACTTCTGCCAGGATTGTTCGCCTGTCCTGCTTTATTCAGTGAGGAGCAAGGACTGAAAAAAGCCCAGGCTTCACTTTTCATCTTTTGTTACCCATCCTGAATGGTGTAAATTGGCAGTGAGCTGCTTTCTTGAACCACTGCAGCCCATTTGGTGTTCAGGACACCCATATTGCTGTTCAGTATGGAGATCCAGGAATCTGACAACAAAGGAAATGATGATGTGGTTCCAAGTCAGGATAAACTCCGGGTGGGGTTTCCAATTTGTCCTCCTCATTCCAAACTTTCTCCCTGTTAAAACTGACCCTTATGTCTCTACTTTTCTTTGGCTTTATTTTCTTTGATTTTCCTTACGACTTGTTCACTGTATACACCTACTTCTCCCCAGCCCTCTCACTACTCCATACAATTCCAGGTTATTTTATAAATAACACATTTTGGATACACCAGTTTTTCTTCCTGACGTTTATTTTACATATTGTCAAACACATTTTCATTCTTCATTCTGATAGTTTTATCTTTTCTTATTGCTTTCCTTTTCTTCTTCCTCAATGCACATCTTCCTTAAACACGCTGTATTTGCTATAAAGTGCATCTCTTTATATCTTCTGTGAAAGTCTAATTTCCCAGTTGCTGAGGAGAGGAGAGATCTGAGAGCACGGAAGATGAGGAGGCTGACGGGATGCCACAATTTGGACTGGTGTGTTAAAATAGGAACATAAAACTGGTGGGTTTCTGATTACACAACACTTTTATGATGAATATCCTCACTATCAATTTTACCTGATGTAAGCCTCCAAAAGGAATGCTGCAGTTGTGCATGACCTTGGTGAGAACACGCCTAGACTATTGTGTGCAGTTTTGTTCTCTTCATATTTCTGATGCAGGAATAAAATTAGGCCATTTGGCCCATTAAGCCTGCTCCACCATTCCATCATTGCTGATATATTTCTCAACACCATTCTCCTGCCTTCTCCCCATAACCCTTGATCACCTTGCTGATAATCAAGAACCTGTCTTTCTATGTCTAAAATACATTCAATGACTTGGCCTCCACAGCCCTCTGTGGCAATATGTTCTACAGATTCACCACCTTCCGGATGAAGAAAGTCCTTCTCATCTCAGTTCTCAATGTTCGCCCCTTCACTCTGAGGCTGTGCCCTCAGGTCCTTGTCTCTCCTGCTCGTCAAAACATCTTCTCCGTGTCCACTCTATCCAGGCCTCTCAGTATTCTGTAGGTATCCTTATCTGAGGAAAGATGTCCTGGCTTTGGAATGAATGCAAGATGGGTTTACCAGGCTGATTCCTGGGATGTCAGGTTTGACAAATTAAGAGAGACTGGATCAGTTAGGACTATATATTTATCGGAGTTTAGAAGAATGAGGGAGGGGATCACATATAAAATTCTATCAGAACAAGACAGTGTAAATGAAGAAAGGATGTTCCTGATGAAAGGGATGTCCAGAACCAGAGGTCACAGTCTAAGGATACGGGTTAGGCTATTTAGGACTGAGATGGGAAGAAATTTCTTCACCCAGAGAGTGGGGAACCAATGGAATTCTCTGCCACAGAAAGCGGCTAGAACTGAAATGTTGAATGTTCCAAGAAGGAGTTAGATACAGTCCTTAAGGCTAGATGAATGAAAAAAGGCTATGGGCAGATGGTGGGAACAAGATATTAGGTTGACTGGTCACCCATGATCATATTGAATGTTGGAGGTCAGTCATCTCAGCTCCAGGACATCTCTGCAGGAGTTCCTCAGGGTAGTGTCCTAGGCCCAACCATCTTCAGCTGCTTCATCAATGACCTTCCCTCCATCATAAGGTCAGAAGTGGGGACATTCGCCAATGTTCAGCACCATTCGTGACTCCTCAGATACTGAAGCAGTCCACGTTCAAATGCAACAAGATCTGGACAATATCCAGGCTTGGGCTGACAAGTGGCAAGTGACATTCGGGCCACACAAATGCCAGGCTATGACCATCACCAATAACAGACAATCCAACCACCGCCCCATGACATTCAATGGTGTTACTATCACTGAATCCCCCACTATCAGCATCCTGGGTGTTACCATTGACCAGAAACTCTACTGGTCTCACCACATTAACACAGTGGCTACAAGAACAGCGGGTAACTCATTTCCTGATTCCTCAAAGCCTGTCCGCCATCTACAAGGTACAAGTCAGGAGTGTGTTGGATTACTCCCCACTTGTCTGGATGGGTGCAGCCCCAATAACACTCACAAAGCTTGACACCATCCAGGACAAAGCAGCCGCCTGCTTGTCTGGCAATACATCCACAAGCATCCACTCCCTCCACTGCCGATGCTCAGTAGCAGCAGTGTGTACTATCTGCAAGATGCACTGCAGAAATTCACCAAAGGTCCTCAGACAGCAACTTCCAAACCCACGACCAGTTCCATCTGGAAGGACAAGGTCATCAGACATATGGGAACACCACCACCTCCACGTTCCCCTCCAAGTCACTTACCATCCTGACTTGGAAATATATTGGCGTTCCTTCACTGTTGCTGGGTCAAAATCCTGGAATTCCCTCCCTAATAGCATTGTGGGTCAACCCACAGCAGGAGGACACAACGGTTCAAAAAGGCAGCTCACCACCACCACCTCACAGGCAACTAGGGATGGGCAAGGAATGCTGGCCAGCCAGTGACACGCACGTCCCACAAATGAATAGAAAAAAACAAGTTTAAAGGGCCAAATGGCCTACTCCTATGCCTATTTTCCATGTTTCTATATAATACAAATCCCATCGGATCAAAAAGTCAATTAACAAAGTTGAGCAGCATTATAATCCATGGCTTCTGTTCAATGGGAATGCAGTATGATTTACTTTGTGCCTTTGGAAGGTGATTTGTTAATGGCTTATGCATTCCCTTTGGCCTCACAGCCTGGAGCCAAAACTAAAAACGAGTGTTTATATATTGATTAGCATTGATCCCTCTTTGTATAATCTCTGACATACCTAGCAGCTCTTCCTCAAATGTTTATCTTCAATAACCACTGTGAAAGCTCTCATGGAAAGTCAAATTCCACTGAGTGTATCAGAGATAATAGGAACTGCAGATGCTGGAGAATCCGAGATAATAAGGTGTGGAGCTGGATGAACACAGCAGGCCAAGCAGCATCATAGGAGCAGGAAAGCTTGACGTTTTGGGCCAAGACCCTTCATCAGAAATGGGGGAGGGGAAGAGGGTTCTGAAATAAATAAGGAGAGAGGGGAAGGCGGATAGAAGATGGATAGAGGAGAGGATAGGTGGAGAGGAGGCAGACAAGTCAAAGAGGCGGGGATGGAGCCAGTAAAGCTGAGTGTAGGTGGGGAGGTAGGGAGGAGATAGGTCAGTCCAGGGAGGATGGACAGGTCAAGGGGGCAGGATGAGGTTAGTAGATAGGAGATGGGGGTGAGGCTTGAACTGGGAGGAGGGGATAGGTGAGAGGAAGAACAGGTTAGGGAGGTGGAGATGAGCTGGGTTGGTTTTGGGATGCGGTTGAGGGGGGGTAGAATTTGAAGCTTGTGAAATCCACATTGATACCATTGGGCTGCAGGATTCCCAGGCTGAATATGATTTGCTGTTCCTGCAGCCTTCGGGTGGCATCACTGTGGCATTGCAGGAGGCCCAGGATGGACATGTCGTCTGAGGAATGGGAGGGGGCGTGGAAATGGTTCGCGACTGGGAGGTGCGATTGTTTGTTGCGAACTGAGCGCAGGTGTTCTGCAAAGCGGTCCCCAAGCCTCCGCTTGGTTTCCCCGATGTAGAGGAAGCCACAACGGGTACAGCGGATGCAGTGTACCACATTGGCAGATGTGCAGGTGAACCTCTGCTTGATGTGGAAAGTCTTCTTGGGGCCTGGGATTGGGGTGAAGGAGGAGGTGTGGGGGCAGGTGTGGCACTTCCTGCGGTTGCAGGGAAAAGTGCCGGGTGTGGTGGGGCTGGAGGGGAGTATGGAGCGGACAAGAGAGTCACGGAGTGAGTGGTCCCTCCGGAAAGCAGACAAGGGTGGGGAGGGAAAAATGTCTTTGGTGGTGGGGTCTGATTGCAGATGGCGGAAGTGTCGGAGGATGATGCATTGGTGTAGTACTTTTTTTACAACTTAGCAAGTTTTATACTGCATATTGGGAAATTAGACTGAATAAGGCAGCACCATTGGGAATGGATTTAAGGCATCAAGGGGTATGGTGTGAAGGTGGGACTATAACATTGAAATAGAGGATCAGCCATGATCATATTGAATAGCAGCCTCACAGGGTGTAATCATCCTCCAAGGTTCTAAGATTTCAGTCCCTAATATGTGTTTTGTGCAAAATTCTGCATGCTAATCAAAATTTTCATTGATGCAATACAATCAGGGTTCGGGTGCCAAAGGAGTTTCACATCGTGAAACAACTACATCACATAATTCGTGTGAAGCTTGCACTGTAATACTGAGATAATTTTGCAATGGACTTTGAATTCTGAATGAGTAATTTATGGTTTAAATGTTGTATTCCTTCATTTTGCTTTACTCACTGTAGAGGCAAATTTTACAAAATTATAAACAGAAATATCAAATTTGATTGTAAATTTGCAATAATAAATGCACGGTAAACCTTTTATATTGCAAGTTTACTGGGAATTTTTGGATGGACCTTGCACTGAGGCAACTAGGAAACTGTAACATCACAGTCGGATGTCAAGTGCTCATTGGATTTCTATGAAGCGATTGAGATGTTAACTCCGTTCGCGTGATAATTTTAAAGAGCCCTCATGTGGTAGTGTCTGTCAAAAAAGGAATAATCAAAGATTGATGTCTGTGTCTTGGAGTATGCAGGGTTCATGGGGTTTGTTCTTTATCTCAAAATAGTGGTGTTCACCACAAAAGACCAGATCAAATCAATTGACAGAGAAAGGCTTATATTGGAAGATTCCCACAAAATTGGCAGGCTTTGTATTCGCTAGATGCTTTCATTGTACGGCATATTCGTTGATGGAATCCTAATAAGCACAAATAAATACCCCAGACCTTCTTTGGGTTTTACCACTAAGTAAAGAATTTGGCTTTGTTTGTGACTGTGGCCAAACCAGGCTACCTGCTGTGTGCCCAAAGGCATTAGCAAATAGATAATCAATAGGAGCTGATTTATCTGCCATTCTACTTTCTGCCTTCTCAGACAATTGCCCTTTTGCTATTGTAAGGTAAAACGGTATGAAGTCTTCAACTGTGGGAACCAAAAAGCCATTTTGAACAATTGGAAACACTCTGTTGTTGACCAGAGGTCAGTAAAGGTTCAGTCAAGGGCTGCGAACAGTCCAGTTTCCAATCTGAATAGTTAGAAAATAGTTTAGGTTGAGATTAAGTTGTCAGGAATCATCTGTCCTGATAAGAAAACATCCCATCAATCAAGGCCATTGTTGCATGTGATGAAAGATAGCACGATCAAAACCAGGCTGCTCAAGCCGAAGAGTCAGAAGTGAGAGGGAAGGCATCATCTTTTGAACTAATTTTATCGGTTTTAGTTTGTGAGAGATTCATTCATGTCAGAGAAACCTGTAATCATTTAAACCCTCGGTGATAGTGAGGAGAGGCACTTATGAAGTTTTGCTGGGATTATAACAGCGGTATTTCACTCATTCGAGGAAATGTCTCTATTTAAAAAATGAGAGAATAAAGTGAATTGAGAATTTTAAGCTTCCATCGACTAAAAACGCCATCAGTAATGCACCTGCCTTATCCACATTCACACACATTCAAACTGCACCACTGACCTACATTGGCTCCTAGTTTAAAGCCCAAATATTAGCACTGTCACCTTTTGTTGATCAATCTCTCCATGGCTGCATCTGATCCACTTAAGTTTGCTGAGTTCCCTCAGTTGTGGCTTCATGTGGATCACAGGTGACTGTGTCATCAGCTGCCTGAACATTTAGAATCCGGACTCCTTCCTTAAACCTCTCGACCTCTCTTTTCGCCTCTCCTTTTTAAAGGCATTACTTAAATCTCTTCTGTTCTGTGGCTTGCGTCAATATTTTACCACCTTAATGGTGCTATAATAATGCAAGTTGATGTTGGTTTAAGATCCTATGCTGATTAAGAAATGGTTGTTCTACCGTTGGGCAGTAGAATTACATGTTCTGTTTCTATCTATTGTGTTGCGGTGACACTGTCAATGCTTGTCACAAGCCACAATGGAAAAATACTCCATTCTATACCATGATACACAGTCCAAGCTAAGCACACAATCAGAGAATCCTGTATCATTGACTTTGTGCAAATTACATTCATGTTCAGTTTCTTATAAAGTTCTTGTCCCTCCATTATGGCTAAGAGCAGATTTACTTGAGATGTTGAAGCTGAATCTTGTGTCTTATCTCTGTAAGCTGTAGTCAGTCCCTTATTGAGAATAGCAGGCAGAATTTAGTGGAAATGTAGGAACCTCACCCACCAGTGATGAGAAAGTGCTTAAAAATCATTAAAGGAGCTGTTTAAATCCAATTATCCCTCTGCCCACCAGCTTTACTGCTGGTTTGAAGATTAAACTTGACTCACAGGGTTTTCAGATGTTTTCCAAAAGCTGTTGAACAAAGCCTGTCAATGCCAGGGTGGCACAGTGGCTCAGTGGTTAGCACTGCTGCCTTACAGCACCAGGGACCTGGGTTTGAATCCACCCTTGGGTGACCGTCTGTGTGGAGTTTGCACATTCTCCCCGTGTCTGCGTGGGTTTCCTCCAGGTGCTCCGGTTTTCTCCCACAGTCCAAAGATGTGCAGGCCAGGTGGATTGGCCATGGGAAATTGCCCATTGCAGTCAGGGATGTGTAGATTAGGGGGGTTATTGGTGAATGGGTCTGGGTGGGATGCTCTGACGGTCGGTGTGGACTTATTAGGCTGAAGGGCCTGTTTCCACACTGTAGGTATTCTATGTAATGATCAGCTCATGAGGAGCAGCTTCACAGACCTAACATTGGGAAGGTAGTTTTTTTTTAGAAAAATCATTCATGGGCTGTGGTAGTCACCGGCTAGGCCAACATTTATTGCCCATCCCTAATTGTCCAGAGGGCAGTTAAGAGTCAACCTCATTGCTGTGGGAGACAGCACAGTGTGGAGCTGGATGAACACAGCAGGCCAAGCAGGATCAGAGGAGCAGGGAAGTTGACGTTTTGGGTTGGGACCCTTCTTCAGAAATTTAACTCCAGCATCTGCAGTTCTTGCTATCTCATTGCTGTAGGAGTTCTGAGGAAGGGTCACTGGACCCGAAATGTTAACTCTGATTTTTTCTTCACAGGTGCTGCCAGGCCTGCTGAGCTTTTCCAGCAACTTCTGTTTTGTTCCTCATTGCTGTGGGTCTGGAGTTATGTGGAGTCAGATCAAGGACAATGGGTTTCCTTCCTTCAAAGGACATCAGTGAAACAAATGGGTTTTTACAACAATCAGCAGTCATTGCCCATGGTCACTATTAAGTTAACTTTATATTCCAGAATTTAACTGAATTCAAATTTCACCCTCTGTCATTGTAGGATTTAAACTGACTTGCCCAGAATATA
Organism: Ginglymostoma cirratum; assembly: GCA_024137785.1. Classification (NCBI taxonomy): domain Eukaryota; kingdom Metazoa; phylum Chordata; class Chondrichthyes; order Orectolobiformes; family Ginglymostomatidae; genus Ginglymostoma; species Ginglymostoma cirratum. The sequence goes on along the minus strand of JAHRHZ010000045.1, from coordinate 1,088,909 downwards.
GACCTGGGTCTCCAAAGAAACTGCAAATGATCCAGTACAGAAGGGGGCCATTCAGTCCATCTTGTCCATGCTGCTTCAAAGACATCCCGATGCCCTTTCTAATGCCATCTTCCTGCACACAACCCATAGACCAGCAGCTTACAGCATTTAAGGTGCAGATCCAGATACTTTTTAAAAGAGTCTCTGCCTCCACCACAAACTCAGGCAGCGAATTGCAGACTCCCACCACCCTCTGTATAAAAGCGTTTTCCTCACGTACCCTCTCATGCTTCTGCCACTTCACTGGAATCTATGACCCCTGATTTTTGCACTATGTCTCATCTCTGTGACCCCCAACTTGTCCCATCACCCCTTCCTTGAGATGCAGTGAAGAGTCCATGTGGTATTGCTGGCTATGAGAGACCTGCCACTCTCCCATTGCCAGCAGCAACTCTCAGCCTCCTGGCATTGATCTGGGGGGTAAATCTGATCTCACAGTAAAATGGCTTGCGTTTCCCACCAGTTCACCAAATAACAAGGAGATGAGTTCAGTGATGAGTTCACAATCTGTGCTGAGTCAACATTGCTCTGTAATGAAATCGTCCATTTCCACCTTTAATTCAGTGAACATTCTTTTTCCTTTAACTGATGTGGCCCATTTCTTGGGATCTATCGTAGTTTCACAACAAAGTTAGCCTGAGAAACGTGTCTAACCCTCCTACTATCTCTGTGTCTAATCTTATTGCTGTGTCCTTGCTGTAAACAGCCCCAGGCTCTGAAGGCAGAGGGGCACGGGGGTGGGGGAGGGGCGTGGGTAGTGAGAATTGGATTTATGCATTGAAGGAGGCTGTGGAATTGGAGCAGTGAATTTGTTGAAGAATTGGGACTGTGGTCTGTGCTGTGGGAATGGGCTTGTGAAAATCTGCAGTGGAAGCCTTGGGCTGAATGGTTGTGGTTTGCAGGGTCTGTGGTCAGGCCATGCCAACTCATCAGAAAGTGAGAACATGAACTCAAAAAGCAGAAATACCGGACTCTGTGCTGAATTCACATGGGCTTGCTTCCATTAAATAAGGAACACGGTCAGTCTCAAATACTGCAGACTGCTTTAATAATTTGCATCACTTCGAGATTTTACAATCATAATTTCATTATGTTATAGTTTGAGTTCTGGTTTGGTTAGCTCAGATAATTTTAAAATTCCGGCGATTGTTTATTTTTGCTAATAAAGACCAGAATCTTATCTTGCATCAACTTTCCTTGCGGAACAAGGGGAGTGGGATTTCCACAGGCAATTGGAGACCAGAGTTTAAACCTTATATCTTGATGAATTACATGCTCCAAGTTCGTCTGAATATTCTGGAATCAGTTCTCATGACAATTCTAAATTTCAGCCAAATTCAAAGATATTTTTCATTTACTATTTCTCCCAGCAGCTGGTTTGTTTGCATGTGAGGCCTCCGTATGATATAAATTCTCAAACGGTCAGTTCTTTATTGTGAACTGCACCTTCAGACCATAAACTCTACCCGTATACAATTTAACACAGGAACCAAAACTACTGCAGTGTATTTCTGGTTAGAATATCACAGTGTTAGTGGACGTGGCCAGTATCTTGTCTTTTTTGACATGATTGCAAGTTGTTCAATCAGATGCCTTGCTGCATTTGTGTAGAGCTTTGGGAAGACCTCATCTGGGGTATTGTGTCCAGTTCTAGTCTCCGACAGTTATTCCCCAAAACTAATCTCTGTGATTGTCTCATCAGGGGAAATTGAAGTGTTTGTGCCTGTGGTCTTGAAAATTCAGAATAATGAGAAATGATCTCATTGAAACTTAGAAAAACCTCATTTGACATGGCAGCAGGGAAGTAGCTACGATATTTCCCTGGCTGATGAGTCTAAAGCCAGGGGATACAGTCCCAGAATGAAGGGCAGGACATTTAAAACTGAGATGATGAGGAATTTCTTTACTCAGTGACGGTGTATCTGTGGAATTCTCTAGCCCAGAGCCTGTGGAAGTTCAGTCACTGAGCAGATTCAAGATTGAAATCAGTAGATTCTCGAGATGGGTGATGAGCGAATATGTGGGGAAGGTGGTGTGAGATAGATGATCAGCCATGATCTATTTGAATGTGGAGCAGGCTCAGTGGGGTGAATGACCTACACCTGTTTCTGTGTGCACTTTGCAAAAACCTAAATTATAAATTTTGCGGAATGCCAGCATTGTTCTACAATGCAGCTGTATAATGAAACAAATTCAAGCCTCAGATCCCAGCTTAAATCACCAGTGATTTATGACAAAGTGAATGAAAACGTGGCTGCAAAGATAATTTGGGCTTTGCAGCTTCTGATTTGATTTATTGCTGTCACGTACCTAAGTACAGTGAAAAGCTTTGTTTGCGAGCAGTACAGTCAGATCATAGCAAACAAGGACATACAGATCATGGGGTGCTGAGACAGAGTGAGGCATACAGGTCACAGCTGCGCAGGAGGTGAGCAAAAGCAAGAGCAGCATTTGATTTAAAATTAGAGAGATCCACGCAACATTCGAATAACAGCAGGGAACAAGCTGTACTTGAATCTGTTGTAACATGTGTTTAAGCTTCTGGATCTTCTGCCTGATGGATGGTGTTGGAAGAGAATGTAACTGGGGTGGGAGGGATCTTTGATAATGTTGGCAGCCTTTCCACTGCAATGAGAAGTGTAGATGGAGTCAATGGATGGGAAATTGGCTTACGTGATGATCTGGGCTATGCACACAACCTTCTGTAGTTTCTTAGGGTCCAGGGTAGAGCAGTTGCTGTACCAGGCTGTAATACAATCAGATAGAATTTTTTCTGTGGTGCACCTGTAAATGTTGGTGAGGGTCCTTATGAACATGCTGAATTTCCTTGGAATCTTAAGGAAGAAGAGGCATTGTTTGGCCTTCTTGACTGCTGCATCTACCCGGGAGGACCAGGACAGGTTGTTTGTTATTGTCCTTTTGCAAGGCCTACTGCTTTGTGGGAACATGCTGATTCTGAGTCCTTCCGATCCCCTCTTTGAAATGCTTCCCATACAGGGTGGAGATAAGGAACATTTTCTCAAGGTTATGGGTCTTCCCCAGAGACTGGTGGAAACAGTGTTCCTGAATATTTTTAATAGAGGTGGACAGATTCTTGACTAAATGAAAGTAAGGGATATCAAGTATAGACAAAACAGTAAATTTGAGATCAGTTGTGTCCTTATAAAATGGTTCCACAAATTCAATTCCAGAGGTGATGTAACCATGGGTGCCCATGACAAATAAGCTGTAATTGACTGAGTGTTGTGTCAAGGAGCTCTAGCAACATGAGAATCAGGGGAAAAACTCTCCACTGATTAGAATCATACCCAGCACAATGGAAGATGGCTGTGGTGGTTAGCAGTTAATCATCTAGTTCACAACTGCCTTTTTACAGAACGAAATTGCCATTCTTACCTGGTCTGGCCAACATGTGACCGCGGACCAACAGCAACGTGGTTAACTCTTAACTGCCCTCTGGAATGGGCAATAAATGCTGACCTAGCCAGTGACGCCTGTATTCCATGACTGAATAAAAAAGTCTCAGCTCTGCAGCTTTGCAGGTGTTGCTCAGGACAATATCCTTGGGCTAAGCCATCTTAACTGCTTCATCAATGACCTTGCCGTCATTGTGGGTTAGAATGTTCACTGAAAATCTTCAGACACTGAAACAGTCCAATTGCAGCATGACCTGGACAATGTCCAGGCTTAAGGTGACAAATGGTAAGTAACATTTGTACGCACAAATGACCATCTCCAAAAAGAGAACCTTTAACCATCAGTCCTCGAGATCCAGCGGCATTACCATCATTGAATCCCCATTTCAAATGTCTAGGTCTACTATTGAGCAGAAATTCAATTGGACCAGCCAAATAAATACTTTGGCTACAAGAGCAGGTCAGCGCATAGGAATACTGCAATGTATAACTTACCTCCTGACTCTTCAAAGCTTGTCCACCATCTACAAGACACATGTCAGGAGTGTACAAAAACAGAAATTGCTGGAAAAGCTCAGCAGATCTGGCAGCATCTGTGAAGAGAAATCAAAGGTAACATTTCGGGTCCAGTGACCCTTCCTCAGAACTGATGGTAGCTCGGAAAATGTCGGTTAATATGCAGAAGGTAGGATGAGGGGAGGAGGTAAAGAATAAATGATAGGTGGGGACAGAGCCCAAACAGAGAGAAGAGCAGTTGGATAGAGAAGAGCAGTTGGATAGACAAAGGAGTAGATAATAATCTGGCTAGGAGGGTGAATATATGTTAATGGAGTTTGTTAGTGGGTAACAATAGGTAGTGTGCAACAGTAGGCTACGTGATAACAAGGCCTGGTGTGTGGGGTAGGGGGCTAGGACATGGAAGAGTTTAGGGTCTAAAATGATTGAACTTGATATTGAGTCCATAGAGCTGCAGGGACCCAAATGGAAAATGAAGTGTTGTTCTTCCAGCTTGCACTGAGCTCATTCATAAGAGGTTGAAGATTCAACTTGAAATACTTGAGCATGTCACTGTGTTTAAAAGTGAACTCTGTACTGAGGGATCATTTCATTGTCACAGGTTCCACTCTTAATAGACAACATTTAACCAAATGTCAATTGCTGCTGCTGATATTTCCAATTTTGTGACATTTTTCAAAGATGAGGTTCCTCCTCCAGAATAACGATTGCTCTTTGCTTAAAAAGCATTACCAGCCAAAACTTGGTTTGTCATCGCTGTTCGACATGTACAATATGGATGCCACATTCACCAATATCACACCATGACTGATGTTTAAAGAATTCAGCAAATGTCAAGGCATTTGGGAAGCATTTAAGAGAATGGGTGAGGTGTTCAATCCGTGCATGTTCTTTGAATATGTATGTGTTTTTATGAAATCCCTTGCAAGGCTGTGTTCATAGAGAGACTGAAGGATTCATCTTCAATAACATTCTGAAGAAACATCACTGGACACAAAATATTAACTCTAATTTCTTCTCACAGATGTTACCAGACCTGTTGAGTTTTTCCAACAATTTCTGTTTTCGTTTCAGATTTCTAGCATCTGCAATTTTTTAACCTTTTATACGTAAGGAGGCTCATGCTCCTGTAGAAAAGTTCAAACGAATGTTGCAGGTTTATCTTCAGCATTTGCATACTAATCTTGTGGGGCCCGAATTTATGGTATCTTTCAATGGTGGGTCCTTTGCTTTCAATTGTACCAACTTGTCATTTACTTTCTCTTATTTTGCAGATGTGCGCACATAATGTCATGTTAACTATTATCCTGACCTAAAGCCATTAAGTTTCATTGCCCTGAAATAATAATGTAAGAAGAAGCATCAGTGAAACAAGACTTTGTGCCAGCACTACATACTTGCCCTGCATTTATTTTGGTTCTTAGACTTCTGTTACACATTATTTCCAACTGAGAGGTTGATTGGCAGACCTGCTTTCAGGGCTGTGTTGCTGCTTATTCATGGAATTATTAAGGAAAAATTGACTTTGACTTTCCTTTTCATTTTTTCCTCCTGCCTTGTGCATGTTGACACTCCAGAGTGAAGGCAATCTCTGTTGCTGTTTGGCACAGTGAGCAGATACCAGCCTGCTGTACCAACAGAACACCTCATTCTACAGTAATTCACAATCACAACGTGTTGGCTTTACAGTCTGGACCATTTCTACCAACACCTTCTCACTACAATTGGTTCTATATTATGGGTACTGTTCATTTGCTGATTTCTGTTAAACATTCTCATTCTATCATTGGAATTCAGTAAAACTACCCTTTCTTTTGCAGATATGTAAAGATAGAAATTTTGCAGATCATTGCATTATAATTGCATATTTGCAGATGCAATAGGGGGACATTTTTATAGTGAAATGTTGAACATATGCAACAATAAGAAATTAGTAATTTCACCATCCATAACAAACAGCTCCTAATCCCTCCACTACAAGTAAAGTGAAAGGTTTGGAGCTTTTCTTAGTTTGTGAGAATGTGAAAGCTTCCTTCTAAAACAGGGTAAAACCCCATAACAATTGGAACAGGGACCCAGGTTCGATTCCAGCCTCGGGCGTCTGTGTTGGAGTTTGCACATTCTCCCTGTGTCTGTGTGGGTTTCCTCCGGGTGCTCCGGTTTCCTCCCACAGTCCAAAGATGTGCAGGTTAGGTGGATTGGCCATGCTAAGTTGCCCGTAGTGTTCAGGGCGGTGTAGGTTAGGTGGGTTGTTGGGGGGGGGGTGGGTCTGGGTGGGATGCTCTGAGGTTCGGTGTGGACTTGTTGGGCCGAAGGGCCTGTTTCCACACTGTAGGGATTCTGTGAAAACAATGTTTCAAGAGGAAGTAGACCAGATATTTTGAAAGAGAAAGGGACAAAGGAGAGCTGGAGCAATGCAGCAAGTGGTTAACTTCAAGAATTGGTACTGATAAGATGGGCTGAATGGGGGAGGGAATTCCAAATTTCCACTAGTCTTTGTGTAAAAAGTTCTTCCTGATACATCACTGAATGACCTGGCTCAAATTCCAAAGCAATGCCATTTCTATTCTGAAGTCCCATCCACCAATCAAACTAATTTTTCTTCTCATCCCCTCTTTGAAGCAACTTAAACACCTCAATGAGGTCACCCCTTAATCTTTCATACTCCGGAAAGACAAGCTGAGTTTACACAACCTATCATTCTAGTTGAATCCTTTTGACTTAGTGAATCTGTGTTGCAGCCTCTTCAAGACCAGTATCGTGTTCCTAAAGTAGAGTGTGAAAAAATGAATGCAGTTCACAAATTGATGTCTCACTGGAATAACTTTCCCCCACTTTCTCTTCCAGCCTCTTGGGATAAATACCGACATTCCATTCATCTCTTAATTTTTTCTCAACCTGTCAGTCAACAAAGAATATACACAGCAGAAACTGACTATTTGACCCAAAATGTCTGTTAGCCTCTGCTATAACGTCCTCATCTGTTGTTTTACTGACATCTGTTCTGAGCCCACTGTTGGATACAACTACAACTGAACTGCAGAAAAAGCCACCAGTTTGTCAAATGTATTAGAGACAGAGTATTCTAATGTGCAAAGTTAGCATTCAAACCTGACTGAAGTTACAAAGGATCACCTTGACTGGAACACTGGTTCATGCATTGTCCAGGTCAGTCAATCTCCATTAATGTTTAGGTGAGAGAAATCAAAGTAGTTTTGGAATAAGCACTATGCAACCCAATTGCTTATTTATCAGTATATAGGTAGAACTGACATTAATGGACTGTAAATTAATGACTTAGGATGATCATTTTAATGTTTTCACAACATCATTACAAAGCTTATTTGAGGAAAGAAAAATTGTAAATAGACCACGATTAATGTTTTTAAAATGTTCTGAAGGTTAAAGACGTTTCTAGGGTCAATAGCTTTAATTTCCAGAAATCTGAGCTGTTGAGGGGGAAAGAAAAATGTTTGACTTTTGTCCACTAGAAATTAGTTGTATTTGGGGATTTCGGAGTTTTTGGTTCTAATTCTATTGTAGCTACTTAAGCTCATTCTGTTCCTCAGAAAGGCACATGGACAACGCTATTGACTTGTGCTGATCTTGGAAGTGTTTGTATTTATAAATTTGCAACAAGTAAACAAACTAGTTGGTTTGTGACTGCAAACTGATGCCTGCCTTTAACGATATGCTTAGCAGTAGTTAGCTTAATTACAACTTAAACAGGAAATCAGATGTCCCCTTGGACCCAAGTGACTTTTGTAGATTAGTCCTTCAATGCAGACTAGTCATGGTTCATGGAATTGAGGAACTGTAATTGTAACTTTAACTTTCCTGTTCATTCTTCTCAGGGTATTCCTGCACAAATTCATCTGAGTGAGGTGGATGTGTTAACTCTTTCAACACTTATGTTGATTATGCTCACATTATTCCCTGTTCATTCTTTTGAATCAAGTTTACCTTTGACTGGGGTTTGGTCAATGAAGCAGATTCAATCAATCCACAGCAGGCATCAGGCTCAGGCTGATCCACAAAATACTGCAGATGCTACAAATCTGAAACAAACCTACACAATGTTGCAGAAACTCAGCACGTCTGACAGCATCTGTGGAGAGAGTTAATGTTTCAAGTCCAACATGACTCTTCTTCAGAACTGAAAGAGCTTGGCAAATAGTAATATCTATATTTCTGATAGACGTAGATGAGGAGTGAGCGGAACGGAAGGCATGGAGACCCAGTACAAAAGGCAAAGGAGTTATTATTGTGGTGAAAGAAAAATAGGTCAGCAAAATGGATTTAAATTAAGGTGAGGCAAAGAGAAAATGGGTCCTCTCTGATTGGAGCAAAGTCAACAACATATAGTTAACAATAAGAGTTGTAGGAGTGTGGGGAATGTAAGGAAAATAGAGATCTTTCAGCAAACGATCAGGCTTGGATAGTGTGGAGTTCGATATTGAGTCATGGAGGCTGCAACATGCCTGTTTCTCCTTCAGTGTTGTACTTCACTAGAATCAGGCTCAATAATGATATCCTCCCTCGTGGTTCAGTAGCATGCTGACAGTCAGTGTCCAGGCAATGGGCATGGCTTTGCAGAGAACTGTCAATGTCTGCGGAAATCACCACCTTCAACAGAGAAGGGTAGATAGATTTCCATCTATGGCCAATATGTCTGAAGATAATGATGCAAAATCTTCATGCTGTTACGTAACATTCCAATATTAGTCCAGATTGACTATTTCATCTTCGTTTTACTTGGAAGATGTTGGTTATGCAAATGACTATCCTATTTGTCTGAGTATCAGTCACTTTGTATAACGTGCACTTTTATGTGGGTAGTTCACAGTGTGAAACACTTTGAGACATTTTGATGTGGCATTTGAATAATACAAACAGGTTTCACCTTGTGATTCATTTCTGCTAATCCTTCTTCAGGCACCTTTTCCTTTCTTCTACCCTGGGCTGTGGCTGTCACTGATGAAACCACCGTTTTTACTCCATCCCTAATTGCCTGAGTGACTTTTGTGGGCCTTCTCTGAAGGCACTTAAGGGTCAACATTCCTTTGGTTGGCATCGCGTGGGCCAGCTTAGACCAAATGGCAGATTTCCTTCTGTAAAGAACTTTAGTGAACCAGAAGAGTTTTAATGACAAGGGACAGCAGTTTTTTTGGCCACCATTAAAACTGGATTGTAAGTTATTAATTGAATTCAAATGTAGTGGGGTAGTGGTTCTATCACTGGATTATTAACCCAGAGGCCCAGGCTAATGATCTGGGGATACAGGCTTGAATCCCAACATTGCTGTTGTTGGGATTCAGCTCTGTCTTAGCTTGCTCACACATGGTGGCGCTTCTGTACTGTAAACATTTCTTTTCTTCTATAAATTTGTAGCACTAATGGTTAAGTGTTTTGAGATGTATGCTGTAAAATCAATATTGATAACTAACTCACCTTTACTTTTCACAACTCTCAGACTATCTGGTGTTGTTAGACATAAGAACATGAGTAGGCCATTCAGCCCCTTCACCTTGTCTGCCATTCAGTGCGATCATGGTTGGTGTGTATCCTAATTCTATTTACCATTTTGCTCCATATCCTTTCTACCATTGTCTAGCAAATATCTCTCAAGCACAATTTTGAAATTACTACCCAGCCTCATCTGCTGCTTTTCATAAGTGTGGTACTACTGTTCCATTGCTTTTTCCTACCTTTTTGCCATAGTAACCAGACATTGTGTACAGTCCTCAATGAATCCACACCCTATTTTCTAATCTATACTTATAAAGATATCATTTTATTTAATAATATGGTGCAGTTTTATAATTTCATGTTTTGATCTGTCAAAGCTGTTACTGTGGTAAATAATTACTTGTGAATATGTAAAACATTTATGGTGGTCTAGCACTTAGTGAAGATCCTTTAGTTCATATACTAATGTGATCACTAATCATTTTCCCTTGATCCTCCTCAGCCCTCAGTCTTAACATGTGTTCTCCATTCTCACTGGCTTTAAGCCACTACCCATTACTTACTTGAATTTCTCAAACATTCAAACCTTTTTCTTTTCTCCAAAATTTGGATGTTACTAAATTTACAAGACAATTCAACTCAGTATAATTGTAGTAAACTTAAAGCTTACAAAATACATTCTAATTCAGGTATACAGTCTGAGGGCAAAACATTTAAAATTGAAAATTACAGAAAGGGCATTAGATGTACGTTTTTTTCCTCTACGCACCATGTTCCGCTCTGAATTGTCTTGATTTATAACATTCATTCTTTGTAAAGCACAGCAGCACACAGCCCAAAGGATACTATTATTTCCTGTCTCTTTTGTGTAGGGTGGCTGTATCTCGTTCAAGTTTCCCTTTCATCTCCAATACTCAAAATTGTAAAGGTCAATAAGCCAGATGTCCCCAAACCACCACACAATTTAGTTTATCTGTTGTCCTGTTGTTTGGTGTACTTGGTACAGTTCACCAAGGTAGCATGAGGCAAAAAAAACTAAACAACAAACTGGGTTTGTAGGCATCTGATCAGGTAACTGTAACTTTTAAATGATATTACTCTCAGGGTTTGTGGACAAATTAGCATGTATTTCTGCTGCATTCAGGCAAGTGACTGCACAATTAAGTGTTCAAACTTGCCATGAAAGAGCTGCCTCTTCATTCATGCATCATTTATGTTGGATGAAGTCAGCTCACGGAGCTTTGGAGCAATTTGAAGCTGACCCGTTACTAGTGCTGTCACCTCCGTGTGAGCCAGTTCAAAAGTCTGCTGTCAGAATTGTGCTGAAAATTCAAAAGGACGATTAAAATTTCACTGCTTTAGTATGTGAAATTGTCAATTGTTCTGCATTAGTAAGTAGTGTGAACTGCTCCAATTGATTTTTCTTTTGCAAAGAGATAGTCAAATACTATACAAAGAAACAAAATCTTCACATGAAATTGCCAAAATGCATTCTTTCATTTTTACTTTGTTCTTTTCAATGAGCAGCACCTTTTCTCCAAGCAATATTTCCCTTCGCAAATAGCTGCAGACCTTCTGTTAGCAAAGTATTATGCGAAGAACTGTACAATCAGTCTGGACCTTTCACCTCTGTTCTTTGCCGTTTGTATTTCGTCCTTACACGAGGTAACACTGGAAATTTTCCAAAGAGTGCTGCCATTCAGCAGCTCTGCTTATACATCTCTTCATCCAACCTAGATCCAGCCTGCGTTGTCTGACTGCTGGGCTTAATAAATGCTGTGCCCTTTTGAACTCCAGCAGCAACCATCCATGTTGTTCCATGGAGATTACGGCAGACCAGCCCTTGAGATTCCTCATCAAACCTGCTCAACACAACTAACAGTGGGGAGAATCCTTTCTCTTTATCCTTCAGTGGACCAACCAATATTTCCAATGACTGCTTTGTGGTCAGAGTCTGTGTTAATATTGAGACTGGGATTGCAAACTGAATTTCACAATCGAAGACTCTAATTTTCTTGACTTTTCCAGTTAACTGTCTACCTGTTGGGGATGATAGCTTCAGTGAATTAAGAGTAGATGAGCTCTCTGCTGTAAAGATTAGCCTGGCACTGGCTTCTCATGCTGTACAAGTGTCAGGTCTTTAGATGTCAACATGTCAAGTCTGAAATGTGCTGCAACACTTATAAATAAATACAAACGTGAAGCCAGGCTTCATTTCAAATGAAACGCCGGCTGAATGTGAGAATGTTTGTTTTTTCTTATTTTCGTGGCACCATTTACAATGTAGTTCTCAGCTGGGCACCCAGCCAGGACTTGGAGTTAGCAGGCTGCTCAGGGAAGAATTTCATTTTGTTCAATATTGTTCCATCTTGCTCAATGGTTTACATTTTTTGTTTGTACAACAGCATTAGTGTATGAAGGAAGTGAAGACTGATTGAAGGTGATGCTATCGGTGTGGGCAAGGTGCCCTCAGCCCTGGCGTCGACTCCAGATGTTGATGATAAATGTAACAGGAAGCCTGTTACCATCCTGGGATCTGACTTAATTTTGTTACTGACAAAGTTCTTTGATCAGTTGTTAATCTACAGTCACTTTTGACAGAAGTGACTAAAGGCTTTAGAAAGAACCTAATGATTTTAATGGGCAACTTTATGTAAAAAAAGTCTGAACTGCCATCTCTTCAATAACTATTTGGCAATGTGCTGATCTGAACGTCTGTATTTTTCATGGGTCAAAGAAGAACTTGAAGATATTGCTGTTAATTAATGTCAAATTGTCCTTCAACATTAGCACTACGGAGCCTACAGTACAGACGCTGTGACTGTCTGTATCCGAGAAATTAAAATAGTTAGTGACCAGCTTTTTTTACTGTTGTTTCTCTCCATAGTCATTTTCAGGTTTGCAGTGTATATAATTGTGAGAATTAAATGTGAGAGATCCAGGCAATTACACATTTGAAAATAAATTCCAGGCAACATGTCAAACCCTTCACTCATCTATTAAATTCACTGTAATTACAAAGGTACTAGTTATCTTGACTTTTTTACAATATCAATAATGATAACATGATTGACGCATAGATGCACTTGGAACTCAATAGACCAATAATTAAAGTAATGAAATATTAGAAGTGCAGGGTGCTAAACATATATTGGGCAAATAAAGAGGAGTGGAATTATTGTCTGAAATAATAAAACAGATACTTTCAGGCAGGAGGTCACACGACACTGTACTATTTGATTCAGATTGATGGTCTCGCCCAGTACCGTACTTATAGCTGAAAGAAATGGAAATCAGCTTCTTTCAGTGAGGATTAAGCGGCTGGATTATTGTAGAATAGTACACTTTGGAGGTCTTTAAAAAGTGACTTGGACGTGATGTCCTACTCCTCTTCTCAAAGATCCTATTTTCTGCAGAATGAAGCATAATTCACATAGCAATAGAACTCCACGGAATCATTAAAACTTGTGCTGAGTTTCAACGGACCCCATTTTCACTTTCCCAAAGGACTCTACCTGCTGTATTGGAGCTAGAAAAAACTTTTGAATGGCACAGAGATTTATTTTTGTGTCATAGTCTGAAGTTATTTTAGTTCCCAAGTCTTAAAAAGTCTTTTAAAAATGTGGCTGCAGGTATCAGTTATTGTTAAAAAAAAATTGGAATGCATTAATTGACAGGTCATCTGGTGTAGTTTAGTAAACTATAATCCGCATTTATTCTCTCAATTTCAGTAAACTTTATTGACATTTGTTAAGGATTGCTGAGGATCATAATTAATGCCTTACTGAGATTCAAAACCTCCAAAAAACACTTTTATCAGAGGTTTTGGAGGGGATGGGGGCGCTGAATATATATTTTGCTTCTCATTTGGAAATGTTAGGTCTTGTATTTGAAAATGAGTCCTGAAATAACTCCAAGGAGTCTGGTATCCTGTCACCAAATCAGCCTTTATTTTTGCATCCATACTACCTGACACTTACCCAGCTACTTGAGACCTGGCTCCTTGAGTGAGCAGAACTTCTGATACTCCTGTTTATATCTGTCAACCAAGACTCCCTGATTGGACCAGGTTAACAGGCCCAATCAGGGAACTCATATTCTGAGGTACACCTAGCTAACCTCATTTCAATCACTACAAACCGCAGTCCAGAGGCTTGAGCACAAAACTGAAATTCCAAGCTGCCATCTAGCATAGAGCCACCTTTTCAGTGGGACTGTTTCACCAAAATGTCCACCCTCTCAGCTGGACATGCAAGAAATCACAGCACAATTCCAAATGAGATTAAAGCAGTTCCTTCTCATTGTCCTGGTCAATAATTATTCCTGAACCAACATCATAAAAACCATCATTTGGTCATACTTGACTTGCTGAAAAAGACATGTTTTGTAGAAACTTTTCACCATCCACTCATCAGGACTATTGCATGAATATAAATTTGAGGGTAAAGCAAACATTTGTACCATTTGAGAGGGCAGATTAGTTTGGCAAGTGGACTGTCCTTAACAGATGCTTGGCTATGGTGAATGCACCTGTTAAATGATGATTGACTCCCAGGTTTTGTTTAAATTTTAAACAAGGCAGATTGACACAGTTTGGTCAAGTCATTGCCCTGAGAAATAAATTAGGGAATGGCTATCTCCTATTTCATTGAGTTGAAATTGGTGCAGTGCATGAATATATTCTTTCTTTCTACAAAGAACAGGACCCTGTGCATTAGTACATGTAGCTTTTAGTTCATGTTCCCTCTCATTTTCTTTTCTTGGGTGGGATTCTCGGAGGTATATGTGTGGCAGTGACTTTCTAAAACAGAAAATCTGTGCTGGGAATGGATCAGCACACTGATTAGTGAGTGCACAGCTTCAGAGCAACTTCCAGTATATGCAAATGTGTCATACTGTCTTTTCTCATCATAAAACAGATCTTGTATTTAACCGTTATTGTTTGTCAGAACTTGGGTATGTACAAATTGTATCAGAGATAATAGATGCTTGACGTTTCGGGCCTAATGATCATTTTCTGATGAAGGGTCTAGGCCTGAAACGTCAAGCTTTCCTGCTCCTATGATGCTGCTTGGCCTGCTGTGTTCATCCAGCTCCACACCTTGTTATCTCGTATGTACAAATTGGTTGTTTCCCACAATACAACGGTGACTGCAAAAATTTTTTGTTGAGGGGACTCAGTGATACAGTGGTAATGTCACTGGATTAGTAATCCAGGACCCCAGACTAATGTTTTGGTCACATTGGTTTGAATCCCACCACAGCAGGTGGTGACATTTGAAGTCAAGGAAGAAGAGATTCTGGAATGAAAGGCCAGTCGAACCATTTTTATTTAAAAAAAGTCCAGCTGGTTCATTAATGTCCATTAGGGGACAAAATCTGTGATCCTCACATGGTCTGGTTTACGTGTGACTCCAGATCAACAGCAATGCAACTGACTCTTCACTGCCCTCTGAAATGGCTTGAATGCCACTTGGTTCAAGTGCAAGTTGGGAAGGGCAACAAAAGCTTGGCTTGCCAGGGATTCCCGTATCCCATACAGGGAAAAAACTGCTGTAAAAGACTAAGGAACATCTTGAGATCAGGAAAGGCATTTTCAAAATTTTGGTTAGTCACCTTTAAGCAAGAGCTGCCCTGCAGTGGGGGTTGTGCGGGGAATCCACCAAAGGCTGTGATGTGGCAAGGGAAGAATGAAAAGAAACAACAAATGGAAAGGAACGTTGTTGTGGAGGAGGGGGAGTTCTCAATACCTGCTTGGAGCAGAAAGACATTTGTTGCTGAGACTTGGAAGAAGTGATCATCATAAGCCAATATATCCAGCAACACAGCAGGGCAGCATCACAAGAATTACACTGGTACATGTTATATATAGAACAACTCTTAATTTGAACCTCGACATAGTTTAAAATGTATTTTAGCTGAAGCTCTTTCATCTAATGGTTAGCAATACTGATTGATGGGTCTAAACAAGACACAGGAAATCTTATATCCACAATCATTTGGAAAGGAAACAGGTATTGTAGTCACTGCTCTACAAGTTAACCTCAGCTGAACTGATATTGAACACCTGATATCCCCATGTCAGATACAGGACAATAGTCCCGTTAAACCTTAGATTGAGGAAATCACTGCCTTTCTTTCAATTGGCTGTAATTCTAATGCCTGGGACTCTGACCACTTGGACCTGTCAATCAGCATTGAAACAAGAACAGCAGTAGGGCCTCCTGCAATGGTGGTACATAATAAAGAAACACACTGAAAATTTTAAATCGTCTTTAAAAGGGGAAAGGGGACAATTTACATTAAAGGAAAACAAAGTAGATAAAATGCTGCAATGTATTCAGCTCTGATTAACTGAGAATAAATGGGGCAGAAGTAGTGTCCAATGCACTCTATCCACTAATTGAGAGACAGCAGCAGCTTCTATTGTACTTTCATCAAAAAGACGCGGCAGTCTGTCAGAAGTTAGACTTTTGACTGACTAATAACCCGGCCTGACATCATTTAGCATTGATTGACTGATTCTAAAGGAAGTCAACAATTGAACAAGTGTTCATTTCAGATAATGTTAGATCTGAGATTCTCTGAAAAGGCAAAGTACTTTCTGGATTTGAGAGTGATATACAGAAGCTTTTTTTTGTATGTGACGCAATCGAAAATGGTGAGTCAATTCCATCCACCAGGGAAATGGCCCTGGGCGTCTTACACAGAATGCCACCGTAAAATTCCACTATCTTGAAACTTCAGCCTTCATGATTACAGGTGGCTTTTCTGAATCAGGCAGCCTCATGACCAGCTCTTCACAAGACCACATGAAATAGCATGGCAGGGTCAAAATAATCATGAATTCAACACAAGTTACTCCTCTTAGTGTCACGGTCAGTGACTAAAATACTGATATCATCGAAAATATCATGTATCATCACTGCACAAAGATTTGTTTCCACATAGAGTAAGGATATGACTCCTATCAAGGGGTGTTGATAGCCTAGTGGAATTGTCACTGATCTTGTAATCTGGAGACTGAGGTAATGCTCTGAGGACCAGAGTCTAAAACCTGCTGATGGTGGGATTTGCGCAATAAATACCTGGAAGACTGTCGTGATGACAGTGAAATGATTGTCAGGAGGGAGAAACAAAATATCTGGTTCACTAATATCATTTAGGGAAGGAAACTGCTGTCCTTACCTGCTCTGGCCTACATGTGACTCCAGATCCACACAAAAATGTGATTGACTGTTCACTGCCCTCTTGGTAATAAATGCTGGTCCAACAAACACTCAGCGCCTAATAGGCGAATGTTTCTTTCCAATTAGACACCAACAATAGGATTGAGGCTTTCTAAACTGGACAATATGTAATAATTTCTGATTGTAACAGCTCTCATTCTTGTCAGAAAATCATATCTGTCAAGATTTGCAAATAAGGAGCTTCTGAAAATGGAACGTAGGCAGATTTGCGGGCTGTAAGCATGTTGTGCTACTGTACGTCCAATGAAACAAAAGAAGGATGTAAAAATATTCTAAGTAACATAAAGGTTCTTGTTCTTTTCTCACAGATTTGTTGGTCTCGAACAGCTGCATTCCATTCCTCGGCTCAGCGGAGGGCTTCGATTTTCAGACCCTGCTGCTTGATGAGGAGCGGGGGAGACTGTTAGTCGGAGCCAAGGATCACATATTCCTACTCAACTTAGATGATCTGAACAAAAACATCAGAAAGGTCAGAGAACATCATTCAGTTTATTTGTTCAAAGTTAAATTCATTTTATCTCTTTATCATTCCAAAAAAAATGTCAATTTCCTTGGGCTAAAGACGGGATCAGTCCCATTTACCACAGCGCTCACGTCTAGTAGGTACCGGAATGTCATGAATACTTTTTAGTCAGTCAGAGTCATACAGCATGGAAACAGACCCTTCGGTCCAACCAGTCCATGCTGAACATAATCCCAAACTATTGGAGGTCCTTCTTTGGCACACTTGGCCCTTCTTTGGCACACTTGGTCCTTGTTGGCACACTTGGTCCTTGTTGGCACACTTGGTCCTTGTTTGGCACACTTGGTCCTTCTTTGGCACACTCGGTTCATTGTCATGCTTGAGTCAGTCAATGCTGATATGAGAGCAGCATTTTGCATCATTGCAACTTTCTAATGTAGTTTACTTTTGGAATGTAGATCTGAGCTCCTGGGTCCAATTCATTAGATTTATTCAAGAGGGAGCTGGATGTGGAGCTTGCAGATAAAGGAATCAAGGGGTATGGGGAGAAAGTGGGAATGGATTACTGAGATTGCATGATCAGCCATGATCATATTAAGTAGTGGTGCTGGATCAGGGCCGAATGGCCTACTCCAGCACCTATTTTCTATGTTTCTACATTTCTATGATAGTGATCACACTGATGTTTGTGGGAGTTTGCTGTATGTCAGTCAGCTGCTTCAGATCTGACATTTCAACAGTGACCACTTTATACAGTTCACTGTATAGCTCATTTGAACATAAACTGTCATGAACAGTGCTAATATTTCTTCCGCAGTGAAGTGGTTTGTGGAGAGACATAGAATAATTTACACTTCAGAAGGACACCATTTGACCCACCTTCCTCAACCCCTTGGAACAATCTAGACAGTTCCACACAGTTCTGATGAAAGGTCCTGATCTGAAAAGTCGACTTTCCTGCTTTTCTGATGCTGCATGACCTGCTGTGTTTCTCCAGCTCCATACGGTGTTGAGTTCCACTCCCCTAACCAATCCACATCACCCTGCAATATAATTTCCCACATTGCTCATTCAGTTACCTCTTGGAGTCATTGATTCTTTCAACCTCCACCAGCCTCAAGGCCAAGTCAATCCAAGTTATTATCACCCACTGTTATCATCTCCCCTGCATCCTTTGCTCAAAATTTGAAATCTGTGTTTGCTGGTCCTTGTAAAATCAGCTACTTGGAAAATCTTTCTCTTGCCTAGCTTATCTCTTACTTAACATCTCACTATGATGTTCCCTTGTTCACATCTCCTGTAAGGATGGCAGCCCTAGCCTTTTCAACCTAAGCTTGTTATTAACTGGCTTCCCAACTCTAGAACCATCCTGATAAATCTCCTCTGCATCCTCTTATGGACCTTCATATCTTTCTGAAAGTGTGATGACTGGAACTGGATGCAATATACCAATCAAGATGTGCCTTGATTCAGTATAACCTCCCTGCTTTTGTAATCTAGGCCTTTACCATGAAGCTCATGACCCTATAAGAGTTAATAACTACTCTCCGTATGTCCTGCTACCTTCATCGTTCTTCCCAATTGTATCTGACCTAGTTTTCACTTGAAAAACTCACCTGATGTGCATCAAACAAATTTTATATTTCTTCATAAACTCTGTCTCCTTCATCATCCCAAGTGCCCATCACCTTTCGCCCTCGATGGTATGTACCAAGCTATAGCTGAAGTATCTCTTTCTCAAAGATCACCCATTTTTCCATTGTAGTTTTTGCTCTCTGTCTTTGATACCATTTTATCCTGGCTTCTCATCCCATTGTAATTAATCTTCTTCCAGTTCAGAAGTTCTACGTGAGATTATCCCTTGCTGGTGCCTGTGACCAGTGGTGTGCCACAAGGATTGGTGCTGGATCCACTGTTTTTTGTTATTTACATAAATGATTTGGATATGAATACAGGAGGAATGGTTAGTAAGCTTGTAGATGACACCAAGGTTGGTGGTATAGTTGACAGTGAAGAAGGTTATCTATGATTACAAAGAGATCTTGATCAGATGGGCCAATGGGCCGACATGTGGCAGATTTAGATTAATTTAGATAAATGTGAGGTGTTGCATTTTGGAAATACAAATCAGGGCAGGACTTATATAGTTAATGGTAAGGTCCTGAGGAGTGTTGCTGAGCAAAGAGACCTTGGAGTGCAGGTTCATAGTTCCTTGAAGGTGGAGTCACAGGGAGACAGGATGGTGAAGAAGGCATTTAGTACACTTTCCTTTATTGGTCAGTGCATTCACTGTTGGAGTTGGAATGTCATGTTGCAACTGAATAGCTCATTGGTTAGGCTACTTTTAGAATATTGCATCCAATTCTGGTCTCCCTGCTACAGGAAAGATGTTGTTAAACCTGAAAAGATGTAGAAAAGATTTACAAGGATGTTGCTGGGTTTGGAGGCTTTGAGCAATAGGGAGACATTGAATACGCTGGGGCTGTTTTCCATGGAGCATTGGAGGCTGAGGGGTGATTTTATAGAGGTTTATAAAATCTTGAGGGGCATGGATAGAGTGAATAGCCAAGGTCTTTTTCCCAGGGTAGGGGAGTCCAAAACTGGAGGACATAGTTTTCAGCTGAGAGGGGAAAAATTTAAAACAGATCAAAGTGACACCTTTTTCACAAAGAAGGTGGTGTGTGTCTGGGATGAACTGCCAGAGGAAGTGGTGGAGGCTGGTAAAATTACAGCTTTTAAAAGGCATCTGGATGGGCATATGAATAGGACGGGTTTAGAGAGATTTGGGCGAAATACTGGCAAATGGGACTAGATTAATTTAGGACACTTGGTTGACATGGACAAGTTGGACCAAAGGGTCTGTTTCCATGCTGTTCCACTCTATGACTCTAATCTCAACCTACTAAATTATGATCACTCTTATGCAAATAGTCCACCATACATATTTAATCCACTTAGCCCACCTAGGTCCCAGCAGCTGATCCCACAATGCTTCCTTTCCCATGGAACCACTAAGACCAAGGACATAATATCTCCTGATTGGAGGAAGAATTACAATGGTAAATATATGTGGAAAAATCTATTTAATTTGACAGCAAACTAGTTCTGAGGTTTAAACGTTGGAATAATTCAACCATGGAAGAGATGTAAGCATTTGGTGTAGATCAGGAGAAACTATTCCTTCTCAAAAGAATTGCGAACTAGAAGACACTGATATAAGATAATTTCCAAAACAAGGAAATGTGAGGTGAGAAAAGCTATTTCCCTCAGTGAGTAGTCCGGGTGTGGAACACTGCCTGGAAATGTGGTGGAGACAGGTTCAATTGAGGCATTCAAGAGGATATTAGATGATTATTTAAGTAGAAACAATGTGTAATTGGGAAAAGGCAGGAAAATGGCTTGAAGTCATAATGGTCATTCAGAAGCCAGACAAACAGTCTGCCTCTGCACCAGAACAATGCTGAGATTTGGTAATTTTCCTGGATGGTTACATTTTACAGATTGTTGATGTGATTATACTTAAAAGATACATTTAAGTCCTTAGCAGCTGCTATCTTGAAAACAAGCCTCTGGTGACATTAGCCTCTTACCATTTCGTGAACCATAACTGTTGCGGGATGTCCCAGCAGTCTCCTCCAGCTCCTGACTAGCATATTTGTATGCTGTACAATTTGAGAAGGTCGAGAATATTTAGAGGATAAAATGACTGTAACAAACTTCAAACAAATATTCATTCTCCGGGATAGCAGCAGAACCTTTTTCCCTGTTTATATTTATTTATTAGTGGAATTCTAGTTGTTCAGACCTGACTTTTATGGGAGCTCCATGTCCTGTTCATAACATGAATTCAATTCATCAGGGAAACTGAAAGCTGATGTTCAGAGATTAATTTAAAATTCTTGTGGCTCTAATTAACTTAAAAATAGTTAGTTTCTCAGTTGATATTCAATGTGACTGAACCCTGGTACTGATGAATGAAAAAGAACTGATATGGTTAGTTTAATGAATTTTTCAACTTGCTCTTTGTGGGATAACATTTGTCTTAAACATTTCTAGAAGTAAGTTTTTACCAAAGGTTTTTAAAATGAGGATTCAATGCATTTCTGTTTGTATTATCATGATAACTTACTTTGAAACCACGTTTGTTTGACAATCAAATCCAACGAAGAAGTCTTCTTTACAAATCAGAAGACTATCAACAGTAAGTAACATTACAATACTTCAAAACCAGCTGAACATAATGACATGATAAGGGAATCTGCAGGTATGAAAAATGTATGTAACTGGTTGAAATGGGAGCCATCAATGAATAGTCCGCACAAGAAAACTTTCAAAATAAAAATTACATTTTCTCTGGCCATACTATTGAGGTAGTTTGTATCATTTACAGTTTGAAGTTAGTTTCTGTATCCTATGTCTGCTATCGTTCTGATGGAAACATATGGTTTTCTGCAAGAATTTATCCTGTAACTATAATGTGCAATGGGCAGGAATTTGACACTGTCTAGTCCTTTATAGTTTTATTGCAAATATCCTATTAGAGGATTGAATGTTCTGGGAAAATCAAATTCAGCCACAGTATCAATGATCTTTCTACTATGGTTATAATTTAGCATGTGAGGAATTTTAATCAAGGCGAATAGAGTTCAGACCCAGTTTCACTCACTCCCATTCAAACTGTATTAATATCAAGCTTTAAAAATATTACATTTACAAAAGCTTGAATGAGTTTTCAAAAATTGTAGTGAGCATATTTACTTTTTGTTATAATTTTTAAATAATTTTGGTGCTTAGCTATTTGTGTTTAATCACAGTAGCTACATATTAGATCTGAGAAGTAATTCCTCCTCAACTTTGTCATAGTTATTCTGAGATGATGCGCTGTGGCCCTAGACTGTCCGTTAAGGAGAAGCAACCTTTCCACATCTACGCTCTGAAGGTCCCTCAGAATATTTTATGTTTCAATAAGGTTGCCTCTCATTCTTCTAATCTCCAACAAATACCAGCCCAACCTACTCAACGTCTCCTTATAAGACAGTCCCCTGTACCTGCTATCAATTATGTGAACTAGATTGTATCCAATGCCAGTGTATCTTTCCTTTGAGACGGGGCTCTAAGCTGCTCACAGTATCCCAGCTGTAGTCTGACTAGTGCCTTTTACAGTTTTAGCATGACCTCCCAGTTTTTATATTCAATTCCTTTGAAATAAAGCCAACATTCCATTTGACTTCATATATTACACACTGAACTCGGATGCTAGCTTCATGATATTTATGGATGAGGACTCTCAAATCCCTCTGTGCTGTAGCTTTCTGTAGTCTTTCTAAATAATATTCAGCTTCTCTCGTCTTCCTGCTAAAGTGCAGAATCTCATATTTTCTACATTCATCTGCCAGATTTTTTTGCCCACTTGCTTAACCTAATGAAATCCCTCTGAATCCTTCCTTGTGTTATCCTCACAGTTTGCCTTCCCAGCTAATTTACACACTTTGCTATTAGACTTTTGCTTACCTCATCCAAATCATGGTTTGAAAGAGTAAATAATTGTGGTCCCAGCATTGATCCCCCTATGGATCGCCACTGGTTACAAATTACCATCTTGAAAATGTCCCCTTTGCTCTACAGTCTATCTTCTATAATTCAGCCAATCCTCTATCTCTGCTAATATACTACCTCCAACCCCATGGGCTGTTGTTAATTAGCTTAATGTGTGGCTTCTTATCAAACATTACTGAAAATCCAATTGTATTCCATCAACTGCTTCACCTTTATCCTGCTTGTTACCTCCTCAAAGAATTTTAATAGATCAGTTAGGCCTGATTTCCCCTTCATGAATCCATGTTCACTCTGCTTTATTATGGACTCTAATATTACCCAATAACAGAAGTTATGCTAACTCGTCTATAGTTACATGTGTTTTTCCTCTTCCCCTTTTTAAATAAAACTGCTACATTATCAATATTCTAATCTTCTGGGACCATTCCAGAATGTAAGGATTGCTGGAAGATTACTATCAGTATATCCACTGTCTCTGCAGCTACTTCCTTTAATATCCAGAGGATTTATTGATCTTTAGCTCCATGTGTTTTCTTAGCACTTTGTTGCTAGTGATAGTTATTGTATTTATATCCTCTCCTCCTTTTTGCCCCTTGATTACTTGGTAAATTTTAGATGCTATTATTATTCTCTGCCACGAAGACTGATGCCAAGTGTTTATTAACTCTCTACAATTTCCTGGTTCCCCCTTTAATATTATTATTACCCCAGGCTTATCCTCTAAGGGGACTATGTTCACTTTGGCATGTCTCTTCTTAATACATTTAAAGAAGCTCTTTCTGTCCTACTTAATAATCCTTACAAGTTTGCACTTAAAGTTTATCTTCTGTCTCTTTATTATTTTCTCAGCCATCTTATGTTATTTTTAAAAACTTCTCCAATCCTCTGGTTTATCACTAATCATTGCTGCAATTTTTCTTTCAATTGATGCTACTCTTCACTTCCCAGATTAACCATGGTTGGCTTTTCCCTTTCCAAGAATCTTTCTTTCCGACTGGGATATATCTTTGTTGTGAGCCATGAGCTGTGCTCTTAAATTTATCACTTGTCGAGTAATATAACCACAATGCTACTGTACTCTGCAATGCAACTAACCTTGCTGACAGGTGGAGGGCAATAGAGAGAAATTCCGTTTCCAAAAATTGGCAACAAGTAGATGCAGGCAGCGCATTAAAAATTCAGAACAGATATCTGATAATGACTCCACTGTATAAATCTACAGAATCTACAATTGCAAAAAACACCACACAAGTGAAATTGCTTTGCGGCTGGCAAGTCACTGGTTGTCATTATGATACACACATAACTTAGTGGCTCAAAAACAGAAATTGCTAGAGAAACTCAGCAGGCCTGGACAGGAAACAGAGTCAACATTTTGGGTTCAGTGAAGAAGAGTTTTGAAGAAGACCTATTGGACTCAAAATGTTAACTCTGGTTTCTCTCCACAGATGCTGCTAGACCTGTTGAGTTTCTTTAGCAATTTCTCTTTGTGTTTCGGATCTCCAGCATCCACCACTCTTGGTTTTATTAAAACATAGTGAATACTGCCTAATGTAGAAGTTTGGTTCTGGGATTTTGCTGAACGGCATTTGAGAAGCAGGAAAAATTAATAGTTTTTTTTAGGAGATGTAATGAACAAACATAAAACATTAGCCGTGGGTCTTCAAGCCAGCATGCTTGTTGGATGGATTTTAACTTTATTACTTGTCCCCTCATGCTTGTTACTGTTCTTACACGCTTTGGAGATGGAAATTATACAATCTAGGATGGGGTTGTTCTATTGGTTGTAGATTAATTGCGCTCAGTGGAGGGCCTAAATTGTGGATTCACTTCTGCCCCCGTAGCAGATGTAGACTAAACTGTGGTTGTTAAAGTAGGAGGTGCATGCTTATAATACATAACTCTGTCAACAAATGCTGGTAAAACTGTAAGGTTTGGCTTTATTCTATCCCGCACCAGCTGGCTGTCTGGAGTCTAACATGTTTGACCAATCATGCCTGTGCCAGCTTTTTGAAGAGTTACTAAGTTAGTCTCAGTGTAAAAGAGTTTAAAAACAGCCAACCAGTCATCAACATTGTCCACTCAAACAAATAGTTGCTAACACCAGATGGCCAATAATTGAGTGCTTAGCAAAGATGACCGTGAACCGCAGCTGTAGAATATGTGGAAGACAATGAGCCCAGCATTGCTAGTCAATCAGCTTTAGTTTTCTACCTGTTAGAGGAATGCAGGTAGTGCTACACAGGCATGAAATGATGATTGGCCTAGTGCTGATAATCTTCGCCATTTTAGCATGCCATCCCCTCTAATTGAGCTGAAATTCAGTCATCAGCAGTGTGTGTGAGATTGGGTTCTACCCAATGATTTCAGTTCAACTGACAAGAACTGAGAGGGAAGAATTCCGCTTCCAAGGGAGCTGAATATTGCTGGAAATACTATAATTTGTCACTCATCCATAAATTAGACAGATTTCTAAATAAGACTCACATAGCTTTGTAACTCTTGAAATAAAGCAAGACCTAAATGCCTCGGATTGAAGAATCCACAGAAATTCAAATTATGCACATTGTATATGTTCCTTCCTGAGTGACCCTGTCATTCCTGGATTATGTGGCTTCTGGTTGGTAAATCATAATCCGTAAACACCTCTGCAATATAAATAGGCTGGCTGTTTTTGTTTGTTATTTTGGATATGTTGATAGACAGTTCTGAAAGACTCAGGTTAGAAGCATTGGCTTCATGCAATTGTATCATATTGTTGAAAGCCTATTGCTGACACCTAATGTTAGGACCTAGACACTGCAGCAAGTGGATTTGTCCTTATGAAAACTGAAAGAACTGCAGATGCTGTAAATCAGGAACAAAAACAAAGTTGCTGGAAAAGCTCAGCAGGTCTAGCAGCATCTGTGAAAGAAAAAACAGAGTTAACGTTTCGGGTCCAGTGACTCTTCCTCAGAACAGTCCTGAGGAAGTGTCACCGGACCCGAAATGTTAACTCTGTGTTTTCTTTCACAGATGCTGCCAGACCTGCTGAGCTTTTCCAGCAACTTTCTTTTTGCCCTTATTTTAGTTTTTGCCAAACTTGGAGCCAAGACATTGCTGTAAACTTGGCTTGTATTTCTCTTGTTCTGTCCACCTTTCTCGTTTTCAAAGCCTTGCCCATTCATTGCAGGACCACCAGAAACATGTACCTGACATCAGCAGACATTGGCTCCAAGTTTCTAGCTCCCTTCTTGTTAACCAAGAGAATTTTCTCCGTGAGGAGAACTCAGCCAGCACAGTGAGATCAGACAGCTTCCACCAGACTTAGTCATATGGGAACATCTCAAATCAGATTGTAGGCCATGATCAAGGCACTACAATAAAATCCCTTCCTGGAGTGTTTTTTTGACAGATGCTACAACTGAGGAACCTTTTGGTCTGTGTGTGTATATACCTTGGGGTTCAGCCAAAGTTCTTGCTAAGAGTAAATAAGCCTTGCAGTGTTTCTAAACACTTCACTGGTGCCAACTTAATTTCACCTTGTACTATACGGCTGGGAAGAAGGATGATTTAAACAGTATCTCACTCATGTTTTCATATTTCTCTTTATTTATCTTCTCCCGCTGTATGTGATATCCACAGTCCATTAGGTGAAATGGTACTCCCTCTTTATATCTCTACATTGTGGAGAGTATCCTTGCTCCAGAATACATGCTTGACACAACTTAAAAAGTTTTTTTTATTGAATCAAGTTGAATATGCCAGATTAGAAAATTTGAAAACTAGGTAACTATAGGCCATTTAACTTAACATCTGTCTTTGGGGAAGTGTTACAGTTTGTTACAAAGGAAGCAATAGCAGAGCGATTGGAAATGTATAATATAACTAAGCAGAGTCAACATGGCTTTGTGAAGGGAAAATCACACCTGACAAATTTATTGGATTTTTTTTGAGGACATTATAAGCAGGATTGATAAAGGAAAACCAATGGTGTTTGATAAGGTGCCACATATTTAGCTAATTAATGAGATAAAGCAGATGGTGTTGGAGGAAGTACATTAGCACAGATAGAGAATTGACAAACTAATAAAAAACAGAGAGTTGGAATAAAGGGGCAATTTTCAGGATAGCAACCTGTATCTAGTGGAGTTCCACAGTGATCAGCTTTGGGCAACAATTAGTTACAACATATACTCTTACTTGGATGAGGAATGTGCATGCACAATAGCCAAGTTTGCAAATAAAACAAAAACAGACCAGAAGTCAAGTAGTTTAGCAGATATAAAAATTGGCGTAGAGAATATAATATTGGAACATGTGAGATTACACATTTTAACAGGAATAATATCAGATATGAATATTATTTAAGTGGAGAAAGACTGCAGGAGAGAGGGGTTTTGGGTCCTTTTGCATAAATCACCAAAAAGCATTCAAGTTCAGTAGGTAGCGGTGAACACAAAAATCATGTTGGCCTTTATTTCAAGGGGAATGAAGTATAAAAATAGGAAAGGTTTGCTAAAACTATACAAAGCAGGAAAACAATAGTCAGCAGGAATACCATGAACAGTTTTGGGCCCCTTTCCAAGGGAAGATATACTGGTATTGGAGGCAATCTAGAGAAGGTTCAGTCGGTGGATCAGGGCATGGAGGTATTTTCTTATCTGGAGAAGTTGTGTAGGTTTGGCCTGTATTGGAGTTTAAAAGAGTGAGAGGTGTGTTTATTTTAACATCCAAGATTTTTAGAGGACTTGATAAGATGGAATCAGAGGGCTTGTTTCCCCTATGGGACAGTCTAGGATGTGCATAATCTCAAAATAATGGGCAAGCTGTTTAAGACAGAGATGAGGAGGAATTTCTTCACTCAGAGGGAAGTGAATCTGTGAAATGCTTTACAGCAATGAACTGTAGAGTTTGTGTTGTTAAGTATATTCAAGGCTGGGTTAGATTTTTAATCAGTAGGGGAATCGAGGTTATGAGGAAAAGGTAGGAAAGTGGATTTGAAGATTATTAGATCAGTCATGATCTCACTGAATGGTGGAGCAGACTCGATAGGCCAAATAGCCTACTTCTGCTCCTATGTTTCATTAGCTTATTATTAATTAAATAACATCACAAAATGGATCTGGAGGCACAGGAGAATGTATAAAATAGATCTACAAGAATGATACCAGAATGAAAATTGAACAAATTGCGACTGCCCTTTTCTAGAAAAGCAAACTTGAAGACATAACTGGTTTAGGATTATGAAAGGGTTTTAATGTACAAATGTAGGGAAGATGTTTCCGCTTATGGTGCAGTTCAGAACTAAGGACCATAAATAAGATAGTCAGCGAGTGATTCGATAAGGAATTGAATGGAAGTGGCTTTACCCTCACAGTGGTGAGAATGTGGAATGCTGTCACTAGGAGTGGTTGTGACTAATGATATTGATGCATTTAAGTGGAAACTGGATAAACAGTTGAGACAGAGATTTGATGGCTCATGCATAGATTAATACCCTTATGGACCAGTTATCAGTTAGACTGAATACTCCGTGCAAGTGCTGCCCATCCTCTGGTATTTATGTGGGTTGACATAGCATCCAGCTGTGTGACCTGAATCTCAGTGTCTCAGGTGAGAATCACCTCAATGGTCTTGTTGCTTCCAGGTCCCAGCATGAATTCTACAGGTTAAACAACGTGGCAGGTAGACATATTGGCAGCAATGAAACAATGATCAACATTGAAAGTATCATTGCTGTAAACCAAAAACATGTTGTCCCCTTTATTTTTGCTGTGTTTCCAACTCTGTGACTTAAATGTCACAAATCATTGAGCAATTGCAATGAACAGAATCTGATTTGTAGCACAGCAGTAATTGAATGTTAGGTCGTGTCAGTGCTGTATTTAGACTGTCCCAGATTTGTATTGGATACTTGCCCACTTGGCTTGGCTCCAAAGTTCTCCAGGATATGGAAGCCACACATAGTGAAGTGTTCACAGTTGCCTCCTGCTTGCTTCCTATGGCTGACTAGCCTGTTAAACAGGGCAAAGGAGGCCAAACTAATCTACTTCTGAAGCAGCAGACATTTACAGTAGATGACACACTGGTGCTTCACTCTTCTTCCTATTACAAATACAAATTGAAATGAGAGAGAAAACCTGAAACAATCTTCACAAGATTTTCTCAAATCTCTGAAAGGTCATGCAAGCTTTAAATCTAGATCCAGAAAGTGCAATTATTTGCTGTCATGAAATTTTCCCCTTATCATTTTCAACTATCAGAAGTCCTGGGTTTCATTTCTGTTGCATTCTCAGATTAATCACAGTTCCTTCAGGCGAGTAGAGTTTCAAACAGGATTCTGGTCGCCACATTACCAAAAGGATGTGGAAGCTTTGGAGAGGGTACAGAGAAGGTTTACGAGGATGTTGCCTGGTATGGAAGGTGCTAGCTATGAAGAGAGGTTGAGTAGGTTAGGATTGTTTTCATTAGAAAAAAGGAGATTGAGGGGGGACCTGATTGAGGTCTTCAAAATCATGAAGGGTATAGACAGGGTTGATAGAGATAAGCTTTTTCCCAGGGTGAGGGATTCAATAACGAGGGGTCACGCGTTCAAGGTGAGAGGAGAAAAGTTCAAGGGGGATACACGCGGAAAGTACTTTACACAGAGGGTGGTAGGTGCCTGGAACGCGTTGCCAGCAGAGGTAGTAGAGGCAGGCACAGTAGATTCATTTAAGGTGCGTCTGGACAGATGCATGAGTAGGTGGGGAGCAGAGGGATACAGATCCTTAGGAATTGGGCGATAGGTTTAGACAGTGGATTTGGATCGGCACAGGCTTGGAGGGCCGAAGGGCCTGTTCCTGGGCTGTAAGTTTTCTTTGTTCTTTGTTCTCTTTGATTCAGTGAAGTCTCTTGATAATTTGTTTGTTTCCTTCGATGGCCTTATTCATTTAATTATTACTATTTTCACCTGTTTGTGAGCTGCTCTGTGTACAACCTAGGCAAGAGTTGAATTCCAATAACATTTCCCCCTGTTTTACATGTGTATTTACCTTGCAGCTCACTGCATTAAATCAGCAACTATTTCTGCTCAGCTTGTTGGCTTGTTAATGTCCTGAAGTCACTTCTGATGACCTTCAAAGTTAATCATGCCGCTTTTATTTCTGTGTCATCCATAAATTTTGTTATGCACCTTGTACCCAAACTTAAATGCGGCATAGTCCCATAAGAAACATCTGATTAATACCATTCCAGTTACAAAGACACCAGCCACTGCTGTGTTCCGTGCTGTCACATTCTCATTAATACTGAATTTTATGAACAAGTCTCCAATGTGGAACGTGATCAAATTTGTTTTTGAAACCTATCTCACTAGCACTTCCCCTTTGTCAGTAACAGTCCATTAACTCCTCAAAGAAATTTAGATTAATTATGTCAGCTACAAATTTCCTTTGGAAAATATGTGCTAAAAATCCTTAATCTATATTTCTCAAGATGAATATTAATTTTATGTTATTTTGTTTGTCAAAATTTCCCAATTACCAATGTTGGGAATAAAAACACAAAATGCTGGAAGTACTCAGCAGATCTGGCAGCTCCTGTCAAGCGAGGAGTGCAAGTCATGGGGCTGGGGGGCCTAGAAGGAAAACAATGGCTAGCAAACAGAGTCAGACAAAGCTTCTTCATCAGCCGTACTGCACTCTGCAGTTAAAATCCGTAGATAACGGGAGTTCTGCCTCACTGTGTGCATTCCTGGGATGAAGACCCCAGTGAAACACCCCACCCTGGTAACTTGGGGTTATTGAGTGGGGAGGAGCAAGCCAAGGGATGTGTTTTATGGTCTCTGAGGAGACCTCCAAGGTGCACAGATTGTCTTGTGTGGATAGTGCCCCTTTTTTACTGCACTTCTCAGACATTTTTAAAATGGGTGTCACCAGGCTGCCACTTGCCTGCCGACATCAACTGCCTTATACAGGGTGTTTGCGGAGTAATATTGGAACCAAATTGAGCTTTTAACAGCCTCAATTGACCCTCAATTATTTACTTCCTAACGTTGTGAGGACTCTGATTACGACCCCCTTCTGTATCCTGGGCATGAGCTTGGGGTTGGGTGGAAAGCTGCAGGCTGGGCACATTCCTGTTTTACTTGCCCCAAATACACGCAGTGAGGGCACAGAAAATCCCACCCAATTTTCAGACCAATCATGTTTGATCAAAGCAGTTTTTTTTTCTTGTTTTGCCAATTTGACCAGAGATACTCCATTGTCAATGCTCCAAGTGATGGCACAAATTCTGTGCTCGTAGATACTCAGTGTGCCTGCTGGATTTCCTGCTTTCCCTTAGAGTTTGACAAGAGACCATGATAATGCATCTTTCCCAATGAAATTCATATCAACCTGTGTTGATCTGCGTTGGATGTGATTTGATGGCTGCTGTATGCTCCCTTCTCAAACAACTCACCAAATTATTTTGTTTTACATTTTAGTAAATGTCACCACACACCATTTTTTAAATTTCATCTTTTGGATGATGGTGTTGTGGGTGGCTAACATTTATTGCCCGTTCCTAGTTGCCCTCAAAAAGGTGGAGGTGAGCTGCCTCCTTGAAGCACTGCAGTCCATGTGCTGTAGGTAAATCCACAATATCCTGAGCTGGGGAATTCCAGGATTTCGACCCAGCAATACTGAAGGAAAGGTGATACATTTCTAAGTCGGCATGGTGAGTGGCTTGGGGGGGAACTTAAAGGTGGTGGTGTTCCAATGTATCTGCTACCCTTGTCCTTCTAAATGGAAGTAGTCGTGGGTTTGGAAGATGCTGTCTGGGGATCATTAGTGAATTTATGCAGTGCATCTTAGAGGTTTCCACTGACCAGGAACACAAGATAGACTTGCCACATAAACACAGTGGCTACAAGAGCAGTTCAGAGGTGAGGAATACTCTAGCGAGTAACTCACTTCCTGACTCCTAAAAGCCTGTCCATCAGCTACAAGGCACAAGTCACACTCCACTTATCTTGATGGTGCAACTCTAACAACATTCAAGAAGCTTGACACCGTCCAGCTCAAAGCAGCCCGCTTGATTGGCACCCGTTCCACAAGCATCCAGTCCCTCCAGCACCGACGGTCAGTAACAGCATTGTGTACTATCTACAAGACATTGATAGTGGAGGATTCAGTGATGGTGACACCATTGAATGTCAAGGGACGGTGATTAGATTGTCTCTTATTGGTAATGGTCATAGCCTGGCATTTGTGTGGTGTGAATGTTACTTGCCACTTGTCAGCCCAAGTCTGGATATTGTCCAGATCTTGTTGACTGACTGACTGCTTCAGTATCTGAGGAGTTGTGAATGGTGCTGAACATTGTGCAATCATGTGATGGAGGGAAGGTCATTGATGAAGCAACTAAAGATGGTTGGGCCTAGGACACCTCGCTGAGGGACTCTTGCAGAGATGTCCTGGAGCTGAGATGATTGACCTCCAACAACCGCGACCATCTTCCTATGTGTCAGGTATGACTCCAACCAGCGGAGAGTTTGCCCCCGATACCCGTTGATTCCAGTTTTGCTGGGGCTCCTTGATGCCATGCTCTGTTCAGTGCAGCCTTGGTGTCAAGGGCTGTCACTGTCATCTCACCTCTGGTATTTAGCTCTTTTGTCCATGTTTGAACCAAGGCTGTAATGAGATCAGGAGCTGAGTGGCCTTGGTGGAACCCAAACTGGGCGTCACTGAGCAGGTTATTGCTGAGCAGGTGCTGCTTGATAGCGCTGTTGATATCACCTTCCATCACTTTCCTGAAGATTGGAAGTAGACTGATGAGACAGTAATTGGCCAAATTGGATTTGTCCTGCTTCTTTTGTACAGATATACTTGGGCAATTTTCCACATTATCAGGCAGATAAAGTGTTGGAGCTGAACTGGAACAGCTTGGCTAGGGGAGCAGGAAGGTCTGGAACACAAGTCTTTAATACTATCCAGTGTCTCCAACCATTTCTTGATATCATGTGGAATGAACTAAATTGGCGAAAGATTGGCATCTATGATGCTGGGGACCACTGGAGGAGCTTCCCGCTGATGTCAATGAATCAGAATTAGGAGTGAAGCTTATTGATTATTGAACCTGATTGGCTTGTTACCTGAATTCCCCATTGTTAGCCAAATATCAGCGCAGTTGTGAGGAGCTACCTCTGCCTGGATTGAGGACCTAATCTGATCCCTCTTGGCCTGTTAGCTTGGCTCAGTGACAGTATCTTTACCCCCTGTACCTGGAAACTCATTCTGACGTTTGACCATAGGATTGAGGTGAACGTCTGTGTGAAGCACTGTGGGAAAGGTACCCTGTTGGCACTTTTAGAACAGGATTTTAAATTGATAGCTCTTTGAGGGGAAAATAAAAGAGATCTTGTCACAATTTGGAGTTTCTCCTGTGTCTTCGTTGATTATTTTGCCGTGAACAGATGTGATCAAAGGCATGTAGCTAGCTCTCCAGCTGACTTACAGCTTGAAGGAATTCACTGCTCTCAAATTAACTGCCATAATGTCCACACAATAACAGGGTCTGTACTACAAACATTTAATGACTAGCAGTGCATTGCTTTGTCTGTCCCAAGGGTCTAGTAAGTGACTGTCAATTCAAGCTCACTCTTGATTTCATGTAAGATTGAACATTTGTAAATGTCAACTTGATGCTGAGTATTTTAAACACTTTAAAAATACTTTGTATAATAACTATATATAACACTTTGTGTTTTCTTTGTGAATAAAGGCGCAACCCCTTATTGTCTGAGCTTTGCCAAACACAATAATTGGTCATACGCCGAGTCTCAGCAGCTGGGAGAGGTCAGTTTGCCTGAGACCTTACCCACAGTATTTTGTGTTGAACATCCATGAGGAGCAGCACAAATGCAGTGATCCTCGCTATGGTAACTGCTGATGGTTGCATGGGTGTTTCTTCCTCTGTACAATGTTCCAAAGTTATTGAAAAGAGCTGGAACACATTTATAAACTCTGAAGTGAAATGCTACTCTCCGGGGGTTTCTACTAAGCAATATCACCAGTCCAGTCTCCTATTTTTACCTATTTTCAAGGTTGTTCCCCTTTTGCTGTTTTAATATTTTCAGCAATGCTCTGTAGCTCGGTGAGCAGGAATTCAGGATTGAACTTAAAACAGCAAGGATCACAACCAATGAATAAAGACATGATCACGGTTAAAGAATTGAATGAAAAGGCGAGTAAATAAGGATTAGATGGTGCAAGGTTTGTTTTAATTATGACACAGGTAACATGGGGCAGGTAATTTAACAAAATAGTTAGTTATAACCTCAGAACATTGAAATGTCTTTTTGGGGCTGTGTGATGTTAAAATGAGATGGTGTAAATGCAGGAAGAATTATACAAAAGTAGCTCATGTTAGCTGAACCTTGGCATCCCCAATACTGGGGACGTGTTTTCTGTTCCAGTATTTGAAGAGAGCAGAGCACCTGGGTGCAAGAATGTCAGAATCTAAGGTGCACACAACTGCAAGTTACATTGCCACTTGTTTTCTATCCGTTAACTCAAATGAATTAAAGTCCAGGATTCAGGAGTTAGCTTCCTCTCTTCCTCACCTTGTTCAGTATTCACTGCTCAGTCATGTTCCAATTGCTGCAGGATCAAAAAAAATTGCTATTCTCATTTTTTTCTTGAAATGCAAAATGTAAATTGTCATGTGGGCAAAATTAAAGCGTTATCTGAATTTGAATGCAATTGAATAGTTGTAGATGTCGCAATATATTTTGTAGTGTAAGTAATGCTTTTAATAGCTTATTACTTGGAGAAATTTACAATCAATCACAACTAAATTATTCTGGTGTAGGCTAGCAGAAAGATCTGGTAAAAATGTCCATTCTGTTCATTGGCCAAATTAGTGCAGTGTGGTCTAAATGTACATGCTGCAATTTAGTTTGCACATTTTCCCTGTGTCTGCATGGGTTTCCTCTGGGTGCTCTGGTTTCCTTCCAAAGACGTGCAGGTTAATTGGATTGGCCATGCTAACTTGTCCACGGATGTGCAGCTTAGGTGGATTAACCATGTGGAATGCAGGGTTACAGGGATGGAGTGGGTCAGGGTGGGATGTTCTTCAGTGGGTTGGTGTGACTCCATGGGCTCAATGGCCTGATTCTCCTCTGTCGGGATTCTATGAAGTGATCTGTACTTTTGCACCTACTTCTCAACACAGCTGATAGAGTCAGCACAGAGTGTAAAATCTTTGGGTAGTGTCACATTTCTGGAAAGTAGGATAGGCTTTCTCCTCAAATGCTCCTTCTAATTCACTGCAATATTGAATGTACAAGCAATGTAAGTGGTAGTTTGAAAGACCTGTTGTTTGTAGCTAGTGATGGGATATGGGCATTTATCTGTAGTCAATAAACACACAGACAAAATCAGAGACTCCAGTATGTGACTATTAATACATTTCAGATGCCTGTGTCTACAGTATATTTGCTTTCATGATCTGTTGCTGAGTTGAATCTCTCATGAGAACAGGTCTGACTCTCTTTGGTCTGATATCCTCTGAGATAATCTGTTTTCATTGTTTCCTCACTCTTCCGTCTGCATGCTTGAGTTCAGTCAGAATCATTCCATTTGATCACTATAATAAATAAGGTAGCTTGTAGCTTGATTACCCTTTCTATTCAAGAAAGAGGATCTTAACTCAGTCAAACCTATTGTAGCAGAACTCCTCCTTAATACTGAAGAAACACTTTGGGCTGAGCTTATCATTTGGTAAAGTGTCATTGTCATTGAGTTTCACCGAGGGTTACTCTCTGTGAAATCTGGCAGATTCTCTTGTACTATCGTCCTAATTCACTTCACTAACTATCCGTTACCGTCCTGAGATGCCTTCCACCCCCCCAACCCTGCCCCATACATGCTAGTCAGATTCTCCCACTCACAAGTACCGGGACTATCCTGGAATAACCCAGCATTGGTGTCATCTTTCGAAGGTTGCTGAGCACCTGGAGAAACACTGTCAGTCTAGAGATGCCCTGGATGGTTTGCGAAAATTGCTCTGAATATGGCAGAGAAGAGGAAATTGACATCCTGCTTTATAGACAGGCACCAGGAGGCCCCGCTGGATAGGGTGGTACAGAGGAGGGATGTCCTCCACCCAAAAGATCAGCAGAAGAAGCCATGACGCCCGACAAATTCCAGAATTGTGCATCAAAACATGATTTGAGCTTTCAGGCCCCATCTCCTAGTTGTATCCTAAGGTGGCAGTTATGGGAAATTGAAGTTTTTTGCCCTGACCAGAGCTCTTCAAGTTCCACTTTGGAGCCTGGTCTGAGATTGTCACCCAGACTAATGCAGTCCCTGCTGTCTGCTGGAATGACCAGCACTGCAGGAAGAAACTCTGCCACTCTCCACTTTGCCAGTGCAAGTGCCGCATGCTTCTGTCACTTGATCCCATCCGCCCAATTCCCCTTTACCACTAAATCTACATGCTTTCTGTGTTGCCGACTCGCTCATTCTCCCACTGGAGATTGAGATACCTAACAAAATTAGCTCTGGAGTGTGATGGAAGGTGGTGTCAGGCCAGTACAATACAAAAAGACCTGCCTCCTCCCATTCTATTTCAGCAACTGTCAGCCCACAATATCCCTGCTCCTTATTGCATCAGCTATTTACAGTATCAATGGACTCCTTAGAATGGAGGAAGGAAAAACCACTAAAACCAGAAAAGGTGGTTCTTGTCCAGATAGGATTCCCATGTTGAGGTATTTAAGACAATTTTGGACCAATGAGACCATAAGACATAGGAACGGAAGCTGAACATTCAGCCCAGTGAGTCTGCTCCACCATTCAACGAGATCATGGCTGATCCGATTATCCTCAACTCCACTTTCTTGTCTTTTTCCATAGCCATTGATTACCTTACTGATTAAAAGCCGTCTGTCAATTCTATGTTTTATTGGCTTTCCTACTAGCTTTGAACATCTCAAACTATTGCAGATATCAACAACAACCCTCACAGCCTGCCTGTTGCCAAGAGCTGTAGTTGTTCGCAAGGTATTTACTGATGTGACAATATCACTGCACTGCTGTGTGCATTGACAATCTCTATCAAATAGGTGCTAATTAAGTATACCCTTCCAAAATGCTGCAATTCTAATTGCTGAACATGATTTTGTTACCATATGCTGAGAACAGACAAGTGGGGTTGACCATGAACAGGTTGTTGCCAACAAGCCAGAAGGATAGTCTACCTGTCACACACCTGAGAAATGTGGCACGTGAATTCCAGTGCTGATGTCATGCCAGGTATGTAGGTCATACAACCCAAAGACTGATGGATTGGACCAAACAGCACGTTCTGTTATCTGTTAGAAATGAACAAGTACTCAACATGTCCAACCAACCTGCATTTGCAACATTCTAAACAGGGTGTTCAACATTGGAAGTGATTCTGTGATTGGACACCATTTGCTAAGTAATCCAAAGTTACTAGGAATTACACTGCCAAACAGTTTAAGATTGTATATTTGGTTCATATTGTGGCCCACTTGCTTGTATTGCAATTTACGTATGTCATTGCACTGAGCCTGTTTCAACTCAACAAAATAGGTGACAGCGATTCACTGATTTGATTCCCAGAGCAATGCTATGACCAAGTAGATCCAACCTGCCTGGTTTACTTTTTAGGTCTAATTAGCAGTTAACTGATAGCTGTGAGCTAACAGCTACATTCACGGTGGCAACACCTCTACCAGTCAGAATGTACAACATAAAAATGTTGTTCCTCTTTATGTTGCTATTCTTATAAACTGTCATGATGAGTGCAAGACAGAACATTTCGGAAATGTGTCCTTTTTAGCAATACTCAAGTTCTGTATGACCAAGTGACTATTTACAACTTTATAAACCTCATTCTTTGCACAGAGTTTGAGTGGAGTTATTGAGTTGGAGATGTTGTATACCCATTTCAGCCCCAGAGGAAGGTGCCTTAAACTTGCAGATAAGTAATTTTATATTTGTCAGTTATCCATTTATAAACAGCTTAATAAAGTCTAATGAAATTTAATAGAACAATCAATGATTGGCTTGATAACGCTCAGTTATGTCCATTTGAACAAGTATCCAACAATTATAAACTTTTTTTGAAACAATATTTTTCCAAGCAACAACTCAAGCAAATGCAAGAATCTAGACCCAGGTAATCTCCAACGCCAATGATTTGCAGTTTTCACAGCAAAATAGAGGGAATGGCACGATATAATCTTAAAGCCACTGCTGATAATCCCAGAACATGTTATGTAATCAAATGAAACTTTAATTTCTTCAACATGAACAGGTTATTCTGATTGGCGGTGAATACATTTGTAAAATGTGACTGAAAAGCATTAACAAAAATGTTAATTAGAATTCAGTGTATTCTGTCACCACTAACAATTACCCTGGATATCAAGCACCATTTTATTCCAACAATACCGGATAGCATTAAAAATTGCAACAAGTTATCAGGACCAGAGTGATTCCTTGGATTAATTTTGTTTGACTGTGATAGTCTGAAAGGAATTCCCTGGAGTGTCCTTCCAAAGTGACATCAGAAATTTTGTATTCTTTAACTTGCCCCAGAAGATCATAGTTTAGGAAGAGTGCAGGGATAGTTTGCATATTGTGATACAGAAGAGATTATAATTGCATGGGACAGACTGGATAGCCTAGACATTCAGTCTTTTCATGTTGATATGTCAGAAATGATAGATGGACATCTTCAGCATACGACATTAATGAATCGAAATTCTTTTCTTCGTTATTGGGGAAATGTTGCATCTGAGCAGATCTGGCCTGACCACCTACTTCTTTTGCTACTCTGATATAAGTTTAGAGTTTAGAGTTTGGAGGAGAAGATTGACTCCTGAATTAATGCCCATTTAAAGTGCACTTGATATGGCGACATATGTAAGGACAGTCTCTACCTTCTCAACAAATCATTTATACTAATTGAACATGCTGATTTCCAATGAAACTTCCAACTTTTGACCATTTTGTTAGATTTTATTGAATTTTATTAGGTTAAATTTATGAATTCAATACAAAATAGAAACAAAGTCCTTGAATTGCAACCAGTTAAGAAGGAGGGATCGGCTTTGTTCTTTGAAAACCCCTTTTGATTGGTTACAATAATTTTTTTTTGTTAGCATGCAGCTCTCCTTAAAGTCAAGACTTTAAGTGAAACATCTTTAAGTGAGGACTTCCTATATTTTTAAAAATAGAGTATGCAGTAGGTGCATTCATACATGTGCAGGAAGTCCTCTTGTGATGTTACAGCATAAATAAAAAAAGGTCATTTTGCTTAAAGTCACCAGTTTATAGTATGTAACCAGAACTTTAAGTGAAGCATTGTTTCCCATAGGAATCAATATTAAAGCCAGTTCTGAGGAAGGATCACTCAACCCAAAACATTAACTCTGATTTCTCTTCATAGATGCTGCCAGACCTACTGAGCTTTTGCAGCGAGTTCTGTTTTTGTTAAAGCCAGAGTTAGGTTCATGCAACAATTTTATGTTCTGAAAAAGAATCACACGCGTTGAAATACTGTACCATATTTGTGTATTTCTAGCTGAAAAAACCTTGCAAAATTATATGAATCACTAAATGTAAAAGAAACACTGTATAGTTGTTGAGGTCAGGGCTTCCCTAAGCAGTAAGCAACTTTAAAACTTTACCAAGTTAAAAGGATGTTTAGGGTGGCACAGTAGCTCAGTGGTTAGCACTGCAGCTCCAGGGACTCAGGTTTGATTCCACCCTTGGAAGACTGTCTATGTGGAGTGTGCACATTCTCCCCGTGTCTGTGCAGGTTTCATCCCACAATTCAAAGATGTGCAGGTTAGGTGGATTGTGGAAATGCATGGTTATAGGCATAGGGTGGATCTGGGCAGGATGCTCTTTGAAGGGGTGCTACAGACTCAATGGGCCAAATGGCCTGCTTCCATGCAGTCGGCATTCGGTGATTCCTAACTGCCTACATTTTTAATTAAATAACCTTAAAAATAAATTAAATTGAAAAATACTGTAAAAATACAAGACAAGCATAAGTTAACAGAGTAGATGTTAATATAGTGCTCATAGAATCCCTATAGTGCAGAATGAGACTTACACATCCCTGGACACTATGAGCAATTTAGCATGACCAAGCCACCTAATCTGCACACCTTCAGACTGTGAGACAGGGAGAATGTATAAACTCCACACAGACAGCCACCCAAGGCTGAAATTGAATGCAGGTCCCTGGCACTATGAGGTAGCAGCGTGCCACCATGCTGCTCATCTGACTAAGTTTTAATTGACCTGGCTCAATCAGGCTACAGAATAGGAAAGCTGGCAGCCAATGTTAAACTGAAACTCTCAATGTTAAGCAAACATATGGTGACTGCTTTATTCACATTAATAAAGCAAAACAATGTTAACTGGGTCTACATGAAATGAGGACTGAGTGAATGCCTGAAAATGAAGATCAGGATAACAAAGCATTGACAGAGCAAGAGGGGTAAATGCCAATGAGAAAGTCATGGCAATGCCAGCAATAATTTCTTCCCGAGGTGCTAAATTGAAATGCCTTCCAATGAATGTGTCAGTTGTAACATTTCATAATAGAACAGGTATCGTCTGCCAAAGAACAGTGCCCAAACGGCCTTGTCAAAAAATTCCTTGGCTCACTTAATTTTGTATAATTTATTACCTTCTTAAATAAAACTTTGAATTAACAAAAATCGTCACTGACTGTGGGGCCTCAAGTTCATGACTGGGAGTAAGAGTCCTGTTACCTGCCAAATGAGCTTACTGTTCTGTACAGAAGCTTGCTCTGCAAACCTTCTCCCAACTTGGGCGACAGCTTTACAACTCTGTCTGAAACTTTTCAAACTTCTGCTTCCTGTTGGTCTGAGCAAAGCATTGAACAATGCAGTTCAGGCACATTGGCAGATCTGCATGTTCCATGATGAAATGTTGTAGCTGCCACTGACACTACCTTCTCATTGACATTTTTTCTTCCTACCCGACCATGGATGGCTATCCTGCTCTGCTTTTTCAGGGATCTAAAACAAGGCTTTAAAACTTCATTGATGTTCTACATGCTAACTTCAAAGGAATCAGGAACAGTTACATGTGTACCAGCCACCCCCCAGGATGAGTGCACCTGCACCATCATCCTTGACATCTCTCTGGTCAGTAACGGTAGTTACAGTGCGAAGTAAATGAGCCACGTTTGTGTAACCTGGCCTTGTCATTTAACTCTTTAAATCTGGTGAATCTGCATTGTACCCTATTCAAGACCGGTATAGTGCATATTTTCTGATGTTCAGTTCCCAGAATTGAACACAACATTCCTGATAAGGCCTGAATGAGTTGCATATAACTGAAGAATTGCAGTGCTTGCAGAGTCACTGAATATTTTTGAGAAAGAGGTGAATCAATTCCTGTCAGGCAGGAGGATGAGAATGTGGAGTTCGGAACATAAACAGATCAGCCACAAACGTATTGAGTGGAGCTGCGGGCTAAAGGGGCTGAATGGCCTACATCGGCTGCTATTTTGCGTGTTTGTATGAAGACTTGCTTCCTCACTTTCAAATTCCAAGCCCTCTGGGATAAAACTTAAAATCCATGAGTCTTTATAATTGTTTGTTATATACTTTTAAGGGAGAAACACATGGAGTTATCATTATATATAGTATGTGACCTATTGGTATCGAGCCCTCAGTGTCCATCTTATTGATCCTGTCATCCTGCAGCATACTGTGCTGAGGGAAAAGTGCTGCAGTACATCTGAATTGCTTGAGTGCAGGCACACACTATGTGTGATCATAATGTACATCTCTAAACACCAGGGGGTTTAATAAAAGTTCATTGACTTCTTCAGCACATTCTTATGTTGTGGGAGTCAATACATCACATCACCACATGACAGTATATCCCAGGATGTTGTGGGAAGTTCGAAAGGAAATTGCGGGGCCCCTAGCAGAAATATTTGTATCATCTATATAACCACAGTTGAAGTGCCAGAAGACTGGAGGATGTCCAATGTTGTGCCTTTAATTAAGAAATGCTATAAAGAGAAGCTTGGGAACTACAGACCTGTGAGTCTGAGATCAGTGGTGGGTAACTTGTTGGAGGTGATTCTGAATGATAGGATATACATGCATTTGGAGAGGCAAGGACTTATTAGGGATAGTCAATGTAGTTATGTGTGAGAGAAATTGTGTCTCACAAATTTGATTGAGTTTTTTGAGTAACTAACCAAAAAGATTTAACACACCATCCTTTTCGGAAAGTAAGGAGGCATGGGATTCAGGGAGATTTGGCCGTCTGGATACAAAGCTGGCTGTCCAATAGAAGACAGAGGGTAGTAGTAGATGGAAAGTATTCAGCCTGGAGCTCGGTGACGAGTGGTGTGCTGCAGGGATCTGTTCTGGCATCTCTGCTCTTTGTGATCTTTATAAATGACGTGGAAGAGGAAGTGGAAGGGTAGGTTAGTAAGTTTGCCGATGACACAAAGGTTGGTGGAGTTGTGGATAGTGTGGAGGGCTATTGTAGGTTGCAACGGGACATTGACAGGATGCAGAGCTGGACAAAGAAGTGGCAGATGGAATTCAACCCGGAAAAGTGTGAAGTGATTCATTTTGGAAGGTTGAATTTGAATGCAGAATACAGGGTTAATGGCAGAATTCTTGGCAGTGTGGATAAACAGAGGGATCTTGGGGTCCACGTCCATAGATCCCTCAAAGTTGCAACCCGAGTTGATAGGGTTGTTAAGAAGGCGTATGGTGTGTTGGCTTTTATTGGCAGGGGAATTGAGTTTAAGAGCTGTGAGGTTATGCTGCAGATCTATAAAACTCTGGGTAGACCACACTTGGAATATTGTGTTCAGTTCTGGTCACCTCATTACAGGAAAGATGTGAAAGCTTTAGAGATGGTGCAGAGGAGATTTACCAGGATGCTGCCTGGCCTGGAGGGCAGGTCTTATGAGGAAAGGTTGAGGCAGCTAAGGCTTTTTTCATTGGAGTGAAGAAAGTTGAGAGGTGACTTGATAGAGGTTTACAAGATGATGAGAGGCATAGATAGAATGTATAGTCAGAGACTTTTTCCCAGGGTGTAAATGACTATTACGAGGAGGCATAATTTTAAGGTGATTGGAGGAAGGTATAGGGGAGATGTCAGAGATAGGTTCTTCGCACAGAGAGTGGTGGGCGTGTGGAATGCGCTGCTGGCAGTGGTAGTGGAGTCAGATACTTTGGAGACTTTTAAACGACTCTTCGATAGGCACGTGGAGGATAGTAAAATGTAGGGTATGCAGGGTAAATTGATCTTAGTAGGATAATAGGCCGGCACAACATTGTGGGCCGAAGGGCCTGTACTGTGCTGTACTGTTCTATGATCTATGTTCTTACCACCCTGTTCCCCGGCCTGGACTTATTATCACATAACCCGCCATTACACACTAGCTATTGTTAGTCACTGACAATCCCCATTAAGAACTATTCACCCTCCCGGCCAGATCGCTATCAACTTCTTTGTCTGTCTAACTGCTCTTCTCTCTCTTCGGGCTCTATCCTATCAATTACTCCCACCCCAACCCCTCCTCTTTTCTACATATAAACCGACATTTTCCCAGCTAGAGATAGTAGAAACTGCAGATGCTGGAGAATCTGAGATAACAAGGTGTGGAGCTGGATGAACACAGCAGGCCAAGCAGCATCTCCTATGATGCTGCTTGACCTGCTGTGTTCATCCAGCTCTAAGCCTTGTTATCTCTATTTTCCCAGCTACCATTCTGAGGAAAGGTCACCGAATCCAAAACGTTAACTCTGATTTTTCTTCACAGATCCTGCCAGACCTGCTGAGCTTGTCCAGCAACTTCTGTTCTTTTAACCAAAGAGATTGATGCGTGCAGAGCAATAGATGTCGTTTACTTGTGTTTTAATAAAGCCTTTGATAAGGTTTCACATGCTAGACTAATCAGTAAAGTTGGATAAGATGGGATTCAGGGTAAGCTTGCCAGTTGGATACAAAATTGGCTTTATGGTAGGAGACAGAGGGTGGTAGTGGTGGCCTGTGAATAGCAGTGTTCCACAGGAATTGGTGCGGAGTCCACTTTTGTTTGTCATTTATACAAATGATTTGCATGAGAATTGATTTCTGATGAAGGGTCTAGGCCCGAAACGTTAAGCTTTCCTGCTCCTATGATGCTGCTTGGCCTGCTGTGTTCATCCAGCTCCACACCTTGTTATCAAGGAGACATGGTTAGTAAGTTTGTGGTTAACAGCATAATTGGTGGTGTAGTAAACAGTGAAAATGATTACCTAAGATTACAAAAAGATCTTGATTGATTGGGTC
Source organism: Ginglymostoma cirratum (assembly GCA_024137785.1). Taxonomy (NCBI): domain Eukaryota; kingdom Metazoa; phylum Chordata; class Chondrichthyes; order Orectolobiformes; family Ginglymostomatidae; genus Ginglymostoma; species Ginglymostoma cirratum. The sequence goes on along the minus strand of JAHRHZ010000045.1, from coordinate 1,044,868 downwards.
AATGGGCTGAGGAGTGGCAAATGCAGTTTAAAGTGGGTAAATGTGAGGTATTGCATTTTGGTAAAACAAACAAGGGCAGGATTTATACAATTAATGGTAGGGCCCTGGGTGGAGTTCTCAAACAGAGGGACCTAGGGGTTCAGGTACATAATTCTTTGAAATTTGTGTCACAGGTGGACAGGGTGGTTAAGGAGGAATTTAGCGTGCTTGTCTTCATTGCTTAGACCTTTTAAGCACAGGAGCTGAGACATCATGTTGAGGTTTTACAAGGTGTTGGTGGGGCCTCTTCTGGAGTACTGTGTATAGTATTATAGGAAGGATATTATGAAACTGGAGAGGGTTCAGAAAATATTTACCAGGATGTTGCTGGGACTGGGGGTTTGAGTTATAAAGCTAGGCTGCATGGGTTTATAAAGGTTTATAAAATCATGAAGGGCATGGATAAATTGAATAGCAAAACTCTTTTCCATAATGTGGCAGATTTCAAAACTAGGAGGGACTTTTAAAGGTAAGAGGAGAAAGAATTAGAAAGGACAAGACAACTTTTTAACACAGAGAGTGGTTCGTGTGTGGCATGGACTTCCAGAGGAAGTGGTGGATACAAGTACAGTTACAATATTTAAAAGACATTTAGATAAAGTCATGAATAAGAAATGTTTGGAGGGATATGGGACAAACACAGGCAAGTGGGACTAGTTTAGTTGGGAATATGGTCGACATAGATGAGTTGGACCAAAGGGTCTGTTTCCTTACTGTATGACTCTATGGCTACTCTATTTTAAAACCATATGGTCTTGTTCAACTTCCAGTCCAGGGCATGAGTGCATAAGAGCCAAGGCTGATATTTTAGTGCAGTACTGATGGACCACTGCACTGTTCTGAAATAACTCCACAGAGACTGATGTCCTATCACCAAGTTACCCTTTATTTACACATAGAGAGTTCTTGACACTGATCCAGCTCTGTTAGAGTCAGCTCTCAGAGTAAACAGGATGTCTGATACTCCTGTTCTTATCTGTCAGCCAGGGCTCCCGGATTGGACCAGATTAACAGCCCCAATCAGGGAACTCATATTCTTTGAGGTCCACCTGGCTGACCCTATTGCAATCAGTTCAGTTTAAGGTGCCATCTTTTGATGTGATATCAAATTAAATCTCATTCAGATATATGTAAAACATCTCCAAGTATGATTTCAAAGAAGAGTAGAACATTTCTCCCAGTGCCCTAGCCAATATTTATTCCTCAATTATTGTCACAAAAACACTCATTATCACATTGGTAATAGCATTCACAATAAGAGATTTGGTGCAATATGGATGTTAGTCTATGATGCCAACATAACCGACGCAAGATTGGAGCCAATTACGACGATATCATAACTCCATTGCTGATATTTTGCTTCTAGCTCACTTGCTTCCTTTGTTTAACAGGTCTAGGTATTTATTGTATAGTATTTATGGGAAATTGTAGAATGTGAAATTTTCCACTTTTCAGCAATGTTTTCTGAAGTAACAAGCTAATAAAATGTGAACTCAGATTCTCAGGTTTTTGTTTGAATTATTCATTGTAAAGAATTGTGTTCAGTCCAATTTTTTTTCTGTCCAATTTTGATTTCCAATCTTTCTTTGATTTCTCTGTCTCCACCATAAAACCCAATTTGTAAAACATCTAATGGAATTCCTACTTAAAGTTCACATTTAGATTCATTGATGATTTAAAAATACAGTTTTGGTGTAATGACTGCACTTATTGGTAATCAGACAGGAAAACATTTGGAGATTAACCTTATAATGTGCACTCAGAAGCAATTTTGCAAGCCATGGGTTTTTTAAATGTTTTGAAACAAACTCCATGCAGCCTTCACCACAAAAAACAAACCTGTTTGAAAAAAAAACGGTACAATAGTTACATTCATTGGAAAGAGGAATAAATGAGCATGCTACTATTTTGAATTCTCCATGCTGTTACTTGACAAAAGGTGATTTCTTATGGTTCCATTGGCAGAATAAAATCTTTGATATTCCTGCAAACTACATTGAGCAGCAACAAGATGCCAGCTCTTATATGCTGAAGGCAATCTTCAGTCCAATAGCACAGTATTTCTTTGTCCTTAACACTTGCACAAGGAAGTTATAAAAATGAGAAACCACAAAAAGCATTGGAGGAAGAACTTTTTAAATGGAAAGAATGTTGAATACACGGAAAGCCTGTAAGATTCCGTGCCCCAAATTACTTCTCTTTTGGCTCAAATGCCGTGTTTTCTAATGAAAACAGTCTGCCAACAGGAAAACATTTCACAGAGGGATACTGTATGGCCAGAGATATGATCATCCTTCTGATGCTGTTTAAAGAATGCTCTGTCATATTATGGAAAGTTGTGTGCCAATACAGCAAGTTAATTTTAGGACTTTCTGGACTATTTTGGAGTTGGCTCAATATTAAATGCCAACATTTAAATAAGTTACTTGCAAGATGTCATGACTTGACTGACTGCATTTTCTGTGTTATGTTTGAGGTTCTTTGAAGTGAAACATTTGTTTTGGGATTTTTGTTTGTTTGGGACCTCTGTGCTTGAGCGTGTCCAAAACTTTGGTGGCTGATTTTCACCCAGCCCAACTCACCCCTCACCCCTGCAACTGCTAGGAAACTTCACACCCATCAGTCAGTGTTGATTAATGGAATCCATTGCTGCCGTGCATAGACATTGAGGTCTGCACAACAGCAAAATAAAGTTCCAGCAAACATTGTCAGCAGCATCTCAATTTTAACATTCTAATCCTTGTTTACTAATCCTTCCATGGTCTTACTCTTCCAAATCTCTGACAATAAGATGTTGTTCGACCCCTCCAGCCTGCTCTGCCATTCAATAAGATCACGGCTGATCTGGATGTGGTCTTAAGTCAATTAAAATCTTCTAACTGATTGAAGATTCAACAGCATCTTAGGTTTGTTTAATGCATCCTGATTAATGGTGTGACTCTTCGAGTTTTTACGTATAAATTCTGTCTCTGATACGACCTCTCTCACTAACACCTGAAGAAGGAGTGAGGCTCTGAAAGCTTGTGCTTTTAAATAAACCTTTTGGACAAAACTTGGTGTCTTGTATTTCTGACATTCTTCTAAGCTCCAGTGAAAATAGTCCTAACCAATTCAGTCTCTCTTCATATGGCAATCCTGACATTATTAGTTGGCAAGCAAACAGTTAACTCTGGTTGATCATTTATTAGCCCTGACTGGTGTTAGTAGAGTTGGGTGATATTGGTTTAAATCACAATGCCCTTCCTGTAATTTTAGTTGAGATGAATTAATTGAAGATCAAAGCTGCAGTTGCCTGTCTCCACCCCACATTTTACCATCAATGGACTCACAAAGGCAGAAGGGAAATCTCGCTGTTTATTTCAGGATTGCACTTATCTTTAATTTTCAAAGCAAAACAGCAACAAGATCACATGACGTAACGTTGAGAGTTTAAAGTTCATTTGATTTTTCAGATTCACTGGCCTGCAACCAAAGAAAGAGTTGAAATGTGCAAATTGACTGGGAAACATCCTCTGGTAAGTATCACTGCAATGTAGCCATTTCATTAATTAAACTTCACACTATGCATTCTGCATTATTTCTGCATTATGTTATATCTATGTTTTTTTAATTGGGCAATTGACACTTAAGTATCAAACAAAACAATCCGGTACAGCTTCTCGATCGTTCCAGAATTATATTGTGAGTGCTCATTGTGTTATAGGTTCAGATCACTGATCTGTTACAGTTTACGGAAAGCCCCGTGTGTGGATCCACAGGGGCCTGGATCACAGCGATGTGGATAACAGGGTGTGTCAATCATAACTCATGGGGAGACAAAGCATGTATAATTATGTCAGTCAAACAAGCTGGCTTAGTGCTGCTGAGCCTGAATGAAGACATTTGTGGGGCAAAAGGAAACATTGTGAACTTTGGAAATCTGAGAAAAAAACAGAAAATCACAGATGTCCACAATAGGTCATTCAACCTTGTAAACGAAAACACTGTTTAACTTTTCACTGACATCTCCCTGACAGAAGATATACTTCAATTGTGATCTTTTACTGCTGAGCAGAACATATGAGTAGATTGAGATGTGAGGAGATAGAGTTGTACTAAAGTGTGTCTGTTCAAGATATGTGTTCTGCAGTTGTGCAATTTCTGTAACATTAGTGAATATGGATTTGACCAACATAAACCATTTCAATGCTCACAGTCATTATAGATTGTCTCAACTCCAGCGCTACCAATCTTCTCCCTTTGTGAATTCCATGCTAAATCCCTCTTGCATTCAGTTTACTAATGAAGTATCCATGTGAAATGTTACTGGAACTCTAAGGGCAGCATGGCTAAGCACATGGATGAATTTCAGCTGAGAGACAGTCAACGTACATATGCTTAAGGGTAACAAACCAAACTGATTTTTGGGGAAGTAAGAAAGGCAAGTCACGATAGTCCTGCTCTCCCATTGCAGAGAGGCAACTAGTAGTGCTTTAACCTGAGGGTCAGCCACCAGGTGAGGGGAAAGTTTGAGGAGGGGAATCCTTCATGGTAACCTCATCCAATGTCAGAAATGCACCCACACTGTTGAAATTACTCTCCATTGCAAACCAGTCAACCAGCCAATTGATCCCCAAATTAAAGTTGTGGAGAGGGGAATATCTATGGATGCAGTTTATATGGACTTCCAGAAGATAGCCAATAGGATTTCACATGAGAAACTGTGTTTGTTATTAAAGCTTATTGAGTTGAAGTTATTTATCATACTGGGGAGGAAATGACCTTTGTGATAGCTGACAGAAAGTACAAATCGTAGGTATGTAGTCAAGCTGAGTTACTGACCTGCTAAACACAATAGGCAGCCATGCATTCCAGTTTGTTAAACGTTGATGGCAGGGTAAATATTGTGGTAGAAATTGGGACCATAACATTAGAAAGGGAGAGTGATAGATTAAATGAATGGGTAGAACTGTGACAGATGGATTTCAATGCAGGTGCTCTATTCATTCATGTGATGAGGGTGTCGCTGGCTAGGCAGCATTTATTGCTCATCCCTAATTAACCAGAGGGCAGTTAAGAGCCAACCACATTGCTATGTGTCTGGAGTCACATGTAGGCCAGACCAGGTAAGGATCGCAGTTTCCTCCCCTAATGGGTACTAGCAAACCAGATGGTTTTTTCCAACAATGGATTCATGGTCACTGTGAGACTCTTAATTCCAGATATTTTATTGAATTCAAACTTCACTTTCTGCCATGGCGGGATTCAAACCCGGGTCCCCAGAACATTAACTGGGTCTCTGGATTAACAGTCCAGCAATAATACCACTAGGCCATCGTCTACCCAGGTAAATTGTGGTCATTCATAAGTGCAGAAAAAGATAGATGCGTGTAATTCTTAATTGGTGAAAATCCAGGAACAGTGATATTCCAAAGAGATTCAAGGATTGCTAAAAGGTTAAACCATTTGACCATGAGAAATAGGAACAGGAGTAGGCCATTTGGCCCTTTGAGCTTGCTGCACCCATTCAGTAGGATCATAACTGATCTGACGCGCCTCATGTCCACTTTCCTGCCCTTTTCCATTAACCCTTCATTCCCCTACTGATAAGAATCTATCTCAGCTTAAATATACACAAGAACTCTGCCCCACAGCCCTCTGTGGCAAGGAGTTCCAAAGATTCACAACCCTCTGAGAGAAGAAATTCCTCCTCAACTCAATCTTAAATTGGCACCCCTCTCTTCTGACACAATGCCCTCTGGTCCTAAACTCTCTCATGAGGAGAAACATCCTCTCAATATTTACACTGTCAAGACCCTTAAGAATCCTATGTGTTTCAATGAGATCACCTCTAATCCTTCTAAAATCTGCCGAGTAGAGTCCCAATGTGTTTAACCTTTGCTCATAAGGCAATCCCTTCATACAAGGGATCATCCTAGTGAATTTTCTCTGAATTACCTCCAATGAAATGATATCTTTCCCTTAAATAAGGGACCAAAACTGTTCAAAGTGCTCTAGATGTGGTCTCACCAACACCTTGTATAGTTGCAGTAAGGCTTCCCTACTCTTGTACTCCAACTCCCTTGAAGGAAAGAACACATAATGACTAAATAAAGGATGCTTCCTGACTACTTGTACACCTTTGTGCTAGCTTTCTGTGTTTCATGTACAAGTTCCCCGAAAGTCCCTTTATGTTGCAGCTTTCTGCAGTTTTTCTCCATTTAAGTAATATTCTGCCTTTTGTTTTCCCTTCCAAAGTGAACAACTTTTCATTTTCCCACAATATACAACATTTACCAGCTTTTTATCCATTTACTTAACCTATCAATTTCTCTCTGTAAACCATATGTATCTATCACAAAATGAGCTTTTCCACTTATTTTTGTGTCATCCGCAAATTTAGCTAGAGGACATTCACTCCCTTCCTCCATGCCATTAGTATATATTATAAACAGTTGCAGTCCCACCACTGACCCTGTAAAATCCACTCATTACAGGTTGCCAATCTGAAAAAGAACCCCTCATGTCCGCTCACTGTTTCTTACCCAAGAGCCACTTCCCTTTCCAATAATCATAAAAGAAAGTTGTAAAAAGAAGGTTATAACAATAGGGAGAAAAGCTTGGCCTCAGTGATGCTAAGTCCAGGCTACACCATGTCTAGATTATGTTGTATGGTTCTTGTGTCTCACCTTAGGTAGGAAATATCAAGTTTGCAAAGAGTTCAACATGGATTAATTTCTTAAAATTCATACAGGGAAATTGGTTATTGATGACAAGGATATCATTTCTTGCTGGTTAGAAGCTTGTGTTGATCGTCTGATTCAGTTGAACAGTTTCCATCTTGCAGGCTCATTGACAGCCCATCTACATTTTTAAAATTTGTTCATTGGGTGTTGGCATTGTTGGCTGGGCCAGTATTTATTGCCCGTCACCAGTTGCCCAAACAACAGTTAAGAAATAACCCCATTGTGGTGGTTTTAGATGTAGGCTACGGGAAAGGAGGCAACGGCTTAGTGGTATTATTGCTGGACTGTTAATCCAGAAACCCAGGTAACGTTCTGGGGACCTGGGTTCAAATCCCACCATGGCAAATGGTGGAATTTGAATTCTGTTAAAATCTGGAATTAAGAGTCTAATGATGACCGTGGATCTATTGTCGATTGTCGGAAAAACCCACCTGGTTCATTAATGTCCTTTAGGGAAGGAAACTACCATCCTTATCTGGTCTGGCCTACATGTGACTCCAGACCCACAGCAATGTGGTTGACTCTCAACTGCCCTCTGGGCAATTAGGGATGGGCAATAAATGCTCCCTAGTCAGCGATGCCCTCATCCTGTGAATGAATAAAGAAAATAGCCTGGGTAAGGATAGCAGATTTCCTCTCTGAAGGTGATAAAGGTGGGTTTTTCACAACAGTCAATGGTGGTTATGTGCTCACCACTAGACTAGCTTTTAATTCAAGAATGTTATTGAAGTCCAATTTAATCATCTGCCCCGTTGGGATTTGAGCAATGTCCTGGGACATTAGTCTTGATTCTAGATTATTAGTATTCTTGGGATATTACCATCATACCACCACCTCCGCACTGTGGTATGGCTGCTGTCACATCATAGATTCGAGGAGATCTTTCCCTTTAGGACAGATGTGAACCAGATGTGATTCAATGATAATTCAGTAGTTCCCTAGTCACCATTCTCAATACAAACAGTTATTCCAGATTTATTTGCTGGCCAAATTTAAATTCCTTGGCTCTCATGATTGGATTTGATTTCAAGTTACAAGATCATTAATGCATGCCCCAGGATTTTAAGTCTAGTGACATAGCCACTATGCTACTTGAATATTTTCCAAAATGTTACCAGATCTCCATGGTTTAACTTATGAGGGGTAACTACATAAATAAAGTTTGTATAATATATGGTTAAGGGACGAGTTGACTGAGGGTTTTAGGAATTTGAAAATAATTGTTCGGTAGATCGATCTTTTTGCCATTGGCGGAGGAGTCTTGGATCAAGGGACATAATCTAAAGATCAGAGCCAAGCCATTCAGGAACAAAGTTAGGAAACACTTTATCAGGTAAAGGATAATAACTATGTGGATCTCTCCCAAAAACATCCATAAATTATGGGGCCCAATTACAATTTTACATTTGAGGTCGGTAGATGTTTTGAGTAATAAGATAAATGGAGTCAAGGAGAGTAAATACAACTTTTAACTCAGATCAGTTGTTCTCTTATTCATTGCTGGAACTATCTGTCGGTGATGACTGGCATCTTCCTAATCTGATCGTAAGTACTTCCTACTGAAAAGTAAAATAGAAACACATTTGCTGTAATTAATTGGAGTATTTTGCTGCTGTGTTCCAGATAAATGCTAAATGTTAAATATTGTGCACTTACTTTTCTTAATGACCTTTCTTCCTCTTATAACATTCAATAAAGGGGATTTCTATATGAAGAAATGTATCTGAGATTAAAATGACCATTGTAAATTGTTTAAAATAGAAATGAATATTAGTTGTGGCAAAAAGGAGTTATGTCAAAGGTTTCCCAGGACCCACATCCAATTACATATCTACAAAATCCCATTCAGAAAGTTTGACTTTGTGACACGTAAAATGATGAATGTAACCTTTTGCTGCTAGGTGCTAGGGGTCACATTAATGAAACACGTATTTTGGCAGTTTCAGCCAAGCACCCTGTTGACATGAGCCTGGAGGGCATGGGGCTGAAAGTGGGGTTGAGTTTTCATTGTAAAGTCATTTGCATGGGGCCCTAGTTAATGGATTTCATCACTCTAGCCTTGAGCACTATTCTGTCATCACATTTATAATAATGACAATAATTCTTCTTTATTTAACCAAACTATATGAAATGCTCCATAGATATATTCTCTCTCACCCTGAGGTGAACATCAAGTCATGCAAAGTTTGTTTCAATCGTGACTTACAAAATTGGGCTATTTCTGCTCAAAGTTTTAGGAGTCCTTAATAAATAAACTGTTGTTTGCATTCTGTTAACAATTGACTGCAAGCCTATTTAAAGAAAAGACGCAGCATAAGACTCCATCCACATTTAACCTGTACAATAATTACTTTGTGTAACATGCTTTGTTGTAGCATTTGGCGATAAAAATTTGTTATCCACAAAATCACTTTTATTGCCTGCCACAAAATTTGGAAACACAAAATTAAAAAGATAAAACATATTTGTTTAAAGTGATTTAAACTGAATTTAAAGTGATCCCATCTGGGTTGTATTCTGTTACAATCTAAGACAGTAGAGTGGAAGTTAATACCGAGCAATCTGAACAGAAGTGGTCCTGAGATACGATTAATAATTAACATAGAAGCAAGTTGCAATGAGCAGAGCAGACTTATCAAGCATGAAGAAATAACTCATACAAACTAAAGAATCTGATACCTATTCTACCACCAACATCAATACAATTATGTTGCAAACATTTCTAAAGATGAAGCTGCCTTTCATGTGTCATTTTAATGAATTTTTCCTTCAGATTTGTTTGAGACTTCACTGTGATGATTTTTTTTTAAATAAAGAAACCTGAAACTTCTATAATACCAGCAACTCAATACTGTGAGTAGCTGTGTCAAAAAATGACCAGGAAATCTCTTGGCTTTGATCTCTGGTCTCAGATGATTTACTCCACTTCAGTTAGAGAGGGGAGCTTGATTAAGCTACTCAATTCTGAACACAATGCAGCTCCTCCTGCTAAAAGTACACATGCATTTTGTGTGGAAAAGTGGGAATAAGACTTTGTGCTCATCCTGCACATTTTGTCATCAAGATTTCTTGTTGCAATTTGCAATTTCATATTTGATTCACTCAGTTCAAAGAAAGATTCATCAGTAAATGAGTCATGCTCACTTGGACAAGGCATGGTGTTTGCTCAATATTTTTGGAATGATTGTGCGACAATGAGATGACGGCTTCAGCAGAGTAGGAGAAAGAAAGGCTTGTTGGTGGTGAGGCCAAGAAAGTGTGAGGACAACATAAAAGCTTATCATTGAGTAGTATTTTCTACAACAGTGGGATTTGGTACTTGTTATGATGTTACAAGACATTTTTACCTTTATTTTTGGCAATCCTAAAACCCAGATAGTTACTAAAAGAATTAAGCCACAATGTTCAATATTTAAAGCTAAGGTGTTCTATTACGCAAAAGGAATAATCACCACATGCTGTTTTAAATACTAATTATGTTAGAAATATTAAAATGGAATGAACAGTTATCTGTACTCTAAGCTGAACTTGTTAACGCAGATTTCCTTCTTCGTTGATTTGACTTACAGCAACAAATAACTTGAATTAGATTCTTATCAGATATTGGAGGATTAAATACTTGGCCTGAGGAACGTTTCAAACGATTATATAAGGTTTTAGATTTCTTAACCAATGTGCTCACTTCTGGTAAAGTTTTCCCTTCAAATGTCTTTGAAATGTTGCATGATCCCAGACTCCAAGTTCAACACAGGTGTCACTCGTGTATTAAGTGTAGCCAGCTCAAGTCAGGTCTCTCTTGGCTCTAATGTTTTCTTTAAAATGCCTCACTCTTCTTTCAGTTTGACAATATCATAAGTCCAATTCACTGCAGGTGGAGTCCTTCAACTATCAGGAGTTATGAATCCTTATAGACAGTTTGCAGAAATTCAACTGAATACAGTTTTAAGGAGATGCTTGTTTTAAAATAAAAAAAACATTCCCAGGAATCTACCTCTCCATACCTTCTTGTTAACTCTGTGCTTTGTTATTTCTTGTTACCTGTGCAGCTTGGCTACATGTTCAGTTACTGGAAACAAGTTCATATTTTATATGGGACCATCTTCCAGAAAAACCTTGTTCTTGAAAAGAACACCACCCGAACAAAAACAATATGTTGTTTCCCACCAAAAGTGCATGGGCTATCAGATAGCTTTTCTAAGTATGAAATCCTGTAATTTGTTGGTATTGTTTATGATGGCCCTTGGGGAAGAATTTGGAGTGTACCAAGAGATATTATTACTGAACTGTTAATCCAGATGCCTAGGTAATGTTCTGGAGACCTGAGTTTGAAACCCACCATGACATATGGTGGAATTTGAATTCAACTATAAGTCTAAAGCACAGTGGCTCAGTGGTTAGCACTGTTGCCTCACAGCACCAGTGACTCAGGTTCGACTCGACTGTCTTTGTGGAATTTGCACAGTGTCAACATGGGTTTCATCTGGGTGCTCTGGTCTCCTCCCACAGTCCAAAGATGTGTGAGTTAGGTGGATTGGCCGTGCTAAATTGCCCATAGTGTCCAGGCATGTGCAGGCTAGGCGAATTAGCCACAGGAAATGCAGGATTCCGGGATAAGGCAAGGGGGCGATCCTAGGTTGGATGCTCGAGGGTCAGTGTGGACTTGATGGGCCAAATGGCCTACTTCCGCACTGATGACAGGGTTCTATTTATGACCACAAAACCATTGCCAATTATCAAGAAAACCATCTGGTTCATTAATGTTCCTTAAGGAAAGATATTGCCATCCTTACCTGGTCTGGCCTACATCTGACTCCATACCCACAGCAATGTGGTTGACTCTTAACTGCCCTGTGGGCAATTAAGGATGGGCAACAAATGCTAGTCTCAGTGGTGATGATCATGTCCTTGGATGAATAATTTTAAAAAAAGTAGACCTTTGAGCCTGGATGATTTGGTTGGTTGATTGACCTTTTACTAAGAAATAATACGCCAGTTACAGGATCTTCATCCCAAACCAGTAAATGTGAACTGCAAACCCATGCAGCCGGATCAATTCAAAACCTGCTCCTTTCCTTAACTATTATGAATCCCTAATGTCACCGAGATATGAGTGGGAGAACTGTGGGTGCTGGAGGATGCTGGCATGTGCCCGGTAATGCTTTGTACAGGTAATCTCAGGACTAAAGTGAGAAAATCCTATGTGGCCTCATTCTCTGGATTTCCTCGTTATGCATCACACTCCTCTCCACCCCACCCCTCCTTACCACCGCCCCCCCTACCACATAGTAATTTGCGAATTTCCAGAATAATCAATGTGAATAATGACCACATATTTCTCCTATGTTATTATATTTGTAATTTTCTGTGGGGTGCGAATGGTGCTTGGCTACTTTAAACTTTGAAAAGATATTGTGGCTGATGCAAATACATCTGCCCAGATGTTTGTGGAGAGGGTGGACGTGGAGGGGGGAAGGTTTTGATAAAACGGCAATGCTCTGTAGACTCAATACACAGTGGACCAATGATCAGAGAAGTCAGAGGCAAGAACTTTGTCAAGCCATTGCTTTCATTCCTGGGCTAATGATTCTGTCTGTTTCCTGAACAGAGAGAGTGTGCGAATTTCATCAGGGTCCTGCATAATTACAACAAGACCCACACATACGTTTGTGGCACTGGAGCCTTCCACCCAATGTGTGCCTTTATTGAGCTGGGACCCCGGGCAGAGGTAATGTAATTTTAGCTACTGTTATAAGTGGTGCATGGCAGGGTAAGCAGTAAATGGAATGAATATCATCCATCATCTCCCTTCAAAGGGATTTTCACAACACCCTGTTGGTATTTTGCATCGATGATTCCCACTTAATACAAAGAGATTCATTCATTCAAAACATATTTCTGAGAGGTAATCTTTATTTTTTATCAGGAGCCTGTGTTTCGACTGGACTTACATGGTCTCGAGTCTGGAAGATTGAAGTGTCCCTTTGACCCACAGCAACCTTTTGCTTCTGTGTTAACAGGTAAAAAGAACCTTTTCCCTTCAGTATGTAGTGTCATGTAATAAAGTGAGAACTCCTCGAGGTAAAACAGCAGCTAAAAGTGATTTACACTTTCACTGTGACTCCTTGATTTCTTTAAGATAAGTTCCTGATTTGTAAATAATTAACATCTTCATAATTATTAACTCTAGATAAGCCAGTCAGCTCTATGGTGTAAATGTTTGAAAATTTTAAGAAAGCTGCTCATATAAAAATGGAAGATTTATGCTGACATTGACTTTCAGTAAAGATAACCATTGTGATATATTCGGACATAGAAGTTAGAAATCTTGAATGTCAAATTTAGAATTTGACTGAACTGGGTTTGAATATCACTGCTTTATCTTTGACTGTGGCACAGAACAATAGACAGTTTACATCCTAAACCTATCTGTTAATTGAAATCCTTGGAACTAATGATCCAATAGATCTGCAATCTGTCTAAAATTATGCATGGGGACTGCAAAGCTGACCATTATGTGCTTGGAGCACTGTGGATACTGAAGGCAGTGCCATCATCGAGATTTTGGAGCAATTGAGCTTGTCTGGGCATCCAGACCCTGGCACCAGTGCCTCTTGGCCCAATGCCCCCCACAACTCTGGTCCCTTGAGCCAAGTCCCTTTGCCAAATGGAAAATGCCAGGTGCAGTGGCAAGGCCTTACTGAAGGGTGGTGTCCATCAGTGTAGCCCTTACCGTACCAATATGTCCTGGAAGTTGTGATACCGTGGAAGATGGTGCCATAGTGCCATTGTCACTACACCAGCAATCCAGAGAGCTGGATATTAATAAACAATTCAAAGTTTGATGATGACCATAACACCATTGTTGATTGTTCTTAAAAACCCAGCTGGTTCACTAATTTCCTTTCGGGAAAGAAATCTGCCATTCTTACCTTATCTGGCCTATATGTAACTGCAAACCCATAGCAATGTGGTTGACTGTTAACTACTGTCAGAAGTGTTCTAACAAGTCACTGATTGAGAGTTGAAAGAAAGGAATGAGAATGAGCAGACCACTTGGCATCGGCGAAGGGATCAGAAATGCCAAATGGCACAAACAACGCTGCCAACCCTGCAAGTATTCCTTATTAACATCTGGAGCTGGTGCCAAAATCAGGAGAGCTGTCTTACAAGCTTGTCATACAAATGTATGATTTAGATTCATAAAAGTTACAGCACAGAAGGAGGCCATTCAACCCATTGTATCTGTACCGGCTCCTGAAAGAGCTACCCAATTAATCCTATTCCCCAGCCCTATCTCCGTGGCCCTCCAAATTCATCACTTTCAAACACATTTCCAGCTCTCTCTTGAAACCTGCAATCAAATTCGTCTCTACCACTCTCCCAGGCAATGCATTCTAAATCCCAACAACTCTCTGAGTAAAGATGTTTCTCCTCATCTCACTTCAAGCTGTCTTGCTGACAATCTTGTAGAGATGAAGTCCTGTTTTCACATTAAGAATAATATCCATCATGTTGTGTGGCTCTATCAGTGTGAAATGGGACAGATTTCGCACAGATCTAGCAACTCAAGACTGGGCAATCATGAGGCGCTGTGGGCCATCAACAACAGCAGAATTATACTCCAGCACAATCTGTAACCTCATGGCCTGGCATATCCCCCACTCAACCATTACCATCAGGCCAGGGGATCAACCCTGATTCAATGGAGAGTGCAGGATGGCAGATCAGGAGCAGCACCAGGCATACCTGAAAATGAGGAGTCAACCTGGTGAATCTACAATATAGGACTACTTGCATGTCAAAGAGCAGAAGCAGCAAGTGATAGATGGAGCTAGGTGATCCCACAACCAATGGATCGGATCTACGCTCTGCAATCCAACTCACTGGAGGAGGAGGCTCCACAAGTATCCCAATCTTCAATCAATGGAAGAGCCCAATAAATCCATGCAAAAGATAATGCTAAAGCTTTTGTAGCAATCTGCAGCCACCAGTACTAAGTGTTTGATCCATCTTGGCCTGCTCCAGTGTATCCAGCATTACAGATACCAGTCTTAGCAGCCAATTCGATTCACTCGATGTGATGACACAAAGTAGCTGGATGTACTTGGTACTGCAGTGTCCTTGGGCCCTGATAGTATTCTGGTAATTATGTGCTTGCTTCTCCTCTAGACAAGCTGTTCCAGTACAGTTACAACAGTGGCATCTACCCAACAATGTGGAAAATTGTTCAAATATGTCCTGTACATAAAAAGCAGGACAAATCCAACCCAGCCCCATCAGTCTCCTCTCGATCATCAGTAAAGTGATGGAAGGTGTCAGTAACAGAGCTATCAAGCAGCACCTGCTCAGCAATAACCCGCTCAGTGACGCCCAGTTTGGGTTCCGCCAGGGCCACTCAGCTCCTGACCTCATTACAGCCTTTGTTTGAACATGGACAAAAGAGCTGAATTCCAGAGGTGAGGTGAGAGTGACAGACCTTGATATCAAGGCCACATTTGACCAAGTGGTATCGAGGTGCCCTAGCAAAACTGGAGTAATTAGGAATCAGGGGTCAAAATCTCCAATGGTTGAAGTGATACCCGGCACAAAGGAAGATGGTTGTGGTTTTCAGAGGTCTGTCATCTCAGCTCCAGGACATCTCTGCAGAGTTCCTCAGAATAGTTGTTGGAATATGCCCGACCTGCCTGGACAGGTGCAGCTCCAACAACACTCAAGAAGCTTTATACCATCTACCTACAAGTTCCCCTCCAAGCCACTCACCATTCTGACTTGGGAATATATTGCAATTCCTTCGGTGTTGTAGGGTCAAAATCCTGGAATTCCCTCCCTAATTACTTGTGGACTGTAGAGGATAAAAAAGGAAGCTCACCACCAACCCCTTAAGCAATTAGGGGTAAGCAGTAAATGTCTCAGCCAGTAACACACACACATCGTATGAGTGAACAAAATAAAATAACTGCCTGTACATTAGGTAAGGGCACTCACACTATAGTGCAATCTACATGATGCCACTATTTGGGCCATATAGTGGACTACCTTTGGCAATACCACAGCAATCCACTCGATGATAGTACCACGGTGATTGGTGGACAACCTGACCTATCTCACTCTCTGAATAATAGCCTGTCACCTGTTGGCCAATCACCAAGGAATATTCTCAGCAGTTTGATAAGACGCATTACACAGTCATTTTGCAAATCAGAAATCCCACCACAGATCTGTTCTGATTGATGCTACAAGAATAATAACACCTTTCCATAGCGCCTTCAACATAAGGAAGCATCACAAAGCGCTTCACGGGAACTTTATAAAACAAAATTTGATGCTGGGCCATATAAAGTGATATCAGATGCCGATCCCCCAAATCTTGGCCAAAGAGAGAGGTTTTAATGAATGAATTAAAGGAAGAAAGTGAGGCACAGATGTGAAGGGCTGTTGGGAGGCTGTACCAGAGTGTGGGGCTGAAGCAACTGAAAGGATTCCCACCAAAGATAAAAGGTACTGCAGATGCTGGAGAATCCGAGATAACAAGGCATGGGGCTGGATGAACACAGCAGGTCAAGCAGCATCATAGGAGCAGGAAAACTTGACGTTTCGGGCCTAAACCCTTCATCATAAATGGCGGGTTTAGGCCCGAAACATCAAGTTTCCCTGCTCCTATGATGCTGCTTGACCTGCAGGATTCCCACCAATGCTGGAACAATTAAAACTGGGAATGCAGAAAATCCCAGACATAAAAGAGCGCAAATACCTCAGAGGATTGTGGGATTGGATGAGATTATAGAGATTCAGTGGACTGAGGTCATGGAGAGATTTGAAAAACAAAAATGAGAATTTTTTTTTAAAAGCATGATGTATCCTAAATGCAGAGCCAGTGTAGGCCAGTGCACACAGAGGTAATAAGGCAAAATCTAAGATATAGGCAGAAATGTTTCAGGTAGTCTCAAATTTACGGAGGGTAGAATGTAACAGATCAGCTTGGAATTTAATGGCAAAAATGAGCATAGAGCTAATGATAACAAGGTGTAGAGCTGGATGAACACAACAGGCCAAGCAGCGTCAGAGGAGCAGGAAAGCTGATGTTTCAGGTCTGGCCCCTTCTTCAGAAATGCTCCTCTGATGCTGCTTGGCCTGCTGTGTTCATCCAGTTCTACACCTTGTTATCTCTGATCCTCCAGCATCGGCAGTTCCTACTATCTCTGAATAGAGCTAATGATGATGTGAATGAGGGTCCTGCAGAAAATGAGCTGAGACAGGGATGGAGTCAGATGATCGTTTGGAGGTGGAAATAGACCGTCTTAGCGACGAGATCTATGTGAGGTCACAAGCAACTCTGCTTCCAAGTTTACGCACAGACTGCCTTAATCTGTTGTCATATCAAATGTTGGAATTTAAAAATAATAAATTCATTGCTTCAGTCGTACCTATTGCAGTGGTATCCCTGAATGGCTTGTTTCTCTGTGCTTTTGCTGATTTATTGATGCAGCATATTCCCTTCAGTTTATACTGTGGCTATGTATGACACAAGTATAATTAAAATGATCTAATGATACTCAGATGATATTTTGTGAATGAACCTGACGTTAACAAATGATTATCTTTAGATAAAAGAAACGAATGAATAAGGACCTTCCTAAAATGAAATTTTATTGCTATGTGTTTTTAAAAAATGAGTTCCAGTAGTTATGTGGAACTGCCATTTGATATAAATTAATCAGTGTGAATTTTTTTTTCTCATCTTGTGTAATGATAGCCTTGCCACTTTGAAACAGTGACTCTGCATTATCAAAGCAATATGATTTTGACTGCACATTTTTCCAAATATTAGTGAATAACATGCCTTGTGATATTTGCAGCGCAAGATATGTCTGCTTTGCTCTATTCAAAGTCTGGTGTTTTAAATGAGTTGTGAGAATACTAAAGATTTTCCACTCACAAGTGTTTCCTACTGTGATGTCTGATATTTTTTCGATGGAAGCTCTTACAAAAAACACACAAGGACCCAATGCTTTCAACACTGTGTCAAAGGAAACTGATCGCTCAGAACAGTGCAGGATAACAGAGCATAGTCAGATGAACTTGACGTTTCGGGCCTAAACCCTTCATCAGAAATAGGCCCGAAACATCAAGTTTTCCTGCTCCTATGATGCTGCTTGACCTGCTGTGCTCATCCAGCCCCATGCTTGTTATCTCGGATTCTCCAGCATCTGCAGTACCTTTTATCTCTGATAGTCAGATGAATCTTGCATCAGAGCTATGTGGAATTGACTGTAAATGTTTCAACAAGTACATTATGTTGACTGCATGAAGGGATAGATTTCGTTTTGGCTGCATACGTAGCTTTGATCAGCCTTGTGAATAAATCCAGCCCCAGGGTTTTGAGCATGGATGCAGTTGGAGACGCGGGTTAGACAGGTAAGAAACACAGAGCAGTTACACACTCGGTGATTTCTAGTTGCATTAGAAACAGGGAGAGGGGCATCAATGGAGTTTGTGCAGGTACCAGACCTTGACCTTTGTTATACTGCTGTATCTAATGTTCTCGCATCTTGTACTTGTCAAAGTAACAAAGACTTGACATTATATAAAGAACTGAATTCTGACCAATTTAGCAAAACAGGACAATGCACATTTTTTGGTCGGTTTACTATCTTACATAGTTTTCACAAGTTGAGTGTCATCTGTAAGGCTGGACTTCCTTAGATCATGGTTTAGATTCAGTCCCATAACCACCTGAGCTGTGTGACATTGTTCATCATGGAGGAAAATAGAACAAATTTGTTAGTATGACCCACTGATAGCAACAGATGCATTATAGATAAATCCATTGACAGAATCTATCTACAAGGCACAAATTAGGAGTGTGAAGGAATACCCCCCACTTGCCTGGATGAGTGTCACTCCAAAAACACCCAAGAAGCTTGGCACCATCCAGGACGAAGCAGCCACTTGATTGACTCCACATTCTCCACCACCGATGCTCAGTAGCAACTGTGTGTACTAACTACAAGATGCACTGCAGAAATTCACCAAGATCCTCAGACAGCAAATTCCAAACCCACAACCACTTCCATCTAGAAGGACAAGGGCAGCAGATACATTGGAACACCAGACCCTGCAAGCCACTCACCATCCTGACTTGGAAATATATCGCCGTTCCTTCACTGTCGCTGGGTCAAAATCCTGGAATTCCCTCCCTAAGGGCATTGTGGGTCAACCCACAGCAGGTGGATTGCAGCAGTTCAAGAAGGCAGCTCACCCCCACCTTCTCAAGGGGCTACTAGGGATGGGGCAAGAAATACTGGACCAGCCAGCAATGCCCACATCCCACAAATGAATAAATAAATAAGATTAACAAGACCTTGACCTTGATGCAAGATCTTACTCTGCAGAAAGGTGATACTTGAATTAGTTATTCTGAGTAAGTGTTTTGCCAAACTGCGCACTTTTCAAGTATGTGTTGTGTCCCTCCAAATAGTTTTGATGTAATGAAAATATTCAGCGTGCCCAACATTCTGTTGTTTTCTGAAATGATTGAAGCCTGCAGTCCAAATTCTTATGTGCGACTCTGAAAAAAAGTTCATTTTCAGTGTAGGTTATTCACGAATTCTTTCAGATGTGATTTGAGTGGTTTTGAAGTGGAAGCTTAGCTGTGGGAGATGGTGTCTGTGTTTACCAAGCATAAAATTGATCTGGAGAACGTAGCTGCAAAGTAAAAGCAGAAAATAAAGTAAAAAATCCCAGTTGCATTTGCTCTAGATACATAAGTTTTCATCATTGCAACGATGACTTAGACTTTGAAGAGTTTCCGGTATCATGTCATACATAAATCAGACAAACATGCGCTTCTGTCAGTTTCAATAATTGTTTTTTTCTGGGAACAGGTCATAGTCTGTTGCCAGATGTCTGAGAGAGAGCAGAGAGCACTCCTCATTACACAGCAGACACTCTCGCCATCTAGGAGTTACACTTTGGATGGATTTACAGGTCAATAATTGACCTTTCTGACCACATTATGAACTTTCTGTGGCCGTCAACTACTAGAGAGGGACTTGAACCCAGAGCTTCTGGCTCTGAGGCAGGAGCATTCCTACTGTGCCACTGGAACTGTCTTGGTAGGATAGAAGGGAGTGATATATTGCAGAGAGATCCTGTAGAACACTTCAAACAGAGCTTGGGTATTTTTCTGAGGCAGGAGGACTAATGATGGTTAGGTGAATTTTCCACATTGTTAGCCAATCTACCACATGCTGCCAATGAGCTAGTTTCAGTGACACTCTGCAGGTACAGGGGCTTGTTTTACAGTGCATTTCTGCAAGGCAAGCAACATGTTATACTGTGTTATTAATGCAGAATAATAGCCCCACTGGCATAATGAGATGGTTTTTCCATTTCTCATGCTGAGCAGAGACTTTTAAAGGCAATTATTTGGACCCCAACAGCTACCAGACAGAAATGGCATCTTCTGATCCTTTCTATATGTGCTCAGTTTCAACAGAGGGGAAAGGGTTGGGATGGTTTAATGTCTGTGTGCCGATCTTCCAAAAATCTGTAATTTTTATGATCTTTCTATCTCACTTCTCACCCTCTGGTCTCGAACTGTGCAGCAGACTGATCTTATTACGTCTCATAAAACAAACGATTTCAAATTATATACAGCAATCAGCACTATTATTTTCCAATAATTCCATAATCTCCACAGAACAAATATACCATTTGTTGCAGAATAATGAAATTCACATCAGGGCCCATTTACTGTGATGAATAAAGTGCACAAATGGCAATTTAACCCTTTGATATATCTGATGGAGGAACTTTAACATTGTCTTTAAAAGTATACAGTGTTCTTCAATACTGAGGTTCCTCAAGTTAACATTCAGTGTTTAATCAATTCAAAGACTAAAGAACAATTCATGGATTATAGTTCACGTTTTTCTCTAATGTATGAAGTAATTGTTACATTAAGTTGCAGCCCTGGTATCAAAAAATGTGAATTACCGACTAAGAAAGAAAGTAATGAGAAAATGATAGACATATGCAGATTATTGGTATCAGTACACAGCTGGAAAACTCACTGTGGAAACTTTCTCTTTGCAATTACTCATTTTAGTCATTATTAATGACACTGCAGCTTTCCTTTGCTCTCCAGCGAGCTGGGCTTTCTGTGCTAATTGATAATGAATGGGACAGCTGCTGAAAACGCCCTCAGTAATTCCTGACAGATGCTTTGGCCTCGATATTGAGAACACCACAGCAATGGATTGAGGAATAATGGCAGTGCTTCTTACAAAGAGGCTATTTCTTCAGAAACTCAAACAAAATCAAAGCACAGTTTTCATATGTTCCTCAGCAGCACAGAGACAGCACTGAATGCACAGCCAGCATTCTCTTAAATAAGGTTTATTGAGGCTAGAGTAACAGCAAATCAAATAATCATACTGCGAGTACCACAACATGAAAAATATCCAACAGGCCTTTCAATATCTAGCTGATTATCTATTCTCGTCAACTCTCTGTCCTTACATTTATTGTTTATCCAAATTGAAATAACAGCAAAATTGAACCACAATCTATCAGAACCAGCTCCACTAAGATTACAAGGTGTAGGGCTGGAGGAACACAGCAGGTCAGGCAGCATCAGAGGAGCAGGAAAGCTGACGTTTCGGGCCTGGACCCTTCTTCAGAAATGAAGAACCCTCAGAGCATCCCATCCCATTTCTGAAGAAGGGTCCAGATCCGAAACGTCAGCTTTCCTGCTCCTCTACTGCTTGGCCTGCTGTGTTCATCCAGCTCTACACCTTGTAATCTCAGACTCCAGCATCAGCAGTTCCTACTATCTCTCAGACCTACTAAGATCAACTTTTGAATCCCAGATCTAGGATTTGAATGTAGATAGCACCAGCTGTTATGGTGGGGTTTGTACACATGTTCCCATCGGATGTGTCTGGGTCTCTGAATAACTAGCTCAGTGACATTACCACAATGCCGCCACGAGGAGGGAGCTGGGTGTATTCATGCATCCATCACGAAAGGTTCATCTGCCCATACAGTGAATTATTAGGAAAGCTAATAGGATGTTAGTGTTTATTGTGAGGGGAATTTTAATACGTAAATGGGGCAGTTTTGCTTCATTTATAAAGGACACTGGTGATATTACATTTGGAGTACTTGTACAGTATTGGTATCCTTTCTTGGAAAGCATAAGAACATAAGAATTATAGGCAGGATTAGACCACTCAGCCCCTTGAGCCTGCTCCCCCACTTAATATGCTAGCGGCTGATCTCAAGTCGGCCTCAACTCCATCTCCTTGCCTGCTGTCCATAACCCTTATCTTGTTACAGGTTAAAAATCTGCCTATCGCCTCCTCAAATGTATTTGTGTCTCAGCATCCACCACATTCTGGGATAGTGAACTCAACAGATCCATGATCCTTTGACAGAAGTAGTTTCTCCTCGCCTGTATTAAATCTGCCACCCTATAGCCTAAAGTTATGATCTCTCATTCCAGGTTGTCCCATTAGGGGAACCATCCTCTCTGTGCTTTTATGTCAATCTCCGTTACCATTTTATATACCTCAGTTGGATCGCGTCTCATTCCTGTTAAATCGATCAAGTATAGGCTTAAACAAAAACAGAAATTGTTGGAAGATTTTGTTTTATTCAGTCACAGGATGAGGGCATTGTTGGCTAGGCAGCATTTATTGTCCATCCTTAATTGCCCAGAGGGCAGTTAAGAGTCAACCACATTGCTGTGGGTCTGGAGTCACATATCGGCCAGACCAGCAAAGGATGGCAGTTTCCTTCCCTAAAGGACATTAGTGAGTAGGTCTGGCAGCATATGTGGAGAGCAATCAGTGTTAATGTTTTAGGTCGAGTGACCCTTCCTTAGAAGTATGAGCTTAAGCTGTTCAGTACCTCCTTACAAATCAATTATTGAATGAATCTTCTCTGAAGTGTCTCCAATATAACAACATTCCTTCTCAAGTAAGGGGACCAAAACCCCCTTTAAATCGTGGAGCAGGGTCAAGGGGCCGAATGGTCTACTCCTGCCTATAGTTCTTATGTTCTTATGCTCTTCAAGTAAGGGGACCAAAACTACATGTAATACTCCATGAGGTCTCATCACAGTCTTGTACAGTTGCAGCAACACTTTTTTTAATTTTAATATGTTATTCCTGTAGCAATAAATGCCAAAATTCCATTTACCCTCTTTACTGCCTGCTTTGCCTGCAGACTAGCTCTCTGCAATATATGTACAAAGACACTCAGATCCCTCTGCACTGAAACATTTTAAAATTTCTATCCATCTAGATAGTAAGTTGTCATTTTATTCTTCCAATGAAAACGGATAACTTCACATCTATATGTACATTAGAGTCTATCGGCCAAATTCTGACCCATGTGCCTCACCAATCCATATCCATTTGTAAATTTATTGTTTCTTCAATGAAACTACTTTCCTATTTTAATGTCATAAGTGGAAGTGCATTGAATGTAAGTGTGTCGGAAATGGTTTAGAAAAGACTTAGTAGACTAAAGCCTAGGAATGACTGGGTTACCTTAGAAAGAAAGGTTAAATAGGCTAGGCTTGTATCCACATGTATTCATACACCTCCTTGTCTGTTCAAGGCTGGGCCTGATGATACACAGAGCAGGAGTAAAATACTTGCCCACTAGAAGAGGTTGAAAAATTCCCTGCACAACGCATTGTGAAAGTATAAGTTCATGGGTGTGCAGTGCCCAACATTGCATGAGTGATTGTGGATTTGTAGTTCCATTTGCTAAATGCAGGAATGAGGCACCAGTGTCAAAGCTTGACAATATTTTAAAGAGTATCACATTATTGTGAACAATTTCCTTGACCAGCCTCTCATCAGCTTGCCACAGATCCACCCTTGCAGAATATATTACTGATCTCTGCTCCACCCTGCTTCCTGAAGGGAATTGACAAAGAGAAACAGATATGTTTATCTTTAGACATTAGAGTTGGTAAAATTTCTTGAGCAAAAGTGGGATCAATCCATTTTTAAAATTCCTGCTGTTCAAAGGCCATTTCAACTGACTCCAAGCTATGCAGAGCAGGATGATTACCAAGGGATAACTGGAATATTTAAGAACTGTATCTTGAGAAAGGGCAGTCTGGGATGGGCCATGGTCATTGCATGTCTGACAGTTGGGTAAATAGTGATTATGCTGTTCATTCCTCAACGTGACATCTACCTCCAGGACTTTACGATTGATACCAACCCTGATGACGAGGTCTAGCGTCTGATTGATGGCAACTGTAAACAGTACCATTCAGGGGTGGTGAGAAGAAGCAAGGGTATTGGTGACCACTTCATTTATTTGTTTAAAGCTTGTGTTTGAAAAGAAAGATGTCTTGCCCTGAAAGAATCATCCCTGTAAGAAGCTTTATGAACAGCTCCCGTTTCGGTGTGTTGTGCTTTTCCAACAGACTTTTCCTAGTGCAGTTCAAATGAGCAAAATGAGAATTGACTCCCCATAAAGTAATATATTCTCTGAAATAGCACTGTGCTATTTGCTCTAAAAATATTTTCAACAAAACCTTACTTCAATTCAACATGTATTTTCTTTACAACCTGATTTTAATGAAAACATTCAGAAATATTTTAAATGTATCATATTAATGTGAAGAAGAACCACCTTGTACAAATAACAAATTTGATCCATCTAATAAAGAGTTGTTCCCAGCGAAGACTGCTACTGGTCCTTCAAGAAAGCACAGTGTGCATAATGTATTATAATACTTTCTACCCACTGACCTTCACATTTCTGTAAAACTCAGTCTAAATCTTTCATCACCACTTCTAGATACTTTCTAATCAGCCTGTTATGACACACCTCTGGAGCAGGTGGTGTGGAACCTGGTCAAGAGGTATGGACACTATCACAGTGCTATATTAACCCTTAATTATGTAATTGTATCACTGGTGTTAATGTTAAGCTTTAAGTTCTTGATGAGCAGCACTTGCTGTCAGAAGCATAGAGCAGGGATGTACACAAACAAAAAATCAATAGTTAGACAAAGGAGAGCCAGTGGACGTGATCTATTTGGATTTCCAGAAGGCCTTAGTCAAGGTGTTGCACAGCAGGCTGCCAAATGAGATAAGAGCCAATGCTAACAAGCATGGGGCTGATACAATTCCCCATGCTTGTTATCTCGGATTCTCCAGCATCTGCAGTACCTTTTATCTCTAAGAGCCAATGCTGTTAGGGGCAAGGTATCATATGGATAGAGGATTGGCTGACTGGTGGAAGGAAGAAAATAGGGATAAAGAAGTCTTTCACCGTATAGCACCTGGTGACTAGTGGAGTTCACGGGCAACAGTGTTGGGATCACAACTATTCATATTATACTTTAATGATCTGAATAAAGGAACTGAGGGTCCTGTTGCTCAGTTTGGAGATGACACAAAGACAAGCGGAGGGACAGGTGGTGTTGAGGAAAAGGGGAGGCTGCAGATGGACTTGGACTAGCTAGGACAGTGGGCAAAGGAGCGGCAGATGGAAAATATTGTGGGAAAGTGTGAGGTTATGTACTTTGGTAGGAAGAATAGAGGCGTAGACTATTTTCTAAACGGGGAAGGGTTTTGGAAATCTGAAGCAGAAAGAGACTTGGGAGTCCTAGTTCAGGATTCTTTTAAGGTTAACATGCAGGTTCAGTTGACAGTTAGGAAGACAAATGCAATTTCAAAAGGACTAGAATACAAGAGCAGAGATGTGCTTCTGAGGCTGCACAAGGCCCTGGTCAGGCCACATGTGGAACATTGCGAGCTGTTTTTGGCTCCATATTTAAGGAAGGATGTGTTGATGTTGGAGATTTACAGGAATGATCTTGAGGATGAAGGGCTAATCACATGAGCAGCTGTTGAGGACTCGGGGTCTGTATTCAATGAAGTTTAGAAGGATGGGGTGGGGGGGATATGATTAAAACTTACAGAATACTGAGAAGCCTGGATAGTGTGGACACGGAGAGGATGTTTCCACTTATAGGAGAGACTAGGACCCAAGGGTACAGCCTCAGAGTGAAATAGCAGCCCTTTAGTACTAAGATGAGGAGGAATTTCTTCAGCCAGAGGGTGGTGAATCTATGGAACTTATTGCCACAGACGGCTGTGGAGGCCAAGTCATTGAATGTGTTTAAGACAGAAATGGATAAGTCCTTGATTGGTAAGGTGATCAGGTGTTACAGAGAAAAAGCAGGAAAGTGGGGTTGCAAAACATATCAGCCATGATCAAATAGCAGAGCAGAGTTGATGAGCCAGATGGCCTAGTTCTGCTCCAATATATTATTGTTTAATGGAAGGTGTCCATGATGTTGCTCATGATGGTATTCCAGAAAGGAGGAAGTCAAAAAACAGGAAGCTTAACTCCAATTGGTCTAAAATCTCTCACTGGAAAAATATAAGAATCCGTTATTAATGAACTTGCAGTGGGACATTTAGAAAATTATTAGACAATCTGGCCGTGTCAGAGTTTTGAGAAAGTCAGTTCATGTTTAACAAATTTATTACAGGCATTTAGTTTTTCGGGTTGGATAAATGGAAACCTGTGTATGTCGTGTATTTTGATTTCCAAAAGGCGTTTTATAAGGTGTCACATTAAAAGGCTGCTGCATAAGGTAAGACAGATAATGGAGATCTATTGACATAGGTAGAATATTGCTTAAATAACCGGAAAAAGAGTTGGGATAAATGGATCATGTTCAAATTGGCAAGTTGTAACAAGGGGAGTACCTCAGGGATCAGTGCTGGAGCTTCAACTATTTGCACTCTCTATTAATCAATTTTGTGAAATGACAATTGTATTGTAGCTACATTTGCTGACAGCATCAAGTTTGGTGTGACAGTAAATTGTAAGAAACTGAAGAAACTTCTGCAATGGGAGATAGATTAAGTGAGTGGCAAAAATTTAGGAGGTAGCACATAGTATTGGAAAAAGTGACGTTGTTGACTTTGACAGGAACAATTGAAAAGCAGAATATTATTTAAGTGGAGAGAGACTGCAGAATTCTGCAATACAGGTGGATCTAGGTGCCTTTGTACATGAATCACAAAGTATTAGCTTGCAGATATACTGAGTAATTAAGAAAATTGGTATTTATGATGAGAGTGATGGAGACAAGTAGGGAAGCATTGCAAAAAACTTATAGGATATTGGCGAGTTTGCACCTGGAATACTATGCACAGTTTAAGTTACCTTGCATTGGAAACACTTCACAGATCCTGTACCAAACTGATTGTTGGGATGAAGGATTGTCGATTGAGGGGAGCCTGAGCAGGTTGGGTCCATACTCATTGAAGTTTAGAGCAATGAGTAACTTATAGATTTCTGAGGGTGATTGACAGATGCCTGCAGGAAGGAGGAGTTTTATTATGGAGAAATCTTAAGCATAGCCAAGCAATAACAGGACTTCTCATTAAGGCAGATAAGGAGGAATTCTTTTCTCCTGAGGCTCATCAGTCTTTAGGATTCTCTTCCCCAGAGGGCAGTGGAGGCTAAGATAAAAATATACTTAAGGCCAAGTCAGGCGCATGTTTGATCT
Source organism: Ginglymostoma cirratum (assembly GCA_024137785.1). Classification (NCBI taxonomy): domain Eukaryota; kingdom Metazoa; phylum Chordata; class Chondrichthyes; order Orectolobiformes; family Ginglymostomatidae; genus Ginglymostoma; species Ginglymostoma cirratum. The sequence continues at coordinate 1,017,538 of JAHRHZ010000045.1, read as the reverse complement.
ACAAGACAGTAAGGACTGCAGGTGCTGGAAGCTAGAGTCAATAAATGTGGAGCTGGCAAAGCACAGCAGGTCAGGTAGATGAGGTATGCAGACCTGGGGACCGCACGCACTAACTAACCCGAACTTCTGGTTTGCATCCACTTTAACTCTCCCTCCCACTCTCCTGATGACATGTCCGTCCTTGGCCTCCTCACTGTCAGAGTGAGGCCAAACGTAAACTGGAGGAATGATATCAGTTGTTTTGCCTTGGGAGCTTACAACCCAATGGCCTGAATATTGACTTCATCAGCTTCAAAATCTTTGCTCCCCCAACCTGTACATCTTCTGACTCACCTATCTCCTACCCTTCCCAATTGACCAACCACAATAACCCCCGACCTGCATCCAACTATCTCCATCTCACCCAGCCTTGAACCCAGTCACACCCCCTTCCCTCTATTTATTTCTGGGCTCCTCCCCCATCCCAGTCCTGATGAAGGATTTTGATCTAAAACTTTGACTTTCCTGTCCCTCGGATGCTATCTGACCTGCTGTGCTTTTCCAGCTCCACATTTATTACGATGTTTGATCAACAATGGAGTCGAAGGATATGAGTGAGGGTTAGGAAAGTGGAGTTACAGCCACAATTAGATCGGCCTTGGACTTTCTGAATGGCATTGTACCTTGACAGGCTGATTGGCCTACTCCTCCTCTAAATGCCTAGAAATTTTTTGTCCATTATTCTTTGTGGGGGGTGAAGGTATTTTCTGATTTTTAATGTAGATAATTTATCCTTGATCTCTCTTCTCTGGTGCAATAAAAAAAATTGATTGTCATTCTGCTTCATATTCTCCCTCACCCACCAACCTTATCCATGACACAGAAGAAGAAGAAAATTGACAACGAGAGATTGGAGATCCCATTGTGTGAGAGCAGCAGCCCTCAACATCTTGTATCATGTGTTTTACCAGGGGAGGCAATGACCTAGTGATTATCGCTGGACAGTTAATCTAGAGACCCACATCATGTTCTGGGGACCTTGGTTCAAATCCCGCTATGGCAGATGGTGGAATTTGAATTCAATAAAAATATCTGGAATTAAGAATCTAATGATGACCATGAATCCATTGTTGATTGTCAGGAAAACTCATCTGGTTCACTAATGTCCTCTAGGGAAGGAAACTGCCATCCTTACTTGGCTGGCCTACATGTGACTCCAGTCCCACAGCAATGTGGTTGACTCTGGACAGCCCTCTGGGCAATTAAGGATGGGCGACAAATAGGGCTAGCAATGCCGTCATCTCATGAATGAATAAATAAAAAGTTATTTTGTCAAAACAAACCTTAATCCTTATCATGATAAAAATAAAACACTCACTTTTTCCAAGGACTGTACTTCTATATACTTTTTTCTGGTCGCCCCATTACAGGAAGGATGTGGAAGCATTGGAAAAGATGCAAGTGGAGATTTACCAGGATGTTGCCTGGTCTGGAGCGAAGGTCTTATGAGGAAAGGCTGAAGGACTTCTTGGGTCTGTTCTCATTGGAGAGAAGAAGGCTAAGAGGGGATTTAATAGAGACCTACAAGATGATCAGAGGATTAGATAGGGTGGACAGTGAGAGTCTTTTTCCTAGGATGATGACGTCGGCTTGTACGAGGGGGCATAGCTGCAAATTGAGGGGTGACAGATTTAAGACAGATGTCAGAGGCAGGTTCTTTACTCAGAGAGTGGTAAGGGCGTGGAATGCCCTGCCTGCCAATGTAGTTAACTCAGCCACATTAGGGGCATTTAAACAGTTCTTGGATAAGCATATGGATGATGATGGGATAGTGTAGGGGGATGGGCTTAGATTAGTTCACAGGTTGGCGCAACATCGAGGGCCGAAGGGCCTGTTCTGCGCTGTATTGTTCTATGTTCTATGTTCTATATGTATGTGCATTTTTGTACTATATAATCCATAAATGGAATAGTTTAAGGACATTAAAATTGTGATAATGTTGCTGAGAGTAGGTTTTACTGCTAAATTGCAAAAACAAAATGAGATAATGATTTAGTCATTTGCAAGAAGACTGTGGCTGTGTTTCATTGGCAAGTGTGTTAACCTTACATGTCCCACCCAGACTTCCACATTCCACCAGTGGGACATACCCTGCATGGTGCCTGGACAATGTGGCAGCTCACAGATCTCGTGCTGAAATACACAATGACAAGTTGTCAATTTGCAGCTAACATTCTCAAACTAGCAGGGACTGTAGAATTAGAGGAGCCTACGTACAATGTATAAAATGAACTGGACAAAATTGCAGAGTGATAACAGACTGTGAAGTACGAGACAGCAACCAATTAAAGGAATGTTGATGACCAATGTTAAACTCAACGTGAAATCTATCCAACCGATGCAGAGCAGCCATCAGTGTTTTGATTTTCATTCTTTGTTTATTTTTAGAATGTCTACAGGGGTACTGACCGGAGTGGGTGGGGGTGGGGGGGGGGTGTGGGTGTGTGGGTTGGGGAAGGTGGTGGGGGAGGGAAATGTGGAGGGCAAGAGGGGAAGTTTCCTCTCATAGGAGAATCTAGGATGAGAAGCCACCATTCAAATATCAGAGGTCGCCCGTTGGCTCAGTGGTTAGCACTGCTGCCTCACAGCACCAGGGACCTGGGTTTGATTCCACCCTTGGGTGACTGTCTGTGTGGAGTTTGCACATCATCCCTTTGTCTGTGTGGGTTTCCTCTGGGTGCTCTCGTTTCCTCCTACAGTCCAAACACGTGCAGGCTAGGTGGATTGGCCATGCTAAATTGTCCAGGGGCTCTAGGTCATGTGGGTTAGACATGGGAGATGGGTCTGGGTGGGATGCTCTTTGGAGGGGCAGTGTGGACTTGTTGGGCCAAATGGCCTGCTTCCACACTGTAGAGACTCTGTGATTACAGAAGCAATGTGAAATCTTTTCTCTCAGAGCATTGAGAGCTTTGGAATTTCCCTTCCTGAAAAGGTCATGGAACATAAGAACCAGGAATAGGAGTAGGCCATTCAGCCCCTTGAGTCTGCTTCCCCATTCAATAGGATCACGGCTGATCTCATTCTCAGCCTGACCTTTACTTTCCTGCCCGCTCTCCACAACACTTTAACTTGCTCCTGATTAAAAATCTATTTCCTCATTATTCCAGGATCCACCACACTGTGGGGTATGAATTCCACAGATTTATAACCCTTTGAGAGAAGTAATTTTGCCTCGTCTCTTTTAAATCTACTGCCCATTCTCCTAAAACTGTGACCTCTCATTCTAGATTGTCCCACATGAGGAAGCATCCTCTCCACGTCTACTTTGTCAATCCTCTTTAGTGTCTTATATCCCTCAATTAGATCTCCTCTCATTCTTCTAAACTCCAGATAGTATTGGCCTAACCTCCTCACTGTCTCTTCATGAAACAGAGCCTTTATCTCTGGGATCAATGTAGTAAAGCAGAGCTCTTGAATGTTTTTAAGGCATAAATAAATAGATTCTTGTTAAGCATGAGGGTGAAAGATTATCATGGGTAGGTGGAAAGGTGGGTTTAAGGTTACAATCAGTTCACATTAATCTTCTTGAATGACAGCCTTCTCCTGCTCCTAATTGTATGTTGTCATTGTTACAAGATTGACCAAAAAACACAGCCAGATATTCTTCAACTATTTTCATGATGAAATGAATTCTTCTGTAACTTGATTGGATTTAATTTTCACTTGCCTTCTATTTCCAGGGGAATACCTTTACGCTGGTACAGCATCTGATTTTCATGGCAGAGACACTGCTTTCTCCCGCTCACTGGGACCTCCAGCCAGTCGACATTACATCCGCACAGATCTTTCGGAACATTACTGGCTCAATGGTACGACGGTGCAATCACTTCTTCACCTTTTTAGGTGATTGAGTACAGTCTACGGGAGATCAAATGAATAGTATTGAGATTTGGATGATGTCATTTACACTAATGTTACTGATGACGGTGATGAGTTTATGAAGCCGGTAAACCTTCTTGATTGATTGGAATTAGCATCTTCATAAATTACTGCTGTTTTCATTTGGAGCAATGTACCATTTCGTCATTTCTCATATAAAGATATTAGATCTGGTTGATAAATGCCATGACTACATTAGCGCTTTTGAATCAAGACAATGGTTTTTGATATACGCCAAGTGAAGGTTTCAATCTTACGCAGATGGAGATGGTCAGCCTGATTTCCAAGGCACTGGGAAATGGGAGCCCACCCGTAGAAAGTCTTCACAAACCACTTCAGATTCATGCTGACAAAACTGATTTTGTTGGTGATTTCTTGTAAACTGTATAGATTTCAATTGTCATCATCATTGCCATGACAGAAGTAACGCTACCTTCTGCAGTATGCAGTAATTCCACTTACCCAGCCCAGATGTTGCAGCTGTGTGCGTGCATATCTATCGATGCCTGTCCTTGAGTTCCACTCAATATAAACCAGGTCACATATCTTGAGCCTACTCTCTAGCACACATATAGACGCAAATCTGAGAAGTGGTGTCCTTGCTGATAGCTTGTAATTACCGAGTATTCCAAATATCTGAGTCCTCATGAGATTGGACTGGCTAAAATTGCAGTTAATCTGGGAGTATCTGGACCCAAAGCTCTAGTCATCAGGTAACTATACATCAGAGGGGTTGACCTAAAATAGATCATCTAATCAAAGAAAATATCCCACACACTCTGCCATTGATTGTCTCCTGTCTGATACTTGACTTCAAAGTCCATTCAAATGCCAATTATTCTCTGAATGAACAAGTTCTTCTTGACGTTTATCCTAGCTTGCTCTTTTACCCATTTTAGACCATGTTACTTTCTGCTCTCATGCATTTTCAGTGAGACCAACAAATGCCAACAGTGTTAAAGAGGGGGAATGTGGGATGGATGAGACATCCACTTGTTTTTTTTCTCCAGTGCAAAAAGAAGGGTAGTGGATTAGAGTCTGCATGGATATAAAATAATACAATTTTGAACGAAAGGGCATCATTGATTTTTTTTTAAATCTTGTGAATGTACCTGCTAGAGAAGGGGCAAAGCTTAATCTACTCTTGGGACATAAGACATGGCAGGTGACTGAGGTGTCAGTGGTGGGGGGCACATTGGGGCTAGCGACTATAATTCTTTTGGTTTCAAAATAGTGATGGAAAAGGATAGACTGGATCTAAAAGTTAAAGTTCTAAATTAGAGGAAGACTGATCTTGACAGCATTAGGCAAGAACTTTTAAAAGTTGATTGGGGTGGATTTACCGGAAAATAGGAACAAAAGAACATAAGAACCAGGAGCAGGAGTAGGCCATCTGGCCCCTCGAGCCTGCCCTGCCATTTAATAAGATCATGGCTGATCTTTTTGAGACTCAGGTCCACCTACCCGCCCGCTCACCATAACCCGTCATTCCTTTACTGTTCAAAAATTTATCTAGCCTTGCCTTAAAAACATTCAGTGAGGAAGCCTTCAAAAAATGAGATAACAAGAATCCACAGACAGTATGTTCCTGTTATGGCGAAGGGCAAGGCTGGTAGGTGCAGGGAATGCAGGATGACTAGAGAAATTGAGTTTTTGGTCAAGAAAAAGAGGGAAGCATATGTCAGGCATAGACAGCAGATATTGAGTGAATCCTTAGAAGAGTATAAAGGCAGTAGGAGTGTACTTAAGAGGGAAATCAGAAGGGTAAAAGGGGACATGAGATAGCTTTGCAAAGCAGGTTAAGGAGAATCCAAATGAATTTTATAAATGCATAAAGGACAAAAGGGTAAGTGAGGCAAGAATAGAGCCCCTTAAAGATCAGCAAGGTCGCCTATGTGTGGAACCGCAGGAAATGGGGGAGATACTAAGCAAATATTTCACATTGGTGTTTACTGTTGGAAAGGCTATAGAAACTAGAGAATGTGGGGAAATAAAGAGCGACATCTGGCAACATGTCCATCTTACAGAGGAAGAGGTACTAGATCCTTAAAATGCATAAAGGTGGATAAATTCCCAGGATCTGATCAGGTGTACCCTCAAACTCTGTGGGAAGCTAGGGAAGTGATTCCTTGGCCCTTGCTGAGATATTTGGATCATAAATAGCCACAAGTGAGGTGCCAGAACACTGGAGGATGGCTAATGCGATGCCACTATTGAAAAAAGGTGGTAAGGAAAAGCCAGGGAACTATAAACTGGTGAGTCTGACATTGGTGGTGGGCAAGTTGTTGAAGGGGATCCTGAGGGATGGGATTTACATGTATTTGGAAAGGCAAGGACTGATCAGGGATAGTCATCATGGCTTTGTGTGTGGGAAATCATGTCTCACTAACCTGATTGAGTTTTTTGAAGAAGTAACAAAGAGGATTGATGAGGGCAGAGTGGTGGAGGTGATCTAGATGGACTTCTGTAAGGCGTTCGACAAGGTTCCTCGTGGTAGACTGGTTAGATCACGAGGAATACAGGGAGCGCTAGCTATTTGGATACAGAACTGGCTCAAAGGTAGAAGGCAGAGGGTAGTGGTGGAGGGTGCTTTTCAAACTGGACATCTGTGACCAATGGTGTGCCATAAGGGTCAATGCCGGGTCCACTATTTTTCATAATTTATATAAATGATTTGGATGTTAACATAGGAGGTACGGTTAGTAAGTTTGCAGATGACACCAAAATTGATGGTGTAGTGGACAGGAAAGAAGGTTACCTCTGAGTACAATAGGATCTTGATCATATGGGCCAATGGGCTGAGGAGTGGCAGATAGAGTATAACTTAGATAGTGTGAAATGCTACATTTTGGAAAGGGACATCAGGGCAGGACTTATACACTTAATGGTAAGGTCCTGGGGCATGTTGCTGAACAAAGAAACCTTGGAGTGCAGGTTCATAGGTCCTTGAAAGTGGAGTCGCAGGTAGATAGGATAGTGAAGGCAGCGTTTGGTACGCTTGCCTTTATTGGTCAGTGCATTGAATATAGGAGTTAGGAGGTTATGGTGAAGCTGTACAGGACATTGGCTAGGCCACTTCTAGCATACTGTGTGCAGTTCTGGTCTCCCTGATATTAGAAGGATGTCGTGAAACTGGAAGGGGTTCAGAAAAGATTTACAAGGATGTTGCCAGAGTTGGAGGGTTTGAGCTACAGGGAGAGGCTGAATAGACTGTGGCTATTTTCCCTGGAGTATCGGAGGCTGAGGTGTGATCTTACAGTGGTTTTTAAAATCAGGAGGGGTGTAGATAGGGTAAATAAACAAGGTCTTTTACCTGGGGTGGGGAAACTAGGGGTTCCAAAACTAGAGGGCAGAGGTTTAAGGTGAGAGGGAAAAGATTTAAAAGGGACCTAAGGGGCAACTTTTTTACACAGAGGGTGGTGCGTGTATGGAATGGGCTGCCAGAGGAAGTGGTGGAGGCTGGTACAATTATAACTTTTAAAAAGCATCTGGATGGGGACATAAATAGGAAGAGTTTAAAGGGATATAGGCCAATTGCTGGCAAACGGGGCTAGATTTATCTAGGCTATCTGGGTGGCATGGACAAATTGGATCGAAGGTCTATTTCCACGCTGTACATCACTATGACCCTGTGACTATTTAAATATTCAATGTCATTTGCAGTTTCTTAAAGTTGCTCATTAATAACTGTCTCTGTGCACTAAGTGGCAAATTTATATTTACAGAAGCAAAGTTTATCGGAGCATTTTCCATCCCGGACACCTACAATACTGACGATGATAAAATATATTTTTTCTTTCGGGAGGCAACAGAGGACAGCAGCACCTCTGACAGATCTATTTTCTCCAGGGTTGCCAGGGTCTGTAAGGTAGGTGAAGAACTGTGACATTGTGAACTCATTGTATTTGTAACGAGGAGTCGTTTATTCACAAAATCAGTGAACTCCACAATTAATGAAGTGGCAAGCAGTTTGCAAACAGTTTACCGCTCCTCTCCTTGAAGACTCTTGCTAGTGATTGGCTGCAGTGACACTAATAGTCTCTTGGTACCTGACCCAAAGACAAACTCTTTTGAAGCTCAGTGTGAGAGTTTGCAAGCTACTGCTTCATTGATCCAATATCAACAAATCTGCATTGTCTTGACATCAGAGAGTGATCTGGAATGGTGGCTTGATTTTTCCTCCATTTCATTTGGAAGTATTGAGATCAATTGTAGTAAGCCCTGTTCTGGCCCAGCAAATATCACTTGGTTCAACATAGACTAGGAATAACTTCAGTGAAACAAAACAGATGTTGCTGGGAAAACTCAGCATGACTGAGAGCATCTGTGGAGAGAAAGCATAATTAACGTTCCGGATCTACTAACGGGGCGACACAGTGACTCTGCTTCTTTCTCCACAGATGCTGCCAGATATGCTGAGTTTCTTCAGCAATTTCTGTCTTTGTTTCAGATTTCCAGCAGCTACAGTTCTTTATTTCATTAATTTCAATGAAAACTGTTAAGAAAGCTCTGAAATTTCAGCTTGGTTTCTCTTTATTTTGAGCAGAAACTCTGGGCTAACAGTCTGTAGCAGAGTTCTAACTTTCTCAGTACCACATTGGCTACACTCTGAGCTATGATGATTACAGTCAGTATTTCAACTGAGCTTCAGTTTTTGTTCAATTTAAAAATCTTATATGTTCACCTTGGCTCCTTCCACTTACATGAGTCGGTAAAGATGCAGCAGCTCAAATCTGTGAATGAAGGGGCAACTTCTCATTTTGTACCCCTGTTGATGGCTGAGGGGGTCAGTCTGTTAAAGACAGGTTCTGCCATGAGTGCCACGTATGGGATAGACCTTCATTGTGGTTTTTAGTGTTGCAAATTGCTGTAGCCTTTGACAGTCCCAGTGGGTGATACCAGTCCTGAGGTGACGTTGCCATTTTACCAGCTCTTAGCTGGTGTCTCTGAGCTGTGGGAATCAATGCTCAGAGCACTCACACTGAGCTTACAAGCATAGCTGAAGTAATATTTTGAGTGTCTGACTGGTCTTCTGTTTCTGTCTACCTCTCCATTTTGAAGATTCTTGGATACATGAATGCACTGAACAGGGAAGTCACCTCTGCTTGGTACATGCCAGAGAAACAAACATTTACCAGGTTGTCTTATGAATCAAGGGTGGACAGGCTAGGCTTCTCTCCATTGGAGAGTAGATGGGTAAGAAATGACTTGATTGAAACATGGAAGAAGAGGTGTCTTAACAAGGTGAATGGGAAAGATTTTCCTTCCTGTGTGAAAATCTAGAATGAGAGAGTCACCATATAAAATTAGGGAGTCACCATTTAAAATTAGAGAGTCACCATTTAACACCGACGTAAACAGAATTTTCTGTAGCAAAATGGCGTAACCTATTGGAAACTCTCTTCTTCAAGGCAATAGGAGAATCTGGATTTTGTTTTAGGCGCGGGTGGGTAGATTCTTGGTAAGCATAGGGTGAAGGTTTATTGGAGCATAGGCGGGTGTTGATTTTTTGATCACAGTTACCTGATGTAGACAGCGGACTGTTGCAGTAATGATTTTCTTATTGTTTATTCAGGTCGTTAGAAGCAGCAGTTTAGATATGATGTCTTCGTTAGTTAGTATAGTATGAGAATTAGAACTAGGTTTTATTGTCACTTGTACTCAAGTACAGGGGTGCAGTAGTAAAATGAAATGTTTACAAAGCCACTATTCCTGACGCCATCTCAGGTACAAAATCTGAAAAATAAGGAAATAAGTTAAAAAGTTCAACATTACAGCTCTTCTTAAGCCATGGGCCTGCAGACACTCCCTGCTGAACTTTCTCCAAGAGGGCTCGTTTTCCCCATCACTGGGCTAAGTCTCACCCAACCTCTACACCCCCAACCACCGCTTTGCTGCTCACTGCAATGTGGGATCGCCAGTTGGTTAACTAGATTTTAAAAAGATACACATGCAGGGCAAATGTGGATTGCTCACTGATACTGGAGGATACACAGGCTGTTGCATGTAGAATGTGTCAGTCTGATTAAAGTTGGGAAGGCAGTATCTTGTTTTCTAGCTGAGGACAGAGTTTAGGAAGCTCTTTCCTGAGTCTTCCTCCTCTTCATCTGGTCCATTGTCCAACTGGAGAAGACAACTCCTTGACAAGCACCGTCCCCTCTGCCACTGAGCACTTGTTGAGATAAAGTATTTCTTGGGCCAGGTAATGTACACTGGGTTAATCAATTGTTTGAACTATTTTGGCCAATGACCATGGGACAGCTACTCATGACATTTAGATGACTATTATCCCCTTGACCACCTCCATTTGTAGGTGAGATTTCATTTCTTCAAAGAATAAAATAATCTTATTTTAAAAACCACGACATTCATAATTGGGTAGTGTAGTGATAAATTTTTGTTAATGTTTGTAGAAGGTTAGTTACTAATATAAACCATTAAACGAGGTCTCATGCTGCACAGGAAATCCTAAGAGGGCAGTGTCTTAAGGGCACCCCAAGTTCCAACGCAAGAAAGTGCAGTAATCTGATCAATCATGATCTTATTGATTGGCAGAGCAGGAGGGAGGGGCCGAATGGCCTACTGCTGCTCCTAATTAATATGTTCCTATTTTCAAATTTTATTTTTAAGAAGTCATTCTTTTTGCTCCTATTTATTTATTAATTCTGTATTTTGATCTTCTGATCTTGAGAAATTTTTTCTATTCAAGAGTGCAAATGCCCAATGTACGCAGGTCACTGTAACATATTTAAAGATCTGCATATAATGGTTTATAGTCCATCATCTTCAGGGGATAATCTAGAGCCAACTAGTACAATTGATTGACCCAGTGCAAGTTACCTGCCCCAACCTGTTCATGTTCAATTTGGTCTGGTCCGAATTCAAAACAATTTGCACATCCATTCCTATAGTAAAACCTCCAATGCAAAAATGCACACCAGAATGTGGTTTGGCTTTATTCAAAAGGATTTGCTGGAAGTTGGGCTTAAGCATCCCACTTTTAGTTCAATGTAAGATTGAAACAACAAGAATAAAACTCTTGTGTGATATCCAGTGCAATGCGTAGATTGAGTGAGGGAACCCATTGAACAGGATGAACATGGGCGACTAAAAAAAAAATTTGTGCAGCTACTGGATTTATCTGGGTGGCAGAATGAGAACACATGGCATGTGGACCAATGAAATCACCTGTCCCACCCTTCGATAATGGCTCATCAACGACAGCAATGCACATTATAACTGGAATCCTCTGCTCAACCCATCCACAACCCCCTTTCCAACATACCCTGGCTTCCTGTTCTCATTAATATTTCCCAAACATAACCATTGTGACTGATTAAAACCCTCAGGCTGGTGAAGCCATCCATGCTGCACCTCAATTACTCACTCCATGATGACCCATTCAACACATCTACCCATTCTAGGAATTCATCCTCCACAGCATTGGTGCTTGTTAGTGTTATTCTGGATTGAATTCACCCATGATTACTGCATTAACCTTGTTACAGTAATACTGTACCCTGCGTTATGATCCCAGCTGATATTATTACTGGGCAAGTCAGATCAACGATTGAGATCAGGCTTGATAGATCTTATTATGGTTTGTTTTGGTTTAAATGAGGTGATCTCTCACTGAAACACAAACGCACAATGCTGTAGAATTGGTTTCAACAATAAAGTAAATGGTTATGATGCAAACCTAATGAAGGTAAAATCGAATAAACCAAATAAGTTACATTTCATACAAAATGAAAGATTTAGAAACGTCATAAAGTACAATTCCCCTCGTTCCAAAAGCACTCCTGTTGAGAACTCACACCGTAGAGAATTCCCCTCTCCCTCAAACCTATATAGCTTAATCTAACTGTTGCTTTAATTCCCAGTCTTAAGAACTCGAGCGCCTATTTCTTCCAGCTGCATACAACTGAGCTTAGATTTCCTCAGCTTTAAATAATCCCTTCAGCACTTTAGCAAAACACCTCCAGCCTGAAACTTTCAAGCTGAAGCCCATACACTGACGTAGCCTATCTATTAATAGTTCAAAACTAGCCCCTTCCTTCAGGGGCAGTTATCTCACACATCCACTTCTGGCCAAGATTTCTGCAAGATTGTCAAACTGTTCTCTCCACAGAAACTGACGGGCCTGCTTAGTTTCTCCAGTAGTTTCCGTTTTTGTTTCAGATCTTCCGTACCCACAGTTAATATGCTGAAGGCGATACTTCTCTTGCTTAATTCCCTCATCCTGTCCTGAATCTCATTATTATTATTTTTAGTTATTTTGAGCTCCAAGCAGAAAGGAGGATAGAGGGCAACATTTAGAGATAGCAAGAACTGCAGATGCTGGAGTCAGAGACAACACAGGGTGGAGCTGGAGGGACACAGCAGGCTGGGCAGCATCAGAAGAGCAGGAAAGTTGACGTTTTGGGTCAAGACCCTATTTCTGAAGAAGGGTTCTGAACCGAAACATCAACTTTCCTGCTTCTCTGATGCTGCCTGGCCTGCCGTATTCCTCCAGCTCCACACTGTTGCCTGTAGAAGGCAACATTTGTTGTTTAAGGCAATGGTTCTGAAAGGGTTAATTTGGAGATTGCAATAGGCCACACCCATTTTGATACTGTATACAGCCCTGGGTGGCGAATTGAGTACTCCTTAATTGATAATGGATAATCAATAGATGCGTCATCTCTGGATCCTGATAGTCTTGGTAACTGCAGTAACTCACCAATGTAGCTTTTACCTATGCATGTAGCTATCATGCATAAGCTACATCTTGCTGTTGAGAAAAGTGCCTCTTCTTGTTAAGACTTACAAGTGTTTCATCATCTAATTCAGTTCTTCAAACATGGTCTTGTACAAAACAGAGGATTCGAGGCAGTACTCTACCTGAACTGTAGCCATGATGTGGAGGTGCCAGTGTTGGACTGGGGTGGACACAGTCAGAAGTCACACAACATCAGGTTATAGCTGCGCTCTGAAAGCTTGTGATTTCAAATAAACCTGTTGGACTATAACCTGGTGTCTTGTGACTTTTGACATTGTCCACTGCAACTGACCATAGTAGGTCCCACAAACCCAGAGAAGCAACTGTTCAAATGTATGCAGTTTCTGACGGGGAATGAGCTTGAATGCGAACTGTTGCAATGAATCTTGATTTCAAACAGTGAGAGTGTAAGTACTCAAGGTAAAATGTGTGGGACAGAATACTGAGAAGATCCATTATTGCTCTCTGAGGGTTGTATTGGAGCTTGCTGCAGATAAATGTGCTTAACAGTGAAACTTACATGTCTGTTATCTTGTTTGAGTTGTAAATCATGACCTTTAGATCTGCTTAAGAAAATATGTTAGTGTTATTGCAAAGTTTAAAATTATTTGCCAGTTACTTTGTAAATCAAAAGATGAAAATTGTGAACTAATATTTCACATCAGTTCTCTGGGAATTCTTCTAGGCTTTCATTTTTATTTGGAGTCACTGAAAATGTCAGCTTGAAATATTAAGTGTTTGAGGAAATCAATTTCCTCTGGTGGCTTCTGCTTTGAGGCTGTGATGACTGGTGCTGGCAGGCAACTGCTGGAGATCAACTTACACATCATTAGAACAAAACACAAGCAGATTTTCCTGATAGGAAATGCATTCATGTTGAGCTACACAAATGCTACTGAAGTACTTACCTGGTTACAGCTAATGCTTTGTTTTATTTGTAAATTATGAGCTCGTGCTGTGCCTTCAGCTTGAATAAAACCAACAGAAGGTTTATCCTTGCCAGAACCGACTGCAGCATGTCACACTCTGCACTTTGTCATGTAACTTGGGAAGGGGCAAATTTAAAATAGCCCATAGCTTTGCATGAGTTGTTTATTTGTCAGGAGTCAGACCATCTGAACAGTCACTAGTTAATTCAGTCAATCAGCAGTTGCTGTGTAAAAATGTTACATTCAACAGAAAAAAAACATTAATGTTCACAGAAACAGAATGATAACAATGCATATTGGCCATTTATATTCTGCCTATTAAACAGTGCATTCCCTATTTTACTGTCAGCTATAAACGAGAAAGCAAAGATATATTGGAACGAACCTTGCCTCGTGCTCAAATCTTCCTCAGTCTTCCCATTAATGGTAGTGTGTTTTGCACACTCATTAAATGGGACAGGAGATAACATCTTTGAGAGTCAGGAATGATGATGAGTGTTTGTGCCATTTTGATGGACTCCCTAATGGAGCATTACTCATCCACTTATTTCCTAATATGAGGAATTGGCGAGGTTGGAGAAGGATGGATTGATATGCAGCATGTTCTGATGTATTCACCAGAACTGAAAAATGTACTTTCCCTCAGGACTTTTCCTCGAGATGCACAGCCATCTAACCCAGCATTTAGCAGCAATGGCATCATTGGGTTTGAGTAAGTTCTGCAGCGTAGTGATAATCAGTCTAATGGACTGGGACCATATGTTCAAATCTGACCCTGGCAGCTGGTGGAATTTCAATGAATCTAATAAATCTGGGATTGCATCTGAATTGTAATAACTGTGAGATTATTATTGAATGTTGTGAAATCCCATCACATCCCATCATTAGCAATGTGGCAGATTCTTAACTCTTCTCTGAAATTCCTAAGCAAGCCACACTGTTCAGGGGCAAATAGGAATGGGCAACAAATACAGGCCTTATCAGAATTACAATAACATTGGCTCAGCAGAGGGTCTGGTAGACAACAGGCTGATTGGAATAAAATACTTTAGGTTTTTCTTTGATCTCACTGGATCTGCAAGTTTGAGTGTTAATGAGATCACTTTTGGGAACTTGGTGATGGTCTAGATATGATGCTGCCACTTTCAGGTGCGAAGGGGCTTCCTGTGGCACCCACAGTGGTTGCACTTGTCATACAGTCATAGGAACGTACAGCACAGAAACAGATCCTTCTGTCCAACTCGTCCATGCCAACTAGATATCATAAACTAATCTAATCCCATTTGCCAGCATTTGGCCCATATCCCTCAAAACTCTTCCTATCCATATTCCCATCCAGATGCCTTTTAAACGTTGTCCTTGTACCAGCCTCTACCACTTCTTCTGGAAGCTCATTCCACATGCATGCCACCCTCTACGTGAAAAAATTGCCCCTTAGGCCCCTTTAAAATCTTTCCCCTCCCATCTTAAACCTATACACTCTAGTTTTGGACTGGCTTACCCTGAGAAAAAGACCTTGACTATTCACCCTATCCATGTCCCTCATGATTTTATGAACCTCTATAAGATCATCCCTCAGCCACTGTTGGTCCAGGAAAAATAGCCCCAGCCTATTCAGTCTCTCCCTATATCTCAAACTCTCCAGCCCTGGCAACATCCTTTTATATCTTTCTGAACCCTTTCAAGTTTAGTCATCTTTTGTATAGCATGGTGACCACAATTGGAAACAGTATTCCAGTGGCCCAATCAATGTCCTGCACAGCTGCAAAATAACATCCCAACTCCTATACTCAACGCACTGACTGAAAAAGGCAAGTATACCAAACACTTTCTTCACTATCCTATCTGGTGCAACTCCGCTTAGAAGGAACTATGAACCTGCACTCTACGGTCTCTTTGTTCAGCAGCATTCCCCAGGACCTTACCATTAAGCCCTGATTATAAGATTATAAGCCCTACCCTGATTTGCCTTACAGCACCTCACATTTATCTAAATTAAACTCCATCTGCTACTGCTCAGCCCATAGGCCCATCTGATCAAGACCCCATTGTACTCTGAGATAATCTTCTTTGCCGTCCACTACACGTCCAATTTTTTGTCACGTTACTAAAATACAAAAAATGGCCATGGAAAGCATATGTCTGAAAGTTGATGCCTAGAGCAGAGTTTGAGCAATTGGCCATGTTTGTGTGTGTGAATAACTCTTTGTTTTGTGTTTGATGGTGGCGAGCTCTGAGAGTAACATTAATGCTCATGCTGCATGGTATTAGCAATTGGGAATGTGTGTTTGGAATTCAATCCAAGACTTTCCTGTTTGAATGAAATTGTAGAGGCAAAACTTCTCTCTCTTTGACAATATAGCATGTTAAAGAGCTCAAACTAAAGAAGAAGGGAAGCATTTTAGAGTAGGTTCATTATTTAATAGCCATAAAGTATTGAGTTGCCAGCCTGTAAGAGAGACCTAAGGAGACGACATTGTAAAAACACCAGAAAATGTTCTGCTCAATTTGACTCCAGATTTTTGAAGGAAATGGAAATGTTTTTGTAATCTCACAATTCAACTCCTCATTTGTTGTCTTAATCAGGTTTTTAAGTTTCAATAACTGTAATTAAGGATTTGGTTGTAAACTTCTAACAAGAGACTTAACAACTTTCTAAATACTTAATTAATCTTGTAGCCCATATTCATTGGTCTTATGACTTCAAAGGGAGCCAAGCTATTGAAAAATGTGTTTATGTTGTGATTGATGCCACCTTCAGTCTGGCTGAGTTTTAAATGCACAGTTTATGTCAAAGTCAGTGGAGTATTGAACTAGTGTAATTCATCATATGCATGGAGTGTTAAAGAAATGAGGATTTCAGAGAAATTGATGGGAGATGTCAGGATTATAATTGAAAGCTCGGTAGCAATGCTTTGATGATTGTAATGGAATTTATGAAAATAAATAAACTTTTGGTGTATGAGGGATCTTGTACCTCAATGTCTTCGGGACTCTGCTGGTATTTCTGTAATGTGTGATTCTGTTGTCTTTCCAAACCAGTTCTTTGGTTTACAGTAAATCTCAACAGAAGAAGATGACAATGAAAGTCCATGTGATGCGACTATTTGCTGAGGTATTGAGTGAATTTAATACTTCCAGTGATTAGGAGTTAATCAAGGCTGTTGCAACTGGGAGATTACCATGAAATACACTGATACTTTCATTTTTTTTAGGATTTGGTGACAGGCCATAGCTATTATCTATGAACTCACATAATAGAACGCTCAGCTATTTGGTATTTTGGATGATTATGCGTAGTAAATGGATAAGTTTGATTTTCACAATATGTGTGAGGTGCTTTCAGACACCCTGAGAGTGCAGAAGGTGTTCCAAGTTTTCTTCCTTTGTGGCATTGTTTTAATGTCTTGTAATGAATACATCGGAGAGAGCAAGATCAGTGCAGCCACTGGGCAATCACCATCAGAAATGGTGCACTCTCTGATTAAGCCTTTATCTGCACATCACCCAACCACCCACCCACTCACTCACCCACCTGCCCAGGCAGACAATGAACAACGGTCCACAGTGTGCTCAGATGCCAGACGCGAGGTGCATGTCTCCAAATGTTTGAGAAGCCTCCCATTGTACTGACTGGAAAATGCCCAGTTCATGGGGCTGGTTTGGTGTGCAGCCTCAAGACTCCTGAGCAGGAAGCAGAGGGAGGAAAGCAGCGCATCAGCAGCAGTGAGCCACATCCACCTCCAGATCTCAGCAGGAGTGAACGCCTCTGCAGCTGGTGTTAATTAGCCACTGTCCCTTGATGTACCTCCTCTTCCCAATTCTAGTGATGCCTTCTCTGGTTGACATTACCTTTCAGTGAGGAGCTGTTAGAACATAGAACATAGAACATTACAGCGCAGTACATGCCCTTAGGCCCTCGATGTTGCACCGACCTGTGAAACCAATCTGAAGCCCATCTAACCTGCACTGTTCCATTATCATCCATATGTTTATCCAACGACCATTTAAATGTCCTTAAAGTTGGACAGTCTACTACCGCTGCAGGCAAGGCATTCCATGCCCTTACTACTCTCTGGGTAAAGAACCTACCTCTGACATCTGTCCTATATCCATCACCCCTCAATTTAAAGCTATGTCCCCTCATGCTAGCCATCACCATCTGAGGAAAAAGGCTCTTACAGTCCACCCTATCCAATCCTCTGATCATCTTGTATGTCTCTATTAAGTCACCTCTTAACCTTCTTCTCTCTAACTAAAACAGCCTCAAGACCCTCAGCCTTTCCTCATGAGACCTTCCCTCCATACCAGGCAACATCCTGGTAAATCTCCTCTGCACCCTTTCCAATGCTTCCACATCCTTCCTATAATGCGGTGACCAGAACTGTATGCAATATTCTAAGTGCGGCCACACCAGAGTTTTGTACAGCTGCAACGTGACCTCACGACTCCGAAACTCAATCCCTATACCAATAAAACATAACACACCGAATGCCTTCCTAACAACCCTATCACCCTGGGTGGCAACTTTCACGGATCAATGCACATGGACACCGAGATCTCTCTGCTCATCCACACTACCAAGAATCTTACCATTAGCCCAGTACTCTGTATTCCTGTTACTCCTTCCAAAGTGAATCACCTCACAGTGTTCTTGTGATCCTGCCCACCCTTGGAAGTTGTCAGGTGGAGATGTAATCCCACATTTTACGAAAGGTCAGTACTTATCACCTTTCTTTGTATGTCCTGGTAAGCATTAGGCTAGGTCATTTACTTTTTAAATTCTAGATATTTATTGAAATGAATTGCACTATCCACTATGTTTGTATTTGAAACTATGTTCCTAGAACATGAGCCTGGGCTTTTGGATTCCTACTACAGTGACATCACCACTAGGCCACCGCCTCACTTCATTCTTGTTATTTCTGGTCGCCTTTGAGAAGGGGTGATGGGCCATTATCTTGACCCACTACAGCCTATGGGGTCAAGGGGTAGTAACTGGTTTGCCGTAGGTGGTCAGTTAGCTCAGATGGCTGGACTACACCACAGAGTGATGCCAACAACATGAAATCAATTCCCACACCAGCTGAGTTACTATGAAGGTCCTGCCTTCTCAACCTCTCCCCTTGCCTGAGGCATAGTGACCCTCAGGTTAAACCATCACCGGTCGCCTTCCTCTATTCAGAGAACAGGGTGTCGTGGCTTCCTTTCTTGACAAATCTTTTGGAATTCTATGAAGGCATTACGAGCAAGGTGGACAATGGGGACCTAGTGGATGTGGTGTACCTGGATTTCCAAAAGTCCTTCAACAAGGTGCCGCACAAGAGGCTGCTGCATAAGATAAGGATGCATGGCGTTAGGGGTAAAGTTTTAGCATGGATAGAGGATTGGTTGACTAACAGGAAGCAAAGAGTGGGGATAAATGAGCTCTATTCTGGCTGGCAATCAGTGACTAGTGGTGTGCCTCAGGGATCGGTGTTGGGACCGCAATTACAATTTATATAGATGATTTGGAGTTGGGGACCATGTGTCGGGTGTCAAAGTTTGCAGATGACACTAAGATGAGTGGCAGAGCAAAGTGTGCAGAGGATTGTGAAACCTTACAGAGGAGCATAGATACATTGATTGAGTGGGCAAAGGTCTGGCAGATGGAATACAATGTAAATAAATGTGAAGTCATACATTTTGGTAGGAGTAATAGTAAAAAGGATTATTACTTGAATGGTAAAAAGTTGCAGCATGCTGCTATGCAGAGGGACCTGGGTGTCCTTGTGCATGAATCACAGAAGGTTGGTCTGCAGGTACAACAAGTAATTAGGAAGGCAAATGGAATTTTGTCCTTCATTGCTAAAGGGATTGAGTTTAAAAGCAGAGAGGTTATGTTGCAGCTGTACAAGGTGCTGGTGAGGCCACACCTGGAGTACTGTGTGCAGTTTTGGTCTCCTTACTTGAAAAAGGATGTACTGGCACTGGAGGGGGTGCAGAGGAGGTTCACTAGGTTGATATCCGGAGTTGAGGGGGTTGGCTTATGAGGAGAGACTAAATAGATTGGGATTATATTCATTGGAATTCAGAAGATTGAGGGGGGATCTTATAGAAACGTATAAAATTATGAAGGGAATAGGTAAGATAGAAGTAGAGAGGATATTTTCACTGGCACGTGAAGCTACGACAAGAGGGCATAGCCTCAAGATGAGAGGGAGCAGCTTTAGGACTGAATTGAGAAGGAACTTCTTCAGAGGGTTGTTAATCTATGGAATTCCTTGCCCAGTGAAGTAGTTGATGCTACTTCAGTAAACATTTTTAACGCTAAGGTAGATTTTTTTTGAACAATAAAGGAATTAAGGGATACGGTGAGAGTGCGGGTAAGTGGATCTGAGTCCACAAAAAGATCAGCGATGACCTTATTGACTGGCGGAGCAGGCTCGAAGGACTGGACGGCCTACTCCTGCTCCTAGTTCTTATGTTCTTATGTTCTTTACTTTATTTGCTGTGGCTCTTTTGTTCCCTTTGTAGCATCCCCTGTCTGCAGTTACAGTAGTTCTTCTTTGCCTGTGGAGAAGCTGGCAAATGTTTTTGAGACTTTGAGATTTCTGACAGTGGGACTTAGCTGTAGATATGTTTGTACATCCTATGACCAGCAGCCCTTGCAAAAGAAACAAAATTGGTGAACTTGTAACTTATGAACTGCAAGGTCAGTCTCTTAGTTTGCCATTTGTTGTTGAGTCCTGACTCTACCGATGCTTGATTATCAGACAATAGCTCTCTTTTAAAAAAAGACAAAGTTTCTATGGGCAGCACGGTGGCTCAGTGGTTAGCACTGCTGCCTCACAGTGCCAGGGATGTGCGTTTGATTCCAACCTCAGGTGACTGTCTGTGTGGAGTTTGCACATTCCCCCTGTGTCGGCGTGGTTTCCTCTGGGTGCTCTGGTTCCCTCCCACAGCCGAAAGATGTGCAGGTTAGGTGGATTGGCCATGCTAAATTGTCCATAGTCTCCAGGGATGTGTAGGTTAGGTAAATTAGCTATGGGAAGTGCAGGGATAGAATAGGGTGGGGATGGGTCTGGTTGGGATCCTTTTCAGAAGGTCTGCATGGACTTGTTGGGCTGAATGGCCTATTTCCACATTGGAGAATCTATGATTCCAGATTTATCTCCATCCTTCCTCTTCAGTAATCCGGGATGTCTGTTCCACCTAGAGAAAGCAGGGCACTCTGCCTGTAACATCACCACACATTCCTGGGACTTAACCAAGGTCTTTAAGATGTGTTTAGAGAGACACACGAACAGACAGGGAATAGAGCGACATGGACCATATGCAGGCAAATGGGGCTTGTTTAGAATGACATCATGGTCAGCACAGACATGGTGGGCCGTAGGGCTGGTTCCTGTCCTGTACTGTTCTATGTTTCTATGTGGACAACAGTTTCAATCTTGTCCCCCGCCGCAGAAATTCCAGATTCCAATAAGCACAGAAAGAAGTTTCAAGGTGAGCGATGAACGGAAGCTTCAAACTGAAAGTAGGATCTTGGTTTGGTTTAGTTGCAGCATTCTGAGCTGAACATACAACACTGCGGATGACCAAAGACGTAGCTTCATCAAGTCACTTCAGCCAAAAGCACTGATCGTTCCCTTCCTTCATATTGTGAAGCATTCCAAACAGTCAAGGAACTGGCTATCACTTTGACATATAATTTGGAGAATGAAAATCAGGGAAGTTTCCCTAAAGAGACTGAAGTTGAGATGTACTTGTGCTTAAATTAATGAACCACTGAGGAATTTTTGCTACTCGAGTATTATACTGTCTGTGTGGTCCGACGGAATTTTTAAACAAATTGATATTGGTCTCTTTGGTGTTAATTCGTGCGGACCTGTAACTTAGGACGAAGATAAACACATGTTCTTATGTGACTGCACCAAATGTATTTGTTGGCAAACCTCTGAGCTTAAAATTCACTCCAGTGATTTTAGAATTAATTTTCACCACTACATCTTGTATTACCAAGGGCGAACATTATCTTAAATAACTTTCTTGCTGTGCTTTACTAACTTGTTCATTCATACCGAAATATATGAAAATGAACAGAATGTTATCATTTATCTACGAAAGTAGGGAGATTATACAGGGCACTGCTGAGAACAGAACAGGAGTACTACTGCTTGCAATATTGGTCTCCCTGTCAAAGGAAAGATATAGAGGCGTGGGGCTGGATGAACACAGCAGGCCAAGCAGCATCATAGGAGCAGGAAAACTTGA